>CM028754.1:13331290-14531290 GCA_016801395.1 Leptodermis oblonga | reverse complement strand
CAAAATGTTAGAATCATTGATCATTGAAGGCGTGGCAAATCCAGTAGTGCAAGAGATGATTGAAAACGTAAGTAAGATCCAAGGCAGTCAGTATCGGGATACCATACAGGATCGTTTTGGGGAGTAAGATCGAGATCCTATGCAGGATCGATAGGATCGTAGCGTAGGATCGTAAGACCCACAAAAAACGGGTAAAATTGATCATACAAGCTCATATTGCTTGTATATATCATAATTGCAATATTATAATACCTATAAATTGGATCTATATGCAAAAAAGCAATAATAAATTATAACGTAGTACTTTGAGACTATAGTTGTACAATCTAGTAGCTTTTTGAACTCTAGTTCAATAAACTAAGGGTTACTTAACCAACCACTAAGCTACGAACAAAAACATGAAATGACTGTGTAAAAAAAAAAATATTGAACCTTAGATTTATAATGGATATTTAAAAAAATAGTATTGTCATAGGATCGTAAGATCCTACTATCCTTTCACTACTACAAAATCCCCCTTAGGAGGCGGGTCCTAAGAGGGATTGGAGGCGGGTGCTGCCATGAGCTGCGGGCGCCTCCATTTGGAGGAGCCCGCACCCGCCTCCGTTAATTAGAGAAATTTCTGCACCCGCCTCCAATAGAGCAGCATTGGAGGCGGGTGCACTCTGCACCCGCCTCCAATGCTGCTCTATTGGAAGCGGGTGAGGGCTACACCCGCCTCCAAAGAGGTATAATTGGAGGTGGGTGCAACTTTGCACCCGCCTCCAATTATAACTCTTTGGAGGCGGGTGTAGCCCTCACCCGCCTCCAACAAGATATTATTGGAGGGGTCAACCCGCCTCCATTAACTGATTATTGGAGGCGGGTCATTATCCAATTTCTCCCGCCATCAATTTATATTTGGTATTTTCCCCATGAAAGTGCTTAATTGTAAGGATATACTCTCAATATCAACTATATGCTATAATTTAAATAACTGCGAGAGGGGGTCAGTTCATATAACACCATTAATATTAAACAACAAATATGTGCAATACTATCTACTATTTGGGGTTGCCTTCATAATGGCCAAAATATATTCCTACTACTATAATATTATACATAGTAATCTGAATCCATAAACTCTTCCAACTCATGAGACAAAATATACGAGGCGAGAAACTGTCGCACACCATTCAGCTCATCTCTGGTCAATGCCGACACGTCTCTTGGGAATCGCTGCTCAGACATACAATAACCAGTTAATACCACATTATTAGGTCCAACCAACACAAATGTAACTATCTTTGGAGACACCTAAGAATAAAGCTGCAAATTGATAATATTGCATTGATCATACCACATTTATTGGGAGACCTGGTGTCTTCTGTAAATTAGCTACCTCCACCATGTAGTACATGACATAATATCCACACTCCCAACCACTCTGTTGTTTCTTGTGCTACACGCAAATATATAATGTCAATACACTAGAGGGTTGGGAAAAAAATTTTAATAACTTGTTTTACCTTCATATGAACAAAGTTGATCTTCTTATTCTTCCTCTTCGGCCGGTTTGGCTTCTCTGGTTGCAAAGCATTATATTTGAACAGCGTACTGAAAGGATAAATGGAGACATATCATTATTTCAAACTTGCATGTTATATAATCAATACTACTTACCCAATACTCCTACTTAACATATCTTTTCATAAGCAAATGGCTTATAGAACTTACTTATTCATCAGTGCTTGCAGTGTCCGCGAAGGACCCCTATGAAGCGAATCAAACCAAAACACATCATCATCCCCTGGTCTGAAGCAAAGTAACATCCAATGCCGGCTACATACATTCGGTTTATTGGTTAGTACTGGGCTTGACTGTAAAATGGACATAAAGAGTAACATATATAGAGCACAAACATACCTCTCACAATATGGCATAACGCACAAATTCTTATCCCCTGAACATGAAATTCTATCATATATGTATGTTGCTATCTCCGTCAATGAATGTGATAACGTGGACAGTCTATTCGGGGTGAGGAAACATAAACGGTAATTCTTCGCTTCGGGAGTGCCAATCACACCCTCCTCAATCCCTCTACCAAACACAAATATCAATGTTCTTGCGATGTCCCGTGGTAATATTTAAACAGATTTACACGACTTAATCAGCCCCACTACGACAAACAAGTGGCAGTTATTTGATCACACGTAAGAGAACTTTTACGAGAATACTTTTGAAAAAAAATAGCGCATACTATCCTTTTATTGTTAAACATATTCTCATTCCCAAAACCAAATTGATGCATTGACAGATAGAAGAACAACCAACTTTGTCATACGCAAATTAAGAAAACAATAAAAATAAACTTAAAAATAAATTAAATTAGAACTATATCAGTATAAAGTCTTTCAATATTTTGCTCCATCAGACGTTAAGGATTTCACTCTGCTACTAATCACAACACAATTTTAATTTTACACCCTAAAGTAATCCATCAAGCTATATACAACTTGAAATCCCAGTTCATGAAAAATAGTTTTTGATGAATTCCGACACGACTCGAAAACACGGTAGACTCGAAATACCACCCTAGTCAAAAGTCCTCATCTCTTTCAAACACTCAATCTTGAAAGTCCACAAATACTCTCCCTCATTTTTGTGTAAATATTCACTTTTAGACATTCACAATTTCATATTCAATTTTTCAGCATAACTTGCAGGTCCATAACCTAATTATTAAACCCATAGATCATAAGAAAATAATGTAAACCGAGAGTATGTGCATTTACTTATTAAGTTACTTACTTGATACACAAATTAATGCAGGCTGAACCAATCTCTCTGTACGAGCATAAATCGTCAAACTCGGTTTTGTCCATATTGCATTTCAGCACCACCCCTACTAGCTCTGGGGGCATCTCGAAATTGTACATGTGCGTAGGATCGTGGCCCACATTCATATCATACAATGCCTTCAACTCTCCAGTGACATCCAAATCACTTAGCAGCGGGTGGCTCTTTGACGAACCCTCACTGATACTTTTATCCTATGGGTTGCACGATATCAATTTAAGTTATTACAACCACATAAATATAATGCCAAACTAGCATAGTAACTAATCAACTGTCACAACACTATCCCTTTTCCTAATGCAAAATATTAATAACAATTATTCAATAAACATTTTCAATCAATTTTTTGCATTTGTTTTTTAAAAATATCCATATTTGCTTTTGTTTTTAAAAAATTGATTGAAAGTGAATTTATTTTTTTAATCAACTCAAGGCCCAATTACTAAATAACAACACTAGTTTTATCAAACAACTTCTGTGATTAGAAAAGTTTCAGTACTATCAAACACGTTGCTATAAATTGAATTCCATACCGGTTGCTACATCATAGTCATGCGTACCTCAGGAGTAGGTTGTTCATTCGTACGCCCGTGTGTGTTACCACTAATTGTGGCTTTCGGAGGACTTGTGGGTGGTGCCGCCGGTCCGACAGTCATCTTTTGTGTTACAAATGGCTGGGACCCCTGCATTTAACGACACATCATTTTATGGATATCAAAAACGTTATGCAAATCACTTGGTAATTATAGATTTACATACCATATAACTCCTGTCGTCATCTAGGTGTTCGCCCAATGTTGCAATCTCCTTCCCTCCATTGCCATCAGTGTGTGGCATATGCAAACTATCACTTATCCGTTCTAAAGGCGCCTTAAAAGGGGGATGTTTGAAATTACAAATAAAGTATTATGTCACACAATTGACGACAGTGGTACTTACAAATAGAGAAATACATACATTTCTACTAGCACATACCTGCTCAGGTGTCGGATCTACACATCTCATGATCAACCCTTTTGGCCATTGGATAAACATTCCCTGGGTGGCCGCTTCTATGTCTGTCTCCGGCTCTGGCACTGGTAGTTGAGCATCCGGAACGCGGACATTGGTTACTTCCACTTTTGCACAACCGTCTTTAACAGGGTTACCGTGATGCATGGCGATCACTGACAGTTCACCATCTGCGACATGAATTTTGTTACCGGAAGAAGAATATATAAATAGCTTGCATTTTTCACCTCCCTGCGCAAATCAGACCCATGAATGAATTTGGCACCTGATGTAATTGAAAACTTCTACAGGTATTCTCTAGTGTCACCTACCTTGTATGATCCCAGATGGTCGGGTTGGCTATGCGGGCTGCCACTGCGAACATCCTGCCTGACCTCTTCATTGTAACTTGCCGACTTAGTTGTCAGGTGGTGCGACGATGGTTGCTCTCCTACTCTCTGTAGATAGGGTAAATCTACCTGGGTCGGATTGGCCGCATATCTCTGTTTCCGGACCTCGGCGGGATCTTTCTTTTTCCTCTCTCGCTTTCGTGGCTGAAGGGGAAAAGCGGTATCAATACCGCTTAGCTCTGAACATGCCCTATACCGTCCATATTTATCTCCTTTTTGTGATGCAACCACAAGTATATCCACATTCTTCCCCTCCGGTTCAAAACTTCCTTCTGCTTTACGTTTTTGCAGTTTGATCTACGGAAAACACACCGAATTACATACGTCACACAGCTCTATTCAGATATGGAAACACAAACACATCTAAAACACATAATTCAGTACATGTGTATACAACCTAGCTCAAATTTAAACTTACTATGTTCTCAAAGATGATTCTATTCTCTTCGGTAGCATATCCACTGTCTCGTCTCGTGTGGCCTCTCAACCACCTGTCTGACCGGTGTACCGGGGAAAGCGGGGGTATTGCATCGGCTTCTGCCTCGCTCCGCCCCTCCTGTGTGATGGCTTCCTTGATCTGGGCTTTTCGTTTATCTTCATACATAATAATGTCCGTCTCTGCATATGACGTAGCCCCCAAGTGTTTGGGAGTTTTATTCTTCTTTGCGTTGTTACTGTTCTGGCTACGTATTACCTGAAGTATAAAACCCCAATACCATCACAAATTTGTAGGATCCTAAAGATCCCATGGGATACTACGTATAAAAGGATCTTATAAGATACTGTATCGATTACCCCTTCCCGGATCGTAGTATCGTAGGATACTACGCTACGTATCGGGATACTGACTACCATGGTAAGATCCCAGCTGATGATGTCTTAAAGTTGCCAATAGGTAAACTATTTGACTTGCGATACCTAAGTGAGTACAACTCTCGATTGGTATTGTCGTCCTCATCAATAAGCAACTTGAAACACTTGGAAATTCTTGATCTACATAATTCCGTGATAATGTGGACGAGAAATATTGCAATTAAGGCAAGACAGCTGAGACATCTTTATCTTCCTTTCCATGCACATAGCAATATCTGCATGGAGCTCTATGTCCCAAATGATATTGAGGTAGTATATTGGTTGCCCCATCCCTACTTTAATGTTAAGAATTTGTCTGAGTTAACTAATGTTCGAGACCTTAGCACCATTAACATTATAGAAGATATTGAGGAAAAAGATGCAGAAGACTTCCTAAAGTTCATATTAGAGTCACGCTATATGAGGGAAGTGATCGGCACTAATTCACGGAGCAACCAAAAAATGGCAGCACTTTTGAGAGGATTATTCTATACTAATGTACAAAATATATACCTGCGTTCAATTCTGAGAACACTGCCAGAGTATGACTCCCGTATCTTAACAAGCCCATTAACGGTTCTTATTTTGGAGTATACTGAGATAGAAGAAGATCCAATGATAATGCTAGAGAAGCTTCCAAATTTACAAAGATTGGAGCTTCGGGACAAAGCCTTTACAGGAGAAAAACTAGTTTGCCATTCAATGGGATTTCTTCAACTCAAATTTCTTGTGCTCAGTCTCTGTCTAACTTGGAGAGGTGGATAGTGGTGATAGGTGCCATGCGTAGTCTTTCACACCTGGAGATCACCTGGTGCCAACACCTCGCCAAGATTGTGAAGGAATTGAGACTCATCACAACACTCAAGGAAATAGTTCTTCGAATGATGCCTCAAGAATTTGTGAAAAGGAATATCCCCAGTTTTCACCATGTGCCTTCCATTGTCATTGACGGAGACAAACTTGTGATACCAAACAATGTTGTTCGAAATAAAGATGGCAGTACTTCAATGTCAAAATTAATTTTAAAATTATAGATTTAGGGCCTTTTTTTTGTTTTGGTTTAGATTTTGATTTTGATTTCAATATTAAATTTAATATATTATAGTTATTTTTTATCCTTTTAAATATAATTTTTTATTTTTCACCTATACTTTTTTATATTTCTAATACACTTTTTACATTATAAAACTATTTCTCAAAAAATATTTTTAAAACTGTTTTTAAAACAAGATAAATAACACCCCTTAACTATCAATAATGTATAGAATATTAATATTATTGATAGAAAAATAAATGGGGACTAAATGGTTCACGTGGATTCGATTGGATCGTGACTTTTATCTGAGTTTGAATAAAATGTGGTTCCTTCAAAGATGATATTGTTGGTCAAATTTTTGGTTTGACCACACTTTTTTATCCTGTGATTTCGCAAAATTGGCAATCTTATGTGCAAACATTCTTTTATCTGTGAATCCAATCTAGTTCCTTAATACTTGGAAAATTATTGAATGCATCGGCTACATCTTTAAAAATAGTGCAGCAGGTCTGTCAAAAATTGACAATTTAGATTTTTATTTATTGTATCAAACGCTTACTTTGAGTATACCATTGTAATACCCTCACTGTAACAAATGTTCACTTTAAATGTATCATTCTAATAAACACTTTGCATCAAGTGTTTTCTTCAAATGTATTATTTTAATACACACGTTGTATCAAATGTTATAAATATATATATATATATATATATCATTAGGAGATGAGGGAACCGACTGTAATTAATTAAAAGTCTAATAGATGATGAACTTTTAAATGTTAACCAAAATATATGTACTTTATAATATCTAAACTAATGTGCAATTCAAAAAGAAATTATTACAAATAGATACGAGATATGAATTCTATTGCAATTCAAACAATGAGAAATAATCATGTAAATATTAAATATTGGATAAATGATAGAATTTAACTAGTTCATAAAGTTAGCTTTAATTCTAACTCTTAACTTAATTTGAGGTGTTGATTAAAAGTATAAAATTAAAAGTGTAGTAAATCCGAACCTTTTAAAATTTAAAAGTATATTCGGAAGATGTACCATTTATAATAACAAAAACAAATTCAAATAGCGATTTAATAGATTGTAATTAGGAAATTAAGAATTATAAATTTATATTAGGCATTTTAGATGTTAATTTATTCAAGCTTATAATATGCACATTGAATCAAATATTTGTTTTAAATGTACCATTTTAATACACAAAGTATATCAAACGTTTACTTTGAGTATACCATTGTAATAACAGTAATGGACTGCTTCTGCCTCTCTTCCTTCTCTCTTTCACACCCAGCGCACCAAGTGAGAAATCCTTCTGATATTTCCTCAACTCTGTGAAAATGTTTTAGAACTACCACCAGCACCAGTGGTGAAACTCAAAAAAAAAAAAAAAAAAAATCTAAAGTTCACATGATGAGGATGAGCAATTTTCTTTTGCATCCATTACTACAAACACCCACCATTTCTGAAGAATTTATTAAATTTATCACACACAAAACACTACTATATTAAATTTATGAATAATTTTGATACTCATTTTGAAATTTTACCTTGAAAAATAATCAATGCAATGTACATATTAAAATGTTACATTTGAAGCACACATTTGATACATTACACATAAAATATCAAATCCTTTGCTTAATACTAATAAAACTTAAAATTAGCCATTTAATGCAACAATTATTATATTATATGAGTTGACTTGTCTCATGTTTAGATATGACCGATAAATTTGGATATGAGGAGGTAGCTTTGTGATATTATGTATGTTTTAGATGATTCATAGGACAATTGGAAAATGGATGATAGACAAAAAATTTCCAAGTTTTTGAATTATCATATAAATCTTTGAAATATTCTCAACTTAAATTTTCTTTCTATTTAATGAATTGACTTAAAATTAATTAAATGAATTTTCTATTTATTATTATTTTTAAAAGGTTATAATGTAATACAAACTTACATTTATTAGATGTATTACTATCCAAAGTATTTAATTGGTAAAAGTAAATACTTAGATATATAATACACTTGATTAGCCAAAAGGAATAAAGATATTATGAATTCTAATTGTTTTAGTTTTTATACCAGCATTTACATCTTTCCATAACAAATATATATTGTTGTAATGCACATAGTTTCTTCTCATTATTATCACACACAAAATACTAGTGTATTAAATTTATTAAAAATAATAATTGATACTCACATTGTAATTTATTACATTAAAACATAGTCAATACAATTTACATATTAAAATGGTTTGAAACAAACATTTGATACATTACACAAAACTATTTACAATATTTGTTGAACATTAATAAAGTTAATTTTATAGCTATTATGCAATACAATAAAAATTATATGGTAATATTTTTATTAATAAATTATTATAAATGTACAATTATGAAGTAAACAAAAATAAAAAATACAGCACATTGAATTTATCACAGTTTTTTTTTTTTTTTTTGGAAAGAAGAATTTATCATAGTTTTAATCCTTATTCAAGGAGACCACTACACAATGCTTAAGTATAATTTAATATTTCTTTTTCTTTTATTTTCTTGCACACAAACTAAACTCATCGTCTTCAAGCTTCATCTCCATCTTCCAAGTTCCATTTCAGTAGCTACTTTGCCTTCCTTTTAGTTCTATTTGAGATAGCTTTAGGGCCAACCCACACTCATCTTCTCTATAAATGCTCTTCTTTTATGACCCATCTCATCACTAGTTTTTTTTTTTTTTTTTTTTTTTTTTTTCAAACCCAGCCTCAAATCCGCCGCTAGGAAGCTAATCGAACCAACACCGGAGCAACGGAAGGTCCTTGGAAAACAACCTTTGTTCCCATCACCATGCTTTCAAGATTGAAACAATCCATCATAATAAAAATGCTCTTGAAACCCAACCTAACTCGGTGGCAATTTTGAATATCTGCATCATCGCCTCTCATAATTTAGAAATTGACACCTGGTCTTTTCTCTTTTAAGTTTTTCGGGTATTCTCATAGCCACTGCCGTTTTGTTTTCTCTAAATTTTCTATGGTTCTTAAATCATATTGGTTCCTTTGATTTTCTTATTTAGAGCTCTCTGCTTCGTTTTGTTTTCTCATCTAAAAGCTCCTACCTTTTCTTACTCTGGCCTTTGTTTTCTATTTGTGTGAGTTCTTGTATCCTCCTCAATGTTGGTGGGTAATTATGGCCACCAGAGAGGAGAGAATATGAAGATCAGATTGAGAGAGAAATTGGACTGTATTTGTTTTGGAACTTATAATCGGAAGGAGAGGAGGAGGACAAGTGCAGAAAGAGAAGGCGATGAAAGAGGAAAAATAGCCCCGCGTGTTTATACGCGTGGTGCCTATGTGTATTCCACTACGAAGGATAAAAATGGAACACAAAAAGGTGGGGCCCCTTTCAGGACCTTCGGTCCATGTTATCGTCGGTCCATTTAAAGCGACCCTTTTTTTTTTATTTTGTTGTTGCGTAGTGTTCGGGTTCTGGACAAGAGATGTCGACATTAGTTGAGTTATGGGCAATAGATGCTGATAGTGTTGGGTTCTTGGCAAGAGATGTGACGGTGTTTTCTCTCTAAGGTACTGTAGTTCCTGTAATATTTTAGTTGGGCATCTCTGTTGCTGTAATTTTTTGGGCATCTCTGTTGCTGTAATTTTTTATCGTGTCTTGTTGCTATAATTTTATGACAGGTAGTTTATTGATTCTCCCCCTTGTAAAAATATTTTAATTTTTGGAGTATTTCAATGTTTGTGATGGCAATTGTGTTGATGGGCCAATGGGCCAACAATTTTGGTGGTGGTGGTGGTCCAACAGTGTTTGTGGTGGCGGTGGTCCAACAGTGGTGGTGCAATAATGGTAGTGGTTATGTTGAATGTCAAGAGCATCGTTAAAGAATATAAAATTTTACGATTGTAAAAATGAATAAAAAAAAGGAAGAAAAAAAAATGACAATAATAAGGATATTTTTTTGTAAAAATTAAATAAAAGGTTAATTTTTAAAAATAATCAAAGTATTTAAAAATAAAATTCAAGAGAAAAATTAAAACAAGCAATAAAAATATTTAAATTTGTATACAATAATGATAAACTACTCAACTAATCTCCTCAACTTTCTCATAGCAAGTGAGGTGTCATGCATTCATTGGCTACACTTTTATAAAATAATTATTAATACTATATTATTGACCAATGAATACATGACACTCATTTGCTATACGAGAAAATTGATGAGCTCAGTTGAGTAGTGTATCATTACACTTTTTTTATTATTAAGGGTAAATATGTCATTTACATTAATATAAACATGGCATTTTAATTTGTAAAGGTACAATTACGAATTTAAAAAAAGTATGAGGAAATCGCTAAAAACTTTTTTAAACATAAGGGAATCATCCATAAGCTTTATAAATCACAGGGTTTTTGAGCTCTTTACCCTAAATTTTGGTATATATCTTAGTTTTAAAAATATAAGTTTTACCTTCTACAAGTAAAATTTTTATTTCAAAAAATCAAAACTTCTAAACAAAAGTATGAAGTTTTCTTTAATCATTTATTGAGTGGTCTTTACACCCGCTATTTCATTTGTATCTCGTTTCAAACCAATATCTAGATTCTTAAATCTGGCCCGACAGTTATTGAGGCAGTGTTTCCTTGTTTTGGGATCGTTTATCAATCATTAGGTTTAGGCATTCCTTCAATACTTCTTAATCCTTTAAAAATGGTAGCAACATACCCCTTACTTTGGATTTTCTTCCATCAAAGAATCTTACAAACGATGGATTGCCGTGTGATGAACTTTGGATCGAAAAAGTTTTATTAATTCCAATTTACTGAAGAATTTGTTGAAATGAGATCCTTTCGATTCTTATATTAATTCCAACTCCTCCTATAGACTTGGCCAAGGGAGACTTAAATCCTCGTTAGGGCGCAATCACTATTGATATCATGTTGTGGAGAATCTCATTGTATAGACATTATACACACAGTTATTGATTGAAAACTTGCTTAACTGATAATGTTTTATTAAAAAAAAATCTCAATAAAAAGAGAAATATGAAACACTTCAAATTTTGAATGAAGAAAAACATTGAAAAATAAATAAATTTTATATTTAAATAAAATAAAACATCAAATTTCACTGAGCACGATAATGGAATGTGAATTCTCTACGCATTGATATAAATAAGCAAATGATTTTGTATATTCATTACTACTTTGACTTCCAATAAGGGTCGAATCAAGTAATGATAAGATTTCACAGGCACAATTGATATAACTTTGCTTCTTAGTTCTTACAATAACTGCACCCCTAGTTTTATTGAAATTGGCCACAGTTCTCAACACAGAAGCAAATCTTCACAAGATCAGACTACAATTGTAATAGAATTCCCAGCAAATCCAAAAAGAGACCTATTTTTCTTCAAAAAATATGAAAGGAAATTGTTCTGCCTTTCTCAAAATTGCCAAGCAGTTAAGTTATACCACTTTAATACAGTAAGGAAACACTTCCAGAGAAGAAAGAGGACAATTATTTTCTCATCTGAATCGTCCAACCAAGTTTTGAAGAGTGGGAAACTCATGGATTTAATTAACCACATCAAGGACTAGTTTACGAGATTTGAAAACCGACCACTTCAAGCGCCTGTAATAACCAGCTTGAAGGAGTGCGAGAGAGAGTACGAATATCCACTTGAATCCCATCTGAAACATGATCATATTGTGTAAGACAACAGCCCCATTCAATAATTGCTATGATCATCAAAATTTAAAAGCCAACTTACTAGCTTTCTTTCTTCCATCTCTGGTCTCTTTCTGCATCTTTCTAATCAAAAATAAAACAACCTCTGCCCCAGCAGGAGGCAAGGGTTACCAATGTGAAAGAAGGGTTGTTAAGTGAAAGAAGAAGCCAACCTGAGATTCAGTAGCTGGAGTACCATCCTCATACTCTACGGCACCATCAATAAGCATTTTGGGCATTGCAATAGCACCCCCAGGAAAGTAAGGGTTGTAGTGCAATCCCTCCCGAATCTACATCAACATAGCAAAACAAGTTCAAAAATTAATTCAATACTAATCATATTTGATTAGCAGAGAGGACATGCAGCAAGGGATTGGCATGCCTATATAGCCAGTAGTCATCAAGTAATCTTAGTTAACTATGTACATGCCAGCTTCATCTTTTTAAAATCATTACAAGAGGTGTAGATTGTTCACTTGCTGCTAATTTACAAGTACTTAAAAGAGGTTCTATTTGACTTTAAGGGGCTTGCTAATTTAAGAGTACTTAAAGATGTTTTTGTTCTAACCACAGGAATAGGTCTCGCTAATCAGTCTGTTCCATACATGGTTAGCAGCCATCAGCAAAATGTAATAGAATAAGTTAGGTAATAAGCAGCAAGTAAAATTTCTATAACAGGTTGTGGATTGATGTAACTGTTAGGTTTATAAAAGTACTCCCTCCATCCAAAAAAGTTTATCTAATTTTGTAAGTAAAAGAAAACAAGGGTTTATAAAAGAGAATTTAGATAATATTTAATTATTTTCTTGGTCAGCTGACTCCACTTCCCAAATTTCTTCTCATCCTCCTCTCCTAGTAAATAAAATATGCTTTTCACAAAGTTATCATACCAAACATAGCTTTCTATAACCATATAAACAGGGCAGCATATGTTATGATGCAGATTCTGAAAATTTTGTGGCCCATTAATTTTTGTGCCTTTCTTTGATTATCTATGGATAAAATGATACCCTGTATCAAAATATTAGGGGAACAATAACAAATAAGGCAATAAAGCCTCCCAAGTATTTCCCAGTCAGGAATGTCAGTAGTTCAAATCATTGGCAGTTTACAAAGAACAATAGAAGTTGAGAAAATCCAGGTTTTGTCCTAAAATAAAATTTAAAAGAAAGGTTACGTAAAATAATATAAAGAACTTACAGAAATCCCAGCAGGAGGATCACGGTAGCCAGTTAAAAGGGCATACACATAGTTTTGACCATTATGACGAGCCTAGAAGGAAAAGGCGAGTTAGACAGTAAAGAGAAACTTCCGGGAGGAAAGTAAAAAATGAAATCTCAAATAACAAAGATACTTTGGTAATGAGACTCAAGTCCGGAGGATAAGCTCCTCCATTAGCAAATCTGGCTGCTGATTCATTTGAATAGGGCTCCGGAAAACGGTCACTCAGTTTCCCAGGGCGAGTAAACATCTCACCCTCATCATTAGGCCCATCAGTCACCTCAATCTCAGCAGCCATACCTTTCACTTCCTCCTCGGTATATGCAACTCCCACTAAGTCACGGTATGACACCAGGGACATTGAATGGCAGGATGCACAAACTTGTTGGTAAACCTGATGACCACGACGGATCCTGTTTGCAAGAAATCATGACAATTATTCAGAAACTGCAAAATATCAATCTCAAAATTTACAAATGATAGGATTCAGCAGAATTTTGCATTTTCATATTTCCTATATTTCACTTATCATATTCCTGCTACCAAAAGGCTACTTAAAAAACAATTTGTTAGAGAAAGTTCCAAAACATGATCATATTTAAGTTCCTGAACATGATCATATTTCAAATACACCATGGATCAAAACCCTGCAGCTGATCCAAAACATGATCATATTTCAAGTACAAGATGGTGGAAATCAACAGTAACTTTATTCTGCATATTTTCTCAAGCTTAAATACTTTAGATACAATACAACCTTGAGTTCCACATTCAAGACTCCTGAGCTCATAAAATGCAGTTAACTTTTGCAAGATTGACTTCTTAATTTAATTTGCCATAAATTAGGATTCAAAATTTTAGGAACAATATAAATACTGCCTCACCAAAGCAATAAAATTACCAAAGACGAATGATGTAAGAAACTCTGATTACTAATGCCCCATCTTGAAAACAAGGTGCAGAAAATATTTACCCTTTATTTCCATGTCTCTCATCAAAAACTTTCAGATACAAAGAAGCAAAGATGGAGATTGACGGGAAACAGAGGATTTGAGCAATGCATCAGGAATGATCACTAGGTGCTAAAAGTGGGGCACTACCATGTGCATGAATCCCTAGGAATTTATTAATTAGAAGAGATGAGTGTTGTTATCTGCATAACTGCGCTAAGGGCAACCAGTCCACTCTCTCTTAAATTAAAGGAGCAAGAAGACACAGCAAACAGCCAGAGCACACAACAGTCTCTCTTTCCATTCCACTACAATGCATCTCTATTTTCCACCTCTCCCTTTCCCATTTCTTGAATGGATCCACACCATCAATTCCCAAAGGATAATTTCACTAAACGTAAAAGCTGCAATTCAGATGGTATAATTAATATTTTGCATGGAATCTTCTTTTTATGGACAGCTTCAAAATTCGAAATAGGCTTAGGTCTCCTAAGGGAATGTTTTGCTGTGAGAACCAAGGGTATTAACTTGATTGAATATGGTGGCAGGGCATCATAATTATGGCAGTGATCGTGTAGGAAATAGATTTTAATGTAATGAATATTGACAATGAAAATGGGTTCCGCACAAGTGAGATTTGATAAATTTGAGGAGGTGGAGGGACCAAAAAGAAAGTAGCTACATGGTGGCTGGAGAGAGAGCTAAGGTACGATAGTTTCTTGTAGGGATGGCAGAAAAAGGGGTGTGGGAGGGGGAAGAAGTTTCAGAAAAAAAAAACAAAAAAAAAAAAACATCAAATGAAAGGTAAAAAGGACACTAATGGACGAAAAAATTACAAGACAACAAAATCTACAAGAGTTTTTAGTGTGTGATTCCCATTCCTAACGCCAAACCAGAACGCCCCTCGCTTTTTATTAAAAAGCTAAAGAAAACATTACAAAGAGTAATAAAATATCTAGTTCCTGATAAGATTGCCTTCTGCTACAACAGCAGCTAAACTATAAGGTCTAATTGTGACGTAAGTAGAGATCTATGGAGTTCAGTTCACTAGAAAAGTAAGTAGTAGATACTCACGAGGCATGATCATAAGAACTGAGAATGCCTTCATGAGGCCAAGGATAATTTGGGGCCTCCAAACCATGTTCTGCCTCATCAGCAGATGCTATAGTTGTGAAACTTAGAAGCCCAGTTACACCTGCACCAAGTAGTGCCAATGCTCTAAGTGAATTCATGGTAGCAGAACCCATTTGCTCAGGACCTTTCTTGAAAAGAAGGGATGACAAAGCAGGTGAGGCCTGCAGAATGAGCATTTTAGTACAACGGATAAAAATCTCCACTGCATAATAAACACACTCAAAACCATGACTATAAACACTAATTGTTAAGTCCCTTAACTTTTTTCGCCATTAATTTGAACTCAATACTTCAACACAGGCATAGATATGGCACATATTACTCCAGCAGAAAATGTTAACAATCACAGAGGTAAGTCATATCTAGGGTAGACCCTTTTTTATTCACCGACTCCCATTCAGATATCACTTTCAAGAACCAACAACAGTTAACATACAAAAGAACACCAAACAATAAATCTGACACTTCAGATAAAGTTCATAAACACATACACTGCAGAAATAACCTCACAACAAAATCTGACATACAAACTCATTAAATCTCCACTAAATCTTCAAGCTTTGTCACTTAGCACCTAATCTTGAAATATCAGTAAGCCATCGATGAAACATACCATTCGAGACGCATTTCTTTCTGACATGCTATACAAAATAGATACCAAAACCCTCATGGTGTGAGAAGAAACTAAGAGGGTACATGAGTCCAAAAATGATTAACAATTGATAGACACTCCATGCACAATCTCCTCCCATCCCCAAAGGGTCTGCCCCTCCACCAGTCAAACACAACCCCCCTTTTCATTCTTTCCCCTTTTCCCCCTAGGAAGACATTATTGTAGCTAAAAAATCTCTTTCCCTTTCTCCATAAATGTCTGTACATTTAGTTCTCTCCTGAAAACATGGGAAAAACTAAGCTTAAAATGTTTACCTACTCATGAAGAGTAACTTGCATATGCATATCAAAACAACAACAATATTTTCTTCCACAGACTAACTTGAATGCACAAATTTTCCATAATTACCATAAGAGCAACATCAAGGTTAAAAGAGAAAAGGTAGCAAGGAACTGAAGAGACTAATCAAAAAAATCATGTTATAATATAAATAAGAAAATGTTTTTTGACCAAACATGATGGTGAAATATGATCTAGGCTAACGACCCTAAAGTGGAGTAAAGGCTTAGTTGTTGTAGTAATACCAATAGAAGCAGAGCATGCAGGAGTGCACAAACACACACAAGAAAATGTGCAGGGAGAAACAAATAATGACGTCAAATCACAGAGAAACGAAAACTGGGAGAACAAAAATAAACACCAGATGAATAACAGAGACACAACATTGCTAATACACGCTAACATGCTAATGATACATTTGTGTCCGTGTGTAGGCACATGTACATTCATACATATATACATGCCTATATGTAAAGAGGAGAAAAAGAAAAGAAATGGATTCTAAACCACTCCAAAGGAAAGAGACACACAAAGACTTTACACCAGCTCATTTCAAAGCAAAGTTCAGTCATTTCAAAGAGTATTTACTGCAAAGCTTTGAATTCTGGATGGGAAATGAACAGCGACAAAACTTGTGCACTTTGTTTGATGTGGTTCCAGAATAAAAGACCCAAAAGCATTTTCAGTTGGTCAAATTTCCACGGACACCAGAAGACTAAAAAGCAAATAAATCTTTCCAAACAGAAACAAAGAAAAGTCATTCAGAGTAACTTCCCCCATTTTACGTTTAATGGGCAAAATGATTATTAGATTTTGACTTTTTTCTTTTAGGACCAACGGGTGAATAAATTTTCAAAGAGTTATGATTTTGATCATTTCCCTAAAACATTTCAGGACAATTCTGTCCATAAATTGATATGGTTTTCATTGTACCCAATGGTTGAGACTTTTCAAAATCTCATTGACAGGTCATGTTAAAAAAACTAGGTAAAAGGAAAAATATCGTAAGCCATCTAGAGCTTCATAGTCTTCAACCATATATAATTTCGAATATTAGGTATCATGATAAAAGTGTGAAGATTAGCAAATGACATGACATTGAACTCAGAGACCATGTCACTTATTCTGAAGCTGTCCAGTGTCAAACAATACCAGCTGCAAAATCCTACTAGGGAATTCTAAAGTACCAGGAATCCTCCTTCTCCACTTCTTAATTTGCTAAACCACCATACAAGTATCACATGCCCATTTTCGTAAGTTCCAATCTTCATCTCAGCCAATCACAACATATAATCAAGTTATTTACAAGATATTCTTCACAGCCCCAGATGCAGCCACAAAACAACTGAAATCTTCAATTCTTCCAACTAATGCCCTTTGAAAGAAGATTCCATTAACTACTGTTTCATGATATTTCCAACAATCACAAATTCACACTAATTTAATATAGTAAAATTGAAGATCCAGCAAAACCTTATAATGCCAACAAGAAGAAATATCAGAAATCAATTACCACTTAATGTAATTTGGTGTTTGACTAAAGGGAACGCTTTTAAACTTTAACAATGCATAAGTAGTCCAGGTCCCAAGGCAACTAATAGGAGCCAGCAATGATTTCACCAATACAGTAGCCGGTAATTTCTCATTGGCTATAAGCTGAACAACACTTGAAAGAACTAAAGCCTGAAGGCAAGTAAACCCATTAAGAATCTATATACACAAAAACATCCACATCATGACAGGTTCTTCCTCATTTCGCAATCAGACCCAAAAAAATGGATTAGGCACTACCTTATTCAAACAATCAGAAAAAAAAATAAAGTAAATTAACCACCACTATTCATTAAAAAAAAAGGGCAACTTTGGGACACGGGAATAAATTCTCATTAAGTAAAAAATACAGCAGTTTCTTAAGATTTGCTTATAGGGAAAATTGTTTAGATAGACTTCGTTATATCATCCACAAACCAAAGGAAGGAAAAAAAAAAAAAAAGCATACAGAAAAAGGGGAAAAAATGTGAAGCTCTTACTGTGTTCTGCGGCTGGAGCCTTTCCCTCAACAACCTGTTAATCACTCTACCTCCAGCTCCAAACATTTTGAGTCAAAGTGCTGTTGAGTCTGACCATCGAAGTACAGAAACAATCAATAAGAGTAAAATCCATAGAACTTCCAACAAAAAAATAAATTAAAATCTTATTCCTTTTTTTGCAGCCAAATAACGCAAAAGGGACAGAATTAATCCAACGCATTTTCCAGCCCCCAAATCAAAAACTAAACGTTTAAAAGAAAAAAGCGAAAACAAAAGCAAAAACAGAACACCCAAGATTTATTCTCTTTCTTTTCTGTAATTATTTCAACCCTTAAGATTTCACTCTCCTCCATTCGTAACATACTATAAGCAATAATTAGAAACCCAAACTTGCTTAAAGAAATCCCAAGATCAACTCATCTAACCCGCCTAAACCCACTTAATAACAATCCAATATAAACATTTCCCCAAAAACCCAGGAACAGTATCACAAACACCAAAAAGAACATTCATTTTTCACCCTTATCGGAGACAGACCGCCCAATCTAAATCGCCACAACTATAAATGTCTCATAAATGTATAACAGAAAGTTCGCTACCTTCTTAAAGGTCCTTCAATGGCGAAAGAAGGATTTAAGAGGTGATGATGAAGAGGATACCTGGAATTGAAGGGTTAGGTTTGAGGCAGCGATCGAAGCGAGTAGATGCGCTGAATCGTGTCCTGTGGTTAGCGTTACCCTGTTCTTCTTGATCTGTACCCTATACTAAGCAGCGGACATCGAAAGATTCTTCTATTTCCTATTTTACCCTTCGCTTCTGAGCAAATTCCACGCATCTATATTGACTTTTCATGTGGCTCCGGTTCACAGTTTTGTTCATTGTGGAGCCCTTCTTATTACCCTTTTACCTATTTGTTGGTACTTGGGCTCCAACCAAAGTTTTTATCCTCGCCAAGTTTTTATCCTCATTTTGTATTTTATAATAATTTGTCTTATTTCATATAAATTTTTTTATATTTTTATAAACAATTTTATATACTTAATATACTTTTTCACATTTTTAATACATCTTTTTACATTTATAATGCAATTTTAGGCTTTGTTCTTTTCCATTCCATTCCAAAAAATCATCAGTTTTCTCTCCAAAATTTTACATAAAGAAACAATATCATTGTTTACTAAATTCAAATTTTAAAATTCTCTCTAATTCTTCACTCACATATCAAAAAATAACATAATCATTACACTTTTTTTTTCTTTTCTGCACAAATTCCTAAAAGAAATTTCCTCCATAAAAATATTTCTTCCCTAATCCAAATATTTCCTTATTATGTCACTAAAAGAACAAAGCTTAATATTTTAAAAGCACAATTCAAACCAAAAGTTGAATAAAATCTTCATACCCAACGAGGCCTAATCACTTCACTTTAAATTTTCCTTTTAAAAAATTAATTAAATATATGCTTCTGGTTAAATGTATACCCAACGAGGCCTACATTTCAACTAGTTAAATTCCCCACTGTTAACAGAAGTCTTGGTAGACACATTTGAGCTGGTCACTAAAACAAAAGACGTGCGCCTTAAACCCCCTAGAATTGTTACAATAGGCATCCGTTTGCCGGACCCCATTCGCTAAGCTTTGATTACTCTCCGAAATTTTATCAATGTCTTTGTATGGGTCCCAAAGGACAGGGAGTTGGACTCTCCCTGAAGGTGCATAAGCTCAACATCGGTCCTAGTATCAAGCCGGCCTATCCACCACAAGAAAAGAACATTTTCTCTAGAAACAAATGTGTTCATCAATGAGGAAGTGACGAGTCTTGTGGAAGTGGATATACTCAAAGAGTGCACTTCTCAACAGGGCTTGCCCACAGGACTGCCGCCCATGGGCGTCAACTACACTTATCCCATCAAGGTTTGCTTTCAAGTAAAATGCTTCTTGGGCTCCTACAAGGGGTATGTACCACCAATTTCTGATGTCTAAGGAGAACGCAAAGAAAATAGAATTTATCACCAAAAAAGAGATCTTTTGCTACAAGAAGATGCCTTTTGGTCTCAAGAACGCTAGAGCTACATATCAACAATTGACGGACCGAGTTATAAACACCAAGTGGGTCAAAACATCTAAGTCTATGTAGACGACATGGTCATCAAAAGCCAAATCCTTAATGATTTCATTGTCGAAGCCTAGGAGACCTTCGAGACCCTTCGGTTAGTAGAGGTGTTCAGTTTGGTTTTAATTGGGTGAATATCTTACTTGGTTTGGCTTATTAGAGTTTTCTACCATAAAAAAATTCGGCACCCGAACATCAAACCAACTGAAGCTAAAATTAAACAAATACAAATCATTAAAGATCTTGCTTATTCGGTTGGGCCCATATAAGCCAAATAAGGCAAGAATATATCATTAAGTATTTAAGTTGAAAAAGTAAAATTTACAAGCAATAAACATTAAAACACCACGGATTAATGGTTTAAACATTAACAATCAGTCAATCATAACAACAAATTATGCAATTTATAGAATCTCATTTAAAAAAATTCATAAATCAAATTATTTTTAGGGAAAACCAAATCTGCTACCTTCATTTTTCAAAAATAATTTTATGAAGAAAAGTAAAAATAAAAAATAAAATTCGAGGGAAAACGTATTCCAAATTCGTTTTTAAAATAAAATTTGAGGGAAAACGTATTCCAAATTTGTTTTTCCCTGGAAACGAATTTCCCTTGAATTTGAGAAATTCATTTCCAATGGTGGAATTTTTTTTAAAGAAAAAAACCCTTACTCAAATCATCCAATGGAGACGGGCTGCTGTGGAGGATCATTTTATGAGATCTACTGACCATGTCCACCATTGAAGGCGTTGCTAAACTAGGCTAGTGATGTCTGTGGAATCGTTGCGGGCGATTACCCTTTGCCATGAATTACCCTTTCCCATGAATGGGAGCTCAGTCCTGACAGAACATAAGCACTGGATTTCCCTGCAGCTCAGCATCTAGCGAACAACACAATCTATCTCCGGCTCTGTGACAGACAAATTTTGCCAATGCTCTAGTACAGACACTGCAGCCGCTAACAAATTTGCTTGAAAACAAATTTGGATTTGGCAGAATTTAGGAGATTTGAATAAGAGGTTTTTTTTTTATAAAAAAATTCCACCGTTGGAAACGAATATCCCAAATTCATTTTCCCCGGAATTTTATTCAATTTTTTAATTCGTTTTTTTTTTTTTTACAAAATTCTTTTTGAAAAACAAAGGTGGCAAATCTTGTTTTTCCTAAAAATGAATCTGCCAACTTTGTTTTTAATAATTTGGGAATTGAAATTTTTTTTTGGTTGAGTATTTTGGTAATTTGCCAACATAGAAACAAATGAAGGGAGAAGGAAGGAGCCGTTGTTAGCGGAACCTTTCAAAATCGCAAATCGTATTTCCTTCCAAAATTCTGAGTCGGGGGAACATTCCCTGCAAAAATGAGGAAACTCAGAGTGTATGTATGTATATGTTCTTCTCGAGCAAACCCAGTTTCATTTTTTCTCTTCTGCTTTCCTTTTGTTGTGTCTTGCTATTCCAGTTTTCACTAAACAACGCTCTTCTTCTTCATTTTCTGATTCTTGAGAAGGGTTTTAACATTCTCAATTTGTTGTTCATTCATTGCCATCTTGAGTACTCAAGGGAATGGAGGGAAAGGGGTTTAATGTTCTGCTGGAAGTGGTAGAGCAAGAACGAGTGAAGTTCGAGGAAGAGAAAGTAGCAGGGTCCAAAGAGAAAGAAAGAAACTTGAAGAGAAATATTTTCATTATCTCCAAATTTCTGCTTAAAACAGAAGGGGAAAAGGTTTCTACCTATTAGAAGGGGGAAAGGTTCATAGACAAGATTAGGGCTATGGGAGGGTCCGAATCAACAGTAAGTTTAGTTTTTTAAAAAGTCCTAACAGCTACTGATGTAAGCCTTCACGAGAGTAGATTACTAATGCCATTCAATCAAGTGAAGAATCACTCTTTTCTGACCAAAAAAGAGATGGACTTCCTGGAAAAGAGATACTCCGGAGACGTTGATCAGAAGATTAAGAATGGCAGTGTGAAAATTCCATTGACATTGATCGATCCTAAATGCGATGAACACCAAATGAACTTGACGAGATGGGACATGCGAAAGGGTGTCCAGAGCGTGAGTTCGAATTATTCTTTGTTGACAGGTTGGGCTGATGTGGTGAAGAAAAATCATCTCAAGGCTGGGGATTCAGTGCAGGTGTGGGGATTCAGGAAAGGTTCAGACTTGGGATTGGCTTTAGTTGTTTTGTAGTTAAGTTGAATGATCCATTGAAATTTTTATTTTTCCAATTTTCGAGGATATACATTTTGTCTTTGCCCGATTCTTGATGAATCGTAAGCATAACCCTTTCGTGCCATAACATTTGAGATATGGCAGGTTAGACTTTAGACATACATTTAGGTTACAGTTGTAATAGATTGCTTCTTTGTTGTAATAAACTAACTGTTATCCTATATATCTTTCTACTTTCTACTCCAAAATTATCATCTCAAATGAACTATTGTTTAGCTTGTTATGTTGTGGTAATTTGCTGTCTAAGAATCTTGACAGAAATTTAGCTTCGTGTATGTCTTATTGATAATTTATATACTCACTGCTATTTGCTTATTGATTCAGAAGAATGTCTTAAATTTAGGGGTAAGGTGCTCAATTTGCCATGTTTTGGTTTAAAATTTGTATAGCAAATTTATAGTTCTTACTCTTCCAATAGCATCTCAAGCCAGTTTGGAACTTGGTTTCAAACCAAGGATCCAATCTTATTTGACATTGTATTATAATTTTTCATTATTCTTGTTACATTTCAATATACTTATAATATTTTAGAAAACCAATATAAACCTTGCTTTCAAACCAAACTGTGGTACCTTAGAACCATTGTGCCCAGCTTTTATGATTTTAGGAACATGGTTGTAAATTCCATACATTGCATAAAATAGCTGACTCTGATCGTGTTAATGGAAAAATAAATGTTATGAAAGGATAGAATGAGAGGCTTGCTTATCTGGGTTCTTCAATTTTGGGACCGTAGAAATACTTTTCTTCCCAAGAGTTTATGGAAGGCTTTATTATAATTTTTGTGGTATTCCATCCTCTGGTTTTTAGTTTCTGCATAAAGAGCTGATCTGTAGATGCCCTTTATTTAGCTGTACATTGAGATACTTGAAATTCTTGTCAATTAAATCTTTTTAATAATGACAGGCATGGTACCGTATGTTCTTTGTGAAGCAATGTCTCCTTCTTTTTTTTTTTTTTTTCCTTCTTCCTTTACTTTCTTTTATTTATACACTTAATTTTTTTTTTCTGCCTCCTAAAACAGCCTTAAGAAGAGTGTTAATTTACATAATGCTTGGGTGATGAAGTTAATGTATGTCTTGGATACTTTTGGTTGAAAAACTGCATTGAAACTATTGAAGAAGCATGCTTCTCTTCAAAACTTACTGAATTCTACAGCTGTAAGAACTGTCGGTAAAAAGTATACCCATTATCACCTGATACACCTGTAAGAACTCTTGAAGCTCAAAAACATATCATTGAACTCTGCCAGTATTCAATAAGCAACCATATGCATTTGTAAACTTCTTATATTCCACTACTTAATCTCTTTAAATTCTATTGTAATAATAATTTTCATATGTTCCATTGTTTGTTGCTTCTTGTAAAAGCAGAATACAACATTATCAGCTTAGCTTATGCATGTTTTGAAAGTATGATTGTTATAAAATGGGGTAAACTTGTCTTCTAAAACATGAAAGATGTTACAACTTCAATTCTCCGGTAGGACAGCTGGCGGACCTTCTTCTCCAGTGTACCCGCTTTCGGGACAAACTCCCGGATTTTACTTTGATGATCAAGTCAATCCTTGCTCAAATATAAAATAAAAAGGGATTTCTTTCTTCAACATCATCTAACCTTGCAAGTATACGATTAGTTCTATTGTTAGATATACTGGGAGTGGCAGGCGGGTTGTTTGAGGCGATGGCCGAGTTGGTTAAGTTGGATTCCAAATGAAATTGGTCCTCTCCTTGCGGTCCTGAATTGTTTACAAGCTGCCACGTGTCCCTAGCTGTATTGCTCCACTTTCCTATTCATCATTACCTATGTGCCAATAGATAACTTCCACGTGGACCAATAATAGTCTATGTGCATAAGACTTTCTATACCTACAAGGTTCAAGTGTTAGCACTGAGTTGAGTTCATTTTAACTAGCTGGGTTGGATAATGATCTCAACTCGGCATTGGGTTACCTACCCAACACTAGTTCCCCAAGTGGGTGAACTCAGATATAGTTCGAGCTCATCCACTTACTGATGTCCGGGTTCATCCACTTAATAATAGGCAGGATATTCGCTTAAAATCTTGAGGCAATAAAAATTTTACCTTTTTTGACTAGTAAAGAGTAAAGTGCCAAAAAAAGCAGGAGAGAGAAATTTAAAATTTTTCCGCAACCGATCACTTACCTGCGTAGCTTTATCTTTGGGTTTTCTTTTTTGTAGTTATTACCTCTTTAGGCTATTAATTAGCTACAACTTCCCATATAAGCACTTATTTCTTATGTTTCTTCACTTTTCTTTTTTACTTGACCAATTTTTAGCTGCTTCGTCTTCTTCATCCACCTCTTGCACTGCGACAATTTTTCTTCTTCTTTCCATTTTAATCGTTTTCAGCTTTGCTCATTTTGCTTCTTCGATCTCTACTACCCTACACATCATGTTTGGCTCTAAAGATTCCTCTCACTAAGGCGCCGCTGGTCAAGATTATGACAGAGGCATTCCCGAGAAGGAAGAAAATTCTCCTCCGTATGGCAAAGAAGAAGATTTTTCCGACGTCGTGAGAGAAACGGCAATAGCTCCTGCCACTTCCTCAAAGAAGAATCTTTCCGAATTGGAGGAAGGTACTCTTTCCTAAGGGTTGTAAGAAGAAAATTCCAGTTGAGAAGGGTTCGGCCATGGTTGCAGCTAAACAACCTAAAGTTATTGATTACAGTTCTACCTTCGCCAATATCCTTACCGAAGAGGATTTGGCCAAATTTAGAGTTGATTTTGAAATACAGCCATCAGGATGAAAGTTCCTCTTTCTTCCTGGCAAGTTCATGATGTCTAGCCTGGAGGTTAGGTTGCTGTTTATGAAGACCAATTAATCACCTGTTTGCGTTTTCCCGTGCCTGATGTGTTGGTGGATTGGCTGTATGAACAGAATTTTGGGATTGTGCAACTTAGTCCCAACGGAGTTCGTAACCTAGTTGCTCTTTTTCAACTCCGCTCTTTATTTGGTGTAGAGCCTTCCACATACCTCATCGATTATGCTTTCCAATGTAAGAGAAGCAACCATGGGGATTGGTTTCAGATCAAGAAATGGCCAAATTATCTTGAAATTTTCCTAGATTTGCTGAGTTCGATAAAAGAGTGGAAGGAAAAATACTTCTTTGTGATGGCCAGTCAAACTGGGTTGCTTGCAGTCTGGGAAGAAGGAAGACATGGTAGTTTGGGTGGCAAGCCAGATGAGGATTTGTTTGTCCTTCTCAAAGATATGGAAAAAAAAGGTCTTCAAATTGATTGTTCCATTCATCCATGCAATGAGGACCTTCGACTTGCTGGGATCCCGAAATCCCTTGCTGCCTTGGTTAAGCTTAGCGGCTTGGACTTTTCCCGTACATCTTTGAACTGTGCTCAAATTGAGAGTGTATCAGGTAGAATTGAAAACCCTCATAGGGATGATTCTACTATTTTACAACTAGGTGGTTCGAGTTCTCGATTAATCCGTACCGTTGATGAGAGTGTCCTTGTCGAACCTCCGAAACATGTTTGTGAACAAGGAAAGTTGTCTGTCGGGTTTGCTCAAATAAACCTTGGGGATGATGGAGCTCCAAGTAAAGAAGATGTCTTTCCTACATTGGAGAAAGTAGGATTGGTTGGAGACTCTCCCCAGCTTCAACAACCCTTCAACCCAACAACTGGATTTCAGCCAACTGACCCTCATCTGGAGCTTTTCATCTCAAATTCTCCTCCTCCTTCTCCTATTCCTGACATCCACCCTGATTTCTTTATAGGTGCCTTCCAGGTTGATGTAGATAATTTTTCCATTTCTCCCTATATTCATTTAGACTTTGATGGATATGAGGATCGTACAGAGACTGAAGTGTGTTCTGTTTCCACCTCAACTCATCCAAATTTTACGGGATTCGACAAGGAGGTTCCCTCTTCAAAAGAGGAGTTGAAAATGACTTCAGCCCCTTCTTCTACCTTGGGTATATCTGGTGAGATTAGGGGTTCTTCTTAGGGACTTGAGAAAATTGATAATACTGCCATTCCTACTTCTACTCATGAAGTAGTGGAGATTGCTTCCACTCATGAATCTCCCTTACTTGTGGTTCCTCTTTAGATGGTACGGTTGAGTTCGACTGTTCCGTTAACTTAGCCTCAAGAATTATCTCGAAGTTACCGTGCCCAAAAAATTGGCCTCTGTGAGAGTTTCTCCCAAGGATAAGGGTAAAAATAAATTTGTTGAGCCACCTAAGTTGAAGAAGAAGCATATCGGGAATATCATTCTTCCTAGCCCTGACATGTTAACCATCTCAGAAAGCGATAATAACTCTTCTCTTGGCAATCCTCTCATTAGATCTCGTTCTAACATTCCTGTGCTTACTCCTCTGACTACTTTAACCAAGATGGTTAACCGTGTTTAAGGGAAGTCTAGTCGGCGAGATTTTATTTCAGAAGAGGTGAGTGACAAAAAGAGAAAAATCTGCCTCTAAAATTGATGAGAATCCATCAACACCTCTTGCATTTCCCCAAACGGAAGCCCAGTCGAGGATGAAAAGGATCCAATGAAATGGCATGTTGGACCTATCACTAGGTCCAGGTCCAAACAATTTAGAAATGCCATAGGTGGTTTGGTTGGTACGAGTTGGGTTCAAGCTCAAGGCATTATTCAAGAAAACCCAACAAGTCATGCACTTTTGCTTCAAGTGGAAGACTAAGACTAATCATTAGTCTTGGTACTCTAAGTGGAGAAATTCATCTTTGAATTTTGGGCCACTTATGTCCACTATCTTTTATTGCTTTTATTATTTAAGCTGAGTATTTTATGAGTTTTTTTTCTTATTAGTTTGTTTAATATTTGCAGCCAAATGAGTCCGAATGATGTGCAAGGAAGTCTAAAGAATGATGGTATTTTAGCAAATTCAAGGCATCAAGATGGGAATTTGGAGAGTTAAACCATTAAATAATGCATCCAAATTAATGCATTCATTCATAAACATAAGAAGCCAAGGGTTTTACCCTTCCAAATTAATGCATTAATTCTCTTCAGCAAATGTAAGGAGTTTCAGGAGGTTTTAATGCTGATCAGAAACTCCTAGAGTTCCACGAGATCAATTCAGCTTTACATATTCATAGAGTAAATATGTCTCAATTAAAGGCAAAAGCATCAATTCATTTATTATTCTAGATTAGTCTTTTAAGCCTATAAAAAGGTACTCTTGTAAACTTTTAAAGATAACTTGAATAATATCATTTTGTGAGTTTTCTTAACTCTTTGTTCTTTACGAACTTTTTGAACTTATCAAGACTTTGTCTTGTCTTGTGGCGTTCAAAAACTTATCAAGCAATCGTGGTGAATTGTTTGTGGCGTTTCTATACCAAGGTTCTCAACAAATTGCACAATCATGGGTCGAGGTTAACCAAACTGAGGTTCTTTTTGTCCATTTGTTGGTGGGTCAAGGTTTTCACCACACAGCGGAGCAACTATTAGAACGGTCATTTCCATTGTGTTTTTAGTCCATCCCTAGGATGGATCACATCAATTGGTATCAGAGCCATTGTCATTCAGCCATTGAAGTTTATATGGCTTTGGGCACTTTTGAACTGGTAGAAATGCTCAGGTATGAATCTTTTCCTCATGAGAGTCTTCATTTCTTCCCAAGTTTCCACTGGCCTTTCCATGACCCTCCGCCTAGTAGACACAACTTCACCCCACCAGGTTAGTGTATAATCAATAAACCCAATGACAACGAGTTTTACCTTTTTGCACACCGAATACTCATGGCACTCATAGATTAATTCTGTTTATTTCTCCTATTTAATATAGGCTTCTGGATCAAATTTCCCTTGAAAAGAAGGGATCTTTGACTTGATGGAATTGAGATTGTCATCCTCATTCCTCCGACCCCGATACCTTCCACGATCGTCATTACCTTCAGAACCACCATCAATTGGTATCGGAGCCATCTCTAACGGTTGCTACGATCTGTTCTCATCCACTCGATTTCCAACGGTTCGGAGGCTCATGGTTCGGTAGTGGGTCTTGTCACAGGATGGCAGGGTTCTTATCACTGAGTTTCTCGGGTTAGAGGATTTCAAACTTTTTCTATTGTTTTAACTCCTTATGGAGTCTATCCTGTATTTTCATAGTTTTTTATTTTTAAAAAAAAAGAAGAGAAAAAAACCTGTCCATAAAAAAAAAATACAAAAAAAAGAGATTTGGACGTTTTAAAGAAAAAACAATTATAAAAAAAGAAGAAGAAAGAAGATCATTATCGTTACAACATGTGCATGTTGTAAGGGAAGTGAGAATCTGAAAGTATTGGTGCTAATTTTCAGTGGTTTCTTGTATCCGACTATGATTCAGTTATCGCAACTCTCGGAGTGATCCTACGCTATTTGGTTATAATTGTTGTTTGATAAGTTTTTGAATTCCTAAAGGCCACAAGCTAACCTTGGTATTTGTTCTTGTGAGTTTGATTAGAATTTTGAGTTAAAGAATAAGAGAGGAAAAAGGCAGAGGGTGAGACTATTTGAGGGTAAAAGCCTTATTAGTGTGAAACACGAGAGTGAGTGATCTCTATTTCTCGAGTGAAACACGTAAGGGAGTGAAGTGAGGATTTGTTTATTATTAACCTTGTATTGCGGGGATGTCTCAAAACGACCAAGATGATAAGGCCCAACAGCCACGTGTTGATCCTTTTTTATTCCAAGCCATGTCAAGCGAAATGCTACGCTTGCTTAGATTGGAGGCTAATCAAATTCATGAAGAAATAAGGCAGGAGAGGGAAGCTGAGAGGGAGGTTGAAAGGGAGGCCCGAAGGAATCGTTTTTCTCGATCCCCTAGACGGCATAGAAATGACTCTAACCATGATAGTGGTTCTGAAGGTAATAACGATCGTGGGAGGTATCGGGGTCGGCGGAATGAGGATGACAATCTCAATTCCATCAAGTCAAAGATCCCTTCTTATGCTTGAGTCCCATCTTATATAGTTAGAGGGGCTTTTATTATGCTTAAGTCCCATCTTATATGTTTTCTTTTGGAGTGTTTGCAGCCTACTTATCAAGGATTCAATGGTTCAAGAAGTTATGTTGACAAGTCAATAAAATTCAGCTCAAATAAATGATTTCTGCAGGATTTGTTTTCTCAAAGTCTTAAGCATGTTGCAGCTGCATGATCAATTCATGTGGAGTGTATTGAATGGTCTCAATTACTTACTGCCATTAAGCAGCAGCTCTTCAAGTTACCATTTTATGGATGCATGAGAATCATCTTAAAGGAAAGGCATTTGGAAGGATAAACAAATTTAATAAGGCAGCAAATTAATGGAGGGATCAGGTGCATAAAAGTTTAAGAGTTGGCTTAATTTCCCTTCAGCAAATGCATGGATTATGAAGGGTTTTAAATGCTAATTTTGAAGAGTTTTTGATCAAAACTCCAAGAGTCACAAGCTCATTTTAGCCAGTTAATCTGATTCAATTAAAGGCAAACCACCTCTTCATTTTCTATTCTAGAATAGTCCTTCTTAACCTATAAATAGGCACTCTTGTAAACATTTCAAGACAACTTTTGATGAATTGAAATACTTTGTGAGTTTATTACAAACTCTTTGTTCTTCTTTGAACTCAGAACTTATCAAGTTTCCTTCAAACTTGTGGCGTTCGAGACTTATCAAACAATCCCAGTGAATTGTTTGTGGCGTCTAACATACCGAGGTTCTAACTTTATTAAGTGACAGGTCGAGGTTTTCACCGACTTTGCCTAGCAACTCTTAGAACGATCAAATCAACAACGTGATCGAACCCATCTTTTGGGCAAGATTACATCATTTGGTATCAGAGCCAATTCTATCGGTTGCATATCATTCTTTTCTCATCTCTCTCGGCTCTCTTGAAGATTGAAGAATCAAATATTGGTAGTAGATCTTGTCAAGGATTGGCAAGGTTTCTATCACTATGTTTTTGGGATTTAAGGGAACTCTATTTTAATTTTTTTCTGCTTTAACTCCTTGTTGGATTATATCCAATTTTTACTGCAGTTAAAAAAAAAAAAAAAGAAAAGAGAAGAAGAAGAAGTGCAGATTGTAACAACTCGAGCTCGTGTAAGGTAGTTCAAGTCTACAATTCTTGGAAGCAGAAAAGTAACACTCCTGGAAGTTGAAAGGGTATGCTCGTGGAATATGAAGAGCCATCCAAGTTGAAGACGAAGAGTCAAGTTCGAGAGAGATGAAACATCATTCAATTTGCTTGGCTTTATTCCGTTCAACCGCGAACCTTGTTTGGAAAGGTTCGAATTCCTCAAGGCCATAAGTCTCAAAATTTGATAATTGATCTTTAGTTTAGGGAAGAGCTTAGGGTAGAGGAAACGAGCTAAAAAAGACAAGAGTGGGTGAACCCACTAGAGCTAGAAAAAGCCTAAATTGAGTGAAACTCGAGGGTTGAGTGATTGTATTTGAGTGAAAACACGTGAGGGAGTGTGTGAGGTTGTCTTTAAATTTAATTGCAGGTATGTCTCACCTTCATAATGAAGAAGAAAGGTTTGAAGAATCACCCCCACCAAACCAAATCCAAGCTATGGCAGAGGACATAAAGTTGTTAGTGAATGCATTTGAACTGACTTAATGAAAGAATAGATTGGGTAAAGGGGTCTTAAAGAACTCAATCTCGCTCTCCAAGGAGGCCTAGAGATGACTTTGGTTCTAGTAGTGATTCAGAGTTTGAAGTTAGGCCAAGGAGACAAAGGGAACGAAGGAATGAAGATAACAATATGAAGGCCATAAAGATGAAAATTCCATTTTTCCAAGGGCGGTCAAATCCGGAGGCATACATAGAGTGGGAAAAAAGGATGGAGTCTATATTTAATTGCCATGAATACTCTGAGTTGAAGAAGGTAAAAATTGCTGTTACTGAATTTTCCGACTATGCACTTACTTGGTGGGATCAACTTGTGATTAATAGGAGGAGGAATGTAGAGCCACCTATTCAAACTTAGAGAGAAATGAAAGCTCTTAGGAGGAAACAGTTTGTACCCAGTTATTACTACTGTGAACTCCACAACAAACTCCAAAGCCTTAAGCAAGGAAGTATGAGTGTGGATGAATACTTCAAGGCTAGGAGATGAAAGTTTCCCTTATAAGGACTGGAATTCAAGAAGAAAGAGAAGCAACCATGGCTCAGTTCTTACATGGTTTGAACCCGGAGATAAGAGACAAAGTGGAAATGTATCACTATGTTGAGGTTGAGGACCTAGTGCATGCAACAATAAAGGTGGAGAAACAACTCATGAAGGGGGGTGGGGGTAGTTCAAGATCAAGTGCTTGGAAAGCCAGCCCTTAAAAGAAGCCAGAGAAGTCTTTTTCCCCAAAACCACCAAAGTTGGGGCAGAAAAAAGAAAATTCCTCAAAAGGTACATCTGAACCTTCCACTTCAAAATCTCGTGACATTAAGTGTTTCAAGTGCCAAGGCGGGGACATATCGTGAGTCAATGCCCAAATAAGCTCTCAATGGTGATTCGTGAGGATGGAGAAATTGTAAGTGAAGAGGATGAGGAGTTTGAGCAATCTGAAGGTTCTGATGGTGGAGAAATGGCGGTGTAAGGTGAATTGTTGGTAAGCGAGCCTTGAGTGTAGAACTTAAAGAGGAGGATGATGCTCAAAGGGAGAACCTCTTTTATAGCCGTTGCCACGTCCATGGGAAGGTATGTAGTATGATAATTGATGGTGGAAGTTGTACTAACGTGGCTAGTTCATCTATGGTTGAAAAGCTAGGTTTGCAAACATTAATGCACCCAAAGCCATATAAGCTCCAATGGTGTAATGATAGTGGAGAAGTTCAAGTGACAAATCAAGTCATGGTGCCGTTCAAAATTGGCAAGTATGAAGATGAAGTACTGTGCGCTGTAGTACCAATACAAGCTAGTCACTTATTGTTGGGAAGACCATGGCAATATAATAAGAGGGTGAAGCACGATGGTTTTACTAATAAATATTGTTTTGTGCACAAGAACAAGCCTATCACTCTTGTACCTATGTCACCCAATCAGGTTTTTAAGGATCAAGTGAGGCTTCAAGAAGATTTAAAAAAAATGAGAGGGCAAAAGAAAGAAGAGGAAGTGAGAGATTTGAGTGAAGAAAATGAGAAGAGTGGGAAAAAGAGTGAAAAGAGAAAAGGTGAAGGAAAGAAAAAAAGAGATCTTGTGTTAAAAGCCAAAAATGAGGGAATTTGTGCCTTAGCAAAAAAGAGTGAGATCAAAGAGGCACTTAATTCTGAACAGCCTTTTGTGCTTCTATTGTTTAAAGAAGCTTATCTTTCCACTAATGACTTGGCCAGTTCAGTACTGAGCAATGTTCTCTCTCTTTTGCAGGAATTTGAAGACATGTTTCTTGAAGAAGTTCCAGATGGATTGCCACCAATCCATGGCATAGAACACCAAATAGATTTTGTGTCCGGGGCTTCTATCCCAAATAAGCCAGCTTATAGGACCAACCCAGAAGAACCTAAGGAAATGTAAAGGCAAGTGGAGAAGTTGCTTGCAAAGGGTTGGGTCCAGGAAAGCATGAGTCCCTGTGCTGTACTAGTTTTGTTGGTACCCAAAAAGGACTGGACGTGGAGGATGTGCATTTACTGTAGTGCCATCAACAATATCATGGTAAAGTATCGCCATCCTATTCCCCGATTGGATGATTTACTTGATGAGCTTTATATGGCTGTTGTTTCCACAAAAATTGACCTTAAGAGTGGTTATCTCTAAATTCAAATGAAAGAAGGTGATGAGTGGAAAACAACTTTTAAGACAAGGCATGGTTTATATGAATGGTTAGTTATGCCGTTTGGCTTAACTAACGCTCCAAGTACTTTCATGAGATTGATGAACCATGTTTTGAGAGATTTTATTGGAAAATTTGTAGTTGTCTATTTTGATGACATTTTAATTTATTCCAAAAATTTGAATGATCATCTTGAACATCTAAGGTGTGTGTTGAGTGTTCTCAGGCAGGAAAAGCTCTATGCAAGCTTGAAGAAGTGCACATTTTGCAGCAATCAAGTTGTGTTCCTTGGTTATGTTATGAGTTCGCAGGCCATCTCAGTTGACGAAGAAAAGGTGAAGGCAATTCAAGACTGGCCTACACCGAAAAATGTTAGTGAAGTGAGAAGTTTTCATGGGCTTGCGAGTTTTTATCGCAAATTCGTGAAAGACTTTAGTACCTTGGCAGCACCACTCACAGAAGTTGTCAAAAAGAATGTTGGATTCAAATGGGGCGAAGAGCAAGAGCAAGCATTTCAGAAATTAAAATTTGCACTAACCCATGCTCCTTTGTTATCTTTGCCTAATTTTAAAAGACATTTGAAATTGAATGAGATGCCTCAGGTATTGGAATTGGAGCATTCTTAATGCAAGAAGGCAAACCGGTGGCATACCTTAGTGAAAAGTTGAATGGTGCGGCTTTGAACTACCCCACCTATGACAAGGAATTATATGCCTTGATTCGTGCCTTGCAAACATGGCAGCATTATTTGTGGCTAAAAGAGTTTGTGATTCACACCAACCATAAGTCGTTGAAGTTTCTAAAAGGGCAACACAAGTTGAACAAAAGGCATGGCCGTTGGATGGAATTCATTGAGACATTTCTATATGTTATCAAGTTTAAGAAAGGTAAAGAGAATGTTGTAGCTGATGCACTTTCGAGAAGGTATTCTCTTTTTTCTCATCTTGATGCTAAGTTGCTTGGTTTTGAGCATTTAAAGGATTTGTATTCTGATGATGTTGATTTTGGGCAGATTTACCAAGCTTGTGAAAAAGGAGGATTGGAAAAATTTTACAAGCATGATGGATTCTTATTTAGGGTCTAGACTTTGTGTTCCTAATTGTTCTTTGCGTGAATTATTAGTCAGGGAAGCACATAGTGGAGGACTCATGGGACACTTTGGCATAGACAAAACTTTGGTTACCTTGCAAGAACATTTCTTTTGGCCAAAGCTGAAAGTCGATGTTGGGAGGATATGTGGAAATTGCATCACTTGCAAGAAGGCTAAATCCAAAGTTCAGCCTCACGGTTTATATATTCCTCTTCCCATTCCCCAAGAACCGTGGGTTGATCTTTCCATGGATTTTTTGTTGGGTTTGCCAAGAACAAGAACAGGAAAAGACTCAATCTTTGTTGTTATGGACAGGTTTTCAAAAATGGCTCATTTCATCCCTTGCAATAAAACTAATGATGCGTCTCACATTGCTAATTTGTTTTTCAGGGAAATTGTTAGGTTGCATGGGATGCTGAGAACCATTGTGTCCGACCGTGACACAAAATTTTTGAGTTATTTTTGGAAGACACTTCAGTGAAAATTAGGGACTAAGCTCTTATTCTCAACAACTTGTCATCCCCAAACTGATGGGCAAACGGAAGTTGTGAATAGAACTTTGTCTACTTTGTTGAGAGCTCTTATTGGAAGAAATGTTAAACTTGGGAAGAATGTTTACCTCATGTTGAGTTTGCATACAATCATGCTAAACATTCTGCCTCAAAGTTTTCACCATTTGAGGGGTTTAATCCACTAACTCCCATGGATTTGCTTCCTTTGCCAGATACTAAATGAGTTAATTTGGATGGCAAGAAAAAGGCTGAATTTGTAAAGAAAATTCATGAGAAGGCACAGATCAACATTGAGGAGCGCACAAGGCAGTATAAGCGCCAAGGAAATAAAGGCAAAAAGCAAGTCACTATTGAACCAGGAGATTGGGTATGGTTGCATATGAGGAAGAAGTGATTCCCAGCGCAAAGAAAATCCAAGTTGTCACCACGTAGAGATGGTCATTTCAGGTGCTGAAAAAGATCAATGACAATGCTTACAAGCTCGATCTTTTGAAAGAGTATGGAATTCATGATGTCTTCAATGTTTCTGACTTGAGTCCTATTAAGGAGGATGACGACCGTTCTAAGAGTTGCTCCGTTGTGTGGTGAAAACCTCGACCCACCAACAAATGGACAACCTCGGTTTGGCTAGAGTCATTTCTATGCCGTCTAGGGGATCGAGATGGCCTATAGGCCAGCTTGTTAGGGATAGATGCACCTGGGACAAAATCAATCTGATGTTCAATTCCCCGAATTAGGGGTAACCCATCAGGCATATCTTCTGGAAACAAGTCCTCAAATTCTTGCAAAAGAGAAAGAACACTGCTCGGTATGGAACCGACTATTTCGTTAGTAGACAAAAGGGCTTCTATATACAAAAGATGTAGAAAAGGTTTCTCATCATGCCATGCCTCTTTTATATCTTTTTTTGTGACAAAGGCACATATCTTTCCATCAGTTGCATTCATCACAAATGCCTTATTTTTATTTTTCTTTGCACATTTTTCTTCCTCAACTTTCTCTTTTTCTTTTTCTTCATCTCTTTTTTTTTTTCAAATCCTCTTGTAATTTCAGTTGATCAGCAAAAACTTGACTTGGGGGCAAAGGAACAAGAGTTACAGATTTGGCTTTATGTACAAAAGAGTACTTGTTAGTAAAGCCATCATGCTTAACTTGTCTATCGTACTGCCAAGGCCTATCAAGTAACATATGACCCGCTTGCATTGGTACAACATCACATAGAACTTCATCCTCATATTTACCAACACGAAAAGGTACCATTACCTGCTTTGAGACTCGTAATTCCCCATTGTCATTCTGCCATTGAAGTTTATATGGCTTTGGGTGCTTTTGAACTGGTAGCCTAAGTTTCTCAACCATAGAAGCACTGGCTACATTAGCACAACTTCCACCGTCAATGATAAAACTGCAAACTTTTCCATTGACATGACATCGGGAATGAAAGAGATTTTCTCTTTGAGCATCATTTTCATCTTTGTATTGAACACCGAGGGCTCCCCTTACCACCAACAAATCTCCTTCAACGGGTTATCAAAACCTTGCACCGAAGCATCAGACTCTTCATTGTTAGTCTCATATTCTCCATTCTCTTTAAGAATCATAGTCACCTTGTTTGGACATTAGCTTGCAATATGGCCCTTTCCTCTACACTTGAAACAAGTGATGTCACGATTCTTAGAAGTAGATGGAGAAAAATCAGATTTACCATTGGAAGAGTTGTCGTTCTTGGGTCCAAAATTTGAAGGTTTGGACAAAGTAGAAGAGATTGATTTTTCTGTCTTCTTTGAAGTATTTGCCTTCCAAATACTAGATTTGGAACTTCCCATTCTCTTGAGTTGTTGCTCAATTTTCATAGCTTTATGCACCAAATCTTCCAACTCCACATAATGTTGCAACTCAACTTGGTCTCTAATATCATAGTTAAGACCAGGCAAAAATCGAGCCATTGTGGTCTCTCTATCTTCCACAATTCTAAGTCTAATCATGGTAGTCTCTAATTCTATAAAATATTCATCAACAGAAAGACTGCCCTATTTAAGACCTTGAAGCTTATTTCGAAGATCGCGGTAGAAATGCTCAGGTATGAATCTTTTCCTCATGAGAGTCTTCATTTCTTCCCAAGTTTCCACTGGCCTTTCCATCACCCTTCGCTTAGTAGACACAACTTCACCCCACTAGGTTAGTGCATAATCTGTAAACCCAGTGATAGCGAGTTTTACCTTTTTGTATTCCGAATACTCATGGCACTCATAGATGAGTTATGTTTGTTTCTCCCATTTAATATAGGCTTCTGGATCAAATTTCCCTTGAAAAGAAGGGATCTTTGACTTGATGGAATTGAGATTGTCATCCTCATTCCTCTGACCCCAATACCTCCCACGATCGTCATTACCTTCAGAACCACTATCATGGTCAGAGTCATTTCTATGCCGTCTAGGGGATCGAGAAAAATGATTCCTTCGGGCCTCCTTTTCAGCCTCCCTCTCAGCTTCCCTCTCTTGCCTCATTTCTTCATGGATTTGATTAGCCTCCAATCTAAGCAAGCGTAGCATTTCGCTTGACATGGCTTGGAATAAAAAAAGGATTAACACGTAGCTGTTGGGCCTTCTCATCTTGGTCATTTTGAGACATCCCTGCAATACAAGGTTAATAATAAACAAATCCTCACTTCACTCCCTTACGTGTTTCACTTGAGAAATAGAGATCACTCACTCTCGTGTTTCACACTAATAAGGCTTTTACCCTCAAATAGTCTCACCCTCTGCCTTTTTCCTCTCTTATTCTTTAACTCAAAATTCTAATCAAACTCACAAGAACAAATACCAAGGCTAGCTTGTGGCCTTTAGGAATTCAAAAACTTATCAAACAACGATTACAACCAAATAGCGTAGGATCACTCCTAGAATTGCGATAACTGAATCATAGTCAGATACAAGAAACCACCGCAAATTAGCACCAATACTTTCAGATTATCACTTCCCTTACAACATGCACACGTTGTAATGATGATGATCTTCTTTCTTCTTTTTAAAATTTTTTTCTCTTTAAAACGTCCAAATCTCTTTTTTTTTTGTATTTTTTTATGGACAGATTTTTTTTCTTTTCTTAAAAAAAAAAATGAAAATACAAGATAGACTCTGCAAGGAGTTAAAAAAATAGAAAAAGTTTGAAATCCTCTAACCCGAGAAACTCAGTGATAAGAACCCTGCCATCTTGTGACAAGACACACTACCGAACCATGAGCCTCCGAACCATTGGAAATTGAGTGGATGAGAACAGACCGTAGCAACACGTTAGAGATGGCTCTGATACCAATTGATGTGATCCAGCCCAGGGATGGACTAAAACACAATGGAAACGACCGTTCTAAGAGTTGCTCTGTTGTGTGGTGAAAACCTCTACCCATCAATAAATGGACAAAAAGAACCTCGGTTTGGTTAACCTCGACCCATGATTGTGCGATTTGTTGAGAACCTTGGTATAGAAACGCCACAAACAATTCATCATGATTGCTTGATAAGTTTTGAACGCTACAAGACGTAGTCTTGATAAGTTCAAAAAGTTCATAAAGAACAAAGAGTTAAGAAAACTCACAAAATGATATTATCCAAGTTATCTTTATAAGTTTACAAGAGTACATTTTTATAGGCTTAAAAGTCTAATCTAGAATAATAAATGAATTGATGCTTTTGCCTTTAATTGAGTCATATTTACTCTATGAATATGTAAAGCTGAATTGATCTCGTGGGACTCTAGGAGGTTCTGATCAGCATTAAAACCTCTTGAAACTCCTTGAATTTGCTGAAGGGAATTAATGCATTAATTTGGAAGGATGAAAACCCTTGGCTTCTTATGTGTATGAATGAATGCATTAATTTGGATGAATTTCTCCACTTAGAATACCAAGACTAATGATTAGTCTTAGTCTTCCACTTGAAGCAAAAGTGCATGACTTGTTGGGTTTTCTTGAATAATGCCTTGAGCTTGAACCCAACTCTTATCAATCAAACCACCTATGGCATTTCTGAATTGTTTGGACCTGGACCTAGTGATAGGTCCAACATGCCATTTCATTGGATCCTTTTCATCCTCGATTGGGCTTCCGTTTGGGGTGTTGGGAATAATACTTTATTATTGTATTATTGTATATCTTAATGCATATGACCGTAGCCTTTATATAATGGCAACATTACAAGACAAGTACAAACTAAACTAGGAAACTATACGATAAGATACGTACACCATAATTACAAATTATACATATCTTAACAGTCCCTCTCAAACTCAAGGTGGTGAAACTAGACACAGCTTGAGTTTGGAAACAAGAGAACGGAAACATCCTGGAGAATGAGCTTTCGTAAATAGGTCAGTAATTTGATCTTCCGATGAAACAGAGACAAGATTTAATGATTTCTGTAAGAGATGATGGCGGACAAGATGACAGTCTATCTCGATATGCTTGGTGCATTCATGAAACACATCATTGTGAGCGATCTGTACTGCACTTCGGCTATCACAGTGTAGCAGTGTACTGGGGGTGGTTGAAACACCCATATTTGAGAGAAGCCATTTTAGCCATAAAAGTTCTGCAGTAGTGTCAGCTAACGCCCGATATTCAGACTCTGAACTGGAACGAGAGACAACAACTTATTTCTTGTTTCGCCATGAAATAAGGGAGTCCTCAAGGAAGAATCAAAAACTTGTCGTGGAGTGACAATCCGTCGGGTCACCAGCCCAATCTGCATCGAAAAATGCTCGTAACACTAAGGAATAGTTAACTGGGAAATGAAGTCCATGTGAAACGGTTCCCTTAACATAACGCAGTATGCAGAGGACAGCAGCATGAACCGAGCATGGTGCAGATATAAACTGGCTAACCAAGTGAACAACATGTGCAATGTTGGGTCAATTAACTGTCAAGTAAACCAAGCTACCAACCAACTGACGATATCGAGTGGGATCAGTAAGAGGTTCTCCATCACCAGGTAGAAGTTTGAGGTTCACTTCAGTAGAAGTCGAAGCAACCTTAGAATCTGTAAGACCTGCCCGAGACAAGAGATCAGAAGTATACTTTGTCTGAGTGAGGTGGTATCCGGAGGAAGATCTGGAGACTTCGAGACCCCAAAAAATAGGAAAGGGAACCCAAGTCTTTCATCTCAAACTGGGTATGAAGAAATTCCTTCAGGTGTCGTATATCTAAAACATCATCACCAGTAATAACCATATCATCCACATATAACATAACAAGGATAGTACTAGAGGACATAGTCTTAATGAAGAGAGCAGAGTCATAAGCACTAATTCGGAAGCCAAGTTGGCAAATAGTAGAACTGAACTTGGAATACCATACTCTAGGAGCTTGCTTCAACCCGTAAAGAGCTTTCCGAAGATGGTAAACCTTGGTGGATGCCACGAGAAATCTGGGTGGTGGTTGCATATAGACTTCTTTAGAAAGATCCCCATTTAGAAACAAAATTTTGACGTCTATTTGAGATAAATCCCAACAACGTGAGGAAGCCACAGCAACAAGAGCTCGAACAGACGTGACTCTTGCCACCAGAGCAAAAGTTTCTTCATAATCAATCCCGTATTCTTGAGTAAAACCTCAGGCAACCAAGCGTGCTTTGTAGCACTCTATAGAGCTATCTGAACGGATTTTTATTTTGTACACCCATTTCCATCCAACCAAGGATTTTCCAAGCGATAAATCAACCAAATCCCATGTCTTATTCTTAAGAAGGGCCTGTAATTCCTCATCCATTGCTTTCTGCCGCACAGAACTAGAGCAAGCCTCAAAAAATGATTGAGGTTTATGAAGAGTAGCAAGGGCAGGGAAACATTGACAATCTTTCAGATAGGAAGGAGGATTGCTAACTCGAGAGGATCTACGAGATGCAGGTTAAGGATCGGGAGCAGGAGGGTCTGGAGTAGAGTCAGAAGGGGTAATGCTAGATTGGGCAATGGGATCAGAAGAAATTATAACAGGGGTATCTAAAGAGCCCGAGGAAGAACTAGAGATTTGAGTGTTGTTCGACTTCAGGAAAAGTATTATGATCAGGGCAGAAGTAAAAAAGTTTGCAGACGGGGTAGGCCAGAGATGAAACGAAGAGATCGTTGAAAAAGGCTTAGGTTCCCAAAATGTCAAGTGACGTGAGAGGCGAAGACGCTTAGAAATAGGATCATAACACCGATAACCCTTATGTTGAATGTCGTACCCAAGGAAACAACAGAGGCGAGAGCGAGGTTCAAGTTTGGTTCGCTCATGAGGTTGGAGCATGACAAAGCAGGCACTACCAAAGGTTCGGAGAATATGATAAATGGGAGGTGTACCATAGAGACGTTCATATAGAGATTGAGTAGGTGTGACAGATTAAGGAACACGGTTAATAGTATATACGGCTATAAGGGCGGCCTCACCCCAAAATTTTTTGGGGATGTCGGCGGAAAGGAGAAGAGCACGAACTGTGTTCAGTATATGTTGATGTTTGCATTCAGCACGCCCATTTTGCTGAGAAGTACCCAGACAGGAACGTTGAGGGATTGTACCATCTTCCTTAAGAACGGAAATAAATGAGGAATCTATGTATTTCGCAGCATTATTAGAGTGAAATACTTTAATGGTTTGGGAGAATTGAGTCTAATCATATTCCAAAATTCTCGAAAAATTTGGAGAAATTCAGAGCGACATTCCATCAGATAGATCCAGGTAAATCAAGAATAATCATCAACAAAGATAATGAAATATCGAGAACTACCCATAGTGGGGGTAGGGGCAGGACCCCAGACATCAGAGTGGATAAGATCAAAAGGACAAGAACTGATAGACTCATTTAACGTAAATGGCAAGGCACGCTGTTCCCCAAGTTGACAAGAGAGGCAATCAAATGACTCGTCTTTAATAGACCCTAAATACCCATTAGACATTAATTGGCGAACACGAGACAATGATGCATGTCCTAAGCGGGAATGCCAGAGTTTTACAGAAGAATGGTTCTGGTTAACAACAGCATTAATAGAGTTGGGTAATGTTATATACGTGAGTTCGAAAAGACGACCAATTTTACGGCCGGTCCCGATTTTCTTGCCAGTTTTGGGATCAGTGATAACACACCCATGTTTGGAGAAGTGTAAATCTAAATCAAGTTCACAAAGTTGACCAACAGAGAGAAGGTTGAAAGATAAATTTGGAACTAGAAAGGAGTCCGGGACTGAAAATGTAGGAGTTGAAATAGTACCTATATTACTAGGAGTTAATGATGATCCATTTACAGTGGAGATATAAGTAGGATTGGATAAGGAACTCTTAGAGCTAAAGAATGACGAGTCAGAAGACATGTGATTAAAATAGGTAGAATCGAGAAGCCAAGAAGAATTACCTGGTGTAGCAGAGAGAATTGGACTGGAAATGGATTCTTATTGAGAATGTGCCCTGTGAGAAGAAAGAGACTCTCGTCGGGAAATAATCCAATTGATCAAGTCTACAAGCTCAGACACTGTGAGGAATGCAAGGGTCTGAGAAGAGGAATGTTGAGTGGATCCCATAAGTGAGAGAGAGCCAAACAAGCCTTAAGAAAACCCAAATAGAGAATAACCAAACAAGCCTCAAAGGAAATGAAAACCCAAAGGACAAAAAAAAAAAAAAAAAAAAAACTAACAGCTAAACAAACAATGCTCTTGTGACATGGCACTAGTTAGTGGAGAAAACTTATGGACAAATAGCCTTTGGACATGTGGCAATAGGTCGCAGCCAAAGATGGATTTGTGAGAGAATCTTGCTTAGTTAGTGGAGAAAACTTGTGGACAAAAGCCTTTTGACTCGTGGCAGCCAAAGATGGATTTGTGAGAGAATCCTCCTTCTTCCCCTTCGTGGTGTTGACAGGAAGGACGCGAGCTGATCTGGGCAACGACGGGAAGCAACTCCGATAGACAGTTCTGGGCAGCGACAGAACTAACGAGATCGACTAAATCTAGGCTGATAGATGTGGACAGACCAAACCGAAATTTCGCAGCGGTGGACCGTTTCGATGTTGAACCAGCCTAAGTGTCTCCGATTTGGGCAGAGCGACCCGACTGATCTGAAGGCTGAGAGTAAGATAGCTAGAAAAGATAGCATGAAGAGAAGGCTGGAAAAAGCAAAAATAAAAATAAAATTTGTGACGGCCGGAAAAAATGGTGGCGACGGCGGCGGCTGAAAGAAAGACCAAATTAAGATTTTGGCTCTGAAACCATGATAGAAATAATACTTTATTATTGTATTATTGTATATCTTAATGCATACGATCGTAGCCTTTATATAATGGCAACAATATAAGATAAGTACAACCTAAACTAGGAAACTATACGATAAGATACGCATACCATAATTATAAATTATATTAACATGGAGAAATGCAAGAGGTGTCGGATGGATTCTCATCATTCCTCCCTTCTTTTGAGTGATTTGTTCTCAAATCGTCACCTGCATTAAAATGACTAAGATCAGATAGATTGAAAACATCCTGAACCCCATAATTAGCTGGTAAATCAAGCTTATAAGCATTATCATTATTCTTCCTTAAGACTTGAAATGGACCACCTCCCCTAGGTGATAACTTTGACTTTCTCTTGGATGGAAATCTTTCTTTCCTCAAATGGAGCCACACCCAATCACCAGGCTCAAAGGTGACCTTCTTCTTGCTTTTATTGGCTTGTTGCTCATACTTCTTGGTGCGCTCTTCAATGTTATTTCTTGCTTTCTCATGGGTTTGTCTAACAAATTCAGCTTTTTTCTTGCCATCTAATAAATTCACATGTTCACTCAAAGGCCAAGGAATTAAATCCATAGGAGTTAAGGGATTAAAACCATACACAATCTCAAAAGGAGAAAACTTAGTAGCAAAATATTTAGCATGATTATAAGCAAACTCAACATGTGGCAAACATTCTTCCCAAGTCTTTACATTATTTCCAATGATAGACCTTAACAAAGTAGACAGGCTACGATTAACTACTTCAGTTTGACCGTCTATCTGGTGACGACAAGTTGTTGAAAACAAAAGCTTAGTTCCCAATTTTCCCCACAAAGTTTTCCAAAAGTAACTAAAAAACTTGGTATATCTATCTGAAACAATGGTTCTAGGGATTCTATGCAATCTAACAATGTTTTGGAAAAACAAGCTCAAAATATGAGATGCATCATTTGTCTTGTTATATACAATGAAGTGGGCCATTTTAGAAAACCTATCAACCACCACAAAGATAGAATCCTTGCCTGTTTTTGTTCGGGGCAAACCGAGCACAAAATCCATTGAGATATCAACCCATGGTTCTAAAGGGATTGGAAGAGGAGTATACAAACCATTAGGTTGCACTAGAGACTTAGCCTTTTTGCAAACAAGGCAGTTGTCACAAATTCTTCCCACATCAAACTTCATCTTGGGCCAAAAAAGATGTTCTTGCAAAGCAAAAAGGGTCTTGGTGACACCAAAGTGACCCATAAGAGCTCCACTATGCACCTCTCGAACTAACAACTCATGAACAGAAGAGTGAGGTACACAAAGTTTCGATCCTTTGAAAAGAAATCCATCATGAATGAAATTTTTTTCAAAAGAACCTTTTCTACACGCCTTGAAAATTTCTCCAAAATCAAAATCATCATAATACAACCCCTTGAGTTGTTCAAAACCAAGCAATTTAGAATCAAGATGAGAAAGAAGAGTGTGTCTCCTAGAGAGTGCATCTGCAACCACATTTTCTTTACCTTTCTTGTACTTCACGACGTATGGAAAGGTCTCTATGAGCTCCATCCAGTGAGCATGCCTTTTGTTCAACTTGTTTTGGCATTTCAAAAACTTCAATGATTCATGATCAGTGTGATCACAAATTCTTTTGCCCACAAATAGTGTTGCCATGTCTTTAGGGCACGAACTAAAGCATACAACTCTTTGTCGTAGGTAGGATAGTTCAACATAGGCCCATTTAACTTCTCACTAAAAAATGCCAAAGGCTTTCTTTCTTGCATCAAAACTGCACCAATGCCCACACCTGAGGCATCACACTCAATTTCAAAGGTTTTATCAAAATTAGACAAAGAAAGTAAAGGAGCATGCGATAATTGGTACTTCAAATTTTCAAAAGCCTTTTCTTGCTCTTCATCCCATTTAAACCCAACATTCTTTTTAATTACTTCAGTAAGTGGTGCCGCTAATGTGCTAAAACTCTTAACAAACCTTCAGTAGAAACTAGCAAGACCATGGAAATGACTCTAACCAAATCGAGGTTCTTTTTATCCGGTTGTTGGTGGGTCTTTTCACAACACAACGGGGCAATTTTTAGAACGGTCACCATCCTCCTTGATAGGACTCAAGTCAGAAACATTGAAGACATCATGAATTCCATACTCTTTCAAAAGATTGAGCTTGTAAGCATTGTCATTGATCTTTTTTAGCACTTGAAATGGACCATCTCTAGTGGTGAGAACTTGGATTTTCTTTGCACTGGGAATCTCTCCTTCCTCATATGCAACCATACCCAATCTCTTGGTTCAATAGTGACTTGCTTTCTGCCTTTATTTCCTTGGCGCTTATACAGCCTTATGCGCTCCTCAATGTTGCTCCGCGCCTTCTCATGAATTTTCTTTACAAATTCAGCCTTTTTCTTGCCATCCAAATTAACTCGTTCAGTATCTGGCAAAGGAAGCAAATCCATGGGAGTTAGTGGATTAAACCCATAAACTATTTCAAATGGTGAAAACTATGAGGTAGAATGTTTAGAATGATTGTATGCAAACTCAACATGAGGTAAACATTCTTTCTAAGTTTTAACATTTCTTCCAATAAGAGCTCTCAACAAAGTAGACAAAGTTCTATTCACAACTTCCGTTTGCCCATCGATCAGTTTGGGGTGACAAGTTGTGAAGAATAAGAGCTTAGTCCCTAATTCCCCAAAGTGTCTTCCAAAAATAATTCAAGAATTTTGTGTCACGGTCGGACACAATGGTTCTCGGCATCCTATGCAACCTAAAAATTTCCCTGAAAAACAAATTAGCAATATGAGACGCATCATTAGTTTTATTGCAAGGGATGAAATGAGCTATTTTCGAAAACCTGTCCACAACAACAAAGATTGAGTCTTTTGGATCCAACTCATATCAACCAAACCACCTATGGCATTTCTGAATTGTTTGGACCTGGATCTAGTGATAGTTCCAACATGACATTTCATTGGATCCTTTTCATTTTTGACGAGGCTTCCATTTGGCGAAATGCAAGAGGTGTCGGATGGATTCTCATCAGAAATTGTGGAACCAGTTTCCAAGCCCGTAGGTAAAATGGGTTAAAGTTGGAATAGAAGTTTCGAAGGATTATGATAAGTTTAAGAAGATGGCCAGTGACTTTTGATCTGGCCTGAGCACTGCTGAGTCTCCCTTTACATGGGATTTGCAAGATGAACATGGACTGGAAACTGATCACGTAATGTTCGACAATTTACTGCCCTAGGCTTCCGCAGACGTTTCAAATCTGATCCAGGCTTGCTTGACTTCTTTTACTGTATTTAACTTTTGTCTGTCTCTCTGCTATTGAATCTTATTTACTGTTATTTTCTCTTTTTCCAGTGGAGAAATCTTATGATCTTGGAGGCTAATAGACTTGCCGCATTGGAACTTTACACCAGAGATCTGCACTCGAGATATCTTAAGGTTTGGGATCAAACTTCCTTCTCTGCACAACCCAGTTATCCGATGTCTAGATAAAGAACTAACTCGGGCTATTCGGGAACGGGATCAACTCTCGGTCTGACTATAAGAGTTGGAAAGGGTCTATGAGCAATTAAAACTGGATTATAATACTAAAAGGGACAAGGTTGAATCTGCGAACGATTCCCTAGCTAAGGTTGTGGCCCAGCTGAAAGAAGTGGAGAATGAGTTGAAAACCGTTAAGCATGAACTCGGGAACCGTGATTTGGCTTTCGACACGCTGTTAAAAACTTCCAAAAAAGTGCAGCAAGAAAGTAAAGAGCGTCAAGAAAAACTTGATCTTGAACACACAGCATTGGAAAAAGAGAAATTGGCCTTAACCAATGCCCACATTGAACTTCAAGCTTAGAAAAAAGAATTTGATTTAAGAACTCAGCAGGTTCAAGATGCTCAAGCAAAATTTGAAGAGGAGGAATCTAACATCAAGTCCCGGGAGGCAACTCTGGCCGCCAACCAGGAGAAGTTGGAGTCTGAACGTGTTGAGCTAAAGTCGGCTAGGAAAATTTTTTCTGATTTGCAGGCTGCTCATACTTCTGAATTGAATGAACTCAAGACTAAGGTTGAAGAACTAAAAAGCAAGCAGACTTCAACTTGCAATCGTTGCCTTTCTGAAGGCAAGGCAGAGGGCCATCTTACTAGGATGGTTGATGGTGCTCGGAAGTTTTTTACTTCCAAATGGTTGAGCCGAGATATAGAATGGAAGAATTGTGGAGCCGTTGAGGCCTTTGTTCGCTTTTCTTGATTTGGCAAGCTTTTGAACTTGATTCTCAATATTGGCATGCGAGGTGCTTATAGTAATGGGATTCAGGACATGTGTTGCAAGTTGAAAGGTTTTGTGGCTGAGATGATTCCATTGGCTTGCCGGGGCTAGTTTGATCCATCTGGTCCTAATGTCTCTTTAGAGTTGATCAAATCTGAGAAGGCATGACTGGGCGTGAAAGTGATTAGTCAGGATTCACCAAGTCTGGCCTCCAACTCAAAAGATGAAGAAGAGGGTTATTTCAATCCATTAGCTACCGAGGAAGAAATAGAGCGGATGGATCCGGAACCTCGTTATGGAGAAGCGTTTGGTGAACTCCGCTGACAACGCTTGAACTCTCCTGATTATGATGATACAACTGGTGAAGCCAGCGTGTTCCGTTATCCTGACAGTGACAAGGAGTTGAGTCCCTCTTAGGTTCGCACTGGTGGGAAAACACAAACTTCTTCAGGTGAAGCTAGAACTGTGCCAATTGAAGGATCCACCAGTCAAACTATTCAACCCATAATGGGAATTGTGCCTTCAACTTAGATTCAGAGTTCATCGGGGGGCTCCGAGACTCATCCTGATGCTTGAACTTCAAGTGTTCCTGCTGCTAATTTGGAGTTTGATCTTACTACTGAAAAACCTACAGATCCTAAAAATCACTAGTAATATTGTTAGGATATTTGATCCATTAATTGTTCTTGCCCTTTTGAGGCAAAAACTATTTTTGTGATTTTGATTCTTAGTGAGCTGTGCTTTGCCTTATAATTTTTATCTGAATTCATCTTCTTCTGCTTGCCCTTTGATGCAATCTTTTCTTTGATTGTGTCAAAGTCATTTTCTTGAACTAAGGGTTTTGACTTGTGCAAAAAACCTTCACTGTTTGCTACCCGAAGTTTTATTAACACTTATTTGCGAGCTTTAATTAACTAGGCTATGCAAGTAATACATCATTCGACTATGCGAGATTTGATCGACTTAGCTATGTGAGACTTGGTCTTCTCGACTATGCGAGGTTTTGTAATCTCAGCTATGCAAGGCTATATCATCTTGGCTATACGAGGCTTTATCATCTTGGTTATGCGAGGTTTTTATCCATTAAGCTATGCAGGATTTTAGTGATTCGGCTATGCGAGATTTTATTAATTGAAGTAATTTGATAACACTTTGAATTTGTAAAAGACTTTAAAGAATGTAAATAGATGTTACCAACCTGACTCCCTTCATTGAAATAATTTAAAATTTCAGAGATACGTTTCTTCTCTCAGTACAAAATGACGACTTTCCGTTACTCCTCACTTGGTAATTTCAATCACATATAAAAGTTTCCATTTCAGCTATTTCCTACTTCTCTTCCACTCATGTAGGCCAAACGGTAGCTTCCAGTAGGTCTAGCCTCAATCACCCGATAAGGGCCTTCCTAGTTTGGGGAAAGTTTTCCAAGTGGTATTTCATGGCTGATTTCATTCTTTCTTAGCACCAAATAACCAGGCAGGAAATTTCTAGGCTTAACTTTACTGTCATTGTACCGCTTAATCATTCTCTTCTGTTCCTCCAGTCTTAGGAAAGATACATCCCTATGCTCTTCTAATTCATCCAAGGCCAATCTCATCTTGGCCGAATTGGTTTCTTGATCGAAGTACGCAACTCGAGCACAGGGGTATCTGACTTCAGGAGGGATTACGGCTTCAGCCCCATACATAAGACTAAAAGGGGTTTCTCCCGTGGCTGTTTTTGGGGTAGTTCAGTATGACCATATGATCGAGGGTAACTCTTTAAGCCAAGCACCCCTCTTTTCATCAATTCTTGTTTCAATTCCTTGGAGAACAATTTTGTTAATGGCCTTGACTTAACCATTTGCCTCAGAGTGGGCTAAGGAAGCCCTGCGATGAGTGATCCCACACTCTAAACACAAATTTTTGAACGGAGGACCAATAAACTGCATCTCAATGTCAGAGATGATGGCAACGGGTACTCTAAATCTACATATGATCTTTTTCCATAAAAATTTTCTCTCTGCCTAACTAGTAATTTTGGCCATGGCTTTCAACTCAACTCAACTCATTTTGTGAAATAATTGAATGTTACTATCATGACTTTTACTCTTCTTGCAGCTTTGGGTAGAGGTCTGACTAGATCAATTACCCATGTTGCAAATGGCCAAGCAGACACGATCTTTGTCAACTCAGCCGAGGGAACCTTACTCACCGGCACATGAATCTGACACTTCATGCAATTTTCAACAGCTCTTCCGAATCATTAAACATCCAGGACAAATAAAATCCTGCCAACATGGCTGTTTTTGCCAAATTTTGAGTTCCAGTGTGGCTGCTACATCTTCCCTAATAAATTGCTTCCAAAATTTTTCCAGCTTACACTGGCTCTACACATTTCAGCAAAGGGACCAAGTAAGATTTTCTATATAACCGTGCATCCACCAATTCATATCTCAGAGCCTTGTTTCTGATTTTTCAAGATTCAATCCGGCTGGCTAGTAACGTTTCTTATTTCTAAAATTGCTCCTTATCCCTAAAGTTTACCTTAATCCTGAACTGACACAAAAAGTATTTAATAATACTAGCCTTAGGGAACTTGACCATTGATCATTGGCCCTTTAACCCTTAACCACAGTTGACGTAAAAGTCAAAGTCAAACATAGTTGACCGTAAAAGTCAAAACGTAGTTGACTTATCTTAGAACGCTCGTATCGCAGGACTTGACTGTTGACTGAGAAGGGAACCCGTCGACTGTTGACCACTCACGCCTTAAGAAAGGTGAGAGATTTACTCGATATTTTCGTAAAGATTTAATTAACTATATATAGTATGAGTGAACTATAAACTTGATTGATCGGCTAAACTAAGAGGTTGCCCATGCATTACTCGCATGTAAATGGATTTGAATTGGTACATATGAGATGTATGCCATGATTGATTATTTGAATTGCTATGCTATACATGAGATGTATGATATGACTTGCCTACTTGCTTAATATGAGTACAAGCATGTATGTCTATTGATTGGTAAATGATCGCATAAATTATTATTGATTGAAAGCATGATTGATTGTATACTATAGAGAAGCATGATGTACTTTTAGGTGTAAATAGTAGATGCCTAATACCTATGCCCTGACTAAGTTATTACATTGCATATTAACATGTATAGGAATTATGAAAGCATGCTAGAGATGCCATGTTTGCATAATAAAAGAAAAGGTATAACACCTTAAACCAGATAAAATACTATGAGCATATAGTCTTAATTGATCGATTATAATCACCCGCACGTATTGCCATTTGCGGTGAGGCTGAGTTGCAGTTAGTCGAAGCCTTCCTAAAAGGGAAACTAAGGGTTGCAAGTATACAACGAAGGATCCAAAACCCCTTGCCGCCGAGCACTCCAACTACTGCTGGTACTGTCGCCGATTGGGTATCAAGGTGTTCGCAAACTACCTAAAACTATCGCCTATCACTAGATCATATTCCTGATTATTGCATTAGATTTAGATGAAAAAACTATATAGAAATCAGATAGATTGAATACCTAAGGGTGAATTGATTGAATATGGTTAAAAGCATTCCATGTTGCCATATATATCTCAGCTACTTGATTATAAAGATGATTGATTGGTTGCTTCCGCATTGACGCATGAATTTTGTTAGGAATACTATGAATATGGATGCATAAACTGTAATGCCATGTCTATATGATTGCTTTGATATCGAAACCTTTCTTTGTCTAAAGTACCATGGTGGAAATTTTATATAAAAACTGAGGTCTCTCACTAAATTTAGTGAAGCTCACCTCTTTCATAAACCTATTTTTGCAGGTGATTAATTAGGTATGGCTTATTTGTTCGTTAGATGTGAGGCCAACGTCCACTGCAGCAGTGTTGAGCGTTTATTTTGTAATAAGTAGGCCTAGACAATGATTGTTTTGGGTTAAGGGATAATTTTGTCATTGACTGTCCCAAATAATGTTTTTGCTTCTGCATTTGGACAAGTTTGCTTTAAGAACTATCGATTGAATTGTTTCCTGATAAAGGCAATACTGTGTTTTTTTTTTTTTTACTAATATCTGTATTGACTTGTTGGGCTATAGCCCTAAATGACGCTACCCCTGAACTGGCCCGGACTCCTTGGAGGAAGGGTTCCTCGGGAGATGGGGTTGGGGCGGGAGTGTCACATTACCTACCCAACAAAAGAATTATACATTAATAATCCTTCCGTGCATGAATGGTATGTAGCAAGGTTAATTTACTTTTATTTTTCTGATGTTACATGGAGGTTTCGATGTTCAAAGGTAACTAGAGGTGTCAATAAGCAATAGACAAAATTTGATCGAAGGTTTCAAAACAAATTAAATTTTAATGAATGCAGTTTAGTGATATGGAATATCATTTTTTTGACAAGGGGCATACCAATTAGTTCATCTCCATGGAGACATTCAATTTAACATTCATTGAGGCAGGAAAATGTGTGATCTTCAACCCTTTGTTTGGCAAAACAAATATACATACAATGTAAGCTTATTGTTTTATGAAAATTCAAAGACTTATGACCCAGTATCTTCATGTTGAACTATATATAGTTGGAGATGCGTACTAAACCAATCATTGTCTACTGGAACTATGTAAAAGTCTTTGTTAAGTTCTTAAAGTTTTACTACAAAATAAAAAATAAGTTTTTACTTTACTGAATCTTTGACTTAGTCTTTGATTAGTTAGATTGTTTGTTTGTTGATTTAGTCTGTTAGTCTATCTTTATCTTCTAAGATATTTAATTAGGAGATCCCTCTGAAATCAGTTACCTGTGTATACTATTTAAGTAATAGCTATTAGCTACTGCAAAATAAGAATACAATCGAGAGATAAAACTTCATGCATTTTTCTTAGTATCTTTTATGCTCTATTTTTTTTAATAACGGTATCAGGGCCCTCTTGATCTTAAGGGCCTGTGGGAGGAAGTCTTTTTTACCTTCTAGAAAATTCGAGCATCTTCCCAACAGTTATTTTGCTAATCCTCCACCTTTCAATGGCCAAAATTTTCAAATTTTGGTTGTAAAAATGAAAATATTTTGAGAGCTAGTGACCTTTGGAAAATGGTTGTTACTGATCAGGTACAACTTCCTGAAAGATCCCACTATTGCTCAGTTGAGGCAATATAGAGTTGAGAAAAAGAAAAGAAGCAAAGCTTTGACCTGCATTCATGTAGTTTGGGATGAAATATTCACAATAATCAGGACTTGTGAGACTTTAAAAGGGACTTGGGGTACTCTGAAACAAGTGTTATAAGGCAGTAAGAGAACTCGTCAAATGCAAGTATTGAATTTGAGGCGACAGTTTGAGCTATTGAGGATGAAAAAAAACTGAAAACATTGAGTATTGGAATAGATTTCTTGAATGTAGTCAACAAAATTAGGTTGATTGGCGAAGAACTCTCAGATCAGATGGTGGTGCAAAAGGTTCTTGTCAGCCCACCTAAAATATTTGAGGCAAATATATCTTCTCTTGAAGATTCAAAAGATCTTTCTCAAATGACCTTAGAGGAGTTGGTGAATATGCTACAAGTCAAAGAAAAAGAAGAGCTATCCATAAGGAGAAGGAAGTTGCTGAAGGTGTTTTGCAAGCAAAAGACAAATGTCCAAATCAACAAGGTAACAAAGGAAGAAAGTAGTGGACAAGGGGAGGAAAGAAGGTGACAACACTTCACATGAGAGAATTATCCTGTCTGCCAACACTGCAACTAGACCGACCATTTATAGTTTGTTGATTAAAAAATGCTGAGTGCAGATTTTGCAAGAAGAAAGGTCACATTAAAAGGGCATGCAAAATCAAGCAAAGAAACCTCCAAGCTCAGGCAGCAAAACAACACGTTAAAGAACAACTTTTTGTTGTATCTTGTTTTGCAGGAAACACTATTAGTTATGCATGGTTAATTGACAGTGGTTGTACTAATCATATGACAAATGATGAGTCAATTTTCAAAGAATTTGACAAGATATACACTTTCAAGGTGAGAATTGGAATGGAGAGTTGATTGATGTGAAAGGCAAAGGTAATGTTGCTATAAAATTTTATTCAGGAGCAAAGATTATTAATGATGTTTTGTTAGTACCTCACATTGATCAAAACTTGCTAAGTGTTGGGCAGTTGATTGAAAATGATTTTTCTGTCTTGTTGAAAAATAGAGTTTGCAAGATTTATGATCTAAGTGGAAATGAGCTTTTTTCTATAAAAATGAAAGAGACAACTTTTTTCTTTGAAGTGATTTCTTTCAGCGTTGGTTGATGAAACCCAACTATGGCATAAAAAGTTGGGTCATTTCAATTACCTAGCACTTAATGACATGTATAATACTGGATTAGGGCAAGGTTTACCATTTGTCAGAGATGAAAAGGGAGTTTGCAAATAATATCAGTTGGGGAAGCAATCAAGGGCACTATTCCCTCAAAATGCAGTTTGGAGAGCAATGGAAAAGCATCAGGTGATGCACATACATGTCTGTGGTCCAATGAAGACTTCTTCCTTGAATGGGAGCACATACATCAGAAGTTGTTAATGTTTTTTGGAGGTTTGACGCCTGGATAGAAAATTAATCTGGGCAAACAATCAAAGTTATCAGATCTAATAATGGAACAGAATATATTTCTAATGAGTTTTACAAGTTTTATGATGATGCAGGGATTGAGCAATTGACTGTGGTGTACACCCCACAGCAGAATGGGGTAAGTGAGAGGAAGAATATAACCATATTGGACATATCTATGTGTTTGTCGTTTGAAAAAAAAAATGCCTAGCTAAGACCTTTTAGGCTGAAACTGTAAATATTGCATTATTTCTTCTAGACAGGTTACCTATGAAGTCTATGGAAAACAAAACGCCATTTTGAGGCTTGGATTGGTTACAAGCCTTCAGTTTATAACTTGAAGGTTTTTGGCTTTGTATTTACACATATGTTAGGAAAGTATGACGAAAAAGCTGAAATTGGTATTCTTGTTGGCTATAGTAATATTTCAACCTTTTATTAACAAGGTGCTTGTGAGCAGAGACATTAAGTTTGATGAAAACTCAACATGATATTGGAGAAAAAATTAAGTGCAGAATTTTGAAAAGAATGGTTTTACACCTAAGACAGTTGAGGAGGTTGATGAGGAATCTTTTGATGATTTTCCAGTGAGAGGTACAAGAGCACTCTCTAGAATCTATCAAATATGTAATATTATGTATTTGAACCTACAGTATTTGAAGAAGTTGTGCATGATTCGAAATGGATGGAAACTATGGAGGAGGAGCTAATGATGATTAAAAAGAATCAAACTTGGGTGCTGGTTGATAGACCAAGGCACAAAAATCCCATTGGAGTCATGATTTTGAGGACCAAACACTACTACAGAAAGAGAAAGGTGAGGAGGATGCATAGGGGTGCATAGGCGGGTGCCCAGTGTGTGCACCCGCCTCCCTTGACGAGGGGTTATTGGAGGTTGCACCCGCGCCTTCAGTTTATGACTTCAATAGGAATCGAACTCGCGCCTATAGAATCACTTGAGTCTTGCACATTAAATTTACCACTAAGCTACATATACTCATGTGTATAAAGTTAAAATCAAAAGCATACATTTATATATTTTCTTCTAAAACTTGTGGTTTTTATTACCTAGCAGTTTATCGCCTTTTTTCAAAATTATTTTCAACTTTCAAAATTATCATAGTAAATTATTTTCAAATTTATTTTTAATTTTCAAAATAACAAGAATTTTTGAAGCGCTATGGATTAAAATTTGCAAAAATGCACCCGCCTCCAATAAACATGATATTGGAGGCGGGTACAAAGCCCTAGAGGCCGGTGCAACATGCACCGCCTCCAATAGATTAATCTATTTGAGGCAGGTGCACCTCCAAGCTTTTTGGAGGCGGGTACATGCTCTAATAGATTATCTATTGGACATGCACCCGCATCCAAAAGCTTTGCCGACCCTTTGTGCCTCCAAATGGGCGCTTCCTTTGATCATTTCTGTACTAGTGAAACTCAGTACTGATGGCTCAATCAACAAACACAAAGGAAGACTGGTTGTTAAAGGTTATGCTCAGCAATTTGGAGGGGATTTTTGCACCTGTTGCAAGGTTTGACACTATTAGAATAGTTTTAAAACTTGTAGCCCAGGTAGAATGGAAAATTTATCAGCTTGACATGACAATAGCCTTCCTAAATGGGTTCTTGGAGAAAGACATCTTTGTTGAACAACCAGAAGGGTTTGCTGTGAAGGGAAAAGAAAATAAGGTATATCTCCTTAAGAAGCCTTTGTATGGCTTTAAGCAAGCTCCAAGAGCTTGGTACAACAGGATTGATAATTATTTTCTCCACATTGACTTTAACAAGAGTTTGAATGAAGTAACACTTTATGTGAAATTCTTTGATGTTGATTTGATTTTTGTTACATTGTATGTTGATAACTTGCTTGTCACATGAAGCAATTCGATGTTGATTGATCAATTCAAAAATCTAATGAAACATATTTTTGAAAAGACCGATTTGGGAGAGATGTCCTATTTCCTTGGCATGGAGATCACTCAATCTCAATAAGGAATCTTTATGAGTTAGCACAAATATGCCAAAGATTAAGTAGGGAAGATGAAGTTGATAAGGTTGATGAAAGAAGGCTTTACAGAAGTCTTATTGGCTGTCTTTTGTATTTTACTGCATCATGGCCAAATATTATGTATGCAGTAGGCTTACTTTCTATATTCATGCATTGTGCAAGTGATATGCATTTTAAAGCTGCAAAAGGGTGCTAAGATACATAAAAGGTACTGCAAATTTTGGAATTCTTTTCATAAAATCTGAAATGATGAAACTTCATGGTTTTGCTAATAGTGACTGAGAAGGATGCTATGACGATATGAGATGTACCTCAAGTTATTTGTTCAGTTTTAGTTCTGGATATTTTTCATCGAGTTCAAGAAAGCAGGATGTGGTGTGACACAATCTACAGTTGTAATAGAATATGTAGCTATCTCTGAAGCAATTAATCAAGAATTATAGTTAAGAGAACTCATGGTGGACTTGAAAAGTGTTAGAAGGAAGCAACAAAGATTTTTTTTGATAATGAAGCAGCTATATCTATTTCCAACAACCCAATATTTCATGGCAAAACTAAGAATTTCATGATCAAATACTATTTTCTTCGTGAAGTCCAGAAAAATGGAGAGGTTGCTCTTGTCCATTGCAGCATAAAGAATCAACTTGCAGATATTTTTACAAGCTTTGTCAAAAGGAAGGTTTGAAGAACTGAGAAAGCAAATAGGAGCTTGAGCAAAAATTTCAAGGAGGAGTTTAAGTTATTGAAGTTTTACTGCACCAACAATTTTTCAGTTTAGTGAATCTTTGAGTCTGTTCAGTTACATGGTTTGTTTGTTGATTTAGTTTTTAGTCTATCTTTATCTTCTGAAGTATTTAGGAGATCCCTCTAAAATCAGTTATCTTTGTACCCTATTTAAGTGATAGCTACTGTAATATAAGAATATAACCGAAAGATAAAACTTCCGGCATTTTTCTTAATGCGTTTTCTTCTCTATTTTGTTAACAGTCTTGCTTGTAAGGATTCTGCTAAACATGATAGGAACTATGTTTAATCAAGTTGTTTGAGGACTATTTTGAGTATTTTAGGAAGAATTGCATGTTATAAAGTACGATGACTTGTTAAAATATCAACTCTTTCACAAAACACATCCATTTCACTACTTAGTAGATGGTTCCTATTCAATATTCACTCTAACGGTAAAAAGAAAAATAGCCCTTCTATTGCATAATTGTCAGCTTTTACATGAAACAACTACAATTACATATTTGTTCTTGCATCAAGGATCCTCTTAAACCACTACTCAACCCTTTATAATCTTCATATGGAATTTGCATATGTAAATCTATTTACTTGGATAATTGAAGGCCCCCTTTATCCATAGTTCCTACTTCCTTGTTCTTTTCCTTTTAACTAACATGCTCCATTATGACTGTATTCCTGATAGTACTATTCTAAAATTTTATTTTATTTTTTTAAAATTCAATTATGTAGAACTCTTTATTGGTTTGCTTATCGTAGTATTATATAGCATATTACAATTAAATGGGGTTCGGTTCATTGATGAATAATGAAATGCATTTTTGTAGTTATGCCTTACTAACATTTGTAATTGGAAATGGCTGAGTGTTCGAGTGTTTTACAAATAGGGAATAGCTCAACAACAGTTTAATACCTAAGGATTACCTCGTTGATCGAATGATGAACGCCCTTCACGATGAACTTTATCTGTGTTTTGCACTATAAGTAATTAACTACAATCTACACTACTACAAAATAGAGCTTTAACGGCTGCGGTTTAACGGCAAAAATGAGAAAACTGCCGTTATAAAAGAAATACGGACTTTCTACGATGGATTTTAAATTAACCGTCGTAGAAGGTCCCTTTCTACGGTGGTTTATATGAAAACCGCCGTTGTATTGACGTATTTAACCCTAAATAACAACGTGTATCTCCATATCGCGGCCGAAAGTCTTCTTCTCCAAATTTCTACTACGGTTTTACACGTTTGATGTAAAGAATCGTCATTTGAAGCTAAAATTTACCACCTTAAGGTTATAAACTTCTAAAATTTCTCACTAATTGCTTATTCTTGTACTTTAGATATGTGTATATTGAATTTATTTTTATTTATGGTAGAGTGAAAATTAAAGTTACAATGCATATATATAGTGAACCTTAGTATTGTGGAACCCTATTTAGTTATACTATGTAGTTTGTTGGTGATGTGATTTGATTTATAGTGTTTGATTTTTATTGGATGATGTTCATATAATTAGCACTACTTAGAGTGTGTATTATTTTTTTATGTATTGCATGTGTTTGATAAAATGCATAAATGAAAAACTTATGGGTTCTTCTTCATTTGATTATGTCTATTGTGCATGTGTTGGTTATACATTATTTTTTTCATTGAGGTATTATATTAGTTTTGATTATATGAGTAACATTAGTATGACATGTGCTAAGACAAGCATGCAACTTGATACTTTCTACATTGTTTGTTGAATTATTATTTGGTTTTTTTTAATTATTTCAAGGTGTTAGTTACACATGGATCAAAATATCTTGTTGTATGGTGATCGGACCTATGATTTTTATGCAAAAATTGGCTTATAAGAATACAAAGTACGTCCATTGTCCGTGTAAAGCTTGTAAAAATGGTGCGTGGTTTGATAACTCAGATACAATAAGATTCCATTTATATCGGAATGGATTTGATCATTCTTATAAATTGTGGATTTGGCAGGGTGAAAGTATTGATAGTTTTCCTGAGCAAAGAAAATCTCATGCAAAAGGAGATGATGGGATTACTAGAGATCGATTAGATGACATGATTGAGGATGTGGCCGAGGATTTTGCTGATAAATCGGAAGTTCTTGCTTCCATTTTGGGTGATAATGAGAAGCCTCTATACAATGGTTGCACTAGATATATACGCTTGTCTAATGTTTTGAAGTTGTTTAATTTGAAAGCGGCAAATGGGTGGTCAGATACTAGTTTTACAGCCTTATTGAGGGTATTGAAAGATATGCTTCCAGAAGATAATGAACTTCCAGATCGAATTTATGAGGCAAAAAAAAAGTTGTGTCCAATGGGTAGGAGTATAAGAAGATCCACGCTTGCCCAAACGATTGCGTCCTCTACAGGAATGAGTATAAGGATTTATTGCTTTGTCCTAAGTGTAAAACTTCACGATACAAAAACAAGCAGCTATGTGATGAGGTTGAAGACAGTTCTGATGCGCAAAAGAAGGGGTCGCCGGCTAAGGTTCTGTGGTATCTTCCTATAATAGCGAGATTTAAACGGTTGTTCGCTAATGCAAAAGATGCAAAACTTATGATATGGCATTCAGATCGATGTATTCCCAGTGATGATGACAAGGTGATAATGCATACATCACACTCGGATTAGTGGAAAAAAATTGATTCAATGTATCCTTCATTTGGGTGAGAAGCTAGAAATTTGAGGCTTGGTTTGTGTACTGATGGAATGAACCTGTTTGGCAGTCTGAGTAGCACACATAGCTCATGACCGGTGATGTTGGTTATTTACAATTTGCCGTCTTACTTGTGTATGAAGCGCAAGTATATACTTATGTCTCTAATGATTTCAGGCCCACGACAACCAGGAAATGACATCGATGTCTATCTTGCTCCTCATATTGAAGATTTGAAAAAGTTATGGGATGAAGGCGCACTTGTGTTTGATGCATACCATGAAGAAATGTTCACATTACGTGCCATGTTGTTCTGTAACATTAATGATTTTCCTGCATATGGAAACTTGTTTGGGTACTCTGTTAAAGGGCATAAAGCATGCCCTATATAAGAGTAGAGTACAGATTTTTGTTAGCTTGCACATGGGAGGAAGACAGTATACCTTGGGTATCGTAGATTTCTTCCCGAGACTCATCCGTATCGCCGTATGAAAAGAGCATTCAATGGATTTCAAGAGTTTAGAAAAGCTCTAGAACCCTTGAGCGGGCCAGAGGTGAAAGCTCGTGTGATAGACATTAATGTGGAGTTTGGAAAACCTTCGGAGTCCAGCAATAATACATGTTGTTGGAAGAAAAAATTCATCTTTTTTGAACTTTCATACTGGAAGAACTTGGATGTCAGACATTGTCTCGACGTTATGCATATTGAGAAAAATATTTGTGAAAGCCTGTTAGGTACGCTTTTGAATAGCTCGAGGACAACGCACATATCTACTCCCTGCTTGTCATACTTTGTCCAGAAAAGAGAAAAAACAACTGTGTTCAAGTTTGCGTAGCATCAAAATTCCATCCGGATATTCTTCAAATGTAAGTAGACTTGTTTCCTTGAAAGATTTAAAACTGGTTGATTTGAAGTCTCATGATTGCCATGCCTTAATGCAACAATTGTTGCCTGTAGCTATTCGCTCGATATTGCCCAAGCATGTTAAGTCCTGTATAACAAGACTTTGTTTCTTCTTCAATGCTATATGTTCCAAGGTTATCGCGCGCGAAAGACTTGATCAGTTACAAGATGAAATAATTATTGTTCTTTGTCAATTAGAAATGTATTTTCCACCCGCCTTTTTTGATATTATGGTACATTTGGTGATTCATTTGGTTAGAGAGATAAAAATCTGCGGGCCTGTTCATTTGCGATGGATGTACCCATTCGAGCGATATATGAAAGTATTTAAGGGGTATGTTAAGAATTGTTATCATCCTGATGCTAGTATTTTTGAAGGTTATATAGCTGAGGAGGTAATTGAGTTTTGCACTGAGTACTTGGCCGATACAGCATCAATTGGAATATCTAAGAATCAGAACGATGGGAGGATTACAGGTATGGGCACAAGGGGAGGAAAAATGTTTACGCCTTCTAATGTTGAATTGATGAAGGCGCATCTCTACATATTGCGCAATTCTGAAGAAGTTGAGCCCTATGTGAGAGACCATATGCGTTCAATAAGCACGTCTTATCCTGCTTGCACGGATCAAAATGTGCTCAATGAACACATTCGGACATTTGTCTATTGGTTTGGTAATGCTGTCATGGGCAAAGACGTTTCAGAGACATTAAAATGGTTGGCGTTTAAGCCCAGCCATGTGGTACGAGCATTTTCATGCTATGACATAAATGGATATTCATTTTCTAAAAGACAAGATGAGAAGAGCATGTCACAAAATAGTGGTGTTACATTAATCTCGGAGGCTTTACATGTTTCTAGCAGGAAGGATAAAAATCCAATGTATGTAAGCATGGCATATTACGGGGTGATCGAAGATATTTGGGAGCTTGACTATGTTTGTTTCAAAGTAGCTGTATTTCGATGCGAATGGGTTGATAACAATAATGGGGTTCGAACTGATGATCCATTGGGTTTTACCTTGGTTGACCTTAATCGAGAGGGTTTCAAGGGGGAACCATGTATACTTGCATCGCAGGCGAAATAGGTTTTTTATATCACCGATCCTTGTGACGAACATTGGTCTGTTGTTCTTCATGGTAAACAACATCACGGAGTGGAAGGGATTGATACAGAAGAAGGGCTTTATGAGGCGGGCCCTTTCTCTAGTGGGTTACCTGAATTGAGAGCAGTTGAAAAAGATAGGGAACTTGATAAATACATACTTCGTGATGACCACAATGAAGGATTATGGTTCGAGGATCAAGTGTCCCATAAGAGAAAGAGAATATGTTAAGAATCATTTTTAGGTATATTGTTTGTTTTTTTTTTGTTTCTGTGGGTGTGGGTGTGTGTGTGTGTGTGTGTGTGTGTGTGTGTGTGTGTGTGTGTGTGTGTGTGTGTATTTATATATATATATTTGATTTTAATGAAACGAGGTGGACATAATTTTTTTTTATTGGGCCCTTAAGCATTAATTTTTCTTACACTACGTACTTAATGCATTTATCGATTTGATTATTTTATCCCGTTCGCCCAAGTCGAAAACGCAGAAAATTTAGGGAAGATAATGAAGCTTATTACTTTATCGAAACTTACATGTAAATTTATGAAATTTAATAATTTTGATCTTTTATCTATAATTATTGTGTAATAGTACGTGAAATTCAAATGCAAATAGTTCAAGGAAAAATTTGAAATTTAATTATTAAATGGTTCATAAAAGGCGAGCTTCTGTATATAATTAATAAATATAATGTAAATTGGGTATGTAATATTATATTTACAAAATTGTGGGGTTAATTTATGAAAATGAAAAAAAAAATTAATAGCAAAATATGCGCGCGCGGGAATTTGCTCCAACTTTTTTCCCCTCTTCTACGCCGGTTCACGAAAAACCGCCGCAGAACCAAACATTTTACAGCGGTTCAACCGAAAACTGCCGTAGAACCAACTCTCTACGGCGGTTCAAAGTGAAACCGCCTTTCACTTTGAACCGCCGTAGAGAGTTGGTTCTACGACGGTTTTCGGTTGAACCGCCGTAGAAAGTTGGTTCTACAACGGTTTTCTGTTGAACAGCCGTAGAACCAACCCACCGGTCTATGTTCAAAATATTTGAACTTAGGCCTCTCTTTTCCTTATTCTTTCCCCCTTCTTCTCCCCTGCTTCTCCCCTGTTTCCCTCTCCCTTCTCCCGCCCCGGTTCAGTTTCCTCGTGCCCGGGACCCGTCGCCGGCTCAACCAGTCGAACTCCGCCCCTTTCCTGCACTTCCCAGCAGCTGCTTGGCGTGCTGATCGGTCCTCAAGGACCAAGGTCCGATCTTTGTGTGTCGCAGCACCCCGGCCACCATTTCTTCCATTTTCCCCAACAATATTTTCGGCCTGGATGTAGGAGTGCAATCCTACATAAGGTTTAGCCAACTTCTATGGTTGCATTTTAAAGCTTTTGCAATGTTACCTTCCATTTTGTAATTACTTCCGATTGGACTAGGGTTTTTGTGCACAATATAATGTTGATTTCGGGTTTGATGCTAGTGATGAATGATTGGATTGCTTTGGGATTTATCGATTGTTGGTTGAATTTGTTTGGTTGTTGAATTTCGTGTTTTGTCCTACATAAGTTGAGAACCTTGGTGTTTGATTGGGATTTCAATTAAGTACCCTTTCAATTCGATTTTCCTTCACTAAGATGAGAATCACAATGTTGATTTCATTTTTGCTTGATTAATTTGAGAACATTGGTGTTTGATTTCGGTTCTTAGTCGATTTAGTGTTCCTCCTTTAGTGATAATGAGGAAAATGCTTGGTTGTTGAGTCCACTATGTGGAATTTAAGCTTTATAGGGTTCCTTCTTTGGGGCTCCCTTGTTTTAATGTCTTGAATGCCCCTTATATATTGAAAGTAAAGCTATCTTTGCATCAATGTAAAGCATCTTTATTGCACAAGCACAAAGTACCTTTTGAGTGTAGCTGCTCTTGTTTTAGGGAAAGAGAGTATTTTTTAGGAGTGAAGTACACCTCCTTTAAGCTTTTACCTTTCTCCCTATATTTTGGTTTTTCCTTTAGTAGACATGATTTTTCTCATTAGTTGTTGGTTGTGAAATGTGAAGTATTTTATCAATGGTACCCTTTATAAGTCCACTTTTTTTGGGGCTCCTTTGGTTTAAGTTGGATAATGGCACTTGTGTATTGCAAATATCACTATCTCCTCTTCGCTTTCCCTTATCTTTTTTGAAATGCGTGAAATATGCTTTGTGAGTCGTTCTCCGTGATGAGAGGGATTTTTTAAATAAATGTAGAGTTTGAAATATCACTTCTGCTTAAATCTTTTACCTTATGCGATATAGTGTTTCTCCTTTAGTGCTAAGGAGGATAAGGCTTTGTGGTTGAGTTGAAGGTGTGTTCCTCCCTTGGTTTATGTCATGAATGCCCCTAATCTATTGAATGTAAAGCTTCTTTATTGCAAAAGCACAAAGTACTTCTCTTGTTTTAGGGAAGGAGAGTATTTTTTAGGAGTGAAGTACTCCTCCTTTAAGCTTTTACCTTTCTCACTATATTTTGGTTTTTTCCTTTAGTAGAAATGATTGTTCTCATTAGTTGTTGGTTGTGAAATGTGAAGTACTTTATCAATGGTACCCTTTAGAAGTCCACTTTTTTGGGGCTCCTTTGGTTTAAGTTGGATAATGGCACTTGTGTATTGCAAATATCACTATCTCCTCTTCGCTTTCCCTTATCATTGTGTGAAATGAGTGAAATATGCTTTGTGAGTCGTTCTCCGTGATGAGGAGGATTTTTTTTTTATAAATGTAGAGTTTGAAATATCACTTCTCCTTAAATCTTTTACATTATGCGATTTAGTATTTCTCCTTTAGTAGCAAGGAGGATAATGCTTGGTTGAGTTGAAGGTGTGTTCCTCCCTTGGTTTAATGTCATGAATACCCCTAATCTATTGAAAGTGAGGCTATCTTTGCATCAATGTAAAGCTTCTTTATTGCAAAAGCACAAAGTACTTCTCTTGTTTTAGGGAAGGAGAGTATTTTTTAGGAGTGAAGTACTCCTCCTTTAATCTTTTACCTTTCTCACTATATTTTGGTTTTTTCCTTTAGTAGAAACGAGTGAAATGCTAACTGTCAATAGTTGACGTTGCGAAATGTACATTGCCTTTTAAATTTAAACATTACAAGCATTCTTGTTTTTTGTCTCCTTTGGTTTAAAGTGTTCAATGGCGTGTGGGTTTTGAAATTAAAGCTTTTCTTTAAATGCAAAGATGTTATCTTGTTTTCTCTTTGTCTTTACATGAAGTTTAAGGTAAGCTAATGGCCCGAAAAAGAAAACACAATGAGGAGCATAGTGATGAGGGAAAGCGCAATGGAGATGGGTCTTATACTAGAGCTAAAAGAGGTAGAGGGCCTACAAATTCTAACGATCTTTTGGAAATGCGTATCAAGGGAAAAACTCTTGAGATTTCGTTCAATTCAAAAAATGAGCCTAAAAATTATCATACAAAGTGGATTACATTCGTAGCATTCACAGCCCAGAGCAAAGTGGACATTATGGAATATGCATCATGGCCCAAAGTTCCCGACGAGATCAAGAAGAGAGTGTGGATGGAAATACAGGTATTCTAAAAATTATAATGCATTGTTTGTTTACCCATTCATACAAATGAACCAAAATTTATTAAGGCTAGCGGCGAAACAGAAGAATGGAAGGTGGGTTTTTGAAATTCATTTCCTTCTTGTTTTTGGATATTTGAAATTGCTCAGTTTATGGATAATCGCTTTTCATTGTATTTTTCTCTAGGCAATTCGTGAAAAAGCACAAAAGAATGCCACTTTAAATTCTTTTTACCATAATTTATCTCGCGGTGGATACCGACTGCTAAAGAAGAATTTGCATGAAGAGGCTTTGATTGCAACTGGGAAGAAGCCTTTAAAGGACGGTTCGTCCAAAGAAGAAGGGGAAGAACCTTATGCAGGGCCAGGTCGGCATCTACTTTGGAGACAGGCTCACACAAACAAAAAAGGCGAATACTTTACCCCAGAGGCTGGTCGTGTTGGAAGTGAAATTGTAAGTTTATACCATACATTTTCTTATGTTTCAGTTCTTTAAGCTACGCATATAATTAAAACTATATATAATTGATCTATTTACATTTCATATTTTTGGCAAAACGTTTAGGAAAATCTATGTTTGCACGAGTCCCAAGGGGAGAAAGTTGCAGAGAGTAGGAATGACATTCTTGTCAAGGCAACAGGAAAGACCGATCACCCCGGTCGTGTTCGCAGCCATTCTACCAGGGCACGTATCACAGAGGTTTTCCCAAAAACAAGCCCGTCGCTTAAAGATGAACTAGATTTAACTAAAAGAAAGCTTCAGAAAACCACTGCCTAGCTCGATGAATGTCAAACACATCTTAAGATGATGGTTGGGTTTATATGTACTAAGATGGGGACTGACTATGATACAACAAGAGCCACTGTCCTCAATAGTGCCAAAGCTCAGAGCTTGAACCCAGAAACCTCTGCAATGACCCCAGAGATGTTTGAGGTCCATGATAGCAATGTTTCCCCTGTGAGTCCGACGCTACACCCTAAAGAACCTCGTAGGCAATTTTTTTCTCCTCTTATCCCTAGAAGTTTACCTGAGTTACATACGACACCTATTTTATCTATGGACCCGATCAATTTGAATGAGGTTCAGAATAGCCCTATTGCAACAAACTTGGAAGATGTGAGTTCTTTAGGCAAATACAAGGTAATTAAAGTACATTTATATCTGTCATATTTGTTTGTATAATTTCTTTCATATTGTCACTGCTAAAGAAGCTTGATATTGCTTTTCATGATTACACTTGGTTTTTGAAGTTAGCGGAAATAGTTCAGTAATGTTCATTGGCTTACCTATTATCTAAGGACGGGTGTGAGGATCCATGTAAGAGACGTAAGCTTGTGGCCAAGGGAAATGTTTATAAGCAGAGAAAGCACCACGGCCGCCAGGTAAGGAAAGGTTGTGCGAGGGTTACAATTAAAATTTCATATGATGACTTTGCCCTGCTACCATTTCCTGAGGAAGAGGCTTTAACTGTGGGAATGTCCCAATCCTTTTTCGTGGAATGGCCTATACATTTGATTGAGCTTATTTCGGATCCAGTAGCACAGGTATATTCTTACATTCATTTGTGAATTACTTAATACCGTTTTGTATATTTAATGTTATTTCAAATGTTGTTAGGTGGATAAATGTTTAAAAAAGAAAAAAGGTCATTTGAATTCTATAGATGAGATAAAATCTTCTTCGACCTCTCCAAATGAAATGGCATCCTCTTCGACATCTGATCCACTGCACGAGTTAGAACTCCGATTAGAGAAAGATTCGAACTTCACTTGCTTCTTGTTTCAATTGACAAGAGATATCATAGGTGTGCATCATCCTATTGCGATGGATCGAATGGATGTCGGTGAATTATTGTCAAGAGAAAACATGGTCACAAACTGTTTGATGCAATTGTTCATCAAGTGAGTTTCCAATTAATTTTATAACCTATTTCAGATTATTGTTATATATAGTATGCATTCCATGTGCCTAGACTAACCAATGATCGATGCATGATAATGTAAATTCTCTAGGGTTTTACATGATTTGGTTGAAAGGAATGACCGGAAGGGGATAGGGTTTCTCTCAGCTGATCATGTCACGGCATTAGGAAACACATATGAAGATAGGGTACAATACATTGCACGAAACTTGAAGGATCGGAATAAAGAAATTTATCTGGTACCGTATCTTCAGAGGTAAACACTGTAAGCGTTTCTCTAATTTTTAAGAAACACTGATTTAAAGATATGAGGTCATTGAATTTTTGGTTTGCAGTGGACATTGGATGCTTATAGCCATTAGACCGATTGAAAAGGTTGTGTACTGGTTTGATTCTTTACAAAACCTACAAGGAGGCAGTAATACTTATAGACGAGTGAGTTATATATATTAACTAACGTTAGAATGCATATATAATTTCTAATGCCAATCATATATACATATGTTGCTAATTATTTTCATTCCCCTTTCATTTTTATAGGGTGATGTTTAATTATCAAGCTTTCTTAGGATTGCCCAGAAATGTGCATATGCAACTTGAATGGATAGTAGTTAAGGTAAAATTGGTTCTTATTGAAATTTTTATTCAACGATGTGTTGTATACAATTGTATGATCTTCTAACTCGTATACTAATATTCATTAGCATAAAAAGCAAACGTCTAACTGGGAGTGTGGCTACTATGTCATGCACTACATGTACCAAATCGCAATGAAATCCGACACATTGGCACTCAAAAAGGTATTTGATTTCTCATAACTTATTTGACTGTATTTCATTTTGCTACTCAATTATGTTTGAATTTCTACTCTGTTGCAGTACTTCAAGCTCGACCGCATTCCATTAAACAATGTGGCTATAGATGCTATGAGAAAAATATGCGCTAGTTATATTGTGGAGCATTAGCCGTAGTTGATGGATAGTAATGAAACTTGTTGATATTATAGTTGTACAAATATTTTTGGCTATGCCCCTGTAATATAATATCGATTTCAACTTGTATCTTGGTGATATTTGTATTAATTTTAAACTTTTAGCAACAAGTTTTGCTTTAAACCAGAGAAATTTCTCACTTTCGATCGCGGTTTGGGTCTGAATCTCAGACTTTCTACGGCGGTTTAGTTATAAACCGCCATAGAAAGTGGTAACTTTCTAAGGCGGTAGGGAAGAACCGCCGTAGAAAGTGTGACTTTCTACGGCGGTTTAGTTACAAACCGCCGTAGAAAGTGGTCAGTTCCCAACCGCCGTAGAAAGTCACCACTTTCTACGGCGGGTTCTTCCCTACCGCCTTAGAAAGTGATCGAACCGCTGTAGAAAGTCCGCTAACTTTCTACGGCTGCCAGATAGATGGCAGTTCAAAAAGGCAAAAAACCGTCGTTAAAAGCCCATAAAAACCACCATTGAAAGCCCTTTTTGTAGTAGTGCTAGCTCATGTTTTAGCTTTGTGCAAATATGCATGAGTCGATGGCATATCGAGGCAACTACTGTAATCCCTTTCGAGTAACAGGAAGGAGATATTTCTTACAATCTATACTTTTTTGAGAACTTGCTAGTAAAAATTCAGTGGGCAAAATTGATACTATCCATATAACGAAGGGGTGAAAAGAAATTAAGCCTTTCATTTAAAATATATATAATTTTTACAATTTTGATATGTTTCAGTAATACAATATTTGGCATTTCAAAACAAAATCTGATGCAAGTTTTTAACCACTTTCATGATTTAACTCATGTTACAAATTCCCAATCTAGGTTCTCAAATTGTTTTGTTTTGGTTTTCATGACTAGTTTAAGGAGTAGACAAATAATAAAGGGCAAATGGCATTAAAGCCCACACAACTCTTTCCATAGTTGACTTTTGATCATTAAAACTTTTTTTTTTGTTTTTAGGTACTTTAGCCACCCAACTCCTAAAAGTTCATATTAAGACATTGTTGCTACATTTAACCGTCAAATAGAAAAATGAAAGTCATCTCAAAGACCATTCAACTCTTGTCATCATTGACTTTTGTTGTTTTCGTTTTACACTTAGCCACTGTATAAAGCCAATTGACAACCGTGGGACCAAATATCGCATATCTTTAGTGGTTGTCGTTTATTTTCTCCAGCTCTTGTGATTTTCCGCACCGGTGAGTTGCTGGTTTTGGAGACAAGAAATGAGAGATAGAAAAGGATGATGATGGTGATAATTCTGGTGAGATGAAAATTAGGGCTGTGCAAATTAAAGCACTCTCCGATCTGAAACCAAAGTACAATTTCAGATTCGTATTTTAATCCGGGGATGCGGTTTCGGATTGGTTTTTTACCTGAAAGTACGATTTTGATCCGAAACAATGGTTTTCGGATTTTTGGATTTTTTATTTTTTTGCTTTCATTCCTTACCTTTTTTCTTGTTTTGAAAAACCTACTGTAACTGGTTTCTCTACAAGAACAGACTGAAACAAAGCTTAATGAATTACACTGAAGAATTTTCATAACCTGCTTCATTTTCACCAACATGACAAACAATCGGGCATTTCAGAACTAATTTTTCCAGATGCCTCCTCCATTAGTGTTAGAACAAAAGTTCTTCATACTTCATTGTCCATCCATCGCACCAGACACACAGATTACCCAAAAGAACAAAAATGAAAAATTAACATAAACCAAAAGAAACCTCTTGGAGGGTACGACTTCAATGGTGAACCATTACGTCAAGCAATTTAAGAGGAAGCAGCATGTCAAGGAGTCTCGAATCTGTTGACAAGGATGTACACAAGTGAAAATCAGAAAGCAATCAGAATACGGATTCGAGACCAGGCCGGTCCTTGTATTTTGGGGGCCTGAGCGATATGATAAAAGAGTAATGATACTATTAACGACTAATTTTAGCGACTAATCATCTCAACTTACTTGTCTCATTCCAACATGGACTCTACCATATACACGCATGAAATCAAAACCCACGATCATCCATGTCTGTCTTCCACCTGCCAAAAAAAATCTAGCGCAATCTCAATGCCATGGAAACAATGAAACCTCTTTACAAAATATCCAGTTACACACATCTTGTTAATCACTTGCAATACCAGTGAAGTTGAAAGAAACCCACAGATGATTAATATACAAACCTTGATTATCAAATCCACAAAACTCTTCCGTTTTCTTCATGGTGCTAACCTATTTCTCTATTTCTTACCTCAATCAAATTTAAAAAATTTAAAAAAAAATTCAAGTGTGGCACCCATGAAACCCATGAAGAAACCCATCTCCTCCATGAAGAATTTGTTGTCGTTGGCGATTAATCCTCATGGTGCCGTCTTGATGGTGCCATCATGAACTCTTCCGTTTGCCGTCTTCATGGTGCCGTCGTCCATTGAAAGAAAAAAAAAAAAATCCAGATTTATTGCAAATTTGTGCTCAACTTGTACAAAATTCAAGAGGTGTGCAAGTTTTTTTTTGCACGAAGAAGATGAGGGAGTTAGAATTTTAGTGGATTTTGGTTTAGTGTAGGGATTGTGAGAGTCCACGTTGGATAGGACACGTCAGTTGAGATGATAAGTCGTTAAGATTAGCCGCTAAGAGTATCATTATTCATAATAAAATAGGTCTCGAGTTTTTTAACAATATTAATTCTGTTTTGAACTTTTCTAAAATAAAAATATTTTATAATATAATATTATTTTATGTCAAAATTGCTCTAAACTTTTTAATCAACCCGCAATTCAATTTATTCAACATTTATGGTACAACTAGTCGAATTTTACCATGATACGCGTGGCATGTGGTGCCCTCTTATTTGATAATTATAATATGAAAATGAAATTGCTTATATGTATTGATGAGAATGATTAAAATAATAATAAAAGTCATATCTATGAGTAAATCACTTTATTTAATTTTGTATTGAACTAAAAATATTTGTGTTCCAAATAAGGTTAATTTTTATTTATTTTGAGAACTTCACTATACCTCTAATATTTTAAAGATAATTATAAATATATTTTAAGAGACTAATGGAGTGATTTAACCTTATTATAGATATATTAATAGTGACACTGCAATTCCTTTAATAAACCATTGTTTCACTAATAATACATAATAAACAACATGCTTATTTTGTTATCAATTAATTTTGCTGGGAGGAATCTAATTGAAAATTAAATAAAATGTAGTGTGTAATGCAATTACTTAAGTCGATGACCTTTAATATTTTGATTGCCTTTTACACTGTCTTATTCATATGTAGGTGATCTTCTTTTATTTGATGCGTGTCCGTACAAAGTGAAAAAAACTTCTAAGTAGAGGTGAAGGTAGTCAATGTAGCCAGATCTTTCCATCCTTATGTGCTTGAATATAATTTAACCTAAAATTTGTACTCTCTCAGACTTTTCAAGATTGTACTGTGAGATTTTTCCACAGAAAGCCTTTATACCAGAGAGGTTTATGTTGAGAAATACTGCATCCAATATCTTTCCCCCACTATTTACAAAAAAAAAAAATATCAATTCCTGAGAGAAAATCAAAGTTAATTAAAGACTGATTTACTTGCAATCTTATTGCACTCAAACCAGATCCCAAATTGCTCCTAGGGTTCATGTCAATGACTAAAAAGCTGCATAATGCATATACTATTTGCTACATGATGAAGTGTTTATGATATTAGGACAATTGAGAGCTTATCATCTGGGGGATGCATTCGGTAACCATATATATGCTTTCATGTATTTTAACAAAGAGTGTGTCTTAACTTTTTCTATATACAGATGATGAGTAAAATTTAAGAAAAGCAAGTCCTGGAGTAATTGATTTACCTGCACTGAAAAAAAATCAGAACACTTTAGATTACAATTAGATGCTGAGTCTTAATTTGGTGTAATTAACATCCACTTGTAAACTACTTCGACATTTTCTAGGTTGTTCACCTACAACATTAAAGTAAATGATTGCACCACAACAAATGAATCTTTTCAAAAGAAAATAAATAAAAGGTATAATTAGTTCTTATCATTGGCTACCATGTTATGGCAATAAAACATCAAAAGCAATCAATATGCATATACTTATACCAGAATAGCAAGTTGATCCTAAGGTCTCGCTCTTGCTACCTCAAAAAAGCTTGTAAAGCACCACATTCACTGGACTAAGCAAAAAAAAACAACCTTGGGAGTTTGTTTTGCAGTATGGAGACAACCGAGCCATTCAATTGAAGACAAATGAAGACACTATCTTATAGTTTGATCAATAAAGACATTTTAATGATTTTGTTTCCTTTCCATACGAATTCCATAAAGCCAAAAAGTGGAGAATAACAAACTTCCTCCTTCTTCTAAAAAGACTATGTTTTATGTAGAGCAACACGTACCAGTTAGATGAGATACCTCATCTTCAGACAAAAGTTATAAGAATTTGCACTGACCATGTCCTGAATAGAACTTTTGAGATGTAGACTTGTAATCATTCTAGCCAATGCCAATGCATACATGTCTCCATATCTTAGAATATGACATTGATCACATGCCTTATGTTCAAATAGGTCATTAGCCCCTCATCTTCTCTTCGATAAACTGTGAGGGTTGTACCTAGTGCCAGCCCCTTTGAACTTTACCAACAACGAAAAAAAGCAAGAAAACAAAGATGTAGATTGAAACACCAACATGATCAACATAAAACTCAGTAACCAAATATATATATATATATATATAAACTAAAAACCAATCTGCTGCATGAGCATAACTTCTGATTTTAGTTGCATGAACACAAATCCTCAAAGATGAGATCCTCCAGAGAAGAAGCAGTTTAAAAAAATTTCAATCCTAGAGGATGCTTATGCATTCCCAATAGTATGTCGTATTTACTATTGTGTAATTTCATACACAATAGTATGTCGTACTTACTCCCAATGGAATGTCTGTTGAAACCGTTGAAAGAGAGATTGGGTTATATATGGATTTGAAAATTTATCCCAATCGTCACTACCATTGGGATTCTAAGAGAATTAATATACAAACTGTTTGAGGAGAAAATGACAGCCATTGGATTGAAAAAAAGGACTATCCCCAAATGAATATGAACCGTTAGATTAAAAAGTAAGAAAATTTATATCATCTGTTAATAATAAACAGTTTCAAATAAGTTTTTAACAAGTTTAAGTTATGAGAAACTATAGTGATGAAAATAAATCAATATTTATCACTATTATAACAGTATTAATAATAGATAATAAACCATTAAATGTGAACAATTTTTTCGGTGAAACAGCTGATCAAGTGGTTGGCGGGATTGGCGACCCTAATTATTTTCAACTTTAGAGGGGGGGTCTTAATCACCGTACCTCTACTACAACCATGCGAATAAAATAAAAAAGATTAAAAAATTCCTATCGCCTTAAATAAGGTATTTGTAAGGACTCTATTCTCAGAATCCTTAATTTTTAGCTCCAGAGTTGCATCCTGCTAAGTGTATAATTAATACTTAAAAATTTAGACCATTTATCAATTTGTACGTGTCATCCTTGCGCATGGGCCATGCTAATCTTCTCTGTATCGTTCCAATTTTATCGGATGTCCCCGAAGCGAATAAATGTGATCATTTAAATGAATTTTATTATTTGTATTCGCAACTCGTAGACTCACAATACTCACGTACAAAGTCTTTTTTTGTCAATATTTAAATGTAAGTTCTTAGGGTTTATGTGTAAGAAAAACAATCACGATGAATATGTAAAATTTCAATAAATGAAAATTTGATTCTAATTATGTTTAGTTAATAAATCAAAATAATCTATAAATAAATAAATCAATAAATTTTATGTATTGTTTCATTAAATGTGTGGATCCTTATAAATCTATATGTAGATAATATTAAGTCCATTAAATGAATCAATAAATTTTTTTTTTTATCATTTCATAGAACATGTGGTCTTTGAAAAATGTATTGAGCTAGTATATATTACAGTACAATACTCTAAAATGAATTAGTAAAATTTGTTTAATATTTTATTAAATATGAATTTGATAAATATATGAAATTAGTGTTACAATATTGGCTCGTAAAATCAATTAGTAATTTGTGTACTACTTTATTTATAATCAAGTGAATTTAAACTATATAGAACTAAATGACTATCAAAATATTGGGTTTCGAAATTTTTTTGGGCCCTGAGCGGTCGCGCATGTGGCGCAGCCTTAGGGTCGGCCTTGTAATCGAGACGGGGGCAGGAAACCAACGACGGCCAGAAGCGAAAGATGGATAGAGGGACTTGCGGACAATGTACGGCCTGCATACTTTGGTAAGGTAGCAAACGATGGAACCAAAATCGAAAATGGTAGGGATAAAGTTCGGATCGGTTTAGTATTATCCCAAAAAAAAATATGAAATCAGTTTCAATCTGCGAGTTAGTATCCATTTCGATCCGAAATTTCGGATTGGTTTCAGATCGAATCCACGGTTTGACATGAACCGTGGATATTTTTGTTTAGGCCTAATGAAAATAGGGGGAGGAGGAAGTGAAGTCGACTCCCCTTTTGTCCTACGTTTTCCTTCTTCATTAGTTTAAACCGACCTTCTATTACTATTACTATTTTAAAAATAGAAATTGGGACACTAATCTATACATTCTTAATCGACAAGTGTTTTTCATTGAAACATTTCCGTTTCCTTTTCTTATTTTATTATTGTTTTATTTTAATTTACTTCCCTCGGACTATCTTATATCATATTTGGTTAAATCTTTCGGCAAGTTTTAAAATCGTAATTGTCAAAATACAAAAGAGTAATAAGTTTATATTATTCTAATGTCCAATTTTTTTTAAAAAAATATTTAGTTTCTATTTTACTACATTAGTGATGGGATAATTTGTATTAACGGCGTTGGAACTAACAAAATTATTAAAAGGGGCGTAGCTTTTTAACTTTTATTAGTATAGATGTTAAAATACATTTAATTATATTTAATTAGGGAAACACTATTTTTTTAATTAAAAATTGTGATTGATTACCCTTTCCATTAAAAGCAACTAAGAATTAATCTAGCCGTAGGCTTACATCAATTATTTTGAATAGTCTACTTTTGGTTGTTGTCGAAGGCGATGTCCATAATACTTGTGATCTGGCTCATACTTATTTGAGCCCAGAATATAGTGTTCTTCCTCATCCAAGGCCTCTTCTTCTTCCCCATTATCCGTTTCCTAGGCGCCATACTCATCCCCATCATCTTCTTTGTTTTCAACACTTAGTTCTTTTGGAGAGTGAGGCAGTGACCTAGTGGTTGGAATGTGCAGTTGATTTGGCATGGTGTCTAAAAGCGGAGTGTCTGTAGGCATTTAATTGGGGTGAAAGTCTTCTGGAGCGGCTTCAACTTTGGTATTGGGGCAGAGCAATTGCCTTTAGGAGAATTCGGTGGATTCACTTCTATAGCACCTTGGAAGACATCAGACGATAATGATGCTGCAAGTCTTGACATTTGGGGGAACCTCCATTCCTTTGAGGGGCTTGTTCGTTTTTTGGATGACAATATACTGGGTGCTGGAGCTTGTTGGCATTGCGTTCTAGCTACTTCTTCTGAGAAACGTTGTAGCGTGGACTCAATTAAGGTTTGAGATATGGTTACACTAGGAGGTGCAATTGACGCATGAATCTATACAGGAAGGGAAACACTATTTAATCCTTCATTATTAATTAAAAAAATCTTTATTCTTCCCCAACTTTACAACCTCCAGGAGTTGATCCACGAACTCTGCATCTGATTCTTTCTTGATCTTATTCCCAATCTCCTCAAGCCTTTCCCTTCAAAATTGGTTGATATTTGTCCACAACGAAAATCATATATATTCCGTACGCATCACTTTTTTTTTTCTTTTTTCTTTTTCTTTCTTTTTTCTCTAATGAAATCATGCTCTACAATACTGGTGCAAAACTGGCAGCAAAATACTCCCTTTGTCCCACTCAAAAAATTCCCTTTAAAATGTATGCAACTTATTATAGATTGTGAGTTACTACATCTAAAATAAGTAATTTACCATGATATTTTTTACTTAAGAGTTAATTGTGAACAACACATTGTTATATTAGTAGGGGTATGTAATGTAAATAAATTCTAAGTGGACTCTTTAAATGGGATAAGATTTTTTTTTAAAAGTAAACTCTTTGAGTGAAACGGAAGGAGTAGTTGAACCAGCCGGAAGAGAGGTGATGATGAGGGGTGGGTGAAGGGCGGAAAGTAAAAGAGTGCTTAGAAGGCAAGACAACATTTGTTGAATAACACAAGAACTGGAAGGAAAGAAACCTTTTGTCTAACCAAATTAAAGAACTCATACAAAGAATATGATAATAATTACGAATGCATCAAAGAGCAAGAGTGGTTAAGGGATTCAAAGGTGAATATAATGTATAATTCACGCTTTATTGTAATAGGCCTCAATATAAACATAAGTAGCGTTTAAAGACTTGGCTGAAAAATATGTCCATAGTCATCCTGACCTAGCCACTTAATTTGTTTAGAGCAAACACCTCATAACTCCTTGTGGTTTACTAAACTTACACATTACCCCTATGAAAAATAAAGTTTTGAATGACCCTCATGTTTTTCTGAAGTTTGTAACGTTTGAAATTTTTGTTAACTTTGACGGTGTAAAGGTTATTTTTGTCATTTTGTCCTTAGCTTATTTTTATTAAAATTGTAATTTTGTCTTCTTAAACGAAAATCTTTCCCAGCCCTAAAACCCCTCCCCACTCTACGCCTTTGTCTTCTCTCTCTCTTCCTCCCTCCCTCTTTCATGATCTACGCCGTCTTCCTCCCACTCTCTTCACTCTCGGACACATCAACCATCACCATCGCACACACGGCCACGGCCACGACCCCCACCATCACACACACGAGCACCACCATCACCATCGCATACACAACCACCACCATCACCATTGCACACACGATCACCATCTGAGAGTGGGCAGACGGCTGGGACGAATTTGAGCAGAGCTTCAATATGGAGATGATGACGTTGACGGATCTGTGGAGACGATGGCAACGGATGACGATGGCAGCTACGGATCTGCGCCGACGATGACGACGGATTTGCACCGACGATGGTGACGATGATGATGACGACGGCAATGGATCTGCGACGATGGTGATGATGTGGGTTTTTAATTTTATTTTGAAACTTCTAATGGTTAGCGATCCGTTGTTTTTTTTTTTCTACGGAGGTGATGAGGGTGAAAATCCGCTATTTTTTTTTTTTTCCTTCTTTTGGATTGTACAGATAAATGAAGTTTTAATTGTTCTTCTTGATATTGAATTGATACTTTTTTGAATTTTTTGAGCATTTTAATGTGTGAGATTGGTGGTTGCAATGGAGATTTTTGTTTTTGGTTAACTGTGGTGGTGGTGGTGGAATTCGGTAGTGGTGGTGGTGGTGGTGGTGATGGAGGAAGTCGGCAGTTGTGGTGGTGTGGAGGAAGTCGGCAATGGTGGTGGTGTGGAGGAAGTCGGCAGTTTTAATTTTTTATGGTAAATGTTGGTTCTAAATTTGGTTCACGAATGTTAAAAAATTACGGAAAGTAATAATAATATATATAGTAATTTAAAATTTGTAATTTTATAAAAGGAAAAAATAGACATCAATAAAGTTTGGAAAGTAATAAGAATATATAAATAAATTAAAATTCAAAATTTGTAAATGGAAAAAAAAAAAGGAAATCAAGAAATATGTGGAAAGCAGTTTTTAAGCCATAATTATTTTTAAATACAATGTTATTATAATAATCAAAGTTTGTAAAACTAAGAATAATAAAGTTATAAAAATTTTAAGATAATTAGAAAAATTCAAAATTTAAATATTTACAATAATAAACTATGTGTTAGGGATAAATCTGTAATTTGAAGGAATTAAAAAGTTATTTAAATTGTATTAAGGGTAAATTTGTCATTTCACATAAAAACAGTTGACTTTCATGTTTGACTGTTAAAGTTAACGAAAATTTCAAACGTTAGAGACTTCAGAAAAGTAGGGGGTCATTTGAAGCTTTATTTTTCATAGGGGTGATGTGTAACTTTAGCAAACCACAGGAGGTTATGAGGTGTTTGTCCATTTGTTTATTAAGATTAATATGGAAGACTGTGATTTTTGTGTATGAAGATTTGAATATATATAATCCCAGATATCGCAAATTTGCAGAAAAAGTTTCGGACTTGTTAGGGATGGCAGAATTGCCGGACTGGTTAGGGATGGCAGAATTGGCAGACTGGTAGAATTATTATTATATTTATTTGAAGATTGTGATGTCTTTGGATTTGGATGGTAGAGCAGGGGAACATGAAGAAGAAGAAAAAGAAGAAAAAGCGATTAGTTTTAGAGCTGGGTGGCTCCGCAGAAAACGAAGAGGGAGAAGCTTGAGGGCTGCTACAAGTTACAAGGGCTAGTGGTGGAACAAGAAATTAATATTAGTGGGGGCTAGTGTAAATTTTTTTGACTAAATAAAGAGGTGTTAACTACTACATTTGTTTAAAAAAAAATTGTAATATTTACTCATAATTTAAAAATAAATGGCTTGAGAAAGTAAATGTAGCAAAAGAAATTAGGAAAGAAAGAAGAAATATTTAATGGATAATAAGGTAAAAAAGAAACAAGAAAACTGAAGAAGAGGAACAATTGGAATAGGGTGCGCATTCTTATCTCTTGAAACCAGAGCGAAAACTAACAAAAAAATAAAAACGGAAAAAAGAGTTCCAACTTTTTTAACTTTTAGAGTTTACTTTACTAAAAATTACAATTACAACCGTAAGTAAATGGTTAGGCCTTTTGAAATGCGCTAGAGATCTACTTAATTACTAATTAGCCCATTTTAGATATTAAAAAAAAAAGAAAAAAAGATGGCAACTCATGGGCACTCGGTGAAGAAATGAATTATGCAACTCCAAGTCTACAACAACACCCAACAAAATAGCAAAATTGCAAGGAAACAAAGAGGCAAGTATGAACAACAGAGGCTACGACTGGAGATATTCAACAACAAAACATTACAATTAAATTTAAAGGTGGGTAGTGCAGTTGGACGTTAAAGGATGGGGTTGATGGTGCGACTGTGGTGGGGGCTAGAGACGTGGAGGAGATGAACGGTGGGTACTATTCTCCCAAGCCGACGGCAAGCTTGGTGGGGGCTGGAGCCCACACCAGCCCCGATTTACATCCGCCCCTGACAAGAGGGCCGAGGTTTTCTTGCGTGCTACAAGCTGTTTGTTTTATGCAATGAGATCATGTATCTCGTATAGCCTATGATGTATCAACTAACGATTACAGCCTCTGATATATTGAGTTTAGTTATTGTCATAAGCTTGTTTATTGCATGCAATAAATTTTTTCAACACCAAATAATTGGTTTTGCATATGAGGTATACTTTTAGGACTCTACGTCGACTAACAGTAGAATCAGTGGTTACCAGACAGATGAATGACACCACAAAGTCATACCACGCTTTGGCTTTTGGAGTCAAGGATGTTCTGGGAAGATGTTCCAATCTAGGTGTAACTTTTCAAAGAGGTTTGGTAATACACTATAATCTTGGACCAGTCATCGTCTATAACATTCGACTGTTCTTCAAACATCAAAAATGAAACATTTTTCTCGGAACGAATAATTAATATTATAATGCTTGTTGATGGCTTTGGACGTGAAGGTGATAGACTTCCTGCGAACAAAGACTGTATCCCATTAAGATTCTCACAAGTTAGGATAGAATTCATATACTACCTCTTTAATGTGACCATTTGGGAGGATGACCAGTTTTGCCCAATTGGCTTTTTCTATGTACTTTTGGAATATTCTCGTGCAATTGATTGAACATTCCACAGTAAACTTCTTTCTGCGAGCGAACATATTGTACAAGAGGGCATCACAGTTTACAAATCTGTCTTTTTCTTCCGCGGTAAATGGAAGACCAAGTCTTTTTCTTCCGTGGTCACCATTTACTTTTATTTTTCGAGTCATTCTGCAAAATAATCCACGAAGTAAAATTAACTTTAAAGTTTAAGGAGCACGACATGGCTAGATATATTAAGATCCACACTATGAAGGTTTCAATTGTTCAAAAGTTTAGTCAAAGTATTTCACAAAGAAAACTTTCTATATGCAACTAAATTCGTAAACCTGAAATAAATTACCATGTAACTAACAAAAACTAAAGTATATGACCTAAAATATTACTCCCTCCATCCACTCAAAGAGTCCACTTTGAAATGTGTACAACTTATTATGTGTTGTGAGGTACAACACCTAAAATAAATAATTACCACCATATTTTTCACTTGTATCCTTACTTTAGAAATAAGGGTTAATTGTGAATCACATGTTGTTATATTAGTAAGGGTATGTAATGTAAATAAATTCAAAGTGGACTATTTAAATGGGACAAGATTTTTTTTTGAAAGTGGACTATTTAAGTAGAACGGATGGAGTATTAAAATCCCCATACATGGGATGGACGTATTCCATTTGATAGTTTTACAATTGGGTGAACCCTCAGTTTTACAATTGAAAGACTCATATAGAATATTTAAGCCAGCAATGGTCTTTTTGTGTGAAAGTAAGAGGAAACCTGGTTTTGTAGAAATTAAGTGTTAAAAAGGGGTTAGTGACATAGATGAACTGCTGAATATTCGGAAGGAAAAAAAAATGAGGTATACTTTTCAGAATGGGGAAAATGGGTAATGATACATTAAATAATATGTTCTCCATTTTGAAGTGAAGCTGTATTACAAACAAAGGCGGCAACAGAAAATTGACCATATATAGGATCTGCTTGATAATTTTTTCCTGTGAATGTGCAACCCACAGCCAGTTTCTACAATCTCATTAGGAACCTGGTGGGTTCCAAAAATTGAAGATTCATCTCGGCAACCTATGGCAATGTTGAGACCCAGTGCTTTTCTTAGTGCAGCACTAAACTTATTAGATCAAGCTCCGGTTAGTTCAGTTCCCATTGTTGGTGAGTCAGTGACTCCTTATTGGATGTTTATTCCCGAAGTGATATTACTGCTTTGACAAAGGACAAGCTTTACGCACATATTAATCTTGACGAGACAACTATTCATCATGCCTTACGATTTGGAGAAGAACCCTATTATTTTCCTTATGGAATCAGCCTGTAAAGATGTCACATGTGTTTGCCGGCGAGCGATCCAGTGCATGAAATTATCGAAAGATTGTAGAAACCAGGGTTGAGGCGGATTGTTATCGTGGAAGCCGGAAGCAAACACGTAGAAGGTATCATAATGCTAAGTGATGTTTTCAAGTTCCTGCTCAGGTAGTTAAGCGAACAGCACCACACCAGGAAGTTGTGCAGTTGCATTCAAAAAATGGGCTTATTCTGACACACCATATCTGCACCAGCAAGCAAGGAGAATAGTCTATGGTGAATTTATCTCAATTTTTTCATACTTACAATTAGATGGCCATGGGATTTTATGGCCTCGCTTTTAGGTTTAGTGCTAGTAGACAGAGTGAAGGAGACCGACACCGCAAACTGTAGAAGTTTGCCAAAACCTGCCTAGCCATCCTTTACAAAGTAAATTGCTTCCCCTCTTAATTACGCCCATCTTTTTCGAGTCATTCATCATTAGTTTAATTTTTTCCTCATTTCCACCACAGATGCAAGAAGTTTGTAACGGCTAGGGTTTTGGGTGCTAGAATATCATGAATTTATACGTGGGCACGTGTTATAATGTGTGGTTTTAACGAAACCTTCACGACTGGGGGGCTTAATTAATTTTCCTTTCTGTTTATAGTAATATTATTTTTCCTTTCGTTTGTGTTTTATTTTTTTCTCCTTATTATTTTACATTTACTATAGTTAATTTAATTTTTTCTCATTTCCACCCATTCTTTTTTTAGTTATTTGTTTAGACTTTCCTTTTTTTATTGTTTTAGTAATTATTTCTCCTTATGACTTCCAATTTTTACCTAATCTTAGTACTATTTATCTTTTCTCTTTATCTGTATGATTTGTTCTCCTTTTTCTCAAAATTTGCTCAAGCCAAAACAATTATTATTAAAAATATTGAAACATAAAATATTATTTATTGCTTTTTATATGAATTTTATTTTAATTCCATTGTAATTTTAAAATATTGGCCTCTTTTTGTAATTTTGTCCCGGACCTCTTAAGTTCAAGGACCAGGGCTGACTCTATCCCAGCTAAGCAAAATTCTTGAGCTTCCTTTTCCAAGGAATACAACAATATGGCTTCAACACAGTGTGATGAAGCCAAGGATTGAGGCTTGTTCCAGTTATAATATTCAAGAAGTTAATGTGATGAAACATTTGATTGTTTTCATTGAATTTTTGATTATTCATATTTTGTAGCTGAACGTTTTCTAAATGGCCCTTTGCCCTTTGCTTAAGCAGAAAAGATCTTCACATAGAGTGAAATTTTTTTATTGTTCCAATTATGTATTGAAGTGGAACACACTACAAAGATTTAAACTTCAAAATCAATAAAACTCATTCATTTTAGATTTTTTCACTTATGTAACTTATATAAAATGTAAATTTTTTGCTGGACACAAATTACAATTGTAATCATCAACACATAATTCGCAACACATAAAAACTAAATAAAACATTAAAATAAAAACAAACAGAATGTAAGAATTAAAACCAAGATCTTGTTAACGATTATCCTAAACAAAACTGGTAAAAACAGCAAAATATTCATCGAACAAAATAAAACATAAACACCAAAATATAAATGTGTAGTTTAAAAGCAGAAAAAGTAACCATCAAGAGACATTGTCTCAATGTTCAAAAAAGAATAGCGATTCCTTTTTTGGGGTGTGCTCACTCGTCCATTTCTTTTTCAAAATATGAACCCGGCCTCATTATCCTAATCCATCTCGAAACCCCTATGTAGTGATTACCTGCCCCGGAGGTATCACAATTTCGTTGGCAGCAGTTGGAACACCAGCCTCCTTGCATAGCGAAGTTATAAGTCCAGGAAACCCATATCCTATGCCTCTCCTGACCGCTGCATGAATGTGCTGATTGGCAATTTTTCCAACATTAAATATTTTGTTTTTGCGTATGAGGTACACCATTAGGACTCTACGTCGAGTGACAGTAGACAGATGGACGACGCCGCAAAATCATACCACGTTTTGGCTGTTGGTGTCAAGGATGCTCTGGGAATAATCTTCCAATCTGGCCGTAACCTTTCAAAGGTTCCAGGCTTGGTAATACATTTTATAATCCTGGACCAGTCAAAGTCTATAGCTTTTGACTGTTCTTCAAACATCATAAATGAAACATTTTTCTCGGAAGGAATAATATTATAGTGCCTGTTGAAGGCTTTGGCAGTGAAGGTGATATATTTCCCGCAAACAAACACTGTATCCCCCCAAGATATTGACAAGTTGGCATAGAATTCATACACCAGCTCTTTAATGTGACCATTTGGGAGGGTGGCCAGTTTTACCCAATTCACCTTTTCTATGTACTTCTAGACTTTTCTAGTACAGTTGATTGGGCATTCCACAGTATACTGTTGGATCGTAATATGAATTGATATATTAGTGCGGAAAGCGTAGGCAAAACAAGTGAACAATTAATGTTGTAGGGGAAGTATTTTTGGAGATGAGATAAAAAGAGATATGAATATAAACAATACTCAAATACTCATATCATTACTAGGAAGAGGGAGATTACAATATCTTAAACTCATGTTCATCATCCTCCACTCTTGCTTAACCCTTTATAGGACTCTCTATTTATAATACTAATAGAACTATCTAGACTTTTCTTGAAATACGAAAGGATATGTCATTAACTCATTCTTGACTCAGTAAATATAAAGACTCTTAGACTTTTGGACTCCTAGAATATCAATAGACACTTGCAGAACTAATACTAAATACATGAACCATAACAAGTATTTTATCCTTGTCATTGATGATTTTACAAGAATGACTTGGGTGTATTTTATGAAAGAAAAATCTGAGGTGTTTTCAGTATTTAAGAAGTTCAAAAGTTTTGTAGAAAATCAAAGTGACTATAAGATTAAGACTCTGAGAAGTGACAGGGAAAAGGAGTATACTTCAAAATTCCTGAAGATGAAGGAGTAGAAAGACAACTCACAGCTGGATACACATCTCAACAAAATGGTGTCGCCGAAAGGAAGAACCAATATGTGATGGAGATGGCGAAATCAATGTTGCATGACAAGGGCTTACCTAAAGAATTTTGGGCTGAAGCAGTGTATACTGCTGTGTATTTGCTAAATAGAAGTCCTACAAAAACTATGTGGAATCAAACTCCAATTGAAGCTTGGAGTGGAAGGAAGCCATCGGTGAATCATTTGAAAGTGTTTGGAAGTATTTGCTATGCTCAAATTCCAAAACAAAAGGGGACCAAACTTGATGAAGTAAGTGAAAAATGCATCTTTGTTGGTTATAGTTCACAATCTAACGGCTATCGTTTATATAGCTTGAAGACCAATAAAATTCTTATTTGTCGAGATGTTTTATTTGATGAAAAGGCCACTTTGAGTTTGAATGATGAAAATGCAGATAAAGGAGTTATTTTGCAGCATGATGATGAAGGAGAAAAAGAACATGAGGAGCCTTTATGCAGCCCACCAGCCTCTCCAACCTCTACTCCAAAGAAACACTACATGAAAATTGGCCTTTAGTGACCAAACTCCTAGTGACCAAAATTTTTTCTGGTCACCAAATGGTACATTTTGTGACCAAAAATTATTTTGGTCACCAAACTTTGGTTGAAGCTTAAAAATGGTGACCAAAGAAAAAATTGGTCACCAACTGGTCACTAAAGGTTTGGCGGGAAATGTTCCCGCCATATTTACACCTATTAGTGACCACAATTAGTGACCAAGAAAAAAGTAGTCTCCAATGATTAGTCATAATTCTTTTGGTGACCAAAAAGTTTGGTCATTGGTGTGCAAATTCTGGTCACCCAAAAAAATGGTGGGAAATTTCCCTCCATTTTACCACCCCATAGTGACCACGTTTGGTGACGAGAGTTTGTGTTGTTACCAATATTTTATCAAAAGTTATTTGGTTACCAAAATATTTGGTCACCATTGTGTAAACTTTTGGTGACCAAATTTCTGGTCACCCAAAAAAAAAAAAAGTGGCTGGAAATTTCCCTCCATTTTTATACTATGTAGTGACCACGGTCACCAATATTTTATAAGAAGTCTTTTGGTTACCAAAATGTTTGGTTATTGCTTTGCAAAATTTTTGAGGACCCAAAAAATTGGCAGGAAAGTTTCCTCCACTTTAGGTACACATGGGTATAAAGATTTTTTAATTTTACATGGGTCTTAAGCTTATGAATTGATAATTTTATATAAGTTGAGGAAAAAAGTAACTATATATTGGTAAAATAATTATTATATAATTATAATATGTGTGTATTGTTTTCTGAATTTTATTTAATGAACTGAATTTCTGGTGGACAAATTCTAATTAAATCCAACTTAATTAGCCAATAATACTAAGACAAACTTATTATATTTAATTAATTCTCTATTAATAAATGAATTAGACTTATTCATGTAGTTATAATATTGATCTAAATTTATAATAATCCTATTATAATTCCCTCATATTTATGAGGGTAAATAACTTCATTGGTCTCTTAACTTGTATTGTTGTCAACATTTGGTCTATTAACTTGAAAATATTTCATTTTCGTCCATTAACTTTAAAATTTATTTCAAACTGTTCTTGAGCCTAAATTTTGACAGTACTAGCTATTTTTGGATAAAACGTGTGACTTAATGAGACACACACACATTAGTACGAGCAAAAAATGAAAAAATAAATGTTAAATTCCTTTTTAACTCTTTAATTTAGTTTGAAACCACTATATAATGACTAATTTCTGTCCATTGTAACCCCTATATAATGGTGCCAATTTCTGTCCATTTTAACCCCTATATAATGACTAATTTTGGTGATAGAATATGGTGATCACCAATATTTAATTGAAGCAATTTGGTGACCAAAACCGTTGGTCACCCTAAAAAAAAAAATTGCGAAAAAAATGGAGGGAACACTACTACAAAACGGAGCTTTAATGGCGGTTATAAAGGGCTTTTAACGGCGGGGTTTAGCATTTTTGAACCGCCATCTATCTGGCAGCCGTTGTAAGTTAGCACCGCCGTAGAAAGAGTACCCTTTCTACGGCGGTTCAAGGTTGAACCGCCGTAGAAAGTGTACCCTTTCTACGGCAGTTCAAGGTTGAACCGCCGTCGAAAGGGTATTCTTTCTACGGCGGTTCAGCCTTGAACCGCCGTAGAAAGGGTACACTTTCTACGGCGGTTCGTACCCTTTCTACGGAAAGTGTACTCTTTCTATGGCGGTTCAACCTTGAACCGCCGTAGAAAGTGTACACTTTTTACACCCGAACCGCATTAAAATCATTAAAAACCTGCTGCTAAAACCTGGTTTAAAGCAAAACCTGCTGCTAGAACTTGAAATTTAATACAAATATCACCAATATACAAATTGAAATCGCTTTTATAATACAGCGTATCCAAAAAATATTTGTACAACTCTAATATGAACAAGCTAATTAGTATAGGCCTACAACTACGGAGGATGCTCCAAAATATAACGAGCGCATATTTTTCGCACTGCATCTATCTCCACATTGCTTAATGGAGTACGGTCGATCTTGAAGTGCTGCAACAGTTTTTTGAAATTTATAAGTACCCGAGTAAGCAAAATGAAATACAGTCATTTTTAAATATGTAATGAGAAATATATATTTACCTTTTCAAGTGCAAATGTGGATGATTTCATTGCTATTTGGTACATGTAGTGCATTACATAGTACCCACACTCCCAATTGCTCGTTTGCCTTTTATGCTAATGAATTAATATATACGAGTTAGAAGATCATACAATTAATTGTATACAACACAACGGTGAGTAAAACATTTCTACGAATATTCATCACTAATTAATTTCTACTCATCTTCCTACTATGTTCACAGAAGCATGCTTATATTAACTTCTGGGAGCACTGGACCCATGGATTGCATGCATAATCAAATACCTCAATAAATAACTTGACTAACTAATAAATTAATTGACTAACACTATACTAACATAGGCTACTAGACTCACGGATTTAATTAAAACAACTAACACTACTAATTGCTTAGGCTACTAGACCCACGGATGTAATTAAAAATTTTAATAAGAACCAATTTAATTTACCTTAACTACTATCCACGAAGGTGGCATATGCACATTTCTGGGCAATCCCAAGAAAGCTTGATAGTTAAACATCACCCTATAAAAATGAAAGCGGCACGAAAATAATTAACAATATATGGATATATAGGCATTCTAACAGTTGTTATTATATATAACTCACTCGTCCATAAGCTCCACCGCCTCCTCATTCTGTGGATTTTGTAAAGAATCAAACCAGTATACAACCTTATCTACTGGTCTAATGGCCATTAGCATCCAATGTTCACTGCCAACAAAAAATTTAATGACGTACGTCAGATCTTTATATCAGTGTTGCTTAAATATTAGAGAATCGCTTACAGTGTCACTTACCTCTGAAGATAAGGCACCAGATACATTTCTTTATTCCTATCCTTCAAGATTCGCGCAACGTAGTTCACCCTAGCTTCAAGCGTAGTTTGTGTGGGTGTGACATGATCAGCCGAAAGGAAACCTATCCCCTTTCTCCCATTCCTTTCAGCTAACTCATATAAAGCTCTAAAGAATTTACAAAAAGGGCTTCATTGGTTAGCCTATGCACATGGAATGCATAATATATAACAATAATCAGAAATAGGTTATAAAATTAAGTGGAAACTCACTGGGTGAACAACTGCATCAAACTGTTTGAGACCTGGCTTTCTCTGGTCAATAACTCTTTGACATCCCCTCGATCCATGAAATTAGGCTGGTCCAAACCTATGACTTCTTTTGTCATTTGAAAGTAGAAGCCATCGAAGCCCGAATCATTATCCCATCGGAGCTGTAACTCTTGCAATGGATCAGCTGTCGATGAGGATGACTCCTCAGTCGGAACCGTCGCCGAAGGAGATGTCTTGTCATCCATAGAACTCATCCGGCCTTTTTTCTTTTGGGCACTTTTATCCACCTAACATCATTTGAAATAACATTAAATTTACAAAACGGTATTAAGTAATACACAAATAAATGAAAGAATATACCTTTGTTACCGGAGCTGGCTGAATAATTTCAATCAACTCTTTAGGCCATTCCACAAAAAAGGACTTGGCCATTCCCACTGTTGCAGCCTCTTCCTCAGGAAATGGCAGCGGGGCACAGTAATCATAGGAAATTTTAATTGTGACCCTCGCGCAACCTTTCATAACCTCGCGCCCGTGGTGCTTGCTTTGCTTATAAATATTTCCTTTTGCCACAAGCTTACGCCGCGTTTGCGAATCCTCATGAAGGAACAGATGGCATTCACACCCGTCCTAAGATAATAGGCAAGCGAATGAACATTAGTCAACTATTAAGAATAACTTCACAAAGCACTGTAATAAAGAAAAAAAAAAATTTGAAGTATTAAAAGAATCCGTCTAATTTTATTTACCTTGTATTCGCCTAAAGCACCGCCGTCAGAGGCTTTGATCGGGTCCGTAGGTGCAACATGTAGCATCTCCAAATCAGGCAACCTTGTAGGTATCAGAGGAGAAACAGGGCTCACAGGGGATACAAGGACCGCTCCGGAGGTCTCTGGGTGCAAGCTCTCATCCGGGGCATTATTCATGACGGTGGCTTTTAATGTATCATAATTGGTTCCCATCTTACCACATATAACCCCAATCATCATCTTCAGCTGTGTCTGACATTCATCTAGTTGGGCAGTGGTTTTCTGAAGCTGTCGCTTAGTTAAATCAAGTTCCTCTTTAAGCGACGGCTTTGTTTTCTGTGGGAAAACCTCTGTGATACGTGCCCTGGTAGAATGGCCGCGATAACGACCGGGGTGATCGCGCTTTCCCGTTGCAATGACAAGAATGTCATTCCTACCCTCTGCAACGGTCTCCCCTTGGGACTCGCGGGAACATAGACTTTCCTACACATTTTGCCAAATATAGTAAATGTAAATAGATCAATTAAATATAAATAAATACACATATACAGAGATTATTCATTTATGTATATAAATTTTAAATATAAAATTGATAACCATAATTATAAAATATAAATAAATACACATATATACAAATTAGTCATTTATTTACTTTACAGTGACAACTTGATAATTATAATTGCGATATAAACATTTAATGACAACCAAATTATTAATTAGCATTCCACCATAGATATCTAGTAATAAATATTCAGTTATAATAAAAATTCTATACACATAGACTTTAAATATTAAAATAATTGAAACATAAGAAAATGTATGGTGCAAAACTTACAATTTCCATCGCTACACGCCCAGCCTCTGGCGTGAAGTATTCCCCTTTTTTGTTCGTATGGGCATGTCTCCAAAGGTCATGACGGCCTGGCCCTGAATAAGAACCTTCGCCTTCTTCATCGGACTGACCCTCCTCTGAAGGCTTCTTTCCGGAGGCACTCACATCCTCGTCATGCAACTGCTGCTTCAGCAGTCGTTAGCCACCGCGAGATAGATTATGGTAGAAAGCATTTAAATTGGCATTCTTTTGGGCTTTTCCACGAATTGCCTAGAGAGAAATATAATGAAAAATTATTATCCCTAAACTGAGCAATTTCAAATATCCAAAAAAAGAATGAAATCAATTTTAAAAAAAATACCTGCCATTCTTCTGTCTCGCGGCTAGCCTTGAACTTAATCCATGTCTCCCTAGGGATAAATTTATATTCCAAACGTGGGTCCCTACCCTTCATGGGACCATGTACATATTTCCCTAAATAGGATTTGAAATCTTTCCACCGTTTACCGGCATAACTAATCCACTTTTCTTCGAGTTCTTCGGTGGACTCGAAAACAAATAATGCCTACAGTGAAAATTAGGAGCAAAAATTTAGTGAGGAATTTGAGTTAAAGTGTATGGAAGAATTAAGAAACAAACAATGCATTATAATTAAAGAAAATACCCGTATTTCCATCCAAACTCTCTTCTTGAGCTCCGCGGGAACTTTCGGCCATGATTCATATTCCACTAAGTCCACTTTGCTCCGGGCCGTATATGCCACAAAGGTAATCCACTGTACATGATGTACTCTAGGCTCGAGCCCGGAATCGAAAGAAATGTCAAGAGTTTCCCCATTCTTTCTCATTTCCAATAGACCATTGCAATTTGTGGGCCCTCTAACTCTACTAGATGTAGTAGAAGAACCATCTCCATGCTCCGTATTGCTTTTTCTTTTTCGGGCCATTGAAAGTACCTTAAACTTCATTTACATAGAAAGAGAATTCAATATAACATATATGCAATTAAACAAAAGCTTTAATGTCAAATACAAGAATGCTTGTAATGTTGAAAAAAAAGTCAATGTACATTCGCAAAATTCACTCCTAAAAATACACAATTACCATTATCCAAATTAAACCAAATGAGGGCCAAAAAAAAGTCCGTTTATAAAGGGTACCATTGATAAAGTAATTCACATTTCACAACCAACAACTAATGTGGAAAAAAGGCAATGTACATTCGCAAAATTCACTCCTAAAAATCCACAATTACCATTATCCAAATTAAACAAAATGAGGGCCAAAACAAAGTGGACTTCTCAAGGGTACCATTGATAAAGTACTTCACATTTCACCACCAACAACTAATGAGAACATTCATTCATTTCTACTAAAGGAATACCATTTCACAAAGTGGAATCAACAACAAAGCATTTTCCTCATTATCACTAAAGGTGGAACACTAAATCGAATAAAAACCGAAATCAAACACCAATATTCTAAAATTAATCAAGCAAAACCGAAATAATCATTTGAGTTTCTCATTTTCAAAAAAAAACCCGAATTTCAAAGGGTACCTAATGGAACATTAATCAAACCCTAGGTTCTCAACTTATGTAGGACAAAACACTCAATTCAACAACCAAACCAAATGCTACAAACAATCAATAAATCCAAAAACTTTCCAAGCTTTCATCACAAGGGTTAAAACCGAAATCAACCATAAATATCAACCAACAAAATCCTAGTGCAATGGTAAGCATTTGCAAAATGTAAGGTTAAATACACAAAAGTTTAAAATGAAAGCATAGAAGGTGGAACCTTTTGGGTGAACTCAAAAAAAAATCCAAGCTTCAAGTTTATATGGGAGGGTGGAAATGGAGAGCCGACCGACGGTGAATGCTTGGGCAGCCGAACAATCGGTGAATGCTTGGGCAGCCGACGGATGATCAGAAGGTGGAGGAGGTCGCCGGCGATGGGAGAAGCGGCGAAGAAGACGAACGGCCGCGGGAAGAAGCTTCGGGAAATAGGGGAAGTGAAGGGGAAAAGAAGGAAGAAGAAAGGAAGAGAATGAGGGAGGAAATGAAAAAAGGTAAAAATTTGAATTATAATTAATAACCGGTCTCGGTTCAACGGCGGTTCAACCGCGAACCGCCGTTGAACCTAACAATCAACTGCGGTTCAAACTAGAACCGCAGTTGAAAGTATACTTTCAACTGCGGTTCAACCTTGAACCGCGAACCGCAGTTGAAGGTACACTTTCAACTGCGGTTCAATGTTGAACCGCCGTTGAAAGTAAGCTTTCAACTGCGGTTCAATGTTGAACTGCAGTTGAAAGTGTACCTTCAACTGCGGTTCGCTGTTGAACCGCGGTTGAAAGTCCGCACTTTTTCTCGGTTTAAGTAGAGGAAAAAATTGGAGCCAATTCCCGCGCGGTCATATTTTAATATTAAATTTTTTTATTTTCCATTTTCAAAAAACTATTCCCACAATTTGGTAAATATAATAATACATACCCAGATTTTGTATATTTATTAATTATGTACACAATCTCGACTTTTATTAACCATTTCATAATTAAATTTCAAATTTTTAATTGAACCACATATTTGCATTTAAATTTCCCGCGCGTGCTACTACACGTACAATAATTATTGGTCAAATATAAAAATTAATAATTTCCGTAACTTTAATACATGTAAGAGCCAAGAAAGTAATAAGCTTCATTATGTTCCCTAAAATTCCTACTTTTTCGACTTGGCGAACGGGATAAAAAAATCAAATCCACAAATTTAAGTGGCCGAAATTTTTTTTGCTGAAAGTCATTAGGACTTTATGAGCATTATTTGAAATTAGCTAGAAGTTTGACTTTTAGACTTTTAAATACTTAGAAGATGAAAATTGGTCAAATGAAATTAGAATGATATTTTAAATATGCTAAGACCAATTTTGAAGTTAAAATACTCAAGAAAAGATGAGTTAGGCAAAATAGAGAAAAATTTGAGAAAATTTGAAATTTGCATTTGATTGATGAGTCTTTGAGTGATATAATCCTAGAATGCCATGTTTTAGAGTTAAAATGATGCATTAGGATCTATGTCATCTTTGGTATCTTGAAATTCTTGCATGTTAAAACGGTTGAAAATTTTCCTTTGAAGATAGCAAGAATTAAGCATGTTTGCATTACATAAAAATGGTTGACCAAGTGGTTGACTTTTTAAATATACATGCTTTAGCTTATTTGAGAGTTTAAGAATAAACTTATTGATAATTTGAAGTTGCTCACATGAGATAATTAAGGATATATGCTTCAAAATGGCAAGCTTCAATTGAAAAAACTTGACCAAGTAGTTGACTTTGAAAATATGAATGCTTTGGATTGTTTGAATCTTTATGCATAACTACTTGAGCCTTTGAAGGTGCTTGGATGATATATAAAATGCTTGATAGAAACTTGAATTTAGCAACTTTCAAAATTCAAAGCTTAATATAATTAAGCTTGCAAAACGTTGACCGATAGGTTGACTTTGCACATATGCATGATTTGAAATGTTTGATTCCTTTGAATGTCAAAGCGAAAATCCAGGAAAAGGGTGGCGCTTCACTATATATCTATTTCCATCTTAAGAGTCATCGCGGTTAATTTATGAAAATCGGGAAAAAAAACTTAATAGAGAGTAGGGTTTAGGGGTTAGGGTTTAGGGTTTAGGGTTTAGAAAATGATATGAAAATAGAAAATTCATGAGTAGCGCGGGAATTGGCTCCAAAAACTAATTTTCTACGGCGGTTCTACCGAGAACCCGCCGTAGAAAGTATTTTCTACGCCGGTTCATGTTTGAACCACCGTAGAAAGTTTGATTTCTACGGCGGTTCAAAGTTGAACCGCCGTAGAAAAGTAGTTTTTGGAGCCAATTCCCGCGCTACGTACGTACGCATGGATTTTCTATTTTTTTGTACCAAATTCAAAATACATTATATATATATATAAGAATTAATTATAAAAGTTGTCTTAAAGTATTCAATTATTCAAATGAAAATATTTTATTTATGTAGTGGAAATTTACAAGATATCGAGAGCATAGAGGATCGAGAGAGTTGGATATATATGATGTGCATCAAGAGGGGAAAGGAGAAAAGCGAAAGATGTGTATATTTATATATATATATATATGTATGTATAAACATATATGTATATATATATGTTTGTAAATTAATGAAATCCAGTGTTTATTTAATTTTTTTAGGCCACTTAACTAATATTAATTAATTTTTATATTACTATACGTACCTATAATTCATTTGTCGAAAAAGTAGATATTTAAGGGAACATAATGAAGCTTATTATTTTATCGTCTCTTACATGTATTAAATTTACGAAATTTATTAATTTCTATATTTGACCTATAATTAATAAATATACACAATCAGGGTATGTATTATTATACTTAAAAATTTTGAGATTAGTTATTTGAAAAATGGAAAAAACAAATTAATATTAAAATATGCCCGCGCGGGAATTGGCTACAATTTTCTACGAGGAGACCTTTCATCGGCGGTTCAACCTCGAACCGCCGTTGAAAAATGAATCCACCGCGGTTCACGAGTGAACCGCCGTTGAAGATAACTTTCAACGGCGGTTAAGAATTGAACCGCCGTTGAAGTTCCACTTTCAACGGCGGTTAAACATTGAACCGCCGTTGAAGTTCCACTTTCAACGGCGGTTCAATGTTGAACCGCCGTTGAATAGACGACCCGGTTAATTAAAATTCAAAATTTTTGAACTTTCTTTTCCTCCCTCATTCTCTTCCTCTGCACTCCCATTTTTCCCCCTGCATTTCCCCTGTTTCCCGAACCCGCTGACAAGTAATTATAAAGAGTTAAATATAAAATAAAAACAAAGTCTCCCCTATAAATGTAACGTACTCCCTGTAAATTCGATGCACATATACTTCGAAACTTCACTAAAATTCCAACTATTTCGAATAATACGGAATTCAGTTTCAAATCACTTCAGACAGAATCTCCTCTGCTTGTTTTTTACCAAAACACAAGTGCAATTTAAGATCAGCACAGAAGCTTCACACAATTTCAAAAAATAACATATTCATTTATAAACAGTTCCGCATATGAAGTCCTTGGAAATTTTGTCCCTTGATTGCGCGGCGTCATCCGAGGTGTGACCTGTTTCAATCCCACAGTACGAAGGATAAAAATAAATGTTGTTAAAAATTTATTTCCACCTCTTTTCATTAAAATCAAAGAAACATATACAAATACACAAACACACATACACACCCACAGGAATTGAAGTTTAATAAAAACAAACAATATACCTGAAAATGATTCTTAACTTATTCTCTTTCTCTTATGGGACACTTGATCCTCGAACCATAATCCTTCGCTGTGGTCATCATGAAGTATGTATTTATCAAGTTCCCTATCTTCCTCATCTGCTCTCGTTTCAGGTAACCCACTAGAGAAAGGGCCAGCCTCATGAAGCCCTTCTTCTGTATCTATCCCTTCCACACCGTGATGTTGTTTACCATGAAGAACAACAGACCAATGTTCATCGCAAGGATCGGTGATATAAAAAACTTGTTTCGCCTGCGATGCAAGTATAAATGGTTCCCCCTTGAAACCCTCCCGATTGAGGTTGACCAAGGTAAAACCCAATGGATCATCAGTTCGAACCCCACTATTGTTATCAACCCATTTGCAGCGAAATACAACTACTTTGAAACAAACATAGTCAATCTCCCAAATATCTTCGAGCACCCCGTAATAAGCCATGCTTGCATACAACGGATTTTTATCCTTCCTGCTAGAAACATGTAAAGCCTCTGAGATTAATGTAACACCACTGTTTTGTGCCGTACTCTTCTCATCTTGTCTCTTAGTAGCAAATGAATATCCATTTATGTCATAGCATGAAAATGCTCGTACCGCAGGGCTGGGCCTAAATGCCAACCATTTCAATGTCTCCGAAACGTCTTTGCCCAGGACAGCATTACCAAACCAATAGACAAATGTCCGAATATGTTCATTGAGCACACGTTGATCCGTCCAAGCAGGATAAGACGTTCTTATTGACTGTATGTGGTCTGTCACATAGGGCGCAACTTCTTCAGAATTTCGCAGAATGTAGAGACGCGCCTTCATCAATTCAACATTAGACGGCAAAACAATTTTTCCTCCCCTTGTGCCCATACCTGTAATCCTCCCATCGTGCCGATTCTTAGATATTCCAATGGATGCGGTCCCGGCCAAGTACTCAGTGCAAAACTCAATTACCTCCTCAGCTATATAACCTTCAACAATACTAGCATCAGGACGACAACGATTCTTCACATACCCCTTATATACTTTCATATATCGCTCGATCGCAAATGAACAGGCCCGCAGATTTTTATCTCTCTGACAAAATGAATCACCAAATGCACCATAATATCAAAGAAGGCGGGTGGAAAATACATTTCTAATTGACAGAGGACAACAGTTATTTCATCTTGTAGCTGATCAAGTCTTTCGCGCGCGATAACCTTGCTACATATAGCATTGAAGAAGAAACAAAGTCTTGTTATACTGGACTTAAAATGCTTGGGCAATATCAAGCGAATAGCTACAGGCAACAATTGCTGCATTAAGGCATGGCAATCATGAGACTTCAAACCAACCAGTTTTAAATCTTTCAAGGAAACAAGTCTGCTTACATTTGAAGAATATCCAGATGGAACTTTGATGCTACGCAAAGTTGAACACAGTTGTTTTTTCTCCTTTCTGGACAAAGTGTGACAGGCAGGGGGTAGATATGTGCGTTGTCCTCGAGCTACCGGTGCTAAATTTGCTCTTATGTTCATATAACCATATCAAGTCTCGCGTTATAACCATCCTTAGTTTTACCAGGGATGTTCAAGAGCGTACCTAAGAGGCTTTCGCAAATATTTTTCTCAATATGCATAACATCGAGACAATGTCTGACATCCAAGTTCTCCCAGTATGGAAGTTCAAAAAATATGGATTTTTTCTTCTAACAACCTGTATCATTGTTGCTGGACTCCGAAGTTTTACCAAACTCAACATTAATGTCCGTCACACGAGCTTTCACCTCTTGGCCCGCTCAGGGTTCTGGTGCTTTTCTGAACTCTTGGAATCCATTGAATGCTCTTTTCAACGGCGATACGGATGAGTCTCGGGAAAAATCTGCGATGCCCAAGGTATACTGTCTTCCTCCCATGTGCAAGCTGACAAAAATGTACTCTCCTCACATATTGGACATGCTTTATGCCCTTTAACAGAGTACCAGACAAGTTTCCATAAGCAGGAAAATCATTAATGGTACAGAACAACATGGCACGTAATGTGAACATTTCTTCACGGTAGGCATCAAACACCGTGCGCCTTCATCCCATAACTTTTTTCAAGTCTTCAATAAGAGGAGCAAGATACACATCGATGTCATTTCCTGGTTGCCGTGGGCCTGAATTCATTAGAGACATAAGTATGTACTTGCGCTTCATACCACAAGTAAGGCGGCAAATTGTAAATAACCAACATCACCGGCCATGAGCTATGTGTGCTACTCAGACTGCCAAACGGGTTCATTCCATCAGTACACAGACCAAGCCTCAAATTTCTGGCTTCTCCCCCGAAGAAGGATACATTGAATCAATCTTTTTCCACTGATCTGAGTCTGATTATATGCATTATCACCTTGTCATCATCATGGGAATACACCGATATGAATGCCATGTCAATAGTTTTTCTTTTGCGCATCAGAACTGTCTTCAACAGCATCACACAGCTGCTTGTTTTTGTATCGGGGAGTGTTACACTTAGGACACCGCAATAAATCCTTATACTCATTCCTGTAGAGGACGCAATCATTTGGGCAAGCGTGGATCTTCTTATACTCCATACCCATTGGACACAACATTTTTTTTGCCTCGTAAATTCGATCTGGAAGTTCATTATCTTCTGGGAGCATATCTTTCAATACCCTCAATAAGGCTGTAAAACTAGTATCTGACCACCCATTTGCCGCTTTCAAACTAAACAACTTCAAAACACTAGACAATCGTGTATATTTACTGCAACCCTTGTATAGAGGCTTCTCATTGTCACCCAAAATCGAAGCAAGAACTTCCGGTTTATCAGCAAAATCCTCGGCCACATCCTCAATCATGGCATCTAATCGATCTCTAGTAATCGCATCATCTCCTTTTGCATGAGATTTTCTTTGCTCAGGTAAACCATCAATACTTTCACCATGCCAAATCCACAGTTTATAAGAAGGATCAAACCCGTGCCGATATAAATGGAATCTTATTGTATCTGAGTTATCAAACCGCGCCCCATTTTTACAAGATTTGCACGGACAATGAACGTACTTTGTATTCTTATAAGCGAATTGAATGAAATTCTCAACTTCTCTCGCATAAGAATCGGAGGTCCGATCACCACAGAACAAGATATTTCGATCCATGTGTAACTAAGACCTTGAAATAATTAAAAATACCAAATAATAATTCAACAACAATGTACAAAGTATCAAGTTGCATGCTTGTCTTAGCACATGTCATAATACTTATGTTAGTCATATATAAGTCAAACTACTATAATACCTCAATGAAAAAAATAATGCAATGACAACACATGCGCAATAGACATAATCGAATGAAGAAGAAACTCTAAGTTTTTCATTTATGCATTTCGTCAACACATAAAATGCATAAAAAAATAATACACACTCTAAGTAGTGCTAATTATATGAACATCATCCATTAAAAATCAAACACTATAAATCAAATTACATCACCAAAAACTACATAGTATAACTAAATAGGGTTCCACACTACTAAGGTTCGCCACATACATGGAATATATGCAACTTTAATTTTCAGCCATGCATCTACCATAAATAAAAATAAATGCTATAGGATGACATATCTAAAGTACAAGCATAAGCAATTACTGGAAATTTTACAAGTTTCTAACCTTTAGGTGGTAAATTTTAGCTCCAAATGACGATTCTTTAGGTTCAACGTGCAAAACCGTAGTAGAAATTTGGAGACAGACACTCTCGGCCGCGATATGGGAATACACGGTGTTATTTAGGTTTTTAATATATATACGTCAATACTACGGCGGAAAATTAAACCGCCGTAGAAAGGGACTTTCTACGGCGGTTGGAAGGTAACCGCCGTGGAAAGTCCACTTTCCACGGCGGTTGGAAGGTACCGCCGTGGAAAGTCACACTTCCACGGCGGTTACCTTCCAACCGCCGTAGAAGTCCACTTTCCACGGCGGTTGCCCTCCAACCGCCGTAGAAAGTCCCCTTTCTACGGCGGTTTGTCCCAACCGCCGTAGAAAGTCCGTTTCCGGCGGTTCATTTTAAACCGCCGTAGAAAGTCCTGTTCTACGGCGGTTTCATTTAGACCGCCGTAGAAAGTTCGCATTCCTTTTATTACTGCGGTTTCTATTTCCGCCGTTAATTCGCAGCCGTTAAAGCTCCGTTTTGTAGTAGTCATAAGCATATGAATAAAGGCTACAAGAAAAGCCTATAATTGATTATTTTTATAAGTTTATCTTGGTATACTAATTATTATATAATTATAATATGTGTGTAAGGATTTGTGAACTTTAATTAATGAGCCAAATTTGTTGTGGACAAATTCTATGATTGGGCTAAATAATTAGTGACCTTTGGGTGGCAAGATAATCGAAACAACAGTCACATTAATATTTTAATCTGTGACTGTTGTTTCGATTATCTTGCCATCAAAGGTCACTGTTTTGGTGTGTAATGCGTGTCATTACAGCGTGTTATTTCTTTGTGGATCCATCTTGACGTTTTACTATAGCTATATTACATTTCAGGGGGCTAATTGCAAAAATTAAAATTTTATGAGCTTACTTGCAAAAAATTTAAATTTTAGGGGGTTAATTGAAAAATTTTAACTTCAAGGACTTATTGCAAAAAGTAAAAGTTCTTGGGCTAATTGCTAAAGTTGTAAACTTCAGGGGGTTATTCAAATTAAAACTTTAGGGGGTTAGTTAAGAAAACTAAAACTTTAGAGGTTTGATTACAAAAGTTTTAAACTTTAGGGGATAATTACAAAATTAAAATTTCAGGGGGTAAGTTGCATGGTGTAAAGTTTGGGTTTTTTCGCATTAACTCGTAATTAAGTTATCAATTTCTTTCAATTTAGTCATTATTAACTACAAGTTTGTAAACTTCAGGGGGTTATTCAAAAATAAAACTTTAGGGGGTTAGTTAAGAAAACTAAAACTTTAGAGGTTTGATTACAAAAGTTTTAAACTTTAGGGGATAATTACAAAAATTAAAAATTCAGGGGGTAAGTTGCAATTGGTGTAAAGTTTGGGTTTTTCGCAATTAACTCGTAATTAAGTTATCAATTTCTTTCAATTTAGTCATTATTAACTACAAGTTTATCTTTTCATAGTATATTTTCATGAAAATCAGTGGAAATGCATTGTTCTAAATTGAATTAACTTAAAAAGATATTAAGAGCCTGTGACGTCCCTATAGTTTATTTTAATTCCAATTTAGTACCGAAAGTTTAAGTTTCTTTCAATTTAGTCCTTATAAATGCCGAAGTTTATCTTTTTTGTATATTTTCATGAAAATCAATTGAGATACACTGTTTCTAAGTTGAATAAACTTAAATAGGCATATAAAGATTATTATGTCCTTAGAGTTTCTTGTAAAATGCACTTTAGTAATTACAGTATTAGATTCTTTCAATTTAGTCCTTATTAACTAGAAGTTTATCTTTTCCTAGTATATTTTCATGAAGAGCAATTGAAGTGTATTGCGTTCTAATTGAATTAATTAAAGAGACATAAAAGGCCTATGACGTCCCTAAAGTTTATTGTTAGTTCCAATTTAGTACTAAAAGTTTATGTTTCTTTCGATTTAGTCCTCATAAACGCAGAATTTTATTTTTTCGTATATTTTAATGAAAATAAGTTGAGATGCACTGTTTCTAACTTGAATAAACTTCAATAGACATATAAGGATTATTTACTACTTAGAAATTCTTGTAAAATGCACTTTAGTAATTAAAGTATCCAATTCTTTCAATTTAGTGCTTATTAACTTTTTTTAAGGTTTATCTTTTCAAGTATATTTTCATGAAGATCAGTTGAAATGTATTATGTTCTAAGTTGAATTAACTTAAAGAGACATAAAAGGCCTATGATGTCCCTAAAGTTTATTGTTAATTTCAATTTAGTACTAAAAGTTTAAGTTTCTTTCAATTAAGTTTTTATAAATGCAAAAGTTTATCTTTTTTGTATATTTTCATGAAAATTAGTCAAGGTGCACTGTTCCTAAGTTGAATAAACTTAAATAGACATATAAAGATTATTATGTCCTTAGAGTTTCATGTAAAATGTACTTTAGTAATTAAAGTATCAGTTTCTTTCAATTTAGTCCTTATTAACTAAACGTTTACCTTTTCATAGTATATTTTCTTGAAGATCAGTTGAAATATATTGTTTCTAAGTTGAATTAACTAGAAGAGATATAAAAGGCGAATGACATCCCCAAAGTTTATTGTTAATTCCAATTTAGTACTGAAAGTTTAAGTTTCTTTCGATTTAGTCCTTATAAGCACAGAAGTTTATCTTTTTTGTATATCTTCATGAAAATTAGTCGAGGTGCATTGTCTCTAAGTTGAATAAACTTAAATAGACATATAAAGATTATTATGTTCTTATGGCCTGTTTAGTTTGCAAGGATTCTGGTCAAGGAAAGTAATATAATTCCTCAATATTAAATTCTTTTATTTGGAATTGACTTTAATTGGTTAAGAAAGGAAAATAATTTCGCGATGCAGGGAAAATAAGTGTTATTTTCCTAGGAAAAAAAATCTCTGTTCTAATAAGGTATTCTTTTTCCTGGGTCACATTTTTTTCAAAAAAGACACCCACTACCTTTCCTCTTATTTATTTTAAATATTTTATATTTTTATTAATAAAGTTTAAAAAAAAAACCATAAAATAAAAAATGGAATTATATATATATATTATTTTTTCTGGAAAAGGTAAAAAATTGTCTATGTGTAAAAGTCGTCTAACTAATTGGTTGCAACTAATCGTCCACAATATCACAATTTACTTTAGTATATATTGTATCCAACTAAACTTTGTTTATATATAATTTTATGTCCAAATGTATATACTTAAAACAAAATATATGCTTTTCACATATAATATTCTTTATAGTTAACTTGTATTAGCTATAAAACTAAATAATATTTAAATAAAAATTAATGTATTATATTTAAAATTTCTATTTCTCTTCTTTTTAAATTTGGAAAAAAATGGAGTGACAAATTTAATATTTTATTTTACAGCAAGAAATTTGTTTTTCTTGTTATTTTCTTACTCATCTGAATTCTCACTAGACTAATAACTACACTATAGATCAATAATCAAATCTATAATTTTTTAAAAATTTTTAAATTAATTTGGATGAGTAATTCACATGTAATTTAATTTAAAGATGTATTTTAATTTATAATTAAATATTATTCAACTCTTATTTAGGTTAATAATATTTTTATGAGAAAGTCAATAATTTTAATTCGAGGGCATTTTTGATATTTAGTTTAGTTCTCGTTTAAATTACCAAATATATTTTTTAACCAATTCAAACACAAAAATATTCTTTTTTACTTTACTTTCCTTATCATTAAATTCCCAGAAATCATATTCCTTAAAAACTTTATTTTCCCGTGAACCAAACAGGCCCTTAGAGTTTCTTGTAAAATGCAATGTAGTACTTAAATTATCAGTTTCATTCACTTTAGTCCTTTAGTACTAAAAGTTTATCTGTTTTGGGTACATTTTAATAAAAATTAAGTTGAGATGCACTGTTTCTAAATTGAATTAACTTTATAAAAGACTATTACCTCCCTAAAGTTTATTGTAAATTATAGTTTAGTACTTAAAGTTTTCGTTTCTTTTAATTTTGTCCTTATAAACTAAGATGGTATGTTTTAATGAAAATCAGTTGAGATGCACTATTTATAAGTTGAATTAACTTCAAGAGACATAAAAAAAACCTATTGCGTCCCTAATGTTTCCCATAAAATGCAATATATATAGAAGGGTGAAATGCATAGATCATCACTTAACTATGAACTTTTACAAAAAAAAATGACACTTTTATTAAAATACTCTTTTTTCATCACGCAACTTTCATTTTGGGGCAAAACATACCACTCCATCAGTAGATCCGTTAAGTGGCTAACGGTCAAATAATTTGAGGGGTAAAATCGTTCATTATCATTTTAGTTTTTTTTTTTATAACTTAATTTTGGTTTAATTCCATGAGCCTTAATAAGGATTTAGGTTAACTTCTGTAAAAAAAAAAAAAAAAACAAGAAAGAAAGGATTTAGGTTAATTGTATCCCTCCTCGTCCTCTTCTTCTCTCTCCCTCCTCTTTCTGCGCAACTTTCTCTTTCCCTTCACCTTATACAATTTCAAGCCGCCGCCGCATCACCATCTTTTCTAGTGACGCCGCGCCTTCCAAGAAAACCAGGGGTGCTTCTTTCCGACTTCCACCACCATTTCGATAGTCCTCCCCAAAGTCCGATTGCGTCCAGACAACCAAAATTCCAGATCTGCAACTGCCGCTTCTTCCAGATCTGAAAGCGCCGCTACAACCACCAATGCTGCTCACCGACCGCCGGTCACCCTTCTTCTTCCCATTTTTTCTATTGCTGAAATTGTTGTTCCATTTTGCATACTTCAATTTTGGTTTCAATTTTTTTAAAATTTTTTATTTTAGTTTTATATCCATGAGTTTTTTTCTCAATTGATTTTTCTACATTTTTGTATTCTACCCTGCTCTTGTCTCTTGTTAATGCCTTTCGTTGTTGTTGTTGGTTCTTGTTATTGTTGGGTTGCTTTACTGGTGATGATGATATGGTGGTGGTGGTTTTTGTTTTTGTTAGTGGCCATGACGGTGGTTTTTGTTTTTGTTATTGTGGCCATGACATTGGTGACCATGTTTAGTCAACAATGGAAATGGAAGCATGGGTGGTAAACACTAATTAGATGTTGATGAAAAAATTGGAGAATGCTGCCATATGAACTGGATATTTTCTTGGGTTAGTCAGTGCTTGCCTCTACTTTGTTACTGCCATATTCTGGAATTTCTATGCCACTTGTGAAAGGGTATTCTAAGAATGCAGAATATCTCTTTATCCTTCAAAGTTGAAACTTAGTATGCAGAATAAGAATTCCAAGAGTCAAATTACATTGGTTTCATACTTTGAAAGTAGAAACAGAGTGCAAGCTTTTGGTGTTTTTTTCCAAAATAAAAAATAAAAAAATTAAGGAAAGTATTAATAATTATTAGGGAAAGAAATATGAAAAAAAAAATAATACTGCTATATTTTCTTCAAAGTATTAATAATGCTTCTATCCTTCAAAGTATTAATAATTATTAGGCAAGCATTGATGGGTGGTAAACACTAATTAGATGTTGGGTTCTAGGTTATTTTCGATTTTGAACTGGATATTTTCTTATGGAAACTGAAGAATGTTGCTATATTTTTCAGGTACTCTGGTTGCAGTTTTGATGCTGAATTGTTTTATATTTATCGGCAGTTTAATGATATCTCAATTGATTTTTTTCAATTGGAAGTGAAATAGACACGGGAAGTTTGTTTGTTTCTTTTCATTCATTTATTTGGGTATGCTTTAAAGGTTCTGCATTGTGCCCTTGCTAGTGCCTTGGTTAAGTCAGCTTCACATATGTTTCTTTTTGGCTGTGAATTCAATTCTGTGGTATCTGTATTATGCTCTGAAGATTCAATTTCTTTTCACTTGTTCTCTGGATACTTTTTTAAAGGCTCTACTGAAGATGATCACTTCATTATTTGATGCATTCCCAGAGCATCAACCGTTTATCAATCATCACTGCTATCACGATTTAACCATGAGCCCAGCAATGACAGAGCAAATAATGGTCCGAGCATAGGTGAAAGTGGAGGTGGTCTGCTGAAAGTAACAGGAGGATCTGGATTGGCTTCAGCCTGTGATATTCTTGCTTCCGTGGAATCATCGTTCGCTTGTTTCTTTGGTACCATAATGCCCACAAATCTCCCTTCTGATGAATGCCCTTAGTCTAAATTTGCTTATAACCTGCCTCAAAGCTCTGATTTCTCATCATATAGAAATCTGCTCTATTTTTTCAGTTATGCATTTTCTCGAAACTGAACGGAGAAGTTGAGTCAAAGTGTCACTGATTTTTTGTCACATGTTGATAACCTAAGCTTAGCTCCATTGTCTTTCATTTCTATAGTCTTATCTATCTTTTTGGCTTGTGGTCTTTAGCTACACTGCTGCAAACAAAAGGTTGTATCTCTAACCCTCTCAAAAGTTAATCATTGTTACTCATATATTTGTCCTTATCCATTTTTAAAACTGTAGGGTTTGATGAATCAATGCTAGATGCTCTTGGTATTCCTCCACAAAGAAAACAAAACCAGAAACTCTTGCTTGTACTGGTTATTTTTGTTTTATGTTTGTGTCCTACTTGGTCTCATCTTGAAGCTTCATTTAAAAGCATACTTTACCTCTCTCTCTCTGTGTTGTTGAAATTTGTTGGTGTGTTTGTTGTTGGGGAGGGAGTGGGGGCCTTTAAGCGACCCACTTAGTCACAATAATCTCATTTGGGCAATGAACCCACTGTTTCATTTCGGTATCACTACTTGCAATTGTCGATTGGTTGTTGTTTCTTACCTTTTGGTTTTATTTATTGGTTGAACCTTACAGGCTTACATCTCCCATAGTGATGTTTTAATGGCTATGGAGGATTGAATCTATACTGCAGACAAATCCTATGCAATGGCATTGGATTTGCATCTTTCTTTGTTGTTTGAAGTCTTGCAAGGTATGTATACAGTCCTATTTTCCTTGATAGATAAATTTCTCTAATATGCTCTATTTCTATGGTGAGTACATTTATGGTCATGTTGCAACAATATTCTATTTGAGAACTCTTCAGATGGTTTGGCAATCTGCTGTGGTAGTTTGGTATTTTAAGATTTAAATTTTATAGGAAAGCTATCTCGTGATGGTTTTTTTCTTCTAGGCTTGAATTGCTCTGTTTCTTCTATGGTTGCTTTCTACTAATTATGAGTCATGCATATAGATGGATGTCGTTTTAACTTGTGAGTTTTTCAGTTACATCTTTTATCAGTTTGCAGTTGGATGCTCAATATCGTGCAATTTCAAGGATTTTGAGCAACTTTCCAATTCCTGAAGAGATGTTGTATCATGAAGAATGTAAGAATGTTTTCGTTTTCAAACTCTTAACTGTACAGATAATTCTTCCTTGTGTGGGTTTAAGATTCTTCTTCGTTCAAAGAAGGGATCATGATAGAAAAGCAATGTGTTGTTTTTAGTGGTGTAGGGATGTTGATAATCTTTTTACATCTTTTGGTTGCTATTGTATTGAATTCGAGAATTGAGCTTGTATAAAGTTTAATGTAAATTTATAAGCTACATCGTATTATTCTATGATTTGAAATGAAATAGCTTTTAATTGAGCTAGAAGTATATAAGCTCTTTTTGTATTTTTTTTTTGAGAATTTATTGCTTTGTTGACCACTGTTTTGGTCACCAAATGTCAATATTGTTTACTGTTATGTATTGAATTGGTGATGGAATTCTGGTTACCAAAGACTACATTTTGACCACAAATTCGGTCACCAAAATTGTCACTAATAATGTGAATTTAATTATTAATTTAAATTATTGGTGACCAGAAAAGTAGTCACCAAAGTTTGTCTCAAAAAAAAAAAAAAAAAAAAAAAAAAGTTGTCACTAAAGGCAAACAAACGGCGTTAACAGGTCATTTTTGGAGACCAAAATACTGACCACATTTTCTCTGGTCACCAAAGGGCTAGGCTTTGGTGACCAGATTATGTCCCTTTGGTGACCAAATTCGTGACCAATAGTTTTGGTCAGTAATTGGTGACCACTACGTTTTGGTCACCAAACCAACCCTTTGGTGACCAACTGTTTTAAGTTGGTCACCAGACCCTTTGGTGACCGAGCTTCGGTGACCACCCAGTGACCAAAGTTTTTCTGGTCACCAAAGCCTTTAGTGACCAGATTTTAGCTTTTGGTGACCAAAATTGGTGTCGTCACCAAAGGCATTTTTTTTTGCAGTGAAAATGAGGAGTTTGAGTGATATTTATGCCAAATGCAATTTTTGTGTCATTGAACCAGAAAGTTTTGAAGAAGCAAATGAAGAAGAAGATTGGAGGAAGGCGATGGAAGAAGAAATTAATGCAATTGAAAAAAATAAGACATGGAAGCTTGTTGATAAACCCATGAATAAGGAGATAATTGGAGTGAAATGGATCTATAAGGTGAAGATGAATCCAGACGGCTCAATTCAAAGAAAGAAGGCAAGACTTGTGGCAAAGGGTTATTCACAGCAACCTGGAGTTGACTACACGGAGACCTTTGCACCAGCTGCAAGGTTTGATACTATTCGTGCTTTGATTGCTATGGCTGCCCAAAAAGGATGGAGTCTTTATCAACTTGATGTCAAATCAGCATTTTTGAACGGAGAATTGAAGGAAGAAGTGTGTGTTCAACAGCCTCAAGGCTTCATCAAGAAAGGAGAAGAAGAGAAGGTGTACAAGCTAAATAAAGCCTTATATGGGCTGAAGCAAGCACCAAGGGCTTGGTATAGCCAAATTGATTCTTATTTTGTGGAGCAAGAAAGAAGCAAAAATGAGCCAACCTCGTATGTCGAAACTCAAGGTAATTCAAACATTATCATTGTTGCTTTATGTGTTGATGACTTGCTTTATACCGGTAACAATGAAAAGATGATTGCTGAATTTAAGAAAGACATGATGAGAAGATATGACATGAATGATATGGGATTGTTGAACCACTTTCTTGGCATGAAGATTTATCAAGAAGACGATGGAGTTTTTTTTGTCAAAAGAAGTATGCTGAAAATGTTTTGGCAAAGAAAGCTGATTCTACTTTTGTTCAGAAGTTTAGTTGGAAATTTATTGTATTTGACAACAAGAAGACCAGATATTATGTATGCTTCAAGTCTACTGTCAAGATTTATGCACAATCCAAGCCAGTTACACCTTGGAGGAGCCAAAAGGGTGTTGAGGTACATCAAAGGAACAATTAACGTTGGTTTAAAATTCAAGAAAGGAGTTGATCCAACATATACTTCTTCCTGCGAACGAACAGAGTGTAATAGACGATGGCATCACAGTTTACGAATCTCTCTTTTTCTTCCGCAGTCAATGGACGACCGTGTCTTTCTCTTCCGCGGTCACCATTTGCTCTTTTTCTTCGAGCCATTCTGCAAAATAGTTCAGAAAGTAAAATTAACTTCAATGTTTAAGAAGCATACCATGGCTAGATTTATTAAGATCCACACTATGAAGGTTTCAATTTATCAAAAGTTAAGTCAAAGTATTTCACAAAGTAAAGTTTCTATATGCAAGTAAATTCGTAAGCTAGAAATAAATTACCAACTAATTAACTACTTGCTAACAAAACTAAAGTATATGACAAAAAAACATTAAAATCCCCATACCATGGGATGGACTTCATTTGATAGTTTACAATTGGGTGGACCCTCTATAGTTTTACAATTGAAAGACTCATATAGAATATTTAAGCCAGCAATGGTCTTTCTGTGTGAAAGTAAAAGGAAACATGGTTTTCTAGAAACTAAGTGTTAAAAAAGGGGTTAGGGACATAGATGAATTGCTGAATATTCGACAGGAAAAAAACTGAGGTATGCTTTTCAGAATGGGGAAAATGGGTAATGATACATTAAATAATATTTTCTCTATTTTAAAGTGACTAGCTATGTAATAGAAACAACAGTGGCAACAGAAAAATGTGGGTAATTTTGTATAAATGAGTAGTGCTGGAAGAACAAACAATCAATAGAATGTGCTTCTTAATAAGAGAATCCAGTGGGATCGCAACTGGATTCTAGGTGTTGATTTTAATGATACAAGGGACCAAACTGAGAAAATAGGTAGAAGAAATAGATATGCTGAGAGTTGTATGATATTTAATGAATTTATTGAAATAATATATAGATGTGATGAAGCTTAGCTTTGAAGGAATGAAATGGACTTGGGCCATTAATTGGAATAGTTAGAGCTTTTTATTGAGGAGAGTACATAATTTGTCACTTAATAATAATATTTATATACAAATTTGTTTCAAAAAAAGAATTAATATTTATATACAAATTTGTAGTCTTGTCAATAGATTAAGAAGGTAATTTGGTACTTTTGTAAAAAAAATAATTAATAATTCTCTACCCACATTTCTTTATATTGCCATAAATTGATAGTTTAGTGAGTTGATTGAAATAATTAAAAGTTGAAACGGCAATTTTTAATAAAGTAAATATTCGAGGTAAGCTTTTACAATCAAATAATTTAAAAATTGAAATAATAGCTAAATATTAAAATTTAAAGAGAGTAATGAATTTATTGATTAAATTAAACATGGGATTACGTGGAAACTTTGAAACAAAAACCCCAAAATTTGGAAATTAATTACATACGGTTATTGATATCAAATGCGCAGATATTTATGAATAACTATATATCTCTACAAATAAATGCTGTTTTTGACTATTTTAAAAAGAGTAGGCAAAAATCACCTCAAACTTTTTTCAATTGAAAACTATATATTTATAGAATTTCCATTTTAGTAGTTAACCCTCTAAACTAACAATTTCTCAAATTCATAGACCAAGAATTAAGAGCATACGTACTTTGTAATACTGGTGGCTTTCCACAACAGTTGTATCAATACAACTGCTCTCAAAATGGGGGGTCAGGGCAGTAGGGCATGACCAAAAAGATACAACTCCAAGAATAAATGTACAAACAGTAAGAAAGAATGAGTGATCCTTAACACCTATATTAATTAATAGCCCCACTTTTGTTTTTGTACTAGTACTTGCCTACTTGGTTTGGTATAGTAGAAACTTCAAACCAAAAATGTTATTGTATATGAATATATATAGGAGGCAAAATTAATCAGTACCAAGAAGAATTCCTAAAAATTCATAAGCAACACAAGACTAAAGGGAAAAAAAAGGGGTATGAATCTTCAATGACACATTTCCTCATCAAACAAATCCCCCTATGTATGACTCTTCAAACCCCAACAACACCCAGCCTAAATTTAACAATTCTATCATCCTCTAAACTTAACAAGCTTCTATTCTAAAAGCATGGAATCAACAACTGAATAACAAACACATTAATTATTAAACTCAAAATACCAGAAAACATTAGTCTAGCTAATTCCTGAGTTTAAATACTTACTTGGAAATGTATTTGGAGCTATCAGTGCAACACCTTCACTGAATCAGCTTGTTGAGCACTTGATCTTACAGTTCCTCTCCCTTGGTTTCCTAGTTCCCTCTAATTGGTGGGAAGTTATGCCGTAGTTTCCTTCAAGATAATAAAAAAAGAACTAAGGAATTGCTGAAATTTGAACGAGCATAAACAACATTTGAAACGAAGAATAACAAACAACGAATTTCAAATTTCTATGGCATTGAATGTTTATGGACCAGTGTCGAGAAAAAATAAAATTACAGATTTAGGACAGATTTTGTGTTAATTTTATTTTCGGTATTTGGGCAAACCATATTTACTTATCCTTTATTATGCAGTTACACTTGTCTGTCCACGTGTAAAAAACTTTTTTTTTAATTTTATTTTACCCTGTGTAGATAATTATAGTCCGTGTACGTTTTTACACTTCTTGTCGGTGTACGTGTAAACAATACTTACCCTTCTCTTTCTTGTATTTTTTTTTTCCCCCCTCTTTTTTGTGGAGAAAATTTTCCTAGGCTATGTTTGAATTGGAAATCAAATAGGGAATTGTAATTGTTGGGAAAAAGTTTTGGAGGGAATTTCTTTAGAAAAGAGAATAAAAATTGTAATGATTGATTATTTTTTATCATATACTAGTAGTATTATTTTTTAGGGAATTTTAACACTGAGATTAGAATTTAAAAGAAACTGAAGGTGAAATTCTAGTAAAAAGAGTGTAAGTATTCTTGAAAAAAATTGGATAAAAAGTGCCTAAAATAAAAAGTGCTCATAAATTAAAAAATAAATAAAACAAAAATCATATTGATTGCAAGAGAGGAGAATTAGTCACACACACAAAAAAGTGTCGCAATAGACATAAAGAAGTGATGTAGTAGCCTAAAATAAGCCTTGCATAACCTAATAACAAGGGTTACACTAGTTAAAATAAGTTGCACTTGATTAAAAAAGTGTTCCATTTGATTGAGAAAGGCGTTTCACTAGCCTAAAAAAAATGCACAAGCTCAAAAAAGTTAAAACAGCCAAAATTTTTTGTTGCATTAGCTTATTAAATAATGTTGCATTAGACTTCTATAGTTGTGCACTTAATTATGGTGAAGAATTTTCTTTTTAAAATTTTGTTCTATTGTAACATTTTTAAAAGTGTAACCTACAAAGTGATACTATAAGCTCAATTTGTAATAATGCCAGCAACATATATATTCTTCTTTTTTTTTTCCCCCCTTTTTTTCAATTACTAGTGATATAAGAAGTGAAATTGAAAAAACCCGCAATAAGAAAAGAAACAAAAACCGCAAGATAAAGCACAAGACAGCTACGCACCAAGAATCAATTAAAACAAAACATAAACAATACTGACTCAAACCAGGGAAAGAAATTATAACTTAAATTCGAGATACTCTTTTGTTTTTTTTCCCAATGAATTATACAGAAATAAGGAGCAGTAACTATACAAGCAGTTTTCGAGTTTTTTCCATAAATAATGGTATTTTATTCCTAAATTTCAAAAATAGGGACAATTTTTGGGGATTTCTCGAGTTATTTGTACTGAAAACGAAGTTCACAACTTCGATTTCTTTAGAAATAGGATGGGGCAGAAATTTGTATTGAAAGCAAGTTCACAACTTCGCTTTCTTCGGAAATAGGGTTAAGCGGAAATTTTCAAAGAAAGCGAAATCTACCGCTTTGCTTTTTTAGAAAATAGCTCGACTTTGGGCCCTTGGCCACTTTTCAAAGAAAGCGAAGGTTGCACATTTGCTTTTTGTATAAAATGGTTGATGGCCACTTTTCAAATAAAGCGAAGGTGCAACCTTCGCTTTCTTTGAAAAATTCCGGTATCCGGGAAATTTCACAGAAAGCTTTATTTGAAAAGTGACCATCAACCATTTTATGTAGAAAGCGAAGTTGAGGGCTTCGCTTTCTGTACAAAATGACCCTCGGCCACTTTTTTATACTGAAAGCGTAGGTGCTAGCTTCGCTTTCTATACAAAATGACCCTTGTTCGGCCATTTTACACAGAAAGTGAATGTGTGTCTTTTACGCTTTCACTTATGCTTACTGTGTAAAGTGGTAGAGGGCCATTATTTTACAGAAAGCGAAGTAGTCTGTTACAGTTGCTTTGAATGTGTTCGGAATTAAAAAAAGCATGTTTGTTTGAAAATTTTCAACACAGCATTTGCGACATTTCCTTATTTGCCTTAATAATTTTGTTCAAATTGAGGTAATTTGAAAAAATAAAAAATAAAAAATCAACGATCTATCCCGAATTCATTTTGGTTTACAAAATTGCCAAAAAGTGAATTTGACAAATCGATTTTCTCATAATAGTGGAGACAATATATTTTGCTATTGTATTTTTGAAATAAAGTTATCAACTTTGTTTATATTTAGGAAACATATTTGTAAACAATAAAAGTTTGACATACTACAATTTCAATAAAAAAAATCGACAGAGTTTCTCTTGTAACTGGATCAAACTCCCTATTAACAATTCACATCAAATCATAATTATATCACGACATACACATCGATTCAACTATTAAAATAAACAATCACACAACAACAGTACAACACTAAACCATCCCAAACTACTATCTAGAAAGCCTATTCAATCTCAACCAACAAAAGAAAAACATTAAACCATCCCTTAAATATTCAAAATAAACATTCATCATCCAAATAATATTTTCTAAGAAAGCGAAGTTGTAGACTCTGTTTTCTTGGAAAATTTCTGCTTCACTCAATTTCCAAAGAAAGCGAAGTTGTGAACTTCGCTTTCAGTACAAATTTTCGCTAGGACCTATTTTCAAAGAAAGCGACGTTTCCAACTTCACTTTCACTAAATCAGGAAATCCCCACAAATTGTCCCTATTTTTGGAATTTAGGAATAAAATCCTATTATTTATGAAAAAACCTCCAGTCCCAAAACTAATGAAACTTGACTCCCCTTGTTCTTTTTCTTTTTTGCCTCTAGTTTCTCCTCTTTTTTTGGTTGATAAAATTAAAACAGAATTAAGGACTTAATAAAAATTTAAACAGTACTATCACAAAAGAAAACAGAAAACAGTTGAAATTACCTTCTTTTTTTTTTTTTTTTTCCTTTTTCTTAATACGAGTATAACACACAAAGAGAATGAATTAAACGCTAACAAAAGAAATAAAACAGTACTAAACTTTTAAACTTTAAAGCAGTATTAACACAATTAAGAAATTATAAGAGTAAACACAAAACTGACAACCAAACCGAAACAAAAGAAAAACAAAGTAGAATTAAAACTCAGGATTTTATTTTATTTTTTTTCTTTTGTATATGGATTTAACACACTAAAACAGTACCGAACACCACAATTAAAACTCAAATAGTAATAACTAGGGGTGTTCATGGTTTACCCAAACCGGAAAAACCGTCATTTTAATACATACATAAACTTTGTATATTATTATTAATATATAATTTACACTCAAATCTATATTCTAATTTTTAATATGTATATTATTATTAAGAAAATCTATAAAATTAATATAATATATAATTTTAGAATGTCTTAATTCCCTCCAATTAGCGATAATATTGCGAATTTGTATTATCTTCCAATTAAGCATACACAGTAAGATGTATAAAATACCAAAAACAAAAAAGTGATTGGCTTCAAATCTTCAATCATATCCTCTTTTTTTTTTTTTTTTTTTGAAGATATTCGTATTCTAATTGAATCATTGATCAATCTATTCCTAAATCAATGGGTTGGCATTCTTTATAAGCTTTTCTGCAGCCTCCATCATTCATCGCCTTTGCAACTTTAAAAAAACCTCACCATTTCTTTTTGATTCGAAGCTTTTTTGCACACGAGAAAATTGCAATTTGCAAGGTTTCAACTCAAAAGATGTGCTTTCAGCTTTCAAGTTCTACCTACTTATTTGTATTAATATTTTTCAGCTTTGGATTGTCTTTTGGCAATTTATATATCGTTTTGCTTTGGTTTAATTTATAAATCTTTTTGCGTTTATGTTTCCTACCGTTGTTGCAAATTTTTAAATATTTTTGCATTGATTTGATTAGTTAAAAGTTCCACATTGTTTTTTTCCTTTTTCGATTGTCTAAGTCATTGAAATCCAAAAAAGAAGAAGGAAAATAAGTCAACACATCATTGTGGTGATTTCTTGATGTATAGGTGATTTTTTTTAAATCTAAGCTTTTGTGTGTGTGTGTGCATATATATATATATTATTTCACTAGTTGATACATCTATTCAATTTTATTTTTAAAATTTTTTGACACTTCAACATAGTTAGTTTGGATAAATATTTGATTTTCTTATACTCTTTTGTAGATGTCAAACGAACTTGGTACTAGTAAAGCTGTTGAAGGGTTTAACAATGTGGAAAATAACTCAACTCCTGTGATTGACCCAAATCAAGATTCTGGCCACAACCAAAAGCGCAAAGGCAAAGTCAATGATGATTCAGAAACCAATCCAGGCAGATCCCCAGTTTGGAAGCATTTTAAGAGGTTTGTCAATGAAAAAGGTCAGACAAAAAGTATGTGAATTCATTGTAAAAGGGAATGCATGTCTGGATCTGCAAGACTTGGAACATCTACTTTGTTGGCTCATATGAAAAGTTGTAAGTCAAGCCCTGATAATGAGAACAAATATCAAAATCTTTTGGCATGCATTCAAGAACCTAGCACTAGAAAAAGTAGTTTAATATCATGGAAATTTGATCAACAGAGATCTAGGAAAGAATTATGCTATATGTTGATTGTTGATGAACTCCCATTTAAGTTTGTGGAGGGAACAGGTTTCAAACATTATACGAATGTTGTTTGCCCACATTTTGTCATCCCGTCTAGATCAACAATAACCAGGGATTGTCATCAGTTGTATGTTGATGAGAAAGCAAAACTTATGCCCCGTATGGTATGCCTTTTGAAAGATGTTTTGAAAGGTGTTTTGGATTTTAAAATTATTAAAAATATATTGGAAATATAAAAAGGTGTTTGGGGAATGTAAAAAGGTGTTTGGGAAATGTAAAAAGGTGTATTGGAATTGATGAGAAATTATTATAAAATGAAAGTGAGTGAAATGAGATGGAAAAAAAAGTTGCAATACAGGGCCATGTTTCACTACTGATACATGGACATCTTTGTAAAAAATAAATTACATGTGCATTACTGCTCATTACATTGATCATGATTGGAAGTTAAATAAAAAGGTGATAAATTTCTATCCAGTTTCAAGTCATAGAGGGAATGATATTGGGAGAGCAATTGAAAAGTGTTTGTTTGATTGGGGTGTTGATAAGGTGTTGCAGTGGATAATGCAACTTCAAATGATGTTGCCATAGGATATTTGAAAAAAAAAATTTGATAACAGTCAGAACTATATCTTGGGAGGAAAGTGGACACATGTGAGGTATATGGCTCATATAATGAACTTAATTGTTGAAGATGGTTTACGATATCAAGGGAAGTCTGTTAATCGTGTTAGGGCAGCTGTAAAGTATGTTAGGCAGTCACCTGCTAGGTTGAAAAAATTTCAGGAATTTTCTGTTGAAGAAAAATGTGATAGTAAAAATATGCTTTCCTTGGATGTCTCTCCCAGATGGAATTCCACTTATATAATGTTGTCTACAGCAGAGGTTTATGAAAGAGCATTTGTTAGCCTAGATGCAAGTGATAGTAACTTTTCTGAAGAACTTCATAAAGATAATGCTCCAGGAGTGCCTTCACATTCTGATTGGGAGAAGATAAAAAAACTAATTGTGTTTCTTCAGCATTTTTATGATCTTACTGTGAAAGTTTCTGGGACCAGCTATGTTACTGCTAATACTTTCTTTGAAGATATTAGATCTGTTTATGGAATTTTGGGAGATTACATTGCTGGTGATGATCTTGACCTTCAAACAATGGCAATTCAGATGAAAGAGAAATATAATAAATATTGGGGAAACGGGGACATCTTCAACATGATCATTTACACTGCTGCGATGCTAGATCCCAGGAACAAATATGGGTATCTTGAGTTTGTCTTAGAAAGTATGTATGGTAAACAATGTGGGCAAACTGTGGCTAAACTTGCACTTGACTCCTTTTTTGAGTTGTTTGAGGACTATAAGAGGATTTATAGCTCTCATTCTAGCTTGTCCTCTTTACATTCTTCTTCAATGAGAGATATAGATCCTCTAAAAAAAGTGAAAGATAGGCACCGTGCTGAGTACAAGAAGAAGAAGATTGAAACTGGTGGAGACTCCAAATCAAAATTGGAAAGATATTTGCATGAGGCAGATGAGGATGACAGTCAAAAAATTGATATTTTAGATTGGTGGAAAGTGAACAGCCCAAGATTTCCCATTTTGTCCAGAATGGCTGGTGATGTTTTGGCCATACCAATCTCTACTGTTTCGTCTGAATCTACTTTCAGCACTGGAGGCAGGGTTCTTGATGCGTTTAGAAGTTCTTTGACTCCTTGTTTGGTGCAAGCTTTGATATGCACTCAAGATTGGCTTCGTGTTGCAGCTCCAACAAATGTAGAAGAAAATATAGAAGAACTCCAAAAGCTTGAGGAAGGTATTATATATTCTGATTTACTATTTTCTATGATACAACTGCAATTTAGAAAGAAAAAAAAAAAGTGAAATTGTGTTGCCTTTTTAACCATGATTTATTTTTAATTTTCTGTTTAGAGCTGATAACTTCAGGATCAGAATCATTATCAACAATTATTGATGTGTACTGCACTCAAGAGTTGATCTGTAAGTGAACATTACTTCCTTAAAACATTTGAGTGTTCAGTGGAAAATATGAAGCAATGTTTATTTCGACTCCAGTACGGTTGCTTACAAGTTTGAGTATTCTTTTTAGATTTTCCATTATTTGAATAATTGTTGTTCTTAATTTTTCCTTTCACGCTTATTTGGAAGTTCGAATTTGAAAGGTGTATTAGCCAATAAGACTTGCAAGTTGGAAGACTAAAAAGTTCAAGTTCCATACGTTTCAAATTAGACTATTAAGTATTTGATTTTATAAATTTCTGTTGTTTTTATTTTTATTTTATAAATCATCTTTCAGTTAGATACTTGACATACACATTATTCATTAAGATGTCTAAATTATCTTTCAATCATAAATTTGTCTTAATTGTTTTTAATTTCAATAATTATAAATGTGTCTTTAGATTGTAACTATGAAATTTTATCTCAAATAATTTAGCACTTTTTGTTATTTAATTTGATATACTTGTTTCGTAATAAAATTATAATGCACTACGATTTTACTTTTTAAAAGAAAACTCTTTATCAAATAATATAATTATTTTTTTCGGTTAAAATGGTGACCACATCGAAAAACCGAAATTATTTCGGTTTTTGGGTTTCGGTGGACCGTTTCTGTTGGTTTGGTTTTCGGGTGGTTTTTTTACCTATAGAAAAACTGAAAAAATCGAAAAAATTAACCAAAAACTGGAAAAATCGCACTGTGAACACCCCTAGTAATAACTGATGAAAATTTAAGCAAATTGAAAAACAGGGAAGCAAAATAATAATAATAATAATAATTCCAGTATAACACACAAAGAGGAGGAATAAAATAGTACCAAAAAAAATCAAATCCGTAATGAATAAATAAAAGTAAAATAGTACTTCGGATGGAAGTTAAACACACGACAAAACAGAAAACAAGAAGAAATAATTACACAAAACAATAAACGAAAAATAATCGGAATAGTTGATATGAATAAAATGAATAATACACAGAGAAGACCTTACCCTCGCGGTTTTTCTTTGAACAAGCCTTACAAAGAGCTCTGGGAATTCTGAGTAGTTGTTTGAAGACTTTGATGGAATTGAAGATGATGGTGGTGATGTTGGAGATGATGATGATGGTGTTTGTGTGTGTGTGTGTGTTTGTGATTTTGGAGAAAAGATATGAGATGCAAGCTAGCAATGGCTGGATTGAGAATTTGAGATTTATATGTGGGTTACGTGTTCTAATGTGTGGTCTTGATTTCTCCATCCTAGATTTGGATGAGATTGACTGTGTGTTAATGCGTTTAAGATGTGAATCCCTAGGGTTTGAAATGTTATAAGCCCAATTTTACAAAAGCCCAATTTTACCAAGGGTTGTATAATGTTTGGTCTTGATTTCAACATCCTTAAAACAAGTCTAATCTTCAGCTTCTGATTCCTTTTCATGTTGACCCATGGAACTGCAAATAACTAGTGGAATGAAAAGGAATTATAATTTTAGACTATATTGATTGCCAAATAAACCCTTAAAATGAATTGAATTTTGGCCTTCATGAAGCTAATTATGGGTAAACTCTCAGCTAGCCGGTTTTCGGTGTTGATTAATGTGGGGCCAAAGGGGTTTTCTAAATCCAATAGAGGGATCAAGCAAGGTACCCTGTTTTTTTTAGTGCTTGCTTCCGATGCTTTCCCCATAGGGCTAAAAAAAACGATCTCAAGAAAATCATTCGGAGTTGTATATATGGTCTGCCTCGCAGTGCCAAACCAATCACTCACCTGATCTATGCGGGCGAAAATGTGGTACTTATGAGGGCTACAAGAAGAAACAGCAGTACTATCGTTAGGCTTTTGGAAGCCTATAAACGAGCAACCGGGCAACGGATCAATCAGGCTAAGAGCTCGTACTGTGTTTCTAGCAAAGTGTCGTGTTGTTATAAGGAGGTAATTGAAGAGATCATGGGCATGAGAGATCATAGTTTTGCAATAATAAATGCGTGTTCCCAGTTTTCCAAGGCAAGAAAAACAAGCTTTACTTTCATCCACCTTTGGATAAAATAGCACAGCGTTTTGTTTTGCGGGCTATCCCAGCTCAGTCGGTTGATTTTTGTTAATCATGCTACGTCACTACATATTTGGGGAGTACATACGGCTTTGTTCTTTTCCATTCCATTTTAGGAAAATCATTAGTTTTTTCTTCCAAAATTTTACATAAAGAAACAACTTCATTTTTTACTCAATTCAAAATTCAAAATTTAAAATTCCCTCTAAATTCTCATTCACATAAATTCAAAAAATAACATAATCATTACATATTTTTTTTCTCTTTCCTACACAAATCCCCCAAAAAAATTTCCTCCAAAAAAATATTCCTTCCCTAAACAAAAATTTTGCAATCCAGTCACAAAAAGAACGAAGCCTTATAGGCAGTACTAAAGCAAAGGGTACTGTACACAAACTGGATGCCCTATTCTCCTTATTCTTTTTGGGGGACTTGCAATATGGCCCTAAGAAACGGTATATTTTGGGAAAGGTTGGCTTATCCGACAAAGGATAATGGATTGGAAGTTCGTTGAATGGATGTTAACATCAAAAGTTTTTCCTGTAAGATTTGTTCGAAGTTAAAGCGTGGGGGCCATCTATGGTGAGATTTTATGTCGTCATTGCCATCAGCAAGCCAGGAGTCTCCCAGTTGCAATATTGAAATCTTACAGGAAAAACTTGCCATAAGCAAGCTGGCCTATCCGCCATATGCAAAGAACATTGGCCCCAGAAACAAACATGTTCATCAATGAGGAAGTGACGAGTCTTGTGGAAGCGGATATACTCAAAGCGGTGCTCTACCCACTTGGCTCTCCAACCCAGTGTTGGCCAAGAAAATGGATGACAATTGGAGCATGAACGTCGACTACCCTTCTCAACAAGGCTTGCTTTCAAGTAAAATGCTTCTTGGAATCCAGAAAAGGTATGTACCACCAATTTCTTATGTCTGAGGAGAATCTAGAGAAAATAGAATATCACCGAAAAAGGGATCTTTTCCTACAAGAAGATGTCTTATGGTCTCAAGAACGCTAGAGCTACATAACAACATATTATGGACCGTGTGTTTAAACACCAGGTGGGTCAAAACATGTAAGTCTATGTGGACAACATGGTCATCAAAAGCCAAACCCTTAGGGCCTGTTTGGTTGGCCAGGATTCTGACTGGGAAAGTAATTAAATTCCTTAAATTTAAAATATTGTGATTGGTAGTCTTTTTACGTAAATTGGAAAGTATTTTTTTTTTCCCAGACAAGGAAAGTTGCTGCAATTTTCTAGGATTATAAATCCTCGTTCTAATATGTGTTATTCTGATTCCATGCAATTTGATTACACGTTTTTAATTTTTAAAACTTTTTAAACTATCTTCTCTGTATAACTATAAGCTACTTCACTTCATCTTCCTCCCCCAACAATTTTCTTATCTTTATCTCCTTCTAGCGTTTTTCTTCATTTTTTACTAGTTCATTTTTCAATAATCAGGGTTTAACTTTTAGCCAATATACAAGGTAAGGTGAATTATATTTTGTCATACGCATGCATAACTTAGTTGATTTTAATTTTTTTTTCTTTCTGTGATCCGAAAGTGATCATATATATATATATATATATGTGTATATATGTGTGAGTTTCTTTTTTTTTTTTTTTGTATTTGAACATACACTTGTCATTGAGTCTATCAATGAATTCTCTCACATGGCATGTGGCTTCCAAGTGAAAATTGGATCATTAAGTATTAAGTTCAGCATCGAACACAAACATGTGGCTTTTCCAGTAATCAGGACGCCGGTGTTTCAAAAGGTTCTTTTTATTTTAATTTCTTTGGGTCCATTTATTAGTACTTTAATTGAAGGAATGAGGAAGATGGTAAGTTACATTATGGACATGGTCACACTCTACTTGACAAAATACCTCTGTAACTGTCACTTTTACTTTCATGTATTTATTCTTCTTGGTCCTTGCATGCAATCAATAGTTGTTATGAGTGTCACCTTACCTCTAATGCTGTAAACTATATATTTCAATATTTTGCTTCTTCATTTTGAGTTAATATATAGATATCATGCCTGAATGAAGGCAACCTATGGAAATTGCCTCAGGAAAAATCAGAGAGTTGTAATGCAAGAAGAAAGATATATAAGACGTGCTTGGGAAAAAAAAATCATTACTGGTATCTTTGTTGTATTTTATTTATTTGTAGTAGTCAAATATGTAGTTAAGTGGGTGGGAGCACAAGATCATTGCAGCAAATTATTGCACAGAAAGACCAGTTTCAACAAGATACTACTGAAAAAATAATAGCAGGAGCTTCTGCTGAAACAAGATCATCACGGTATAAAGCTGCTTGAGAGACGACTCAAAAGCAGGAGCTTCTGCTGAAACTTAAGAAAAGTGCTACTTCAAATTTTGATTTGTTAAGAGGATGTTTTGACATTGAGTATAAAAAATAAAGAGATGCAATTAAATTTGTTCGTGATTCAAATTTGTTAGCCTATTTTTTCCCTCTTACAGAGTTTCTAATTTTTTTATAGAGTTTCTAGGTCCCAATTAATTAGGCGTGAAATGAATTTATCAACCTTTGGAAATAATTTAATAATAAATTTGCAAGTTAAAGTTGAATAATTTAAGTAATCCAATATTTGGTCATTATTTATAAAATAATTTAAATTTTATTTAAATATGCTTCACATTTGAATATTTTGGTCTGAATTTGTTTTAAATATTTTTTATTTTTTTTTTACAATCCTCGGAGTTATTGGTTTAAGCCGAACAAAGGTACAAGAAGTTGATTATTTTCCTAATGAATTTCCTAATCTATCCAAACATAAAAAAGTATTGTAGTTTACTTTATTTTCCTCACATTTAAATTCCCGAAATCATTTTCTACAAATACTTTACTTTTTCGCGAACCAAACAGGCCCTTAATGATTTCATTATTGAAGTCTACGAGACCTTCGAGACCCTTTGGTTAGTAGGGGTGTTCATTCTGGTTTTAATTGGGTAAATAACTTATTTGGTTTGGCTTAATAGGTTTTCTATAATAAAAAAATTCGACAACCAAACACCAAACCATTTAAAGCTAAAATAAACCAGTACAAACCATTTAAGATCACACTTATTTGGTTTGGGGCCCATTACGCCAAATAAGGCAAGAATATATCATTAGGTATTTAGGATGAAAAAGTAAAACTTACAAGCAACAAACATTTAAACACCACGGATTAATGTTTTAAACATTAACAATCAGCCAATCACAACAACAAATTACACAATTTATAAAATCTCAATTTTAAAAAAATCCATAAATGGCATTATTTGAAGGGTCTTAAAATAATTCTTCAGCTTCAGCCTTCAAGAAATCATCTTTCTCCAACTTCTACCTTTAAGAAATATATTATATTAAATTATCTTATTTGGATTTCTTATTTAGGTTGATTCTCAAATTTATTCCTAATCATTTAACCGTTTAAGAGTTCGGGTGTCACCATTCACCCAATCCAAAAACCAAATAAGTCAATTTGGCCAACATGAAGCTTAATCCCAAAAAGTGCAAGTTGGAGTCGGGTGAGGAAAAATCTTTGGTCATTTTGTCTTTGAGAAAGGGATAAGTGCCAATCCAAAGAAAATTCAAGCAATACTCGACATGGAAAACTCCAAAGAAACTAAGAGAAGTTCGAAGTTTAATAGGAAAGCTGGTAGTACTCGAAAGACTTTTATCCAAATCAGCAAAGAGGGAGCTTCTGTTTTTTTCAAATTTTGAATGGTTGCAACAACAAGGGTTCCTGTTGGAGAGACAAGAAACTTGTTGAGGAATAGAGACTTTTACTATTCTTTCAATAATAATTTTGCAGACCTCTTGATGTTTACATGAATTTAGCCACCCTTTTTATAGTTGCCATAGAACCTTCTACTACTTTACATTTAATCATATCCTATGAATCTTCCATTTTCCATATTAATGGTCTAGAAATACTAACAATCATAAATTAATGAACTTGACTAGTCTGTCATAGGAATCCTAAAAGACACAATTCAGAATTATTTTTCATTGCACATTACCAACATATTTTCCCCCATAATGTGCAATTCTTGGACTGCGAGCATCTCTCTAAACTTGATGAACTTTTCCCTTGAAACTGCTTTGGTAAAAATGTCAACTACTTGATCTTCACTTTTGCAAAACTTCAACTCAACTTCACCTTCTTCATATCTCTTATGAAATGGTGTTTGATGGCAATATGGCGAGTCCTGCTATTATATAGCTGATTTGTTGTCACAAAATATCACAGTTGCTTGATTTTGCTTCTCACCCATATCTTTAAGAATTCTCCTTAGCAAATGATTTGAGAAGTTGCAAGACCATCAGCTACATATTCATCTCAGCTGAGGATTGTGCCACGCTTTGTTGCTTGATACACCCCATCGTAGGACTATCAAATGCAGTAAAAATACTGTTATAACCTGTACCAATTAAGCTAAATAAAACATAGTACAGCAGAGTACAGGGTCAATCCACAGACAGGGTAATTTCAACACAAATTCCAAATTAACATGCAAATTAACCAAACTTGGCTAGCAGTCACCTTTGTGTTTCCTGGAGACCTTGAATTTGTAGAAATATGAAATTAACTAACTATGCAAACAGATTAAATTCAATTAAAGAGATATTCTAGCATTATGTAATCCACATTAACCGTATGCATGCAATCATAAACCCTATTTTATTATCTAATTATCCTATGTTGTTTTAGTTATAGATTACCACGAGTCTCCGCAGTCATAATCCAATTCCCCCTTAATTAATCGATAACCCACGTGAGTCCCCACAATTAAGGTTATTTCCCTATCTAGTTTGATTAACAGGCCGTGAGTTCCCACAATCACAGTATTAACTAATCTACAAGCATTAAGAATAAGAAGAACCCTAAACCAGTAACCCCCCTTGACGATGCTCAAGAGATTACTACCCAATTAAACTTGTACTAATTGGCCAGTAGTCGTGTCACTCACTGGCCCTACCTGATCGATATTAAGGTGATCAAACTTAATAGGACCATAGTTTTTAGACATATTAACACAAGAAATTATGGAACGAGTTAATTAGACTGGAATTCAAGCTTTGGTTTCATACATGCAATGGTTAAGGTTTCTCACATAATACTAGAATAAAGGATTTAGCTACTCATAGAATTAAGCATCTCACGAATAAAGATTAAAACAGCCATGGAATGAAGGCAAGGATGGAATAAGAAAAAGAAATACTTCATTGAAAATTGCTACTGCAAATTCTTCCCGTATAGGCAATAGGTAGCCTGTCGGATAGAATTCTTAAAAAAAATAGAACTACTACTAGATAATGTATCGTGATATGCTAATTCTATCAGAATTAAAGCAAAAGCTCAACGTAAAAACTGACTGAAAAACTAAATGAAAACTGAGTGCCTTCTACCTATGAGAGTATCCCTATTTATAGAGAAAAAAATTATCTGCCAGTAAAAGGGAAGTAAATCAAAAGATACCATCACTTAAGGAGATAAATCAATCTTTGAAAAAGTTAGCCAATCATTCCAGGAGGATTTTTTCCGCCAATAAACAAATAGGAGCACAAAATTACCAAAATAAGCAAAAAAAATTTTTTTTTTTCCGGATCTATAGAAAACGAATCTCCCAAATTCGTTTTTCCCGAAAAACGAATTTGGGAGATTCGTTTTCGGTTTCATCCGGGAGGCGCAGGGAAAAATAAATAAATAAATAAAACGGCTGAAAAACGAATCTCGGAAATTCGTTTTCAGAGAAAACGAATTTCCGAGATTCGTTTTTCCTTTGGATTTTGAAAAGAAGGAAACGAATTCGGCGAATTCGTTTCCTATGGAAAACGAATTCGCTGAATTCGTTTTCCTTAGAAAACGAATTCATTATAAAAAAAAATTTAAAAACATGGAAAACGAATTTCACATATTCGTTTTCCATGAAAAAAAAAAAATTTAATGTCATGGAAAACGAATCTGCGAAATTCGTTTTCCATGGAAAAAAAAAAGGGTATAAAAAGCTGCGTGAAAATTTCACGCAACAGCAAAACAGAGCAACCGAACCCGCCCTCGACTAAACCTCGACTAAACGGCGACCCCCCACCCTCCGACCACAACCAACTAACTGGCGAGCCCCTGCCCGTTCCGGCCGAACCCGCGCCACGTCGCTGCCGCTCGCGACCTCGCCGGACCGACGGCCATTTGACCGGAAAACGAAGGATAGTGTAGAAGAGACCCTAGATTTTGGGGATTTCTTGAAGGGTGCCAAAATTCCGAATTTACTAGCTCAATTTGCTTGGAAATTGCTTGAGGTTTGTCTTAGGGTTATAAATTTGTGTATAATTTGTTTTCAAACTCTATTACTGAGCATTTTCAAACTCTATTAGTGAGCAATTTCTAATGTCTGGGCTTTTTAGTTTCAAGTTTGAAATTTTAGCCTATGAAGCGAATGATAATTGAATCAATGTGCAGCAGTTGCCATTGCAGTGGATGCATAATAGAGTAATACCTTTGATTTGAGGAGTTGTTGGATACTCATTGTGCACTGCTTGATCATACGTATAGTTTTCTTATTTTCTTGGAATTTTCCTTGTGTTTTTGTTTACAACGAAAGCTGGATATGGCTGCGCAGAGAAGTAACTGTTGGTGATTAATAACCTTTTTTATTTTTTGGGTTAATTTCAACAATTTGTTTCTGGGACGAAGAAAGTATAAAATATTACCCACCAAACCAACCCGACCCAACTTTATCCAGGCAGAGCTTAACATAACAGACTTGGCCTCTTTCTGTTAGAATTCACGAAGCTTTAGGTGCTGCAGAGACCCAAGACCATCACCACGCGTCCTCAAGTATTTTGTTCAAACCTTTTCCACTTTTCTTCTTGCTACTTTGCCATTTTCTTTCCTTTTTCCCTTCAGCACAGCTAGTATCATTTTTCTTTATCTGGTAAAATTTAAAATTATGCACAGTATGATTCTCTGGGTTTTGCGTTTTAACCGTTGGTTGCAATTTTTAAGTTTTAGATTGATTGGTTATATAGTGGAAGAAATGGTTGTTGTATTGAGGTTTTGCTGTTAAGGGAATTGTTTGAGGGATGGAACGGCTGAATTTGTCCATCAAGCCTTGGTAAAGAACAAATTTTTACCCTGCGTGGTTTTGTGGGGCTATTTTTATTTATTTTTATTTTTTTATGAATATCGTTCTGAATGATAGTTCTACTGGAGATAATGTTGCTAGTAATCATTCAGGATATATATTCAGTTGTTTCTTTTAGCAACTTTAGCGTAAAAGTTCCTTCGCTACCTTTTACTGCTCCATTTGTGGCAAGCAATTACATAATCATATTTCATTGAATTGATTTTCTACTAAAATTGCGGGTCTATTTCTACAAAATAACATTACTTGATTAAATTTTATTCCCTGATTTCGTTGTTTTCCAAATAATATTTTCCCCCCACTGTTTTTATTTCACTGCTTTGGTTTTTTTCCACGTGTATATTCTCGCGGCTAACTAGGGAGCTGCAACTTATGTGTAAATAACCTTGTCTTAAGCACTTCTTTGAATTGCAGGGCGTCCAGGCATCGCCACTTATTCGGCCACTCGTTTGTGCTGTTCCAGGGCATATGCTATAATTCTGTTCCGTCCCATATTTTCAATTTTCTTACGGTTTTTTTTCCCCATAAGTACACCTCGCATTCCCCACATTCGTTTTCCATGAATACTAATTTTCGGAATAACTCTTCAATTAAAATAATTATTTAATTTTTATAAATTTCGTGTACATATAATTATTTTTATTCATTTTAAAAACCATTGTACTGGAATTAGTTTCTTAATGAAATTAATAAAAAACAAAAAAGGAAAAAATTAATTATGGAATTCGATTATTAAACCAAAAAAAAAAAAAGAAAATTTCTTTTGAAAACGAATTCACGGAATTCGTTTTCAGAAGAAAACGAATTCCGTGAATTCGTTTTCAAAAGAAATTTTCTTTTTTTTTTTTGGTTTGTTCGGTTGAAAACGAAGTTGGGAGATTCGTTTTCAATTCGTTTTCAATAGTTTGGGAATTTCAGATTTTTTTTGCTTATTTTGGTAATTTTTTCACCCAAAATGAATATTAAGGTAAAAAAATCCACTCCAGGATGAAAGAAACAACCGATCCTCTTCTGGAGATTCTTCTAGAACTTCAGCTTCTCACTTTTACTGCAGTAATTCATGGAATCTTCTTGAACTTCAGCTTTTCACTTTTACTGTAATAATTTCTGGATTCTTCTAGAACTTCAGATGCTCCAATGGGCTTCGGATTTCTTCCTTTTTGGGCCACAATCCGTGTGACAATCTGATCGAACATCTCTTGCTCCAAAATCCACGCTTTTGCGTCTTTCCTCTTTACTTGGGATGTTCTCCAATTCTGAAATAAAACACTAAAAACTTGGGCAAAATCCAGTGAGAACTGCCTTTAAAGATGCTAAAATAATACTCAAAAAACGGTCAGATCATATCTCCACACTTGAATGACACTTGCCCTCAAGTGTGAAGTAAAGAATAGAACATAGCCCTTCCCTTTGCATGCATCTCACAATGATTTCAAGCAAAAACAAAGCAACCAACATGACTCACAGAGAACAAGAACAGAATAAAAGACAAACTAACTCCATGACTTGACACACAAACTTCTGCCTCATTCCTTCTGCCAGAGCCTACTCACATCACAAAATTCAGTATCATATTAATGTACAAGCATTTTAATCAATTCAAAACCCATCCTTCAGAAGCTCAACACAAAACATGCAATAATTCCTACGTACAACTGCACTCTATGGTCTGTAATTCACACCCCTCACTTTTCCACAAGAAAAAATTCAAGATAAAATTAAGTCCTACTCTAGCCAGAATCATACATGCTTAATAGCAGACCATCGTCACAATATAAAAGGAATAGATACACGACAGTTAAGAAACAACCTTCAAATCATAAGACACAATGTAAAGCTAGGGTTTGAACACTTGGACAGATCCCAAGGGTTCTAAGCCACCTGCCAAAAATATTAAACCCAGTGTGTTCAACAAAAATGAACAATTACTGTTGCACTTTTTCCCAGATTACTGCCCCTTCTCTGTCTGGGGAATCGGTTGCCTGCCATGTTCTCAGAATTTCACTACTTCATGGAATATCTTGCTTCTCAATCAAATAGCTCAACAATAACAAAGACTAGAACCCTTTTATTCAACTTTTTTCACTTAATTCATCTCAGTTCTATGCATTTTTTGATTTTAAACTTCAGAACTGGCAAAGTTGGATTTTTTTTCATTTTCAGAGCTTCTTTTCAAGTACTAGTACACATTCACTACAAGAAAATAGGCCTTTAGTGACCAAACACCTGGTGACCAAAATTTATTCTGGTCACCAAATGCACCATTTAGTGACCAAAAAAGGGTTTGGTCAACAAAGCTGGGTCATAGTTGAAAAATTGGTGACCACTAAAAAAAGTGGTCACCATCTGGTCACTAAAGGTAATGGAGGGAAATATTACCGCCAAATTGCACTGATTAGTGACCAAAATTTCTGACCAAAAAATATGTGGTCACCAATAGTGGTAAGAATTCCTTTGGTGACCAAAACGTTTGGTCATCTAAGTGAAAATTTTTGGAATAAGATTGCCAAAAATATGGCGGGAGAATTCCCTCCATTTGTAACACCATATAGTAACCGATTTTGGTGACCAGAAAATTAGTCGTCACCAATATGTTATCAAAAGTCGTTTGGTGACCAAAATATTTGGTCACCACTGTGCTAATTTTTTTATTGCTAAATTTGTGTTCACCCAAAAAAAGAAGGAACCAAATTTCCCTCCATTTTAACACCTATTGTGACTATTTTTGGTGATGAGAATACAGTGGTCACAAATATTAAACCAAAAGCAGTTTTGTGACCAAAATAATTGGTCATCGCTGAAAACTTTTGACTAAAAAATGGTGGGAAATTTCCCTCCATCCTATAATTTTGGTGACCAAGAATGGCCGAAAAGTTTCCTCTAGTTTTACGTGTCATGTCACATGGGCTTATAGCCTATGAACAAGGCTAAAAAAAGTCTAAATTTATTAATTTTATGTAAGTAAATTTGTATACTAATTATTATATAATTAAAATATGGGTGTATGGTTTTGTTTACTTTATTTAATGAGCCAAACTTCTTGTGGATATTGAGTTAGAGATAATATATTAATGTTATTATACTACTCAACCGTTTTATTAGAAAAGTTTATTTTTATCAATGTAAAATTTATTAAGAATATTAAGGAACAACATCTAAAATAGCTAGTTGTATGTGCTAATTATAGACCACATATGATTATATTAATAAATGTATAAGAGGAGTTAAAAATTTGAAAGTGAACTCTTTTATTGGAACAAAAAATATTTTTTAAAATATACTCTTCTAATGGAATGAAGAGATTATATATATATAATAAATGTATAGTGTGAGTCTACTTATTATATGATTGGGCTAAATTAACTAGATTTTCAAATGCTAGATTAGGCAAAGCTTACTATACTTATAACATTATTTTTCATTTAAAAATATATTATAACACTTTAATATTTCTTAATTTACATATACACTTTTTATGTTTTAGTTTAACCATTAGAAATAAATTTTAAATTTGAGCGAAGTGCATTTTTGGTCACGGAACTTTGGCAAAATTGCAAAAATGATCACATAACTTTGAGAAGCTGATTTTTAGTCACGTAACTTCTAAAAATGTGCAAAAATAGTCACTCTGTTAACCCCCACCGTGAAGTCCCTAATGGAGGCTTTTAGACATGGGTAAAATAATCAACAATAAAAATAAGCACTTAAAAAAAAAGCAATAATATTTACCATTTTTTCATAATTCATTGGTGATTATCAATGACTTTACCATTAAAAGCAGCAATAATAATAAGCCCTGACAAAAGATTAGAACTTACCATTAACTGGGAGATAATAATGTTAATGTTAACTGGGAGATAATAAGCAAAGTAACGTTACTTTGCTTGTTACTGGGTGATAAAAGCAAAGCAACGTTACTTTGCTTGTTAGTGGGAGATAATAATGATACTTGCAAAGTTAAATGTGTAACTGTTAAACAGAAATGATACTTTTACTTTCATCATTTTGTTAGCATGGGTTTAATGTATACCCAAATCATTGTCATAGTAATTATTAATTAATGATGCACGTATGGTAATATAGAAGCTACTACATCCGTTCCATTCAAATAGTCAACTTAAAAAAATGTACTTTCCCCATTACATTAGAAGGGTAAATTTTGAAAAATATTTTTTGTTTTAATAAAAGAGTTTATTTTCAATTTTTTACTTTTCATACCCTACTAATATAATAGTGTGTGGTTCATAATTAGTTCACATTTAAAAAGTAAGGATATTATTAGAATAAGTGATGACAAACTAGTTAATTTAGATATTGTATCTTGAAATTCATAATAAGTTGTATATGCTTGAAAGTCGACCCTTCTAATAGAATAGATGAAGTACAATCTATTATATAAGTTGTTAGATACAATACCTAAAATATGTAATTTGACATAATATTTTCCACTTATATTCTAAATTGATAAGTAAGGGTTAATTGTGTATTACACAACAAATTCAAAGTGACTCTTTCAATGGGACAAAAATATTTTTTGAAAGTAGACTCTTTGAATGGGACATTGAAAATACTTTTACATAATTTTTTTCTTGATTTAAACATACATTTTTATTTATACTATGATTTTTTCATAGGCGATTAATGATTAATTTTTAATTGCAGTAAGCAAATACATCATTTACAATTAATTTATAATTATGTATATAGGAGTAAATTGTGTGATAACATAGAAGTTATTTTGGGCTATTTTGATTTAAACAATAATAATAAATTTAGGACATAATTACCCTTTCCCCTTTTTTCTTCTTTTCTTTTTTGAACAGTACACTTACGCTTAAACACTTTACACATAGCAAAATTTCAGATAAGCAGCTGTGTGCAGCTTCTGAGCTGAGGTTAGAAGTCTCTCAGCTGTAGGCGATTGCGAGTGAAAAAAATGGGTAAGCTATGATATTTCCCCTACTATTTCTTGAATTAATGTTTCGGTGGTGAATGGTGATGGTGGATCTTCAATTAATTTTTACTCTGCTATAACTTAGACTAATGTATGGGTCTAGGGCTTGGGTTCATTGGTCTTGAGTTTCGATGGCTGCAGAGTCGATGGATCTACGTTTTTTGCTCGATAATCCGACTCTGTGTGTGTGTTTATTGCCTCGTCTTTGGGCTAAAAGGGCATCGATATGGTTATCGATTTCTTGATGGCTTCCTTTCTTCCCTTCCTTATGCCCATTTGATGGAAAATTCCATCGATTCTGCCCAGATTAAAACTAGTAAGACACAGAAATTCTGGCACTGAACTGTGCCATTTCCGGCAGCAAGCAAGCACTTCAAATCCATCAGAACCGAAGATTCTAGCAGCCAAAAACCAACATCTCCATTCTTCAAAATTCCCGAAAGCACCAAAAACTTTCTCCCAAAATAACTGCCCTCACTGAGCTAGAAGAAACAGGGCCGACTCAGTGATGAAACAGAGTCAAGTCGGTGCTGACCCATCCATTTAACTCGGGTGGCGAGTTAACTTCATTTCCCAGTGAGCCAACCTTTCCTCCCGTCGGAAGCTAGATCCTTTAGCCAAAAAACTCCGCCAACAAGGTAAAGCGTTAACAATCTATTATTCTATTGTTGTCAAAACATGTATTTGAAAACAATATTGTTTACATTTATTCTGCAATTTCATCTTTTTACTTTTATGATTTGAGTTCATAGTAATATGATTGCAATGTAAATATGAAATGACTTCAGTTGCCTTTTTTGACTTTTACCAATTACTTTTACCAGAAGGACTTGTTCCCCACTCACAGTTGCTTGTGCGTGAAAGACTGGCATCCCTAGTGTTGCAAACATGTTGCTGCGATGGAGAATAAACCTGCGTAAGACAAGTTTTCAATAGGTGATAATAACCTCACTTCCCAGTGTTTCGCTCTAATTGGCTTTTTCAAGACTTGTCCTAAAGTCACTCTGCCTTTTACCTCTCACTCATTTACAATGGTCTGATTTCCATCTTGAGCAGGTATGTAAACAACCAAATTCACTCAAGTAAGCAACAACTTAGGCAAAACGCAAAGTAATTCTCGAGATAGGGGCTGAACCTATCTCGGTTTTGAAGAGTAGAAAAAGATATTTATAATTGATTCAGACAAGAAGTGCGCAAGGAGGAGATTCGGGGAGAAGCCCTCCATCTCAAGAAATTAATGTAATGCACATGATGACAAAATCTGAAACAATCTAAGATCTAATGTCCAAGTTGCTTGAAAAGAATTCAGGCTAGGTAATTTGCATAGTAACTCGAATGAGTAGAAGCCAAGAACAAATAACAGAGTTGAAACAAATCAGGAAAACTGCCCGAGATGTGATCACCTTCCTAATAGATAATCAAAGAAACCAATCCCACCATAAGTAATTAACTCCACAATTAAGCACAAAGACTTGGATTTGAGTTCAGCCGAAATAATCAGTGCCAACTTAAACCCTGAAATCACAATTCTGCCCTGGAGGGTAAATCATAATTTTGCTTTAGGGTGTCAGGGTCTAACTATAACTGAAACTCTTACAGCTAGGAGAATCTAAATTCCTTGTGGGAAATAAGGAAATCCCAAATCAGGATTGTTACTTAGGTTTTAAAAATCGTTTTACTGTGGGCGGCAGGGGTTTGAAAAGGCTCGTAAACCCGATTTAAAATTCCAATTCAATGTTCCAACCTTAAAAAGGCTACTGCAATTAAACTAAGGGAATCCAAAAATAGAACTAAGCCCCTAACGACACAAGAAGGGTCACCAGAACCTAGGGTTTTCAAAAAGCCCTAGAACCGAAAAGAGATCAACCTTTGGCGATACCAAATTTTCCAAATACTTTTTAAAACACAAAGGAAGAATCTTTCAGAACTATTCAACCAACAAATTAATCTAACAAGTTGTAACACAACAGGAGTGTTACTATCACACTGAAGCACAAAAATCACAAAAAGAAAAAATCCCGTAGAGAGAAATCATAAATCGCAATTTTGAAGAAAAAAATTTGATTTTCTAATTTTTCAAACTTTTGTTTTTCTTTATCTTTTCTGATTTCTTCTTTTCTTTAACCAAAATCTTTTTCTTAATTTTCCCAGCAAGAAAATTATATTTAGGATTTAGCGTAAGATCAAATCAAATTAATTTACTAAATTCGAAAATGCGATGCTTCCCTTTTTCTTTGATCTTAAAAAAAAAAAAAATTCAGCATGCAAGATGTCGTCTTTATTCTCAATTAATTTTTCAAGGAACCATGCAAGATATAAAGATCAATAAGCAAGTAATTTTCATACAAGAAAAATTAGAGAGAGAGAGAAAATACTTATGAGTTCAACCGTGTTATTCCGGTATTCCTCCTACCAAACAAGCTCGCCTTGGCTTTGATGCCAAATTTGATGGGAGTTGCCGCGAAATGCCTCACGTTGTGGAAGTCGGCTACCAAGGAAGGATCGAACTTGAAAGGTGACAGACTTACTCTCTGATTATAAACTCAACAAACCCTATTTAGACTTACTCTCTGATTATAAACTCAACAAACCCTATTTAGACTAGGTAAGACTAGCTCCTTTTCAATCCTAACTAGATAGAAGAATGAAGAGGTGAACCAACTAAGAATCTAGGCGGAGCAAGTAACCTAGACACCCTAAGTTCTGGAGCTTTGCCGAGTTAACAATACATAATAAACACACAAGGTCAAAATAAAAAGACGAGAACCCAAAGTAAAGGATAAACCTCACAATTATACTATGAATTCTGAGTTTCAAGGTTTCGGTCACCCCCCTATTTATAGGAGTTGGAAATCAAAAAACTTGGAGAGAAAGAAACAAATCAAAAGTGGAAACCAACGAGAGTTGCAATCACATTACAAACCAAATTCGAAAGGAACTCGAATAAGGTAAGGTGAAATTCGGTTGTTCCTTTAAAGAGGAAACCCAAAAATTCACTAGAAATAAAATAGGAAAATGAAAGTCTGAATTTGGTATCTTGAAAAGAAAATCCAAATTCAAGTAGGAAATAAAATCTACTTTAAAAAGGAAACTATAATTAAGTAAAGTTGTAACCAATTAAGGTAACCTAACTTAATGATAATTATTATTGGAAAAGGAAAGGAAAAGGAAACCATGCAATTTCCAAATCCTCTCAGGATTCTAAAACAAGGAAACTTGCGAAATTCGCAAGAAGCCTGAAACTTCATGCGCGTGCGCAGATCCATGAAGGCTTGGGCATGCGGTCTGCAATTGCAGGCTTCGATCGTGGGCTGGATGCATGCAGTCGTGGGCTGAAGGCTTGGGTATGCGGTCTACACGATTGCGGGCTGCTATCGTGGACTGAAGGCCTGCGGTTGTGGGCCTTGCGTCGCGGGCTGCATGCGACAAAGGGTTGGGTCGACTTCGTGATACTTGTATGTAGAATGGATCCGCCTAATGTTGATGGAGCATGAGTTGTGGATTGTAGAAGGTCCCCAGCAAAGTCTTAACAGACTTTAGGGGATATTTCGTGAGTTGAGTCGTCGTTGCGGGCTAAAAGAATAGTTGCACGCCGGCTTCTAGTCAGGTAGCGAAATGGTCTTTCCATCAGTGGAGAGGGAGTTGTCTTTCGGAATCCGAAAATTTGGAGATCCTCGTCAATGATTTGGATGACCGCATCACAATCTCCTCAAGCCTTTCCCTTCAAAATTGGTTGATATTTGCCCACAACAAAAATCATATGTATTCAGTACGCGTCATTTTTTTTTTTTTTTCTTTCTTTTTCCTCTTATGAAATCATGCTCTACAATACTGGTGCAAAGCTGGCAGCGAAATAGTTGAACCGGTCAGAAGAGAGGTGGTGATGAGGGGCGGGGGAAGGGCAGAAAGTAAAATTTGCTTAGAAGGCAAGACAATATTAGAAAAAGATGGAGCAGAGTTTACTGTTTTTCATTTGTTGAATAACACAAGAACTTGAAGGAAAGAACCTTTTGCCTAACTAAATTAAAGAACTCATACAAAGAATTTGATAATAATTACAAATGCATCAAAGAGCAAGAGTGGTTATGGGATTCAAAGGTGAATATAACGTATAATTCACTGCTTTATTGTAATATAACTGAATATTGACATAAGTAGCGTTTAACGCCGTGGCTGAAAAAAATGTCTATCGACATCCTGACCTAGCTGCTTAATCTATTTATTAAGATTAACCTGAAAGACTGTGATTTTTGTGTATTAAGATTTGAATATAATCCCAGATATCGCAAATTTGCAAAAAAAAGTTTCGGACTGGTTAGGGATGGCAGGATTGCCAGACTGGTAGAATTATTATTAGGGTGAAGTGCATTTTTGGTCACAGAACTTTTCCAATTTGCAAAATTGATCACGCAACTTTCAAAAGCTGATTTTTAGTCACACAACTTTCAAAAATGTGCCAAAATGGTCATTCCGTTACCCCCACCGAGAAGTCCCTAACGGTGCACTGTTCATCGTCTTCTTCCTTCTTCTTTTTTTCTCTCTCTTTTCTTCCAGTTGGAGAGCAAATTTAAGTCACTAAGTAGTTATAATAGGTGAAGATGGTGAATAGTACAGAGTGAGAGGAAGTGATAGAACTCAATTATAAGAAAGAAAATAAGAAACAGACCAAACGGGAAGGAAGAAAAGAAGGCTCTCGGCCAGAGAAAGAAAAACAAGGGAAGAAGAAAGAAAGAAGAAGTGAGAAACAGGGGAGAAAGAGGACGAAATCGGGAAGGATTGAGGAAGAAGGAGGCCGAACTGAACCCACCAGCGCTCACCGTAGTCCAGACTTCTAGTATCACCATTTAGATAAGCCTTTAACACCCTCCGTAGCTAGTAAATTCGTGTCCGAAATATGCAGTATGAAAACGTAAATATGCCGTAAACGTCGTCTTTCTCGATTTTGAAGTATGATTTAATTCTTAGTAAACATGGCATGCTAAGCTCATAATAGAAGGATAGAAGTACATATTAAGTAGAGAAGATAGCTTTAGAATAATAGGGTAGCTTTTCGATCGGCCGAAAATAAAAGAGAAAATTTGAAAACGGACTGAAACCGTTAGTTTGATATTTTACTGCTATTTTTGATGCTGTAAACTCATGCTTATGTTACAAATACTGAACCTAGGATTTTTATGTTCTTAGAAACTTTTTTTTTAAGAAAATGGGAAAATGGGCATGAGATCCATGGAATTTTTGAACTGAACGTAACTTGCTCATTTCAAGTTTTAGAAGTGAGTTTCACAAAGTTTCTATGATTTTAGAAAATGTATTTTGTTAAAGAAAATCTCGACCCGAAAGCTTCAAGTTCTTCAATGGCGGAATCGGAATCCGATTGATTTTGATCGATCGGGTTTCCAGCCTTTTGCTTCTGTTTTCGGTGCTATAAAAAAACTGTAATCACACTAGAAACACTGATTGTAGAGCTTTCATTATTTATGGAAGTTGTTTTCGGAAACAATGAAAAAAAAATTGACATTAAAGCCGTAGAGATTTCGGATCAAATGAAACTTGTTCTTTTCTTCTTTTAGTCAGTCTAAAATGATCTATCTATACTGTAAATGAGCTTTATAAAGGGTTTAGGATTTTAGCAAAACATGTTTGGTTAAAAAAATTTAGAACCCGAAGCTTCAAGCCGGTCCTTTAATGGCAGACTGGAATTCGGTCGGTTAAAAAAAGAAGAAGGAAGAAGACGATGAACAGTGCACCGTTAGGGACTTCACGGTGGGGGCTAAAGGAATGACTATTTTTGCACATTTTTTAAAGTTGCATGACTAAAAATCAGCTTTTGAAAGTTGCGTGATCATTTCTGCAATTTTGACAAAGTTACATGACCAAAAATGCATTCACCCTTATTATTGTATTTTTTCGAAGATGGTGATGTCTTTGAATTTGGATGGCAGAGCAGGGGAACATGAAGAAGAGGAAAAACAAACAGCGACTGGTATTAGAGCTGGGTGGCTCCGCAGATAACGAAGAAGAGGGAGAAGCTTGAGGGCTTCTACAAGTTACAGGGCCGAGGTTTTCTTGCGTGCTACAAGCTGTTTGTTTTCTGCAATGTGATCATGTATCTCGTATAGCCTATGATGTATTAAATAACGATTACAGCCTCTGATATATGGAGTTTAGTTGTTATCGTATGCTTGTTTATTGCATGAAATAATTTTTTTTAAAAAAATTCATTTTAAAGGTTAAAATATCGCTTATATCGTTTTATGTATAGAGTTTACCTGCTGATGTATATTGCAAGTAATGGGAAAAAAGTATTGTTTTGAATGGTTGAAGTAACCTCGGTTTAAAAAAAGTTTCGCCTATGAAAAAATATTGCATGTTAACAAAATTAAAGTATCACTTGTAGTGGAAAAACAGTATTGCATATTTCATCTTTCGCTAAATTTTACAATTTTATTTCAAATATACTATATAATTAAAAAGTGAAGAAAAGTAATAAGGGCAGTATAAGTTGAACGTAGATCGATCATCCCTGGGAACCTTGGACCTGCAGGAGCAGGAGTGGTACTGCGAACAATTACAGGGGAACTGATATTTAAAGTAGTAGTTTCTTTCAATTTAATCCTTATTAACTAAATGTTTATCCTTTTCTTTTATTTTTTTTTCATAAAATACAGTTGAGATACACTATTTCTTAATTAGTTGAATTGACTCTAGTAAACTTAAAGTATCAGTTTCTTTTAGTTTAGTCCTTATAAACTAAAAGTTTGCCTTTTTTTGGGTATGATTTCATGAAAATCAATTAAGATGCAGCATTTCTAAGTTAGAATTAATTTAAAGTGAAATAAAAAGACTATTTCACGCCTAAAGCTACTTGTCAATTGGAACTTAGTAGTTAAAGTACCAGTTTATTTCAATTTAGTCCTTATAAACTAAAAGTTAATCCTTTTTGGATTTAAATTTAATTAAATTAAAGAGACAAAAAAGACTATTCATGTCCCTAAAGTTTCTTATAAATTACAAGTTAGAAACTTAACAAATTATTTTATTTCAATTTAGTCCTTATTAACTATAAGTTTATCCTTTTTGCTATATTTACATGAAATTCAGTTGAGATACGCTATTTCTAAGTCGAGTTAACTTAAAGAGACATAAGACTATTACATCTCTAAAGTTTATTATAAATTACAATTTAATTGTTAAAATATAAGTTTCTTCCAATTTAGTTTTTATATACTAAAAGTTTATCATTTACGAGTATATTTTCACAAAAATCAATTGAGATGCACTTTAGTATTTTAAAGTGTCAGTTTTTTTGGGTATATTTAATGAAATTCAATTGAGTTGCATGGTTTCAAAATGGCTCAGGATCCCCTGTTACACTTTCCCGTTACACTATGTGTTACACATCTTAATAACTCAACGTTAATATTCTTTTTTAAATTAATTTTTTTACCAATGCTATCAATTAGCATTCTAATAAATTTTTGGACTAAGGGTTCACCCATTTTGATTTAGGGTATATTTATTTTAATTTATTGAGATTAAAAAATCAAAAAAAATACTATAAAATTATATAAAATACAAGATTAATGTAAAAAAATAAAATAATTATATTAAAATTACATAGAATGCCAACGAATAGCATTGGTAAAAAAATTAATTTAAAAAAGAATATTAACGTTGAGTTATTAAGATGTGTAATATATAGTGTAATATGAAAGTGTAACAGAGGATCCTGAGCCTTTCAAAATTGAATTAAGTTAAATTAACTTAAAAAGAGTATTATGTCCCTAACATTTATTGTAAATTACAATTTATTTCATGAAGTAGCAATTTCTTTCAATTTAGACCTTACTAACTAAGAGTTTATCTTTTTTTGATATAGTTTCATAAAAATCAGTTGAGATACATTGTTTTTAAGTTGAATTAACTTAAAGAGTCATAAAAATATTATTACGTCCCGAAAGTTTCTTGTAAATTGTAATCTAGTACTTAGAGTAGCAATTTCTTTCAATTGAATCCTTATTAACTAAAAGATTATCCATTTTTGTTATATTTTCATGATAATTAGTTGAGACACTTTTCTCTAAATTGAATTAACTTAAATAACAGCGTTAAAAGATTATTACGTCCCCATAGTTTCTTATAAATCCCAATTCCTCTTCATTCTTCACTTCAACTTCAGTATCTTGGTGCTCACGTACTCCGCAATGTCCTCACTCAACTAAAAAACATCAAAATATCTCTTGAATGTTGTAAAATTTTCAAAATATCCTTTAACATAGGACATTTTTATGTTGTAACTTAAGGCAATTTTGTCATTTCATATAAATTTAAAGAATATTTCCATAATTTTCACAAATCTAAAGAGGTATAATGTTTTACCAAATCTTAAAACATTTCTAAAGTACCCAAGAATATAACTTAAGGAAAAAAATTTCAGTTTTCACAAAGGAGGGAAAGTTCCGCCTGATTAACATTTACATAACGACATCGTTTCTAACACTTGAAGAATTTGTCCCCCTCCTCCCAGTTTTACACCTCAACGCAACCCTACCGGTGTTCTACCAAATTCATCTTTTCTTTAGCACCCATGTTAGGAAAAACACCTATCAGAATCTTTGAACCACTTGTTGGAAAAAATATCCCGACAAGAACAGCAGCAGAATTGAAAAACATAAATGAAAACACATCAATTTAACGTGGATTAATCCATAGGAATACGCACTATTCCAAACAAACAGAGAATTTACTGAATAGAAGAGTTAACCTCTTTAGCCTTAATTTTATTCTACCCTTCCCCTCTACAGTTCTCTCTAGCACCCTCTGTGTCTAGAATGAGATCTATCTACTACTCTTTGCTCTGCTGCTGCATCTAGTCTATTAAAAACAACGTCTATTTATAATAAAACTAGGGAAACCCTATTGGGCTTAGTTTCCTAATCTATTCAAAATCAGAAAGCTTGGCCCAATACTAATTGTATTAGGAATTTGAGGAGATACCACAACAAATCCTCCCTCGACTCAAAGTCCTATGTACAATAACATCATCAGAAAAATGAAACTTGTTTCTTCTTCTTCGGCTTCAACTCCTTCTTTTGAATGCCAACCTCAACACAAGACCTATTTTTCGAATCACTAACATGAAATATGTGATGACTACTCCTCGTCCCTTGCAGAATCAACTCATCTCTTTTGAATACTTTGCAGAAGTCTCCATAACCTGTAAATTTGGACCCACGAGAACATAATCTTCCTAGCAAAATTTTGTTATCAGCACATATAGGCACATATTTCACATCAGTCAATTTTCTCAGAGCACCATTGCGCGTCTTGAGAAGTGTGGTACCAACACCCTCAATCTTTATCTACTAACCATTCCCCACAACGATGTGTCCAAAACCTCCATCAACCTACAAAGTATCAAAACACGATCTATCTCTACATATGTGTGCAGAAGCTGCACAATCCATCACCCAACCTGAGTTGCTTGACTCAATAGCCTTCATCATCAACACATCATCGTTAGCATACACAATATTTGCATTAGCATAGTCGTCAATCTTCTTTTTGCCCTTATTCTTCATCTCCTTCAAACTCTTGAAGTCCTCTATTATGATAAGGCAACTATATTGGATGTGACCCTTCTCCCCACAGTAATAACACTCCACATTACTGTAGTCTCTCAGCCGAGATCTTCCACAAATTTCACTCCTCCCTCGCAAACGATTCCTGCCTCTATTCAAACTCTCTGCAACAGCTAGTGTTTCATCAACCCCTGATGCAGTATTCTTTCCCATAATCTTCTTATTCTCCCTTAGCTATGTAACCCACATCATTAAGTGTCAAACTTGTTCTCCCAAAAAGCATTATTTGCACAACTGGTTTATAAGATAATGGCAAAGAAGACAGCAACAACAAAGCCTGCTCTTCATCTTCGACTTCCTTTCCCGTGTTTTGAAGTCGGCATACTAGCTGATTAAACACATGCACATGGTCATGAAAATTCCCTCTTTCATTCATCTTTAAAGTGTAGAAGTCTATATTCATGCACAACTTGTTCGTTAGTGACTTCGACGCATAAATCCTTGCCAACTTGTCCCAGATCCCCTTCGGTGTCTTCTTCTTCAGAACACTGTATTTAATTTCTGGAGCTAGTGCAAGTCTAATCGTACTAACTGCCTGCTTCTTCATCGTATCCTAATTTTTATCACTCATCCCTTCGGGCTTCTTATCTTCAAGTGCTAAATCAAGATTATCCCGCATCAATAAATCCTGAATCGTGCACTGCCACATCCTAAAATTAGTCTTCCCATCAAAAAGTGGAGTTTCAAATTTCTTCTCAGATATCTTCTTAAAATTTTTTGAAAAAGAAAAATACTAATCCACTTACTAGGGTTTCCAAAAAACCGCCCAAAAATTAAAAAATTTAAACCCACCAAATTTCTATTTTCCTTCCAAGGACGGACACGGCCCCAAAGCTTTAACTAACAATAGCCGCCACACAAAAAACCTTCGCCTTTTCTTTTTCTATTTCAAACTCAAGCTGCGCTACTTCTTTTGGAACCCAACAAACCAAGTCACAATTCACGTACAGCACCTCAAGAAATTGAATTAACACACAAACATATCCAATTCCTATATTTCTTCCAAAAGCGGACCCCAAGACCAAATTATAACCCACTTTTTAATTTGATTCACATTCACCTTAATTGATCGCCCAAGAATTACGATTTACACTTGAATTCTGATTTTCCTTTTTGCGCCTTTTCTCCCTCTTGGTCCCTATCTCTGATTTTCGTCTTTTCGTTACTGGCTCTGATACCACTTATTAGGTAAAATACCTCTCAAGATCTTTGAACAACTTGTTGGAAGAAATATTCCAACAAGAACACTGCAGCAGAATTGAAAAACAGAAAAGAAACAATTATTATAAAAAATATTGAAACATAAAATATTATTTATTACTTTTTGTATGAATTTTATTTTAATGCCATTGTAATTTTAAAATATTGGGCCTCTTTTTGTCATTTTGTTCCGGACCTCTTAAGTTCAAGGACCAGGGATAACTCTATCCCAGCTAAGCAAATTCTTGAGCTTCCTTTTCCAAGGAATACAACAATATGGCTTCAACACAGTGTGATGAACCCAAGGATTGTGGCTTGTTCCTGTTATAATATTCAAGAAGTTGATATGATGAAACATTTGACTGTTTTCATTGAATTTGATTATTCATATTTTGTAGCTGAATATTTTCTAAATGGCCCTTTGCTTAAGCAGCAAAGATCTTCACATAGAGTCAAAATTTTTGATTGTTCCAATTATGTATTGAAGTGGAACACACTACAAAGATTTAAACTTCAAAATCAATAAAACTCATTATTTTAGATTTTCACTTGTGTAACCTATATTAAATGTTAATTTTTTGCTGGACACAAATTACAATTGTAACCATCAACACATAATTCGCAAAACATAAAAACTAAATAAAACGTTAAAATAAAAACAAATAGAATGTAATAATTAAAACCAAGCTCTTGTTAACGATTATTATCCTAAACAATACTGGTAAAAACAGCAAAATATTCATCAAACAAAATAAACATAAACACCAAAATATAAACGTGTAGTTCTCAAAAATCCATCCAAACCGAGTCTTAAAAGCAGAAAAAGTAATTATCAAGACACATTGTCTCAATGTTTAAAAAAGAATAGCGATTCCTTTTGGGGTGTACTCACTCGTCCATTTCTTTTTCAAAAAATGAACCCGGTCTCATTGTCCTAATCCCTATGTAGTGATTACCTGCCCCGGAGGTATCACAATTTCGTTGGCAGCAGTTGGAACACCAGCCTCCTTGCATAGCGAAGTTATAAGTCCAGGAAACCCATATCCTATGCCTGTCCTGACTGCTGCATGAATGTGCTGATTGGCAATTTTTCCAATATTAAATAATTTGTTTTTGCATATGAGGTACACCATTGGTACTCTACGTCGAGTGACAGTAGAATCAATGGTTATCGGACAGATGGACGACGCCACAAAATCATACCACTTTTTGGCTGTTGGAGTCAAGATGCTCTGGGAATAATCTTCCAATGTGGGCGTAACCTTTCAAAGGTTCCAGGCTTGGTAATACACTTTATAATCCTGGACCAGTCAAAGTCTATAGCTTTTGACTGTTCTTCAAACATCATAAATGAAACATTTTTCACGGAAGGAATAATATTATAGTGCCTATTGATGGCTTCGGCAGTGAAGGTGATATATTTCCCGCGAACAAACACTGCATCCCCCCTAGATACTGACAAGTTGGCATAGAATTCATACACCAGCTCTTTAATATGACCATTTGGGAGGGTGGCCAGTTTTACCCAATTCGCCTTTTCTATGTACTTCTGGACTTTTCTGGTACGGTTGATTGGGCATTTCACAGTATACTTGATGTGAACCCTTGATTTCAACTTGTGAAAACAAGAACTCAATGCGAAAAATTGCCAAGGAAAGTCTGTATGCAAGACGCAGCTCTCAAAACTCTAGAATCCTTACCCTTGGATTCATTAATAAAGTATAAACTTTCATTCAATTAATCACTGTTCTTTATTTTGGCTTAAGTAATTTGCATGCTTTGTTAATTGCTAAAGTACAGGAACTATAGGCTAATTAGATAATTGCTCTATCTAATTGCATGCTTTGTTTCACCTCTATTATTCTCCATTTTGTTCGAATTGCGTGTTTAATTTAACTTGTTAAATTAGTAGTCTGCCGAATCCAAGGGTAAGGATTCTAGAGTTTTGAGAGCTGCGTCTTGCATACAGACTTTCCTTGGCAATTTTCCGCATTGAGTTCTTGTTTTCACAAGTTGAAATCAAGGGTTCACATAAATTGGTATCAGAACCTTGGCTGTTTGCTCGACAGGAGGAGGTTGGAGTAACCCGATCAACTCATAAGGTGTTTTCTTTTCCTTTACTTTAAGTTCTGATTCTTGTGGAAAAGATTGCTCCTTTTTAAGAAAATTATTTTATTTAAATCCCTTTAATTTCGGTTTTTGCTGCTGCTTGTGATCTTTAAAAACCGAAATTAAAAGAACAAAAAAAAAAAGAGGCACCTGAACAAAAAAAAAAAGAAAAAAAAGAAGAAAGTGAAAAGAAGTTGAAAAGCCTAGTTCGGTTTTTGCTTGTTTTGTTCAATTTTATGGGCTGTTTTTGCGATATTTATCCCTGTGTTAAGTACTTGTGGTGAGTTTTGCAGTTGATGTTAAGCAGCTTACCTTTGTTGCAATTGTGATTGGTATGCCTATGCTTGATACATTAGTTTTGAATTCTTGAAAATATATTGGATTCTTGAAATTGTGTCGTAGTGCTGCCAAAATTTTCTAAAATTGCTTAAAGGGATAATTTTTCATATGCGTGTGTCTTTGTGGCAAATATTGAGTAAGAATTGTTTCTCCAAGGTTTAAAGTGTACTTGCAAAGTTGATAGTGTTCGATTACCGACACTACTCCCCACAGCACTACACTCCAAAACCCAAGAGGAATATTTTCTTTATTGGAAATCTTCTTCTCTTTCCTGTGTACTTGCAAAGTTGATAGTGCTTGATTACCGACACTACTCCCCACAGCACTACACTCCAAAACCAAAGAGGAATATTTTCTTCATTGGAAATCTTCTTCTCTTTCCTGTGTACTTGCAAAGTTGATAGTGTTCGATTACCGACACTACTCTCCACAGCACTACACTCGAAAATCTGAGGAATTTTTCCGTCACTTGGCTCTGGTTGCGTAAAGGACTCTTGTTTTTGGAAAAGTTGGATAATTGGTGGGAATTGGTTTCTTGATTACCTATTGGGAGGGTGATCACATCTTGGGTAGTTGAAGTACTTCCTCATTTGTTTCAAATCTACTAATTGTTCTTGTTCTTTAATTGAATTGCCCTGCTTCTTTAGCCTTGTTAACCTTTTTGTGCTACCTTGTACGTTTACTCTAAGAATATAGCTTGAATTTTGTCTTCGTGCATTGCCATTATCTCTGAACTTTGAGGGCTTCTCCCCGAAAGTTCCTATCGGTGCACTTCTTATTTGAGCTATACTACAAAATTTCATTTTTCACAAGGTGTTTTTCAAAAATAGAACCAAGTGTTTATTTCGAAAATTTTTTGCTACTTTCCTATATAGTTGTTGTGCTTGTGTGAGTACCTGTTGCTTGTTACCTTTGCCAAAGTAATCTGTGAACACTTTCTATAGGACTGAGGTAAAAGGCTGAGTGTCACAGCATACAAGGGCTGCCAACCCTAAAGAGCGATACACTGGTTTGTGTGTAGTTCGTTAGGAGAGGCACTAGGGGGACAAGGGGGTAAGGTTACTTTTACTCACTTTTACTTGTTCTTATTAGGATCTTTTCTGGTTACCATGTCAGGGGGTAGTTCTAACATCAGTAATGAACAACTCCTGCCTGCGATTGCGAACTTGACCAATCAGTTCAACACTCAGTTCGCTGACCTAAGTAGTGAGGTCGTCGAACTCAGGGCCACCCAGGCTAATCACCCCGTGGCGGAGGAGGAGAACATTGAAACTCCTCAAGATGGTTCCAGCAAGTCCTTTGATAGTCTAAGTCAGTTGAAGACATCTGCACCTTCTTTCACTGGAGGTACGGACCCCGAAGTATACTTAGACTGGGAGATCAAGATGGAGCAGATCTTTGAGCTTCACTCGGTTCCCGAACATAGGAAGGCTCCTCTCATCGTCGTGAACATCACCGACTATGCTCTTGTTTGGTGGAATCAATAGATGGACATGAGACGGAACACCAGGCCCATGCGTGCTCGTGCACCCCCTATTAATAGGTTTGATCTCACAACAGAGATGCGCAAGACTTTTGTACCTGCTTATTATTTTCGTGCATTGTATAAGAAATTACATACTCTTGTGCAAGGGACTTTAACTGTTGATGAATATTTTAGAAAGTTGGAGATGGCCAAAATTAGGGCTAATGTAATAGAAGATGAGGGTGCTAGTATGGCTCGTTTTCTTAGTGGGCTTAATCGTGGGATAGCTTTTAGCAGTTGAATTGCAGAATGCTGCTTCTTTAACTAATATGTTGCATAAAGCCAGGGTGATGGAGGAACCTGCAGACTGTTCCACCTGTTCGAACACCTGCCAGCAATCAATGGAAGAAGACTCCGGCATCGCCATCCTTTCCCGCAAAAAAGCCATTCTACTCAGAGAAGAAAGCTATTCAGCCTGCTCAATCAACTCCTGCTTCTTCAGCTAAGTCACCTTTTACTCCTAAGCCGTCTATCAGTAATATAACTTGCCATAAATGTTCTAGTCGTGGCCACTACATGCGAGATTGCCCTAATGTCCGCAGAGTTATGTTAGGACAAGATGGTGAGTATGTTTCTGAAGAAGAGGATAATGATGCTGTCAATCCCTTTTCTGAATTGACTGATAACAGTAAGTCTGATACTGAAGCAGATGTTCATCGACAAGAAGACAACAATCACACTGAAGCAGATGTTCATCGACCAGAAGACAATAATCACCTGGCGATTGTTACTCGTACCTTGACTACTACTGTTATCCAGGATACTGATCAAATGACCACTATCTTCCATACCCGTGCTAAAGTTAATGGAGGTATTTGTGTTCTGATAGTTGATGGTGGAAGTTGCACCAATGTGGCCAGTGAATACATGGTCGAGAAGCTGACACTTCCCACAATCAACCATCCTCATCCGTACCGGCTTCAATGGCTGGACAGCTCGGATGGCTACAGAATGACTAAGCAGGTTCGGATCACTTTTGCTATTGGTAAGTTCGAAGGACATGTGACATGCGACATTCTCCCCATGGAGGCATGTCATATTCTGCTAGGACGACCTTGGCTCTTCGACATGAAGGCGACGCATGATGGAGTTGCCAACACCTACTCGATCTATCAACAGGGCAAGATCCATACATTTCTACCACTTTCGCCCCAGGAAGTTTGTGCTGAATCTGTTCGGATGAAGGACAAGCTCGCCCAGTGGGGTTCAGAAAAGCTGCAAGCTAAGGGAAAGGATAAAAAAATTGTAAAGGGTAGTAAGGCGAACTCTGATAAGCCTTCAAAACAAGTTAAGACTAGTTTATTTGCTAGTGTAGGAGAAGTTGAGCAAGTGTTAGCTCAGAATAGTTGTGTACTTATTCTTGTTGCTAAAGTACAGGAACCATAGGCTAATTAGATAATTTCTCTATCTAATTGCATGCTTTGTTTTGCCTCTATTATTCTCCACTTTGTTCGAATTGCGTGTTTAATTTAACTTGTTAAATTAGTAGTCTGCCGAATCTAAGGGTAAGGATTTTAGAGTTTTGAGAGCTGCGTCTTGCATACAGACTTTCCTTGGCAATTTTCCGCATTGAGTTCTTGTTTTCATAAGTTGAAATCAAGGGTTCACATCAATACTTCTTCTTGCGAATGAACAGAGTGTAATAGAGGATGGCATCAGAGTTTACGAATCTCTCTTTTTCTTCCGCAGTCAATGGACGACCGTGTCTTTTTCTTCCGCGGTCACCATTTGCTCTTTTTCTTCGAGCCATTCTGCAAAATAGTTCAGAAAGTAAAATTAACTTCAAAGTTTAAGAAGCACACCATGTCTAGATTTATTAAGATCCACACTATGAAGGTTTCAATTTATCAAAAGTTCAGTCAAAGTATTTCACAAAGTAAAGTTTCTATATGCAAGTAAATTCGTAAGCTAGAAATAAATTACCAACTAATTAACTACTTGCTAACAAAACTAAAGTATATGACAAAAAAAACATTAAAATCCCCATACCATGGGATGGACTTCATTTGATAGTTTACAATTGGGTGGACCCTCTATAGTTTTACAATTGAAAGACTCATATAGAATATTTAAGCCAGCAATGGTCTTTCTGTGTGAAAGTAAGAGGAAACATGGTTTCTAGAAACTAAGTGTTAAAAAAGGGGTTAGGGACATAGATGAATTGCTGAATATTCGAAAGGAAAAAACCGAGGTATCCTTTTCAGAATGGGGAAAATGGGTAATGATACATTAAATAATATGTTCTCTATTTTAAAGTGACTATGTAATAGAAACAAAAGTGGCAACAGAAAAATGTGGGTGATTTTGTATAAATGAGTAGTGCTGGAAGAAGAAAAAATCAATAGAATGTGCTTCTTAATAAGGGAATCCAGTGGGATCGCAACTGGATTCTAGGTGTTGATTTTAATGATACAAGGGACCAAACTGAAAGAATAGGTAGAAGAAATAGATATGCAGAGAGTTGTATGATATTTAATGAATTTATTGAAATAATAGATGTGATGAAGCTTAGCTTTGAAGGAATGAAATGGACTTGGGCCATTAATTGGAATAGTTAGAGCTTTTTATTGAGGAGAGTACATAATTTGTCACTTAATAATAATATTTATATACAAATTTGTTTCAAAAAAAGAATTAATATTTATATACAAATTTGTAGTCTTGTCAATAGATTAAGTTGGTAATTTGGTACTTTTGTAAAAAAAAATTTTAATAATTCTCTACCCACATTTCCTTATATTTCCATAAATTGATAGTTTAGTGAGTTGATTGAAAAAATTAAAAGTTGAAACGGCAATTTTTAATAAAGTAAATATTCGAGGTAAGTTTTTACAATCAAATCATTCAAAAAATTGAAGTAATAGCTAAATATTAAAATTTAAAGAGAGTAATGAATTTATTGATTAAATTAAAGATGGGATTACGTGGAAACTTTGAAGCAAAAACCCCAAAATTTGGAAATTCATTATATACCGTTATTGATATCAAATGCGCAGATATTTGTGAACTATATATCTCTACAAATAAATGCTGTTTTTGACTATTTTAAAACGAGTAGGCAAAAATCACCTCCAACTTTTTTCAGTTGAAAACTAGATATTTATAGAATTTCCATTTTAGTTGTAAACTCTCTAAACTAACAATTTCTCAAATGCATAGATCAAGAATTAAGAGCAGACGTGCTTTGTAATACTGGTGACTTTACACAACAACTGCTCTCAAAATGGCAATGTTGTTTGACCCGGCCCGAACGTCGACCCGGCGAGGTCCAAGGGTCGCACGACCAGGAGGGTCAACCGGGGGTCAACCCGGATGACGTAATAAATAGATATTTAAATAATAAAGTATTAATAATTTACATATATATATATTATATTTTTCATATTTCAAACTTTAAAAAAATATTTTTAAGTTAATTACATATATTTGTCATATTTAACAACTAACTTAAATATCAAAGTTGTATCAAAATTTATAACAAAAAATAAATATAAAAGGTTTAAATAAATTTGTTTAAAGATATAGTTTTTTAACTTATACTTTTGTTTGTTTGTTTGAATATTTAAAAACATTAAATATACTACTTGTTTTCAACCACAAACAAAGAAAGGGAAAAAAAAATATTAGAGCATCTGGATAAAAAAATAAAAATAAAAAAAGAAGAATAAAAAGTTAAGAATGTAACTTGGAAAAAAAATAGAGAGTAGCCAAGGGCAGCAAAACAAATGAGTGAAAGGGCAGTAAAGCAATCCCACATAGGAACAATAGAACAAAATGAACCTATGCAAATTCTAAAAATTATGAGAAGTAGTTAAATTCTTGGGCTAAGAAAGGCCCATGCTCATTGAAGGCCCACTATTTGATATTTTTCAGAAAATGAAAAAAACCGGGGTTGGGCCGAATCAAGCCGGGTCCTGGGTTACCCGGTTTTGACCGATTTTCTTCACTTCCGGGTCTCCCTTGTTGTTTGGCCCGGCAAGGCCTCCGGGTCGCGGGCCGACCCGCCAGGCCAGGTCGGGCCAAACAACACTACAAAATCGGGGGTTAGGGTAGTAGGGCATGACCAAAATGATAGAACTCCAACAATAAATGTACAAACAGTAAGAAAGGATGAGTGATCCTTAACATCTATAGTAATAGGCTCACTTTTGTTTTTGTACTAGTACTTGCCTACTTGGTTTGGTATAGTAGAAATTTCAAACCAAAAATGTTACTGTATATGAATAGGAGACAAAATTAATTAGTGCCAAGAAGAATTCCTAAAAATTCATAAGTAACACTAGACTAAAGGGCTAAAAAAAGGGGTATGAATCTTCAATGACACATGTCCTCATCAAAAAAAATCCCCCTATGTATGACTCTTCAAACCCCAACAACACCCAACCTAAATTTAACAATTCTACCATCCTCTAAACTTAACAAGCTTCTATTCTAAAAGCATGGAATCAACAACTGAATAACAAACACATTAATTATTAAACTCAAAATACCAAAAAACATTAGTCTAGCTAATTCCTGCATTTAAATACTTACTTGGAGATGTATCTGGAGCTATCAGTGCAACACCTTCACTGAAGCAACTTGTTGAGCACCTGATCTTACAGTTCCTCGTCCTTTGGTTTCCTAGTTCCCTCTACTCAGTGTGAAGTTATGCCCTAGTTTCCTTCAAGATAATAAAAAAAGAACTAAGGAATTGCTGAAATTTGAACGAGCATAAATAACATCTGAAATGAAGAACAACAAACAATGAATTTCTAATTTCTATCGCATTGAATGTTTATGGAGCAATGTCGAGAAAAAATAAAATTACAGATTTAGGACAGATTTTGTGTTACTTTTATTTTCCGTATTTGGGCAAGCCATATTTACTTATCCTTCATTGTATGCATTTACACTTATCTGTCCACGTGTAGTCCGTGTACGTATCTACACTTCTTGTCGGTGTACGTGTAAACAATACTTACCCTTCTTTTTCCTGCTTGTATTTTTTTTCCCTTTTTTTTTTGTGGTGAAAATTTTCCTTGGCTATGTTTGAATTGTAAATCAATAGGAAATTGTAATTTTCGGGAAAAAGTTTTTGAGGGAATTTCTTTAGAAAAGAGACTAAAATTGTAATGATTGATTATTTTTTATCATATAGTAGTATTATTTTTTAGGGAATTTTAATACTAAGATTTGAATTTAAAGGAATTGAAGGTGCAATTTTATTAAAGAGTATAAGTTTTCTTGAAAAAAATTAGATAAAAAGTGCCTAAAATAAAAAGTGCTCATAAATTAAAAAATAAATAAAACAAAAATCATACTGATTGCAAGAGAGGAGAATTAGCCACAAACAAAAAAAAGTGTCGCAATAGACATAAAAAAGTGATGTAGTAGCCTAAAATAAGCCTTGCATAACCTAATAACAAGGGTTACACTAGCTAAAAAAAAGTTACACTAGATTAAGAAAAGTGTTACAGTAGGCTAAAAAGGCGATGCACTAGTTTAAAAAAGTGTTGCATTTGATCGAGAAGAGCGTTTCACTAGCTTAAAAAAAATTCACAAGCTCAAAAAGTTAAAACAGCCTAAAAAAAGTGTTGCACTAGCTTATTAAATAATGTTGCATTAGACTTCTACAGCTGTGCACTTTAATATGGTGATGAATTTTCTTTTAAAATTTTGTTCGATTATGACATTTTTAAAAGTGTAACCTACATAATGATACTATAGGCTCAATTTGTAGTAGAGCCAGCAACATATTCTTATTTTTTTTTTCCCCATTTTTTTCAATTATAAGTGATATAAGAAGTGAAACTGAATATAACCCGCAATAGGAAAAGAAACAAAAAACCGCAAGATAAAGCACAAGACAGCTACGTACCAAGACTCAATTAAACAAATACAACACTGACTCAAATCAGGGAAAGAAACTATAACTTAAATTCGAGAGAACAAAAGCAATGACTCTTTTGTTTTTTATTCCCCGATGAATTAGCAACTGGTGTGCATAAAATTGAACTTCCATTGGGCTTAGCAGTAACTGGTGTGCATACCCAATGGACAAAAGCCAAGATAAACAGTAAAGATAAAAAGATGTGTAAGAAGTCCAGAACCCTGCTTAGGTCGGATAGATCCTTAAAACTGAGCCAAATAGTATATCGGTCCAAGGCTTAGGTCGGATAGATCCATAAAATCGAGCCAAATAGTATGTCGGTCAAAGGTTTAGGTCGGACAATGACTTCGGTAGGCCTTGTTAGTTTCTCTCATATCCATATCCTGATAATCGGCCTAACCGAGCTAAGACAGTTAGGTCGGATTAAGCTATTTCACTGACACAGTAGGTAAAGATCATCATAGGGTTAGGTATATATTTTGAATATACACAGAGATTTCCCAGATCTTCAAGGAGGGAGAAGCCCATGAAATCCGGTCATGATAGCACAAAACATGCACGCCACGCTGAACAGAGGGGAGCAGGTGAGAATGCTGATCATGAAGGTTCAACGGGCATATTTCAGTCTGGAGGTATATATACTAAGTCTTCAGACTTAGTGAGGTACGCAACATTTTACCATTTGAGCACTTTGTCAATACTATTCATCTTCTTCCACCTCTCTAACTTGACCGTTGGAGCCTATACATGGGGGAAAGCCCCGCTCTTCTCTTGGTTATTGACAGTTGTTGCCGGAACAGTCTTCAATCACTGTTTTCTTCACCATTCGTGCTGATCCGAGCTACCCAGCTCGGTCCCCAGTTCGGCTATCTCCCTTTGCAGTGAAGTTTCTACCAGTTTGGGCCTTGTAGATCAAAACATCTTTTTTGGGCCGGAAAGAAGCGTCCGTTTACGAACATTTTTGCGTTACATCAGTAACTATACAAGCAGTCCCAAAACTAATGAAACTTGACTCTCCTTTTTCTTTTTCTTTTTTGCCTCTAGTTTGTCCTTCTTTTTTTTTTTGTTGATAAAATTAAAACAGATTTAAGGACTTAATGAAAATTTAAACAGTACTATCACAAAAGAAAACAGAAAACAGTTGAAATTACCTTCTTTTTTTTCCTTTTTCTTAATACGAGTATAACACACAAGAGAATGAATTAAACACTAACAAAAAAAATAAATAAATAAATAAAACAGTACTAAACTTTTAAACTTTAAAACAGTAGTAACACAATTAACAAATTAAAACAGTAAACACAAAACTGACAACCAAACCGAAACAAAGGAAAAACAAACTAGAATTAAAACTCAGAATTTTATTTTATTTTATTTTATTTTATTTGTATATGGATTTAACACACTAAAACAGTACCGAACACCACAATTAAAACTCAAACAGTACTAACTGACGAAAATTTAAGCAAATTGAAAAACAAGGAAGCCAAAAAAAAAAAATGAATTCCAGTATAACACAAAGAGGAGGAATAAAACAGTACCAAGAAAAATCAAATCCGTAATGAATAAATAAAAATAAAACAGTACTTCGGATGGAAGTTAAACACACCACAAGCAGAAAACAAGAAGAAAGAATTACACAAAACAATAAACGAAAAAGAATCGGAATAGTTGAAATGAATAAAATTAATGATACACAAAGAGAAGACCTTACCCTCGTGGTTTTTCTTTGAACAAGCCTTACAGAGAGCTCTAGGAATTCTCAATAGTTGTTTGAAGACCTTGATGGAATTGAAGATGATGGTGATGATGATGATGGTGTTTGTGTGTGTGTGTGTGTGTGTTTGTGATTTTGGTGAAAAGAAATGAGATGCAAGTTAGCAACGGCTAGGGTTTTGGATTGAGAATATGATGATTTATATGTGGGTTACGTGTTCTAATGTGTGGTCTTGATTTCTCCATCCTAGATTCGGATGAGATTGACTGTGTGTTAGTGCATGTCAGATGTGAATCCCTAGGGTTTGAAATGTTATAATCCCAATTTTTTACAAGGTGCAATATGTGGTGTTATAAGCCCAATTTTACAAAAGCTCAATTTTACCAAGGGTTGTATAATGTTTGGTCTTGATTTCACCATCCTTAAAGCAAGTCTAAATCTTCAGCTTCTTATTCCTTTTAATGTTGACCAATAGAACTGCACATAACTAGTGGAAAGAAAAGGAATTATAATAGTAGACTAAATTGACTAAAAATAAACCCTTAAAATGAATTGAATTTTGGCCTTCGTGAAGCTAATTATGGGTAAGCTCTCAGCTAGCCAGTTTTCGGTGTTGATTAATATGGGGCCAAAGGGGTTTCCTAAATCCAATAGAGGGATCAAGCAAGGTGCCCCCTTTTTATTTGTGCTTGCTTCCGATGCTTCCCCCAGAGGGCTAAAAAAACGATCTCAAGAAAATCATTCAAGTTGTATATATGGTCTGCCTCGCAGTGCCAAACCAATCACTCACCTGAGCTATGCGGGCGAAAATGTGGTATTTATGAGGGCTACAAGGAGAAACACCAGTACTATCGTAGGTTTTTGGAAGCGCATGAACGAGCAACTGGACAACGGATCAATCGGGCTAAGAACTTGTACTGTGTTTCTGGAAAACTGTCGTGTTGTTATAAGGAGGTAATTGAAGAGATCATGGGCATGAGAGATCAGAGTTTTTCAATGATAAACGCGTGTTCCCAGTTTTTCGAGGCAAGAAAAACAAGCTTTACTTTCATCCGCCTTTGGATAAAATAGCACAGCGTTTTGTTTTGTGGGCTAATAGTGGGCTATCCTAGATCAGTCGGTTGATTTTTGTTAATCATGCTACGCCACTACATATTTGGGGAGTACAAACTTAGGCAGTACTAAAGCCATTAAAGGGTACTTGGTGTGTAGGGTTTGGGCCTCCCGGCCTGAACTCCACTTGAACCGGCCCAGCTCGTAGGAAAAAAGCCCCATTCGGCCCAGCTCACACTCAAGCCTGGCCCCCAGACTAAGAAGTGACCCAATGGTCTATAACAATTGGGTCGACGATGCGGGAGGCCCAAGGATGAGAAATGACGTGCCTTGAGCTGTTCCCAGACATGACGGGAACTATCACAGGCGGCTTGGACACGGGGGATAACTAGCGAGCCCGGGCGTACCTATCTAACGGTCAAGGAGAAGATCCGGTCTCTCCCAACTATATAAATAGCAGACTCCTCCACACTAAAAGGTAGACACAAAAAGAGAATCCTAAAGAGTATATATGAATTGAGCTTAGTAACCTTGTTTTGGCAAAACTGACTTAAGCATCGGAGTGCTAACGGGGATTTAGCCCCTCCGAGCTTTGTTCTTATTGCAGGCTCACAGAAGGAGTTGTGATCGGCCCAAGTCCGACGGATAGAGCATCATCAGTACTGTACACAAACTGGATCCCCTTTTCTCCTCATTCTTTCAGGGGGGACTCGTAATATGGCCTTAAGAAACGGTACATTTTGGGAAAGGTTGGCTTATCCGACAGAGGATAATGGATTGGGAGTTCATTGAATGCATGTTAACATCAAAAGTTTTTCTTGTAAGATTTGTTCGAAGTTAAAGCGTAGGGGCCGTCTATGGTGAGAGTTTATGTGGTCATTGCCATCAGCAAGCCAAGAGTCTCCCACTTGCAATATTGAAATCTTATAGGAAAAAACTTGCCAAAAATGTCAGCAAAAGTCGTCAAATTGTTTAACATACTGCATACAAAGATTGAATATTTACATGGGATATCTGGATTCCAAACTAGCTGTCATGATGAAATATATGACGAGAAGGCCGCATCAGTTCATAGGCAGATTTAATCGAGAACTCTCCATTCTGCTCAGGCACCCAAATTAGAGTCAGGCTCCTGAATAATATAAATTGGCTCTGTAATACCATCGAAAAAGTGTTGCGAAAAAAGCCTCTCAAATGAACCAACATAAGAGTTTGGGTCGCCAAAAAATTCCTTGACATATATCGATGGAAAGGAATGATCTCCATCCGTCAAGTAATCTGCTAGTTATCCCTCTCCCGACCAGTTGGCATTCCTAAAACTGGAATCTCCCCTTCCTAGAAGCGACACATATTTGAAATGGGACATGTCCTTGGGACTTCCTTTCCACTTAGTTCTCGTAGTTTGTAGCTTCTGTTTCCCAAAGTGTCAACAACTAAGTAAGGTCCTTCTGAGTTGGCATCAAGTTTGTAGGTTGGTTCTTGTCTGCTCGCCTCGTTTTTTCTGAGGACAAAGTGTCCTGGTTCCTACCTTGTTTCCCGGACCTTTGAATTGTAGCGTTGGGCCATGAGAGATTTGTACCTGGCGGAGCGTAAGGCTGCAACTTCACCCTTGTCTTCCAACAAATCAAGTTCCAGTCGGAGGGATGCCGCATTTCCTTCTTTCGAAGGGTGGAGAATCCGATGTGAAGGGACTCCTATTTCTGCTGGGATCATTGCCTTTGTTCCAAACACTAAACTGTAAGAGGTTTCACCTGTTGGCGACTGGATCGTGGTGTGGTATCCCCAAAGAACATTGGGTAATTCTTCCACCCACTTGCCTTTCGCCTTGTCCAACTTGGTTTTTATGCCTTGGACCAAAGTCCAGTTGGTAACCTCTGTCTAGCCATTAGCCTCCAGATGAGCTACCAAAGTCCGATTTTGCTGGATATTCATTTCTTCGCACCAAGACTTGAAAGGATCTTGGGTGAGTTGGGTGCCGTTGTCACTTACAATGTACCCGGGGATGCCAAACCTACAGATAATCTTGTCCCAAAAGAACTTGATGATGTTTTTTTTTTTCCAAAAACTGATGTTAAAGCCTCTGCCTTTACCCACTTGGTGAAATAGTCTACTACCACCACAAGGAGTTTGAACCGTCCGAGTGCTTCGGGGAAGGGTCTGACTGAGCCGATGTCCCCCATTTTTGGAATGGCTATGAGATTGGGATCATGTCTCGTTGGGGGAGTCTTTGAATGGGGGCGTGTTTTTGGAAATTTTCGCATTTCTAGACAAGGGCTAGTGTATCTCGTGCAATAGATGGCCAAAGTATCACATGTAAATAACCTTCCATGCGAGGAACCTTGGGCCAGAATGGTTACCGCAGGTTCCTTCATACATCTCCCTCATTATGTGTTCTGCTTGGCTTGGTCCTATGCATCTCAACCACAACATAGTGTATAACTTCTTGTAAAGAATACCATCACTACAAGAAAACTGACCTATTGCGACATATTTACATGCGGCATTACATGTAGGTGTCGGGAATATACAACACTTACGCATTTGTGTCTTATATTTGTGACATCTTTGCGTCATTTAGTTATTGCATCGCAATTTTGTGACATAGATTCGACATCCTTTTTTTTGTCTCAAAATTGTGACAATTTATTTGCTACACTTGAATTAAATGTCGCAGTTAGACAACACAATTATAATTGTGCCGCAAAATCGTGGCTTAATTGCGTCATATTATTAGCATGTCACAAATTAGCGGCATAATTTGAGTCATTTTAATTATTGCATCACACTTTTGTGACATAGATTCGACATCCTTTTTTTTGTCTCAAAATTGTGACAATTTATTTGCTACACTTGAATTAAATGTCGCAGTTAGACAACACAATTATAATTGTGCCGCAAAATCGTGGCTTAATTGCGTCATATTATTAGCATGTCACAAATCCGCGGCATAATTTGAGTCATTTTAATTATTGCATCACACTTTTGTGACATAGATTCAACACTTATTTGTTTGTCTCAAAATTGCGACAATTTGCTTATGCGACATTACATTAAGTGTCGTAAATATACCACATTTATGCATTTGTGACATATATTTCTGACATTATTGCGTTATTTAATTATTGCATCATAATTTTGTGACATAGATGTGACACTAAATAGACGTGCCTCATAATTACGATAGTTTTTTCGCAACACTTCATAAAATGACAAAATTATACTGTACAATTATAAATTTGTTGTAAAATTAAGGCACAATTACGTCATATTATTGGCATGCCACAAATTGGTGGCATAATTGCGTCATTTTAATTTAATGACAGAACAACATCTGAATCCAAAAAGGGGAAAAATTAGTAAAAAATAAAACTAAATGAAAGCGGAGCAAATATCATCATCATCAATGAACACTAACTTTAGTTCTTTGAAAAATTAGAACAAAAAGCAAACGAGGATCTTCATAAACAAGATGCATTCAAAACAAAAACAAGTACCTTGAAAAATAAGATGCAACTAAGCTAAGCTTCCCCAAAAAATAGCATAAATGAAGTTGGAGGTCAAAACAAATGCAAAAAATACATTAACGAACTAATACAAGAATATGATCCCCGAAAACAAATAAAAGTACGAAAACTGCTCGTCATCTTCATTCTCATTTACTGGGACCATTTCTTCAAATAAGTCATCATCATCACTGGAGTCGTCAGAATTATCGCTTGTAAAGTATTCTAGTCCATCATCTTCATCTACAAAGTCTTCATCGTCATTATCTGAACCATGAACATCAGCTCCACCAATAGGATTGCCTAGGCCTACCACTGTCGCACCTTCAATATCTGCTCTAACCCATGAAACGTGTTCATCATCAATATCTGCTGAATCTAATTGTTGATTAGAAAACTGCTCATCTTCATTGCCTCCAATTACATTAACTTCTGGATGAACGTTGAATAAATCTCGAGGAGTCATCTTCAAAGCTACATGCCAATCTGTATCAACTTCATCTTGAATATACCAAGCTTGGTGTGCTTGAGATGCTAGAATAAATGGCTCATCCGTTTTCCTTTTTTTTGTTTTTTGAAGAAAGGTAAATGATTTCATTCCCCGAAAAATACCGGGTCAAACCCGCGAGATCAACAATACAACAGTTCAGTAATACATCAAAATAGGGGCATACCCCTAATCAAAAGCTTTACATTTCAAATTAGCATCACTAGCTACAAAGGAGCTAACAAAGGCTATGTTTCAACAGTTAGAAGGAATCCCCTAACTAAGTACATCCGAAGTTCAGCAGCAGCTCCAAATCTTCAGATTTTCCAGCAAACTAATGTCTTCAAAACAACACAAAATACCTGAATTTTCTACACCTAGTTCAGCCAAGGAAAGCACAAAGCTCACTCCAACCAAACCAACTATCAAAAAATTCAGCACTTCCCTGAAATTTCCATAATTCTCCAGCAAACCTGTGAATCTTCAAATTTTTCCAGCAACTAATGTCTTCAAACAGTACAAAATACCTGAATTTTCTAGGCCTACTTCAGGCAGCTATCAAAAATTCAGCACTAAGTTTCCACATCCTGGATCAGCCAAGGAAAGCAAACAGCCTACTACAACAGATCCAGCACTCATAATTTCCAGAAAACAAAAATAATTTCCAGAAGCACAATATGAAAACAGTGATCAAGAATTCAGAATTCAGCAAACCCAAATCCATCAATTCAAATCACTAGTTTCCAGCACTCAAACAGAGCAACATCTAATCTGTAATTCATTAAAGAACCCAAAACAGAGCCAGCATTCTGCATTTAGCCATTTCACTGAATTCAGCAAAACATTTCCCAAAACAGAGGAGCAAAGCACCCCTTAAATTTCCAAAAATCAGAGCATCATCCCAGCACTCAAGAGCCAGGAAAAAACCCCAACCAATTTGCCCAGAAATTCAGTTCATCAAACTTCCAGAAAATTGAGTGCCTAGCACAAAATTTTCCAAAACAGAACACAAAATTCCAGAATTCAGCACAGAACAGAATTCCAGCAACATCAAGAGCAATCAGCAAATAAATTCACCCAAAAAAATACCCAAACAGCAGAAGAAACAGCTGCATCAATTCTCCCAAATTTGAAACCGAAACAGGGACAGCCCCAAGAGAAGTACTAAGTCTCAATTGCCAACAAGATCAAATGCAGTGAAAGATTCATGAAATTAATAACCATGCTAGGCAAAACAGGTATCCCGAAATTCCAGTAGCAACACGCTCTAAATTCCGTTACCCAACCCATCCATGATGCTAATTTTACACAAATTCCAGCAGCACCGTCACCCATCAGAGCTAATCTTAACCAAGACGACCATAAAGCCCCATCCCTAAACCAGCCCAAGAAATCTAGAAAATCACAGCAAGTCTATTCCCAACCAGCAGAAAAAACAGCTGCATCAATTCTCCCAATTTGAAGCCGAAACAGGGACAGCCCCAAGAGAAGTACTAAGTCTCAATTGCCAACAAGATCAAATGCAGTGAAAGATTCATGAAATTAATCACCATGCTAGGCAAAACAGGTATCCCGAAATTCCAGTAGCAACATGCTCTAAATTACGTTACCCAACCCATCCATAATGGATAATTTTACACAAATTCCAGTAGCACCGTCACCCATCAGAGATAATCTTAACCAAGACAACCATAAAGCCCCATCCCTAAACCAGCCCAAGATGACCGAAAGTAGCTCCAGCAGTCAAACCGCAAACAAACTTAAGTTTTTAGCTCTTAAATTCCAGAAGAAAATTAAGCGCATAAAAATTCAGCCTCTCCAATTAATTCCATTCAGCACATCCATTCCAAATTTCACGAGAACAGCACACAAAATTTCAGCACATACATTTCCAAAGAAAATTCAGCACCAAAATTCAGTCTACCAATTCATGCCAGTCAGCAACAGAATTTCTAAGACCAGAAATGTTAAATTCAGTACCTTAGGTCATCCAAGAAATTCCAACAGCAACCGCGGTTCAAAGTTGTCTCAAAGCTTTCAGCGAATTGCCATTTTATGTCAGCTACCGAAAGCAAATTCCAGAAAATCCATTAAGACTCTGGGTTGACACAGTGAGTTCTGAGTTAACTCGGTGAGTGAACTCGCTGAAGACCCATCAATTCCCTTCCCGACGGTGAACCCACCGGTTCAACGGGCAGAGTTCCCTTCCCGGAGCTTCTATCAACGGACAAAGTGAAACCCACACTTTTCCTCCCAAAAATTAATTTTCAGATCGGAAATCAGTGAAAAAACTTCACCTTTATCTTTTTCTTATTCCGAAGAAACCTTCCCGGAGCTTCTTTTCACGGGCAAAGTGAAACCCACGAATTTTCCTTTCAAAAATTGCTTCCAGATCGGACCACCAAGGGAGAAATCGGTGAGGATAAGCTACACCATTTTCTTGTCCAAGCAGTCAACCTTCCCTGCGCTTCCAGTCAACATCAGATTCCCTCATTACCGACGAACCCATCAGAAATTGGAAAACCCAATAGCAGAAAAAACCCAACCAAATCGGCCAAGGCTATAACCCAAGTCAGTATCAAAATCGGGAGAGACACTCTCCATTCTTGGCCGAGTTATAAACCCAATTCAAAGAGCTTAATCCTCTCAAATATATGGCCCCCGAACATTGACCAATATTTGGGGATGATATCACAATCGGTAGAACCGATAAGAGAGGATTAAGCGGATGAGAGAAAAATATATGGCCTCCACTGTTCTCAATGTTTCTCAAGCGGATGAGAGAAAAATAATTTGGCTCGAAAAGGGTTTGGTTACCATGGAAAAGGGGAGGAGCAATTTGTGAAAAATAGCAAAATAAATTGTGCCGCCAAGAGGCAGGAATAAAAATATGTAATTGGTGGCTGCGTGGCGCCCCTTTTCTCTTTTTTTTTTTTTTTTGTTTGGAATTAAACCTTTTCTCTTACGGGTGCACCTGCTGAGTATAACATTTGCAATTTTGTTTTTTTATACTTTTTGACATAAATTTTAATTTCAATCTATTTTCTGTTTTTTATTAATTATTTATGGGTTAATTACGTAAAATTCCCCTATAGTTTGTGAAAGTACAGGATGACCCCCCTTATGCTCCTTAATTATTAGTCACATTGCTCCTTAATATAAACTATTTATGTAAAAAATATCACTTTTTTGCTTCAAAAGTATGAAATTTATTTTTTAAAATTAAAATTTTCATTTCAAAAGTTTAAATTTAATTATAGAAGTATAATTTATAGGTTCAAAATTATAAATTATGAAATTTTCTAAAATAAACTATTCATTCAAGAAATATAAGTTTTAATTCTTAGAAGTTTCGTTTTTGAGTTCAAAAGTATAAGTACTACTTTTGAAATTTAAATTTTCATTTTAAAAGTATAAGTTTAATTATCAAATTAGAAGTATCAATTTTATGCTGAAAATTATAAGTGTTATTTTCTAAAATAAAATATGCATTCCATAAGTATAAGTTTAATTCTCATAAGCATCATTTTTAGATTCAAAAATACAAGAATTGCTTTGTAAAATAAACTCTTCGGTTAAAATATGAAAGTTTAATTCTTAAAAGTGTCATTTAATTAGGTTCAAAAGCATACGTACTCCTTTATAAATAAATTATTCATCTCAAAGGTATAAGTGTAGTTTCAAGAAGTATCATTTATAGGTTCAAAAGTATAAGTGATATTTTCAAAAATAAAATATTCATTTTAAAAGATAATTGTAATTCTCAAAAGTATCATTTTATGATCAAATGTATAAGTGACACGTTATAAAATAAATTATTCATTTCAAATGTATAAGTTTAACTCTTAAGAATATCACTTTATTATATTCAAAAGTAGAAGTGCTACTTTATAAAACAAACTCTTCAATCCAAACATATGAAGGTTAATTCTAGTATAATTTAAGTTGAAAAGTGGAGATGCTACTTTCTAAAATAAACTCTTTATTTCAAAAGTATAAGTATTATGTCCAAAAGCATAAGTACTACTACTTTTTGAAACAAACTCTTCATTCAAATAGTATGAGTTTAATTCTTAACAGTATCACTTTATCAAGTTCAAAAAAGTAAAAGTGTTGTTTTATAAAATAAAATGTTAAATTAAAATTTATAAAAATTATCAAATTTTTGAGTCAAATTTAATGAGAAAAATTATCAAAAAAGTAAGGTGGAAACCCTTTGACTGTTGGAGATGCTTGGGGACTCAAGGGTTTCCACTAGGACAGTTTTAAGAAATTTGGCATATTTTAATGATGTCAATCTACTGAGTACGTCTGCTTTGGAATTTTCTGCTCGAGGGATCTTTATGAGAGAGAATTCCATGAAGTCCGAGGGTAGGGCTTTGACCTTGAGAAGGTATTTCTTTATTGCTTCCCCCTTAGCCACATACTCCCCGTTGACTTGACTGACTACCAGAAGAGAGTCTCTAAAGGCCATCAGTTTTGAAGCGCCCAATTTTTGTGCGATTTCCATGCTTGCGATGAGTGCTTTGTATTCTGCTTCATTGTTCGATGCTTGGAACTTAAAGTGGAGGTTATAAGAGGACTTTTTCCGAAGGGATAGATAATGCATAACCATGCACTTGATCCTTCGATTGTGGATGATCCGTCTATAAATAGGGTCCAAATTTGGGCCTTCATTTATGGCTTTAGGTTGGATAAAGGTTCTGGTTCCATGGGTCTTTTAGCCAAGAAATCTGTAAGAATTTGCCCCTTGATAGCATTCCTAGGTTGAAAGGTGATATCAAACTCGCCAAGTTCAATTTCCCATTTGACCATTCGACCTGAGGCTTCAGGCTTGGTTAGGATTTAGCGCAAAGGATGGTTGGTAAAGATACAAAGTGGATGAGCTTGGAGGTAGTGTCGGAGGCATCTTACTGCATGGACCAATGCTAGGATTAGCTTTTCGGCGGAGGAGTACCTTTGTTCCGGACCCTGCAACATTTTGCTGACAAAGTATATTGGCCGTTGAACTTTCAGCTTCTTTGAGAAGGACAGCACTAACTGCTGAGGGTGAAGCTGTGAGGTACATGAACAATGTTTCCTGAGGGAGGGGTCTTGCTAGGATTGGAAGGGCAGCTGAATGCTCTTTCAGCTCTTGGATGGCTTTGTCTTATTTAGGTCCCCATTGGATGACACCTTTCCCCACATTGCCTTTCAAGATTTTGAAGAAAGGTAAGGCTTTGTCTGCTGATCTAGACAAGAAGCGGCTGAGGGCTGCCAATTTTCCAGTAAAGCATTGGACGTCTTTGAGTTTCTTTAGAGTTGCCATATCTAGGATTGTCTTCACCTTTTTGGGGTTGGGGGATACACCATTCTCCGAAACATGGTGACCAATTAATTTTCCAGAGCCAACCCCAAACTTGCATTTTTGGGGATTGACTTCATGTTGACCCGCCGGAGGGTACAAAATGTTTCGTGTATGTCCTGGATAAAGGTGTCAAGCCCTATGCTCTTAATCGCCATGTCATCGACGTATGCTTTGATGTTCCATCTAGATTGGTGTCTGAAGACTCGATCCATCAGCCTTTGGTATGGCGCCCCTGCATTTTTTAGTCTGAAGGGCATCTTCTTGTAAAAAAAGACTCAATTTTCTGTGATGAAGGCCATTTTCTCTGCGTCCAAAAAGTATTTGATTTGGATGCCAATCAAGGCATCAACTTTGAGATCAATAGGGAGCAAAGGGTGACAATCTTACTTACAGGCTTTATTCAAGTTAGTGTAATCAACACACATCCTTCAACTGTTGTGCTCTTTTTTGGCCAATACTGGGTTAGAGATCCAGGTCAGGTATTTGACCTCTTTCAAGATATTTGCATCGACAAGACTGGTCACTTCCAAATTGATGAACAAATTGCGCCCTAGGGCGAAGGTGCGTTTCTTCTGTTGGACCGGTCGGACCTTTGGATCAATGTCTAACTGGTGGGCAATAAGGTTTGGGTTAACTCCCACCATGTCTCTTGGGCACTAGAAGAATATGTCTAGGAATTTTTTGTGGAGGAGAATGAGGGAGCTCTTAATGGGTTTCGACCAATTAGCTCCAATTGTTATCCTTTTGGGGAGATCACCTTCCGTCATAGGGATTTCCTCTGTTTCTTCTCCCAGTTAGAGGGTAGTTAAGTGTTGGTGAAGAGGACCGAAATGTGGGTTTTGGATCGGAGGGTGCTTGGTTCCGCCTCTTGATTATTTTCTCAGGCTTGCTTCCTTAGTTCTATTCTATAGCACTCCCTTTCTGTTTGTTGATCTCTATAGAGGGTTGCTACACTATTGGTGGTTGGGAACTTGATAAGGAGTCAGAAGATAGTGATGATGGCTTTGAGTTTGGCTAGGGTGGGTCGGCCAAGGATTACATTGTATGGGGATTTGGGTTTTAGGACTAAAAATTCAAGGCAGACCATTTTGTTATTGGTTATTTGCCGACTGTAACCGGAAGGGTAATCAATCCCTCTGCATAAATTATTTTGTCGGCAAAATCTACCAAAGGTGTATTGGAGGGTCTGAGTTGGTATCTTATTTCTAGGTCAAGTTTTTGGAAGCAATCCCAATATAGGATTTCTGCTGAGCTACGTCCGTCCCAATAGATGTGGGGAACCAGCTTGTTGGCAACCACCGCTTTTGATATAACAGTATCTGCTTCTGTTTGATGGTCTAGAATGGGGTTCGAATGGGAGAAGCTGATGGTTTCTTCTGGCTGAAGGTGGAAGGTACCATTGTCGTCATCTGGGGTTGTCCGGCACCGTGCCTTCCGTGCGGACTCTGAGTCTCCTCCAGCTAGGCCTCCGATTATTGCTGAAATTTCGCCAATTGGACATTTCCCATCATTTCGATCTTTTTCTCCCTCCCTTGGGCGCTTGTCATCTTTCCTAGGCCAAGTAATTTGTTGCCGGTTGTCATCTGGTTTCTTGTAATCGCTCCTATGATCATTGCTTGACTAGCATTTTCCCCTATTATTTCGAGGGCAGTATTTCTTTGACCCTTGGACGAAATTCCTTAGTTGGCTGGTTTGGATGTCCTGCTCGATTTCTCTACGAAGGTCTTTGCAATCATCCATGTCATGACCATAATCATTGTGAAATTTATAGAAGATATCTGGGTTTTTCAAGAGGGAGTAGAGGTTGTGGATTTTAGGCGGAGGCTTGAGGATGTTCTTTCTGGCTAGCATGGTGTAGATCTGTTTGGGTGTTTGGTTTAGTGGGGTGAAGTATGGTAGATCTCTAGGTTTCGAATAAGGCACCTGTCTGCCTAACCTGTTATGGACATTTTTCTTGTTGCGAAAATTATCTTGGTCTTGCCCTTGGTACCTTCCGGACATAGCTGCCGCAGCTTTGCTTTTTCCTAAATTGCCTCTTCAAGTTTGGCGTCCTTATCAGCACGATGGAGGAGCTCACTAATGGTTTGTGGAGGATCTTTTATAAGATTCTTGAAGGCATCACCCTCCTGAAGACTACTGATAAAAGCTGAAATGGCTGTCTGATCTTGCAAACCCGCCACTTCTAGGCATTCGTTGTTGAATGGAGGGATTCACCCGGAGCTTGGGGATGGAGCAAAACTAGGCCTCGTTCTTGCCGAACTTCCTCCGTTGCAAGAATTTTGTGTCAAATTTAGTGGCAAAGTCCCACCAAGATGAGATGCTGGCCGGAGGGAGGCTGACAAACTATAGGCGGGCTTTCCCAGTGAGTGACAAAATGTTGGCACCAAAGGGGTTGGGGAGAGCTGTGTATTCCTTGATTGCGGTGAAATGGTTCAAATGGTCCGCAAGGTCTTTAGTTCCGTTATATTCCTTTAATCTTTCTTTAAACTTGTTGCCCTCTCCGGCACAAAGTTGGCTAATTCTGGAATGAATGGGAATGGGCGGACAGCACCTTTGGATTATTTTTTACGGAGGATACCGGACGGTTGTCGACGGAGGGTCTTAAATGGATCTCTTGAAGAAGTGGATCAAAAAGGTGATCTCCTGAGTGTGGGGATCCGGCACCTTGGACTGATTGGCGAATTCTTGGAAGGCTGTAAGCATGGATTTGATTGCGCACAAGTTGTTTTGAAAAAATTGCCACATTTCATTCAAAGGGTTGGATGGTCTGGCCGTCGAGTCAGACCTTGGGAAGGTAGTTGGATTCATCGGTGTGAAATCTAGGGCTCGTTGGGGGGCTCTGGGCGAGGGTGAATCATCGTTCTCCATCGTGATTTCGTGTTCCTTCAACATAGTCTTTAGAAAGAGGAAGTAGAGGGGAATGGTTCTCTTTTACGTCAAATAGGAGTTTTGTTCGTAGAAGAAAAGAAAAGTGGTTTCCCATAGGCGACGCCAATGATGATGTCGCTTCTGCAGGAGGGTGTGATCCTATTACCGGAGGGCAGTAGGTGATCTACTCGGGCGGAGGGATTTCAAGGACCTGTCAAAGGAAAAGGTCCGTCAAAGGATTCAGTGATTTTGTCCCTGGAATAGTTTTCGACTGTCAAGTTAATTAGGTAGGAGCAAAGTATGAGATAATTTCTTAAGTAGATAGAGAGTGTGTGGAACCGTTACCTCGAAAGGTATTAAATGTATTTACAGAGAGCCCTTGGGATTAGTTGTGAGGGTCTCTCAAATCCAACGGGTGTCCTCATATTGTTGCTCTTGTACCGATGAAAAGTGTCGGATGGTGAACAGTGCTGGAGGGCACTGTAGCGTATGGTATCTGGGGCCACTGTGGGGTCTGAGCGTGCCTTGTAGGCTTTGGGACACCCTGTGGGACCCAGTACAATATTATACTCTATTAATATGCTTACAATGGGGGTGACGTGTTTGTGATTCCAGTTTCTGCAATAGCGGTTTTTATGAAGCGGGTTTTGGGTGGGGAAAGCCAATATGGTCAACTTTCCTGGGTGGATATGGAAATCTGCCTTACTACATCGTGTTGATGGACACGAGATTAGGTGATGGTATTGAGGCTTAGATCATTTTAGATGAGGAAACCATCAATATATTTCAGAATGATCCAGAATTAATCCTTGCCTTTGCAACTTTGAATCCTAGCCCTCTTCAAATTCACAACCCTCTTCCTGGCGCCTATCTTTAGAGAAGTGATTTTATTGATGTCCAATGTTGTTCATCTTTTACAACTTGAATTTGTGTCTAAACAATCAAAGAGTTTCAGACTTTGATGTTAAAAAAATCGATTGTACGCATATATCTAGAGTCACTACTACAAAACGGAGCTTCTACGGCGGTTATAAAGGGCTTTTAACGGCGGGGTTTAGCATTTTTGAACCGCCATCTATCTGGCAGCCGTTGTAAGTTAGCGGACTTTCTACGGCGGGTTGAACCGCCATAGAAAGGGTACACTTTCTACGGCGGTTCAAGGTTGAACCGCCGTAGAAAGGGTACCTTTCGACGGCGGTTCGACCTTGAACCGCAGTAGAAAGAGTACACTTTCTACGGCGGTTCAACCTTGAACCGCCGTAGAAAGTGTAACCTTTCTACGGCGGTTCAAGGTTGAACCGCCGTGGAAAGGGTACACTTTCTACGGCGGTTCAAGGTTGAACCGCCGTGGAAAGGGTACACTTTCTACGGCGGTTCAAGGTTGAACCGCTGTAGAAAGGGTACCTGAACCGCCGTGGAAAGGTTACACTTTCTACGGGGGTTCAAGGTTGAACCGCCGTGGAAAGGTTACACTTTCTACGGCGGTTCAACCTTGAACCGCCGTAGAAAGTGATCCTTTTTACACCCGAACCGCATTAAAATCATTAAAAACCTGCTGCTAAAACCTGGTTTAAAGCAAAACCTGCTGCTAGAACTTGAAATTTAATACAAATATCAACAATATACAAATTGAAATCGCTTTTATAATACAGCGTATCCAAAAAATATTTGTACAACTCTAATATGAACAAGCTAATTAGTATAGGCCTACAACTACGGAGGATGCTCCAAAATATAACGAGCGCATATTTTTCGCACTGCATCTATCTCCACATTGCTTAATGGAGTGCGGTCGATCTTGAAGTGCTACAACAGTTTTTTGAAATTTATAAGTACCCGAGTAAGCAAAATGAAATACAGTCATTTTTAAATATGTAATGAGAAATATATATTTACCTTTTCAAGTGCAAATGTGGATGATTTCATTGCTATTTGGTACATGTAGTGCATTACATAGTACCCACACTCCCAATTGCTCGTTTGCCTTTTATGCTAATGAATTAATATATACGAGTTAGAAGATCATACAATTAATTGTATACAACACAACGGTGATCGAGTAAAAAATTTCTACGAATATTCATCACTAATTAATTTCTACTCATCTTCCTACTATGTTCACAGAAGCATGCTTATATTAACTTCTGGGAGCACTGGACCCATGGATTGCATGCATAATCAAATACCTCAATAAATAACTTGACTAACTAATAAATTAATTGACTAACACTATACTAACATAGGCTACTAGACTCACGGATTTAATTAAAACAACTAACACTACTAATTGCTTAGGCTACTAGACCCACGGATGTAATTAAAAATTTTAATAAGAACCAATTTAATTTACCTTAACTACTATTCACGAAGGTGGCATATGCACATTTCTGGGCAATCCCAACAAAGCTTGATAGTTAAACATCACCCTATAAAAATGAAAGCGGCACGAAAATAATTAGCAATATATGGATATATAGGCATTCTAACAGATGTTAATATATATAACTCACTCGTCCATAAGCTCCACCGCCTCCTCCTTCTGTGGATTTTGTAAAGAATCAAACCAGTATACAACCTTATCTACTGGTCTAATGGCCATTAGCATCCAATGTTCACTGCCAACAAAAAATTTAATGACGTACGTCAGATCTTCATATAAGTGTTTCTTAAATATTAGAGAAGCGCTTACAGTGTCACTTACCCCTGAAGATAAGGCACCAGATACATTTCTTTATTCCTATCCTTCAAGATTCGCGCAATGTAGTTCACCCTAGCTTTAAGCGTAGTTTGTGTGGGTGTGACATGATCAGCCGAAAGGAAACCTATCCCCTTTCTCCCATTCCTTTCAGCTAACTCATGTAAAGCTCTAAAGAATTTACAAAAAGGGCTTCATTGGTTAGCCTATGCACATGGAATGCATAATATATAACAATAATCAGAAATAGGTTATAAAATTAAGTGGAAACTCACTGGGTGAACAACTGCATCAAACTGTTTTGAGACCTGGCTTTCTCTGGTCAATAACTCTTTGACATCCCCTCGATCCATGAAATTAGGCTGGTCCAAACCTATGACTTCTTTTGTCATTTGAAAGTAGAAGCCATCGAAGCCCGAATCATTATCCCATCGGAGCTGTAACTCTTGCAATGGATCAGCTGTCGATGAGGATGACTCCTCAGTCGGAACCGTCGCCGAAGGAGATGTCTTGTCATCCATAGAACTCATCCGGCCTTTTTTCTTTTGGGCACTTTTATCCACCTAACATCATTTAAAATAACATTAAATATACAAAACGGTATTAAGTAATACACAAATAAATGAAAGAATATACCTTTGTTACCGGAGCCGGCTGAATAATTTCAATCAACTCTTTAGGCCATTCCACGAAAAAGGACTTGGCCATTCCCACTGTTGCAGCCTCTTCCTCAGGAAATGGCAGCGGGGCACAGTCATCATAGGAAATTTTAATTGTGACCCTCGCGCAACCTTTCCTAACCTCGCGCCTGTGGTGCTTGCTTTGCTTATAAATATTTCCTTTTGCCACAAGCTTACGCCGCGTTTGCGAATCCTCATGAAGGAACAGATGGCATTCACACCCGTCCTAAGATAATAGGCAAGCGAATGAACATTAGTCAACTATTAAGAATAACTTAACAAAGCACTGTAATAAAGAAAAAAAAAATTTTGAAGTATTAAAAGAAGCCGTTTAATTTTATTTACCTTGTATTCGCCTAAAGCACCGCCGTCAGAGGCTTTGATCGGGTCCGTAGGTGCAACATGTATCATCTCCAAATCGGGCAACCTTGTAGGTATCAGAGGAGAAACAGGGCTCACAGGGGATACAAGGACCGCTCCGGAGGTCTCTGGGTGCAAGCTCTCATCCGGGGCATTATTCATGACGGTGGCTTTTAATGTATCATAATCGGTTCCCATCTTACCACATATAACCCCAATCATCATCTTCAGCTGTGTCTGACATTCATCTAGTTGGGCAGTGGTTTTCTGAAGCTGTCGCTTAGTTAAATCAAGTTCCTCTTTAAGCGACGGCTTTGTTTTCTGTGGGAAAACCTCTGTGATACGTGCCCGCGTAGAATGGCCGCGATAACGACCGGGGTGATCGCGCTTGCCCGTTGCAATGACAAGAATGTCATTCCTACCCTCTGCAACGGTCTCCCCTTGGGACTCGCGGGAACATAGATTTTCCTACACATGTTGCCAAATATAGTAAATGTAAATAGATTAATTAAATATAAATAAATACACATATACAGAGATTATTCATTTCTTTATATAAATTTTAAATATAAAATTGATAACCATAATTATAAAATATAAATAAATACACATATATACAAATTAGTCATTTATAATTTACTTTACAGTGACAACTAGATAATAATAATTTGATATAAACATTTAATGTCAACCAAATTATTAATTAGCATTTCATCATAGATATCTAGTAATAAATAATCAGTTATAATAAAAATTCTATACACATAGACTTTAAATATTAAAATAATTGAAACATAAGAAAATGTAAGGTGCAAAACTTACAATTTCCTTCGCTACACGCTCAGCCTCTGGCGTGAAGAATTCCCCTTTTTTGTTCGTATGGGCATGTATCCAAAGGTCATGACGGCCTGGCCCTGAATAAGAATCCTCGCCTTCTTCGTCGGACTGACCCTCCTCTGAAGGCTTCTTTCCGGATGCACTGACCTCCTCGTCATGCAACTGCTGCTTCAGCAGTCGGTAGCCACCGCGAGATAGATTATGGTAGAAAGCATTTAAATTGGCATTCTTTTGGGCTTTTCCACGAATTGCCTAGAGAGAAATATAATGAAAAATTATTATCCCTAAACTGAGCAATTTCAAATATCCAAAAAAAAGAATGAAATCAATTTTAAAAAAATATACCTGCCATTCTTCTGTCTCGCGGCTAGCCTTGAACTTAATCCATGTCTCCCTAGGGATAAATTTATATTCCAAACGTGGGTCCCTACCCTTCATGGGACCATGTACATATTTCCCTAAATAGGATTTGAAATCTTTCCACCGTTTACCGGCATAACTAATCCACTTATCTTCGAGTTCTTCGGTGGACTCGAAAACAAATAATGCCTACAGTGAAAATTAGGAGTAAAATTTAGTGAGGAATTTGAGTAAAATTGTATGGAAGAATTAAGAAACAAAGAATGCATTATAATTAAAGAAAATACCCGTATTTCCATCCAAACTCTCTTCTTGAGCTCCGCGGGAACTTTCGGCCATGATTCATATTCCACTAAGTCCACTTTGCTCCGGGCCGTATATGCCACAAAGGTAATCCACTGTACATGATGTACTCTAGGCTCGAGCCTGGAATCAAAAGAAATGTCAAGAGTTTCCCCATTCTTTCGCATTTCCAATAGGTCATTGCAATTTGTGGGCCCTCTAACTCTACTAGATTTAGTAGAAGAACCATCTCCATGCTCCGTATTGCTTTTTCTTTTTCGGGCCATTGAAAGTACCTTAAACTTCATTTACATAGAAAGAGAATTCAATATAACATATATGCAATGACAACAAAAGCTTTAATGTCAAATACAAGAATGCTTGTAATGTTGAAAAAAAAGTGGTACATTCGCAAAATTCACTCCTACAAATACACAATTACCATTAACCAAATTAAACCAAATGAGGGCAAAAAAAAAGTCCGTTTATAAAGGGGACGATTGATAAAGTAATTCACATTTCACAACCAACAACTAATGTGGAAAAAAGGCAATGTACATTCGTAAAATTCACTCCTAAAAATCCACAATTACTATTATCCAAATTAAACCAAATGAGGGACAAAAAAAAGTGGACTTCTCAAGGGTACCATTGATAAAGTACTTCACATTTCACAACCAACAACTAATGAGAACATTCATTCATTTCTACTAAAGGAATAACATTTCACAAAGTGGAATCAACAACAAAGCATTTTCCTCATTATCACTAAAGGAGGAACACTAAATCGAATAAAAACTGAAATCAAACACCAATGTTCTAAAATTAATCAAGCAAAACCGAAATAATCATTTGAGTTTCTCATTTTCAAAAAAAAACCGGAATTTCAAAGGGTACCTAATGGAACATTAATCAAACCCTAGGTTCTCAACTTATGTAGGACAAAACACTCAATTCAACAACCAAACCAAATGCTACAAACAATCAATAAATCCCAAAACTTTCCAAGCTTTCATCACAAGAGTTAAAACCGAAATCTACCATAAATATCAACCAACAAAATCCTAGTGCAATGGTAAGCATTTGCAAAATGTAAGGTTAAATACACAAAAGTTTAAAATGAAAGCATAGAAGGTGGAACCTTTTGGGTGAACTCAAAAAAAAATCCAAGCTTTAAGTTTATATGGGAGGGTGGAAATGGAGAGCCGACTGACGGTGAATGCTTGGGCAGCCGAACAATCGGTGAATGCTTGGGCAGCCGACGGATGATCGGAAGGTGGAGGAGGTCGCCGGCGATGGGAGAAGCGACGAAGAAGACGAACGGCCGCGGGAAGAAGCTTCGGGAAACAGGGGAAGTGAAGGGGAAAAGAAGGAAGAAGAAAGGAAGAGAATGAGGGAGGAAATGAAAAAGGTAAAAATTTGAATTATAATTAATAACCGAGCTACTTTCAACTGCGGTTCAACCTTGAACTGCCGTTGAAAGTATACTTTCAACTGCGGTTTGAGGTTGAACCGCCGTTGAAAGTATACTTTCAACGGCGGTTCAAGGTTGAACCGCAGTTGAAAGTTTACTTTCAACTGCGGTTGAACCATGAACCGCGAACCGCAGTTGAAGGTACACTTTCAACTGCGGTTCAATGTTGAACCGCCGTTGAAAGTGTACCTTCAACTGCGGTTCGAGATTGAACCGCGGTTGAAAGTCCGCACTTTTTCTCGGTTTAAGTAGAAAAAATTGGAGCCAATTCCCGCGCGGTCATATTTTAATATTAAATTTTTTTATTTTCCATTTTCAAATAACTATTCCCACAATTTGGTAAATATAATAATACATACCCAGATTTTGTATATTTATTAATTATGTACACAATCTCGACTTTTATTAACCACTTCATAATTAAATTTCAAATTTTTAATTGAACCACATATTTGCATTTAAATTTCCCGCGCGTGCTACTACACGTACAATAATTATTGGTCAAACATAAAAATTAATAATTTCTGTAACTTTAATACATGTAAGAGCCAAGAAAGTAATAAGCTTCATTATGTTCCCTAAAATTCCTACTTTTTCGACTTGGCGAACGGGATAAAAAAATCAAATCCACAAATGCATTAGGTACGTATAGTAATATTAAAATTAATTAATAAAATTTAAGTGGCCGAAAAATTTTTTTTGCTGAAAGTCATTAGGACTTTATGAGCATTATTTGAAATTAGCTAGAAGTTTGACTTTTAGACTTTTAAATACTTAGAAGATGAAAATTGGTCAAATGAAATTAGAATGATATTTTAAATATATGCTAAGACCAATTTTGAAGTTAAAATACTCAAGAAAAGATGAGTTAGGCAAAATAGAGAAACATTTGAGAAAATTTGAAATCTGCATTTGATTGATGAGTCTTTGAGTGATATAATCCTAGAATGCAATGTTTTAGAGTTAAAATGATGCATTAGGATCTATGTCATCTTTGGTATCTTGAAATTCTTGCACATGTTAAAACGGTTGAAAATTTTCCTTTCAAGATAGCAAGAATTAAGCATGTTTGCATTACATAAAAATGGTTGACCAAGTGGTTGACTTTTTAAATATACATGCTTTAGCTTATTTGAGAGTTTAAGAATTAACTTATTGATAATTTGAAGTTGCTCCCATGAGAAAATTAAGGATATATGCTTCAAAATGGCAAGCTTCAATTGAAAAAACTTGACCAAGTAGTTGACTTTGAAAATATGAATGCTTTGGATTGTTTGAATCTTTATGCATAACTACTTGAGCCTTTGAAGGTGCTTGGATGATATATAAAATGCTTGATAGAAACTTGAATTTAGCAACTTTCAAAATTCAAAGCTTAATATAATTAAGCTTGAAAAACGTTGACCGATAGGTTGACTTTGCACATATGCATGATTTGAAATGTTTCATTCCTTTGAATGTCAAAGCAAAAATCCAGGAAAAGGGTGGCGCTTCACTATATATCTATTTCCATCTTAAGAGTCACCGCGGTTAATTTATGAAAATCGGGAAAAAAAAACTTAATAGAGAGTAGGGTTTAGGGGTTAGGGTTTAGAGTTTAGGGTTTAGGGTTTAGGGTTTAGAAAATGATATGAAAATAGAAAATTCATGAGTAGCGCGGGAATTGGCTCCAAAAACTAATTTTCTACGGCGGTTCAACCTAGAACCCGCCGTAGAAAGTATTTTCTACGGCGGTTCATGTTTGAACCGCCGTAGAAAGTTTGATTTCTTCGGCGGTTCAAAGTTGAACCGCCGTAGAAAAGTAGTTTTTGGAGCCAATTCCCGCGCTACGTACGTACACATGGATTTTCTATTTTTTTGTGCCAAATTCAAAATACATTATATATATATATATATATATATAAGAATTAATTATAAAAGGTCTCTTAAAGTATTCAATTATTCAAATGAAAATATTTTATTTATGTAGTGGAAATTTACAAGATATCGAGAGCATAGAGGATCGAGAGAGTTGGATACATATGATGTGCATCAAGAGGGGAAAGGAGAAAAGCGAAAGATGTATATATATATATATGTATGTATAAACAGATATGTATATATATATGTTTGTAAATTAATGAAATCCAGTGTTTATTTAATTTTTTTCGGCCACTTAACTAATATTAATTAATTTTTATATTACTATACGTACCTATAATGCATTTGTCGAAAAAGTAGATATTTAACGGAACATAATGAAGCTTATTATTTTATCGTCTCTTACATGTATTAAATTTACGAAATTTATTAATTTCTATATTTGACCTATAATTAATAAATATACACAATCAGGGTATGTATTATTATACTTACAAATTGGTGAGATTAGTTATTTGAAAAATGGAAAAAACAAATTAATATTAAAATATGCCCGCGCGGGAATTGGCTCAAATTTTCTACGAGGAGACCTTTCAACGGCGGTTCAACAACGAACCGCCGTTGAAAAAAGAATCCACCGCGGTTCACGAGTGAACCGCCGTTGAAAGTGGACTTTCAGTGGCGGTTAAACATTGAACCGCCGTTGAAGATACACTTTCAACGGCGGTTAAGAATTGAACCCCGTTGAAGTTTCACTTTCAACGGCGGTTAAGAATTGAACCCCGTTGAAGTTCCACTTTCAACGGCGGTTCAATGTTGAACCGCCGTTGAATAGACGACCCGGTTAATTAAAGTTCAAAATTTTTGAACGTTCTTTTCCTCCCTCATTCTCTACCTCTCCACTCCCATTTTTTCCCCTGCATTTCCCCAGTTTCCCGAACCCGCTAACAAGTAATTTATAAAGAGTTAAATATAAAATAAAAACAAAATGAACTGCGTATAGATTTCCCTGGAAATTTTACCAAAGTACTACTCCTTGGAAGAAAATAATAATAATAATAATACAAGAAACATTTATTCATAAATGAAAAACAAGGAAATCTATTTTCCGGAAAATTTGACAAAGTCTCCCTTATAAATGTAACGTACTCCCTGTAAATTCGATGCACATATACTTCAATACTTCACTAAAATTCCAACTATTTCGAATAATACGGAATTCAGTTTCAAATCACTTCAGACAGAATCTCCTCTGCTTGTTTTTTACCAAAACACAAGTGCAATTTAAGATCAGCACATAAGTTTCACACAATTTCAAAAAATAACATATTCATTTATAAACAGTTCTGCATATGAAGTCCCTGGAAATTTTGTCCCTTGATTGCGCGGCTTCATCCGAGGTGTGACCTGTTTCAATCCCACAGTACGAAGGATAAAAATAAATGTTGTTAAAAATTTATTGAATCCTCTCTTCATTAAAATCAAAGAAACATATACAAATACACAAACACACATACACACCCACCGGAATTGAAGTTTAATAAAAACAAACAATATACCTGAAAATGATTCTTAACTTATTCTCTTTCTCTTAAGGGACACTTGATCCTCGAACCATAATCTTTCGCTGTGGTCATCACGAAGTATGTATTTATCAAGTTCCCTATCTTCCTCATCTGCTCTCGGTTCAGGTAACCCACTAGATAAAAGGGCCAGCCTCATGAAGCCCTTCTTCTGTATCTATCCCTTCCACACCGTGATGTTGTTTACCATGAAGAACAACAGACCAATGTTCGTCGCAAGGATCGGTGATATAAAAAACTTGTTTCGCCTGCGATGCAAGTATAAATGGTTCCCCCTTGAAACCCTCCCGATTGAGGTTGACCAAGGTAAAACCCAATGGATCATCAGTTCGAACCCCACTATTGTTATCAACCCATTTGCAGCGAAATACAACTACTTTGAAACAAACATAGTCAATCTCCCAAATATCTTCGATCACCCCGTAATAAGCCATGCTTGCATACAATGGATTTTTATCCTTCCTGCTAGAAACATGTAAAGCCTCTGAGATTAATGTAACACCATTGTTTTGTGCCGTACTCTTCTCATCTTGTCTCTTAGTAGCAAATGAATATCCATTTATGTCATAGCATGAAAATGCTCGTACCGCAGGGCTGGGCCTAAATGCCAACCATTTCAATGTCTCCGAAACGTCTTTGCCCAGGACAGCATTACCAAACCAATAGACAAATGTCCGAATATGTTCATTGAGCACACGTTGATCCGTCCAAGCAGGATAAGACGTTCTTATTGACTGTATGTGGTCTGTCACATAGGGCGCAACTTCTTCAGAATTGCGCAGAATATAGAGATGCGCCTTCATTAATTCAACATTATACGGCAAAAAAATTTTTCCTCCCCTTCTGCCCATACCTGTAATCCTCCCATCGTGCCGATTCTTAGATATTCCAATGGATGCGGTCTCGGCCAAGTACTCAGTGCAAAACTCAATTACCTCCTCAGCTATATAACCTTCAACAATACTAGCATCAGGACGACAACGATTTTTCACATACCCCTTATATACTTTCATATATCGCTCGAATGGGTACATCCATCGCAAATGAACAGGCCCGCAGATTTTTATCTCTCTGACCAAATGAATCACCAAATGCACCATAATATCAAAGAAGGCGGGTGGAAAATACATTTCTAATTGACAGAGGACAACAATTATTTCATCTTGTAGCTGATCAAGTCTTTCGCGCGCGATAACCTTGCTACATATAGCATTGAAGAAGAAACAAAGTCTTGTTATACTGGACTTAACATGCTTGGGCAATATCGAGCGAATAGCTACAGGCAACAATTGCTGCATTAAGGCATGGCAATCATGAGACTTCAAACCAACCAGTTTTAAATCTTTCAAGGAAACAAGTCTGCTTACATTTGAAGAATATCCAGATGGAACTTTGATGCTACGCAAACTTGAACACAGTTGTTTTTTCTCCTTTCTGGACAAAGTGTGACAGGCAGGGGGTAGATATGTGCGTTGTCCTCGAGCTACCGGTGCTAAATTTGCTCTTATGTTCATATCAACCATATCAAGTCTCGCGTTATAACCATCCTTAGTTTTACCAGGGATGTTCAAGAGCGTACCTAAGAGGCTTTCGCAAATATTTTTCTCAATATGCATAACATCGAGACAATGTCTGACATCCAAGTTCTCCCAGTATGGAAGTTCAAAAAATATGGATTTTTTCTTCCAACAACCTGTATCATTGTTGCTGGACTCCGAAGTTTTACCAAACTCAACATTAATGTCCGTCACACGAGCTTTCACCTCTGGCCCGCTCAAGGGTTCTGGAGCTTTTCTGAACTCTTGGAATCCATTGAATGCTCTTTTCATATGGCGATACGGATGAGTCTCGGGAAGAAATCTGCGATGCCCAAGGTATACTGTCTTCCTCCCATGTGCAAGCTGACAAAAATCTGTACTCTCCTCACATATTGGACATGCTTTATGCCCTTTAACAGAGTACCCAGACAAGTTTCCATAAGCAGGAAAATCATTAATGGTACAGAACAACATGGCACGTAATGTGAACATTTCTTCACGGTAGGCATCAAACACAGGTGCGCCTTCATCCCATAACTTTTTCAAGTCTTCAATAAGAGGAGCAAGATACACATCGATGTCATTTCCTGGTTGCCGTGGGCCTGAAATCATTAGAGACATAAGTATGTACTTGCGCTTCATACACAAGTAAGGCGGCAAATTGTAAATAACCAACATCACCGGCCATGAGCTATGTGTGCTACTCAGACTGCCAAACAGGTTCATTCCATCAGTACACAGACCAAGCCTCAAATTTCTTGCTTCTCCCCCGAAAGAAGGATACATTGAATCAATCTTTTTCCACTGATCTGAGTCTGATGTATGCATTATCACCTTGTCATCATCACTGGGAATACACCGATCTGAATGCCATGTCAATAGCTTTGCATCTTTTTCATTAGCGAACAACCGTTTAAATCTCAGTATTATAGGAATATACCACAGAACCTTAGCTGGCGACCCCTTCTTTTGCGCATCAGAACTGTCTTCAACAGCATCACACAGCTGCTTGTTTTTGTATCGGGGAGTGTTACACTTAGGACATCGCAATAAATCCTTATACTCATTCCTGTAGAGGACGCAATCATTTGGGCAAGCGTGGATCTTCTTATACTCCATACCCATTGGACACAACATTTTTTTCGCCTCGTAAATTCGATCTGGAAGTTCATTATCTTCTGGGAGCATATCTTTCAATACCCTCAATAAGGCTGTAAAACTAGTATCTGACCACCCATTTGCCGCTTTCAAACTAAACAACTTCAAAACACTAGACAATCGTGTATATTTACTGCAACCCTTGTATAGAGGCTTCTCATTGTCACCCAAAATCGAAGCAAGAACTTCCGGTTTATCAGCAAAATCCTCGGCCACATCCTCAATCATGGCATCTAATCGATCTCTAGTAATCGCATCATCTCCTTTTGCATGAGATTTTCTTTGCTCAGGTAAACCATCAATACTTTCACCATGCCAAATCCACAGTTTATAAGAAGGATCAAACCCGTGCCGATATAAATGGAATCTTATTGTATCTGAGTTATCAAACCGCGCCCCATTTTTAGAAGATTTGCACGGACAATGAACGTACTTTGTATTCTTATAAGCGAATTGAATGAAATTCTCAACTTCTCTCGCATAAGAATCGGAGGTCCGATCACCACAGAACAAGATATTTCGATCCATGTGTAACTAAGACCTTGAAATAATTAAAAATACCAAATAATAATTCAACAAACAATGTACAAAGTATCAAGTTGCATGCTTGTCTTAGCACATGTCATAATACTTATGTTAGTCATATATGTGCAAAACTACTATAATACCTCAATGAAAAAAATAATGCAATGACAACACATGCGCAGTAGACATAATCGAATGAAGAAGAAACTCTAAGTTTTTCATTCATGCATTTCGTCAAACACATAAAATGCATAAAAAAATAATACACACTCTAAGTAGTGCTAATTATATGAACATCATCCATTAAAAATCAAACACTATAAATCAAATTATATCACCGAAAACTACATAGTATAACTAAATAGGGTTCCACACTACTAAGGTTCGCCACATACATGGAATATATATATGCAACTTTAATTTTCAGCCATGCAGCTACCATAAATAAAAATAAATGCTATAGGATGACATATCTAAAGTACAAGCATAAGCAATTACTAGAAAATTTTACAAGTTTCTAACCTTTAGGTGGTAAATTTTAGCTCCAAATGACGATTCTTTAGGTTCAACGTGCAAAACCGTAGTAGAAATTTGGAGACAGACACTCTCGGGCGCGATATGGGAATACACGGTGTTTTTTAGGTTTTAATATATATATACGTCAATACTACGGCGGAGAAAATTAAACCGCCGTAGAAAGGGGACTTTCTACGGCGGTTGGAGGGAAACCGCCGTGGAAAGTGGACTTTCCACAGCGGTTACTTTCCAACCGCCGTGGAAAGTCCACTTTCCACGGCGGTTGCCCTCCAACCGCCGTAGAAATTCCCCTTTCTACGGCGGTTTGTCCCAACCGCCGTAGAAAGTCCGTTTCTACGGCGGTTCATTTTTAAACCGCCGTAGAAAGTCCTGTTCTACGGCGGTTCATTTTTAGACCGCCGTAGAAAGTCCGCATTCCTTTTATTACTGCGGTTTTCTATTTTCCGCCGTTAATTCGCAGCCGTTAAAGCTCCGTTTTGTAGTAGTGAGTGTTTTGCAATAATTTCTTATGAGTAAGATGATGTTTAATACGCCATAAATTTATCTTTATATTAAAGTATTTTCTTTGTTCTACAGAAAATTCAGCAATTTTTTTTTACTGTTATTTATATTTTGATATAAAAATATTAAAAGGAAAATAATTGTTGTCCTTGTGTTGAAAAAAAAAAAATCCCCTTTGTACATCAAGATTTTTTAAAACAAAAGTAAATATGGAGCTTAAATGTAAATGTTGACTTAAAAAGAAAAAGAAAAGACGTACTATTCAAACAAAAATAATTATGGGCGTTAACATATATTTTTACATATAAAGAAGCACTAGCACATTATACATATTACTACAAAATTTGGACCTAGTTGTTGAGTCCTGAGCCGTCTTGACCTTTGGGCACTTGAATTGAAGGTGACATTCTTTCCTGTGCTATTTCGTTGAAGCAACATGATCCCAAACAGGGCAAATGGTGCTTATATAATTACGTAAACAATGTTCAATAAATTAATATATATATATATATATATTTTGGCTGCTGTTATTGTCAGAACAAATATTAGCATACAGAGTAAAAATTGGCCTTTCTTACCACAATACCTTAATTACTCACATCACTTTTATCCCTTTTTTTCTCAACCTAATCAGTTGCTACTTTTTCGTTTCAACTCATCTCTTTTCTCTGACTGATCGTTTCTTTTTTCTCTTTTTCTGTTACCCAAAAGGGAAAAAAATCAATTCGTCCATGAGAAAGCAAACTTTTGTATTCGTTCTCTTCCTCATCTCTTGATTTCTTCTCCTTCATAATGAATCTCAAAAACTGGTTGAAACATCAATCCAAAGGTTGTCAATGCAACCTACATCCAACTCCAACTACAGCAATTACATCGTAGGCGCATTTAATTTATGCATTAATCTTATATATTTGAAGAATTCAAGTCATAGTTTTCAGATTTAGCATATAGTACAAGAAAAAAAAGGTTTGTTACTCCTTTATGGAGCCTAAACTGTACCGAGAAATAAGATGTCAAACCAAGCTACCGGAATAAGGTGGTTTGTTTTTGGGCTTTTCTATTGATAGATTTTTCGTATATGCGTTCTTCTTATTCAGATCGACAAGTAGGTGTTATGGGGGCAGCTACAAAATTCAAGTGAGAGGGCTTTGCATTTTCTGAGAGAATCTGAAACCAATGCAGTTCAACAATGAGTAGGTGTCCGATGCTGAAAAGGGAAATTGAAGCATTAGCATGTGGACAAGGAATCGTTGCATAGTTCGTTCTGCAAATATGGACTGGGCAACTATATCCAAGCAGATTTGTTCAAGACTAAAAATCAATTAGTCCCATCTTTGATCCACTTTGAAGATGATATGGATTATAGGCATCGTATATCCTGTTGGATATTTCCCGAAATAACAACAATGACTAACAACAACAAGAGCAGTGACTGAATTCTTCAAACTGAAAATTAGTCAATTACAAAAGTAGTACAAAAGAAATGCTGCTTCAAATCGTGTTAGGCACTTTCCTTTAGTCTTTATTAGTCCCCTTTGGTATGCAAGATATTCAGGACTAATTTATGGGATAAGATAAATTCTTTTGTTGTAAGCCTACACTAACTTAAACAAAACCAAAAACAAGAGAGAAAAGAGCAAGAAATCCTTGCACAATGAGAGTGATTTTGTGTGTATGTAAATCCATACAAATGAGTCTATTTATAGATCTCCAAAGGGTGACATTTAATAGCCACATCTCTTACGAAGAGGTAGGAAGAAACGGGACTCAATTCGGATAAGAATTGATCTCGAAATCTCACTTTTCGTGAAGAGGTGCAATAGTTCAATAATGAAGGAAACTCACTTGAATTCACTCGACATCATGCGAGGCCTCATGCGACTCGCACGACCTCTCGCATGTAGCAAGTCTGCTGGATGTCACCTTTGGCTTGGCTACTGGAAGTCATGCGACGCATTGTGCGACTCGCACAGTCTATCGTATGATTTCACAGCCATTGCTTTAGGCGTTTTGTTCCAATTTTGCTATCGGTTTACTGTGCGAGTCTTTGTGCGACTCGCACGTCAAAGCACATCCCAACATCTTCTTTTCCTCAGTAAATTATTGAAAAATTTCCAACAATGCCCTGCCATTTTCCAATGATTTGGAAAATTGCCTTCCTCTCAAAGTCAAGAAGTTTCCTTGATAACTTATACATCAACTACGGTATCTTTCGATTGAACCAAAACCTTAGTGAAAACATCCTACAAACATGTCGAACTATTTTGGTAGACAAGCTTTGAACCAACAGTCCATTGACAAGCCTTAATGTAATCACACACAAGTTGGCTATTCTGCAACATGTTGTAAACAACACATAACAACTATGTGCCTCAATCCCTTCATAAATGTTTCTAAGGTTTAACCAAAAACCTTTTATGATTATTCATTATACATTTATATAGGCAAGTCTCAAAAATGCCCTTGCCATATGAGAGCTTCAACCATTTTATTGCTTTCTCATATTTGGCATTAATATCTTGGACTTGTTAAGAACTTGAAGTTCAACCTGTACTCACTAGCTATTTATAACACTAAAATTATTAGTGTTCCAACCATTTAGACAATGTATTTTTCGCTATATTGAATTCAGAACTAGTACTTTAACTAGTAATGAATTGAGGTTTTCATTGTAAACGGTCTAGGACATGTTTCTTGATAGAATATAATATTTCCTATCAGTCTTTAATCCATTCTTTAGTTTGCCTAATTGGCTTAAGCAAATTTTCTCTTATTGAGTTCTCAAATCACTATTCCAAACGGTTACTTAATCTCATAGATTAAGACTCCATCATTTAGTGATTTTTAATCTGGAATTTTTAATCCATTCTCATTGATTTCTCTTTGTATCAATCTACATATGATTCCTCAACAAAGGTACATCCTTCTTTATGTGACCAAACAAGCAATTAATTGCATTTATTGATTTCATTAAACACATTTTAATGAACATATCACATTTTATTGAATATATCGTATCTGATTTGTGGTTTATAAATTTAAGATTGATGCTAATTATTTTGATGTTCTTCTAATTTTCTCACTGATAGTTCATAGGGTCAAAAATGATACTTAACAAATTATCGTTTTATACTTGTAAAAATGGACACTAATACTACCTTACATCGAACATGATACTTTCAAAATTGGGCAACTGATAGTTACTTCCTTATATAATAGGTTTAATGAAAGTTACCTCTTATATAACCACCTTCCAATATTTACATACTAAAATGTTATTTTGATAGAAAAATTATAGAAATAATGATGTTTGATATTAAAATGTGGGAAATACTTAAACTAACCATAACATATGACATCATTAATTCTATCTTTTTTATGTTATTTGGATGTGAAATATTAATATTCACCTTAATATATGATGTTATCTTTTTTCCCCTCAAGACAATATCGTATACATGCATTATAAAAGACAAATAGATAAAGTCACATATTAAGGTTGATTTGGTATATTTTATCCTAATAACATGAGAAACAAATTAATAATTTCACACACTAGGGTTAATCTTGATATTTCACACATTTTAAGATTAAACATTTTTATTTTTAGTTTTTTATATGAAAATAACAGTTTTAGCCATAAATAAAAGGGATAACTGCATGGTTTAAAAATATAGAGGGATAATTGTTATTGAAACTATAATACAATGAGGTAACTGTCATTTGCCCTTAAAATTTACATGTGATAATTTGTACCCTCACAAAGAACTTATTTATTCTATCCACATTTTTTTATTTCGACAATTTAATATTGCTACTTTCAATACTAACAACTTAGATTTCGTAATCCTGAAGGTGATACTGATATTATTATACTATATTTGGGATTGATACTCGATCTCCTAAAAAATGATACTTTAAAAGTAGTCACGAATACTATGTTCCAAATTGTTTATTCCTTGCTATTGCTATATTAAATGATTGTAAGAGCTGAGATTTATGTATAAATTACATTTGATCACATATATACAACAGTTTCACACAAAGTTTTGTTGGAAAAGAATAAATATATTAGTTCTACTAGACTAATGGAACATTCTACTTGCTCTAATCACTATTTATTTATTTATTAGTACTATCTTTTTCGTTGGGTGTGCTTTTTCTGTGATTGGAGAGATAGGGTCAAGGTTGTTAAACTCGTATTTTTAGCTAAACTCGTTTTAGGTTTAGAATCGGAATCGTAGAATCGGAAAATAGCTTAAAATTGAATAAATAATTTCAAAAAATGAATATCAATGCCATATGCATACAAATGGAATTATAAACTACTTATAATCATTTAAATTTAATTCTAAAGATTAAATGTGTATGTGAAACAAATATAGGTAAAATCATCATGATTAATATTTGAAAAGAAAATAAATAAATTAATATTTTCAATATTTTTACTATATTATTAATTAATTGGGAGAAATTATAATGTAACAAGATCACAAATGTTTTGGAGGGGGAAAAAAAAGCAATTGACCCTAAAAGAAATGAAAAAAATTTAAGTTAAGAAAAGTATTTGAAAATTTGTTGAGATTCGAACATGGGTCAGAAATTAATAGTTTAAGAGTAAATTAAACTTTTAAAGAAAACAAATGTGATAAAACTCAAAAAAAAAAAAAAAGTAGAATAATAAAAATTCACAAGTTTTACAAACCAAAATATATAGATATACTCTCAATTCTGACTACATATACATGTGGAAGTTTAGCCTAGTGGCAACTATTATTGCACAAGAGGCAATTGCTTCCAGAATCCAAAGCACCAAAGTTCGAGTTCTACTGGCTTGTTTTTTAGTTTTTCTTTCTTCTGGTGGGGATATCCCACATCGGTTGCATATAGAGTTTTGAAGAGGAAGCTCCTCTATAAAAGCAGAAAGGGAGCAATCAATTCCTTGCATTCCTGGCGGGGGCCATAAGACAATTTGTGACTAAAAAATGCCTTATAAATAATTTTTTTAGACTCGGACGATTCTACCGAATTTGGCCGAGTCTATTGACTCTAGGTCGATTCTCGACCAAACTACGATCCCAACTGAATTGGGATTGATTTATTATGGTTGGCTCGTAAACTCGGACGAGTTTACGAGTCCAATCACGAGTTTAACAACAATGGATAGGGCCACAGCTCACACGGTAACGGCGACCGCGAGTGTTGACTCAAAAGGAAATAGAAAGAAAACAAAAGATCATCATCTCTTTCATTGGTTATTATTTGTTTATGCAGAACTTGAAGGTGAATGACTCATGTGGGAGAATTAAAAATTAGCCTAAATTGGTCGGTCATGTGTAATATACAATATATAAATGGAGAGAGAGAATAAATTACAATTAAAGTCCAGATTAATTGGAACGTAATTGCTAAGGAATATGCCTTTGTTCTAAAAGTAAGTCAATATGGTTGAATTATAAGAAAGATTTTACACGTAAATGAGACAGCAATTTAGACGTATAAATCATGAAAAATTCCTTACAGACGTGACTATGGAAAATATTGTCACCTTTTCAACCGTCAAAAAAAATTGCAAGTTTGTAAGGAAATAATAGAATAATATAACTTTTTTATACTATTGCATCAGCGATTTTCGAACAATCTAATGCAAGGGCTTTCGTAATATATATTTTAGTTAGGGGTGTTCAAAAAATGTCCAATCCAAATTAGCCGGCCAATCCAATCCATGTATGGTAGATGGATTGGCTTAATTATTTGGTTTTCGGATTGGGTGAATGGCCCAAACCGAATTCTTAAACGGTTAAATGGTTTGGAATTGGATTTGAATCTCAATCCAAATAAGGAACCGAATAAGCCAAATAAGAATTAATATAATATAATATTTATTAAATTTATTTAATAGTTATTTAATTAAGTTTTTAATTAAGTATTTGAGGAGGATAGTAAAGATTGAAGAAGAATGCTGATTGTTGAGGGCTGAATCTAAGAAGAATGTCAATGCCCTTTCTATTATTTTGTTGTTTTCTAATGTTATTAATGAATGTTATTTAAGTTTTAAACTTATTTTGGAGAAAACATTAATCCTTTGGGTTTGACTATTTTATTATTGTAAGATTCTGATTATGGGATGAATATGCTTTTGAAGTATTTTTGTAAGATTTTTTCTTCTTCTTATTTGGCTTATTCGGGCCCCAAACCGAATAAGCCATGGCTTAAATGGTTTGGATTGGTTTTTGTTTTTACTTAAACGGTTTGGTGTTTGGATGCTGATTTTTTTTTTGAAAAACCCAAATTAGCCAATCCAAATAAGCCAAATAAATCCAAATGAACACCCCTATATATATATATATATATATATATATATATATTTGGTAATGGTGTGTGGGGACCCAAAGGTCCAACTACTAAAAGTATGTTCCTTATCAAAGAGTAGAGATAAAGTCATCCAATCACATGTGAGCTTTTGTCTCCAAGACAAGGCCAATCCATCATACCTACCAAAGATCTACTCTTATAAATATGAACAAGACCAACATGGTAAGGGGTCTTCTCTTCTCTTCACGATACGATTACTCTTATGTTATGGCTAACTTGATCGTCGGAGCGTTAGCCCTAGGAAACCCCCCCAGCGTACTCCGAACGATCTTTACCTTTCCTTTGGCAGGTTAGGCATCCTACCAACCCCTCCGTTGGAATTACATCCCTACCTCGGATGGGATGGACGTCATCATTAGGCGACCTACCAACCCCTCCATCGGAATTACATCCTTACCCCGGATGGGTAGGACGGAAGTCATTATTGGTGCCGTCTGTGTGAACCTTTTACCTACAAAACCTTGTGTTTGCGGTAACGCATCCCAAATCAATTATTCATTCCTCGACCATGTCAAAGGAAACCAAAGTCACAGTTGAAACTGTCGATTCTCCATCTCCACCCCCCTCCCCGGCCCATTTTCTAATTATAGGCCCATCTAACGGCAGGTCCGTCTCCCCACCCCCATGGTAGGTCTGTCCTGCCACATGATAGGTCCATCCAGGTTAACTATAGGCCCATCCCAGCCTCACCTGAACAACCAAGTATCTATCACCCCCCTCGCAGAGGTGGAGCTTCTCCCACGTGGAACCTCAAACTATACCAACCATCCAATGGTAGGTCCGTCCCATCCAATGATATGTCCGTCTAGGTTACCAACGGGTCCATCCCAAGACTCTCCGACTGACTAGCTCCAACAATTCTTTGTGAAAAATTTGTGGTCAATACAGCAAATAGCCACATTCCAACACTTGGCTTTCAACCCTCAACCCATCGCAGGTCCAATCCACACGTCCGACCCCATACAATTTGAGCCAACAATCCCAGGACCTGAAAGTGCTACCTCCAACTATAATCCCAAAAAGTACTTCATGCCACTAAGCCATCTAGCCAAAGCCTATCCCATCTACAACTAGACTAGGGGCTTTGCCACCCAACGTCCAGCAAAGTTAGGGTAAGGGTGAAGCCCTTCTAGCTAGAACACCAAACTTCTTTTCCATAAGAACTTATGGATCTCCTTGAGCCAAGAATAGTATGCCACCAACAATTTATGATTGAGAAAACATTCTCAAAGTGGGTCGAACTTTAGTAAAAATGGAGAAAAAAGATCGATAAGAACTCAAGGGTCGTGAGTGGTAACTCATAATACCCATCGCGATTTTGAAGCTGAAACTGGACGGGGGGACTTGGCCAACCAATGTCCGGCAAATATTACCATGCAAAGAAAATCACCCCGTCCAAACAAGACACCTTTCCTGTTACAATGTCAACTTCTTTTCCAAAATAACTTCTTGGTGTGCTTGAGCTAAGAGAAATATGCAGCAAACAATTTGTGATTGAGAACACATTCTCCAAGCGGGTCGGAGCTTTAGTAAAAATGGAGAAGGAAGAAGATTATCTTTTTCTCATGTGATATTCCACAAGAGCAACAAAGAGATTTATTTTATTTTTCTGGCTAAACTCCAAGCTAAGCAACCCACAAAACCTTTCCACCCAACGTCCCGCGAAAAATGCCAACTGATGCCACTAGCCCCACAGCTCTGCCAGGCGTCAGGCAATGTTGGGGTAAGGAAAAAGACCGATAAGATCACTCTAGGGTTATGAGTGCTAACTCCAATATTGGCCACCACACAATTTTGACAGTAAAATAGGATAGGAGCCTCCCATCCAACGTCCGGTAAAAAAATTTCGCGAGTGATCACAGGGGGCTTCGCCACCCAACGTCCGTCGACAATTTTGAAGCTAAAACCAGATAGAGGCCTCGTCACCGAACGTCCGACAGCAATTTTGAAGATAAAACCGGACAGAGGTCTCATCACCCAACTTTTGGCAACAATCTTTCGCGAGTGCTCACAAGGGGCTTTGCCACCCAACGTCCGGCAACAATTTTGAAGCTAAAACTAGACAGGGGACTCACCACCCAATGTCCGGCAATAATTCTTCGCGAGTGCTCATAGGGGGTTTTGCCACCCAACACCGGACAACAATTTTGAAGCTAAAATCGGACAAGGGGCTTCGCCTCCCAAGGTCCAGTAAATATTACCATGCCAAGAAAATCACCTCGTTTTGCAAGCCACGCTCCCGGCTACAATACCAAGAATTACACTGTACCACAAGGCCTTTGGCCTATGGCATTTTTTGCTTCCTATGGTTGTTTCCAAAGGGATTCAATTTTAAATGGCTTCCAAAGTTGCCTCAGCAATGGGATCCAAATCAAAATCAAGCCTTTGATAACCTCAAGAAACACTTAGCCCATCCCCGGCGAAACCTTCTTCATGAATATCTCTGCATCTGAAAATTTAGTTAGCACGGTTCTCCTTCGGAAGAATGGCAAAGTACACGCCCCAGAATGAATAAAGTTCGGCCAAATAAGGTCAAGGCTTGAAAATCCGTGGATGAATCCTATACACCTTCCAACCTATGCCATCTGGCTACACTAATACCCCATCCAGCATTGGGTTCCTCTCAACCAGCTCTAATTGAGCAATCCCAAAGATCTTTGATCTTGTTTATTTTGTCTAGGACCCAACTCTATTTAGTCAAGGCACCCCAAACATTATTTACATTTAGAGAGAATGCCGTCTACCACTTTACCTTCCGAAGGGCCTTAACTTCGAACGATTTCCGATGGGATCTAACTTCGGAAAGGCTTTTGAAAGCCAAAACTTCAAATCTTTCAAAGGGTTTAGCTATTTTGTTACTTCCAATGTCAAAGTGCCCCTTGCTCCCAAAAAGAGCTTGCTTCCAAAGGGCTCGCCTCCGTAATTGAAGGAACCATCCACCTGATTTTGAAACGGATGCCGCAAAAGGTCCAATACTTGTCTATGAAAATCGGAAGGCACCACCTTCCCATGGTTGCTTTCAAAAGGATCAATTTCTGTAAGGCTTCCAAAGCATCCCCTCCGGCAACCCCCAAAGTCGACGGATGTCCTTGGCCACTTGTATAAAAAAATCATAAGGTTCAACCTTCCCATGGTTGCTTTCGAAAAGATTAATTTGGTAAGGCTTCCAAAGACCTAAAGAATTCTACACAGAACAGTGTGTTTCATCCTTGCAATCCTACAAAAAATTATGATGCCAAAACTATTTCCTTATCTATTTACAGAGGCAAAAGCTTCAATCCAATGTTTACAGTCGGGCGAAATCCTAAGCTCAAGTTATGAGATTAGCATCCACCAACACAAATTTCTTCAGGGATTTTTTCAAATTTATAAACTACAAGCATCCACAAGTACACATCGGCCAAGAATCTTTGCTTCAAAATGTAACTTCCTCAAAGACTTGAGAAAATTGAGAAATCTACTCATTCTCAACAAACATCCAATACTTAGGCTTTACCCATCACAAGAATCCTTGTTTCCGAGGGTCAAGAGGCTAGGCCTTCCAAACAAGCAAAGCAGCCCCATCAGGAGTGCCACAAAAAAATCTTCATGTTAATTCCGTAGTCCAAGATCTGCGCTTCTGGGCTCAATGCACATGAGCCAAAAATCAATTTGGCTGCACAACTTAAAAGATCACCCATTCATTTTCTTTACCACCCATTGACCAACACGATGGTATTAATATGGATGGTATCGACTTGCATCGTTATACTCTGCTCCATAGTTTGGAATCATCTTCAATACGGATGATTGCAATTGGAAGTTCCAAATCAGCTTGTAGCTCATTTTCCTATCGTAAAAGACAGGGTAATTTCCGACATGACTAAGACCAAAATAATAGTTTGAGTGGCCCGATGGGTCATCCTCCAGAACCTCTCTGAATTTAATTCATCTTAAGGAAAAAATGAAAAAGCACAACATCACTATAGTTTCCTTTTTTGTGGGTAATTGACCAACGCTTGTTTCCAAACCCTGAAGGTACCTTCCTCCCATCCTTCTGGAGCTAAGACAACATCGGTTCCAAACCCATTATACAAAAATCCATGTTCCCTCTACGTCCAAAATTATGATTCCGAAGGGCTTACACTTGCTTCTGAAGGGACGAGAATAGCAATTGATCCACTTAAGTCCTACTCCAATTAAGACGTCCACTCATTTCTTACTTCTTTGCATATTGGTCCCAAATTATTTCATAAAAAAATGATTGGCCCAGATTACTGCTTCTTGGCTAAATGCCAACTGATTATTGGGTTCTACAATGGTAGTGACCAATCATTGGGACAATGATCCACTAGCTGAACAATTAAATTGCGGTATTGCCAAATTATTGTCTTTGGAATATGATTCCAACTTATTCCGCCAAACACCATCCTACTAAAATTAGACATTCGGACACCTTGTGATTCTTAATTGAATCACAAGGCCCTTGCTCCAATTTTCTTAACGGATTATAAGTATTTTCTCCCTAGTTCTTAAATGAATTACAGAGCTTTGTGACCATGAGTCACCTATCATTTCCCAGAAACATTAACCATTGGCACGCCTAATAATTTCCATAAGACCTTCAGATGGAAGGCATGAAAGACCTTTCTTACAAAGGCACAAGGGTCAAGAATCCATAAGACCTTCAGATAGAAGGCATACAAGACCTTTTTTACAAAGGCGCAAGGGTCAATAACCCATAAGACCTTCAGATGGAAGGCATACAAGACCTTTTTTACAAAGGCGCAAGGGTCAAAAATCCATAAGACCTGAGATGGAAGGCATGAAAGAACTTTCTTACAAAGGCACAAGGGTCAAGAACCCGTAAGACCTTCAGATAGAAGGCATACAAGACCTTTCATACAAAGGCACAAGGGTAAAAAACCCATAAGACCTTCAGTTGGAAGGCATACAAGACCTTTCTTACAAAGGCACAAGGGTAAAAAACCCATCTTCAGATAGAAGGCATAAAAGACCTTTTTACAAAGTCACAAGGGTTAAAAAGACGGAAGTCATAAAAGACCTTTTTCACAAAGCCACAAGGATCAAAAACCCATACGACCTTCGGATGAATGACATTAAAGACCTTTATGCTACGGTACAAGGATCACAAACTCATGCGTCAAAAATCAAAAATTTCCAAACAAGGGAGAAAAGAAATTTTCCCATGCTGAAACGGACGTACCTTTCGTAAAAATAAAAAATAAAAAAAAGGAAGAATTGACATCCAAAATTTATCAAAAGGGAGAAGGAAAATTTTTGACTCTACGATGGAAGATCCTCATCCGTCAGAGAAACAGGGCATGGGTCGAAACCCCAATTTTTTCAAAAGGGAGAAAGTAATTTTTCCCATGCTTAAACGGAAGCCCTCCTTCCGTCAAACAAAAAGGGCATGGGTCGAAACCCCAAAACCTTTTCAAAAAGGGAGAAGGAAAGTCTTCGGACGCTAGCATATGAAATTTGTTTACACTGCCATCCAAAATTTTCTAAAGGGAGAAAGCAATTTTTCCCATGCTCGAATCCAAAATTTTTCTAAGGGAAAAAGTAATTTTTCCCATTCTAAAACAGAAGATCCCCTTCCTTAAAAAAAAAGGGGGCATAGGTCAAAAACCCAATATTTTCAAAGGGAGAAGGAAATTCTTTCGACGCTCGACACTCGAATCTGAAATTTTTCTTAACGGAAAAAGTAATTGTTCCCTCGCTAAAACAGAAGCCCCCCTTCTGTCAAACAAAAGGGGAATGGCTCGAAAACCCAATATTTTTCAAAGGGAGAATGAAATTCTTCCGACGCTCAAATTCAAAATTTTTCTAAGGGAGAAAGCAATTTTTCCCATGCTCGAATCAGAAATTTTTCTAAGGAAAAAAGTAATTTTTCCCACGCTAAAACGGAAGCCCCCCTTCCGTCAAACAAAAAGGGCATGGGTCAAAAACCCAATATGTTTCAAAGGGAGAAGGAAATTCTTCCGACGCTCAAATTCAAAATAGGAGAAAGCAATTTTTCCACGCTCAAATCCGAAATTCTTTTAAGGAAAGAAGAAATTTTTTCCACCCTAAAATGAAAGCCCCCCTTCCGTCAAACAAAAAGGGAATGGATCAAAAACTCAAAATTTTTCCAGTGGGAGAAAGAAAATTTTCCGACGCTGGCATCCGAAATTTACGGACGCCGGCATCCGAAATTTTCAAAAGGGAGAGCAATTTTTCCCATGCTCAAATGGAAGCCCACTTTCGTCAAAAAAAAAAGGAATGGTTCGAAATCCCAAAACGTTTTCAAAAAGGTAAAAGAAACTTCTTCCGACGCTAGCAACCGAAATTTGCCGACGCTAACATCCGAAATTTTCAAAAGGAAGAAAGCAATTTTCCCACGGTCAAACGGAAGCCCCACTTCCGTCAAACAAAAAGGCCATGGGTCAAAATCCCAAAAGCTTTTCAAAAAGGGATAAGGAAATTCTTCCGACGCTGGCATATGAAATTTGCCAACGCTGCCATTTGAAATTTTCTAAAGGGAGAGCAATTTTTCCCACGCTCAAATGGAAGCCCCACTTCTGTCAAACGAAAAGGGCCTGGGTCAAAATCCCAAAACCTTTTCAAAAAGGGAGAAGGAAATTCTTCCGATGCTACCGTCCGAAATTTGCCGACGCGGCCATCCGAAATTTTCTAAAGGGAGAAAGCAATTTTTCCCACGCTCAAACGAAAGCCCCACTTTGGTCAAACAAAAAGAGCATGGGTCGAAAACCCAAAAATTTTTTAAAATAAATAAATAAATAAATAAAATTTCAAAATAGGAGAAGGAAATTCTTTCGACGATAACATCCAAAAATTTTCAACTCCAGCCCCAAAGGACCTCCTCGACGATCATCCAGCAAATCGTTAATCTCCCCCTTTGGACCTGGGGGGCTTAATAGTGTGTGGGAACCCAAAGGTCCCACTACTAAGGGCCTTCTTGGTTCCTATCTATCGGAATGAATCTATCACTTTGATACCATTTCACTTGCTTGGTTTGTGTCTATAAGATTCACTACAGTAGATACATTCCCAACTAATTGGGTTTCCTCCAAACCCAAATGATTTGGTGGGTTTGAGCACGGGGAATCAATAGTAAATTTTCTTTTCCATTTCTTGCCCTTTATTCTCTCTTTCTCTCTGTCGTCTTCATCATCAAACGACTCTGCCCTCTTATCCTCTACCTCCCTCCACTGCACCCAAAACAGGACACCATCCACCTAGGCCATCAAAAAACGAAGATAAATCTGGTACTGCAAGATCCATCTAATTCCTCCAAAATCTCTACAAAACAGGGTTACTTCATGTGATTTTGGGACTTCGTCTTCTTCACCCGAACAAAAAGTCGTGGGTTGTGTCGAGAAGACCGTCGAGATTCAGTGACCGCTTCGACCTTGCAAACGGAGATGACCGTCGATGAGAGAAGAAGGCTGCTGCATCGAGAAGATGTAGACCCGACGATGGGCTGAACGTCAATTTGACTCAAAAAACCAGATCCAGCATCGAGATAACACGGTCCGTCATCGCTGGGTTCGACGGAAAAAGCACAGGCTCAACGGGTGTTTGGATAAAAATGTAATTTTATTTTATGGTCAATCTTCAACAATGACAGTGATAGTGATTCCATGCATGAAGCCAAGCAACAACAATGAAGTAATGATACCCATAGTGATTCCACTATACTGTCAAACCCATTCCGATTCCGATTCCTGTTCATGAACCAAGCAGGCCCTAAAAGTATGTCCCCTAGTAAGGGTTATAGATAAAGCCATCCAATCACATGTGAGCCTTTGTCTCCAAGACAAGGCCAATCCACCCTACCTACCAAGGATCTACTCCTATAAATATGAACAAGACCAACATGGTAAAGGGTCTTCTCTTCTTTTCACGATACAATTACTCTTATGTTGTGGCTAACTTAATCGTCGGAGTGTCTGCTCGGGGAAACCCCCTCGGGCATACTCCTAACGATCTTTACCTTTCCTTTGGCAGGTCAGGCGGCCTTCCAACCCCTCCGTCGGAATTACATCCCTACCCTGGATGGGATGGACGTCATCATTAGGCGTCCTACGTACCAACCCCTCTATCAGACACTACTACAAAAATGACTTTTAATGGCGGTTTTTTAGGGCTTTTAATGGCGGTTTTCGGCATTTTTGAACCGCCATCTATCCAGCAGCCGTAGAAAGTTTACGGACTTTCTACGGCGGTTGTGAACTTCAAAACCGCCGTAGAAAGTCCGAACTTTCTACGGCGGTTCGCTTAGGAACCGCCGTAGAAAGTTGGGTTTCTTAGGCCATTTTTTTCTACTTTCTACGGCGGTTATCTTCAAAACCGCCGTAGAAAGTTAACTTTCTACGGCATAACTGCCGTAGAAAGTACCAAATTTGTTATAAAAAAATTTAATATTTCATTTTTTTCTCTACATTCAAAAAATATATATCAAAAACAGCAAGAACAGCCTTAGAAAGGTTTTGATATATATATATATATATATATTTCAACTTTATTCAAAATATATATATCAAAAACTTCCATGCTAATAAACCGAACAACCACCAAACTTCACAAAATTTTTGCGTGCATCCATCAAATTCTAATTAATTTAATCATTAACAGCAAGTACATTACAATAATCACCGATATAACACTAATCAAACCCGAATTTAATCATTCATCATCTCACCAAACCCGAATTTAACACTAATAATAAACCCTAGGCCAATCACAATAATCAAGTAACAATAAAATTTGTAAAGCTTAAATAAAGTTGAAACTATTCGATATTACCTTTTTTATGATTTAAAGCCCACAACAAGGACCGATTGTGGTGAAATTATGATGGGGGATTAACTCCAAGTGGTGGGTGATGGCCGATTAAGAAACCATCTCCGGGGTTGAGTGACGGCAGATCTTGTTATTAATGCCACCGGAAGAACGGCTTCGGGGGAAGACAAGAGAAAAACCGACGGAGAGAGGATGGGCGTCGGCAACGAGAGAACGCTTCAGTTTGCTGGAGATGGAAACAGGGGGAAGCCGCAGCTGGCTGGAGATGGAAACAAAGGGAAACCCTTAAAATTCAAACAAAATCAAGTTTTTATGGCGGTTTTAAGGTTTTAATTAAAACCGCCATAGAAAGTAACTTTCTATGGCGGTTATGAAGAAACCGCCATAGAAAGTAACTTTCTATGGCGGTTTTAATTACAACCGCCGTAGAAAGTCCATTTCTACGGCGGTTTTAATAAATCCGCCGTAGAAAGCTGGTAATTGTGAATTCCCGCCCGTTCCTTTATTCCTATTAATTTATAGTTTTTCTTTTTTTGTAAATTAACCCCTAAATTTTTTTAAATTTAATAATAAATATGTATTTTACTATTTATCAATTTTTATAGCAAAATTCATCATATTTATTAATTATACGGCGGTTAGAAAACCGCCGTAAAAAGTCCCTTTCTACGGCAGTTTTATATAGAACCGCCATAGAAAGTCCGTACTTTCTTTTTAATGGCGGTTTTGGTCTTTCCGCCATTAAAGCACCGCCGTAGAAAGTCCATTTTGTAGTAGTGAGAATTACATCCTTATCCTGGACGAGTAGGACGAACGTCATCATATGGCAAATACGGAGTAATAATTGCCTCCATGTATACAATTACACCCTTGTATTATTAAAATACACATTTACTTCCCTTATTAATTCTTGGATTAAAATGTCATTGGAGGAAAAAACTTAACACTAACAGCGTGTGATTTACACGTACAGAAATTTGAAAGTGGACAACTATGAAAACAATATAATTACATTTTTATTCCCAAATTAACCTTTCTCCTAAAACACATCAATCAATAGGCTTGGGATATTAGATGACCAAATTTCTTAATTTGGTGATTCCACAATTTCCACCAAAGCTTGAGAATACAAAAGAAACAACTAGAAAGAATTCCAATATTATATATTTTTAGCTGTAGCGGTGGTAAAAAGGTTGCAATGGCAGTGAGAACTGAAATTTTCCTGCTAGAAAGGATGTAACAACGACTGAAAAATTCTGGCAATAAGGGTGAGAACAGATTGCGAATTAGTGAAGAATTTTTCTATTTCAAAACAGTATTTGATTTCAACTTTGATGCAGGACACAAGATGTGGTTCTTGCAACTAATGGATGAGTAATTGATGGTAAGAGACTTGTGACAGGTAATGGTTTTGAATTTAACAAGCTAGAATGTGATTGAATGTTCCTTTTCTAGTGTTTGAATTAAATTCACAATGATTATTGTTCTGTTATCCAAACATATTTATGTCTCTTAAGCATAGGTAGAAAGTTGGAATTCCTTCATTCTAATGTACTCATAACGTGTATTAGAATTCATAGTAGGCAAACGTCTGAGAAAGGCTTGGATAGACCTCAGAGAGAGTTTGATAACTTCAACCTTGCTTTTCTTTTCTGTGTCGCTGGGCGCTCTTTAGTTTGGTGATTCAAAAGAGCGGCACGTGACAGTATGGCCAGGCACCATTCGCGAATGATGTTCTTTTAATCGATGTTGTCATGGGTAGTTTGAACTTCTTGAATCTTCAGTTTTATTAGGTGTTATACCCACACACACACACACAACAACAACAACAACAACAACAAAAAAAAAAAAAAGAAATTTGAAAAGAAAATTGTGGTTGAAGAGTTGTTGATGCTGCTGCAATTTTTTATAGTTGGCTGGACTGCTGGAGACATCTTCCTCCATAGATGACGATGGAGCTGGAATGTGGAGAACAAATATCGACTGTAGTTGAGAACAAATAATTGTATCCAAGAAGCATACTTTAGATCTGGAATGAAAATTTACAAGAAAAAATCTTGCCTAATTTTTCGTCCAACTCTTTCTTTGGCCAATCGGAAGTTGAAAATAGTGTATAAACTTTGTGGTGAATCATTGAATTATCGTTGTTCACCTGTATTTTCTTTTGGTTGGCTGGAAATCTTTCGCCATTGATGGATGAAAGACCGCTTTAAGAGGAAGTGAGGGAGGTAACGGTGTGTATTTCTTAAGGATGTTGTAGGTATTTCTTATTTTTTTAGTTTACACTCCGTTAATTTTATTATTTTTCATCTAATAACACTTTAGTCCAATAATATAAGGAGGTAACTAAGTTAATGTGAATTAAGTTAATTAATAGAATCACCATAGTTAGGGAGAAAATTACTATAGCGAGAGAGAAAATTCTCACGATTAATAAAAAAAAACCATAAATGTTGAGAAAAACATCATAAATTAGGATAAATTAATTATTTGAAGGAAAAATTCTCAATCATGAGAAAACTAAACAGAATATAACAAAAACTAAAGTAGAACTGCTTCCCTCATCCGCTCATGAAAGCGGACGAGAGAAGAAAATGATGAACTTTATGGTTTGAGAGAAGAGATGAGGAGAGAGGAGGGGCGGTTAATTCCATGGTTGTCTGGCCCAGACCAGACCGGTCAGACCGCGCGAACTGGTAGCCTTGCCGGTTCAAAAAACACAAAAAACCGGATATCTAAATACTCGGTCAAACTCGGTCCGAAGGAAGAATTCTCTGTATGAAGAATGAGAATCAAGAATTCAATTCATAACTCGATCCACAGTCAAAGGAAGGATATCTCTGATGCTATTTGTTAGGCTTAGGGCCTAAAGAATGAGGAAAAGAAAGAATTTGGGAAAGAATAAGAGTGAATTGTATTAGAGAAAAAGAACAGAGTTCATACATCCAAACACATGAGTTACCCCCCTTTCCTTTCTCGACTTTTATACATTTCAGAATTAACCGTCTCTGAGCTATTTTCCTATTTATTACAGTTGCCCTCTTTTATCTATTATTACACTATTTTCCCAATTCTTGACAAATCCGACCCCATAAAAACTAGACTTGTCCTCAAGTCTGTAATAGGAAAACTGTTACATGTTCTTCCTGTTTGCCACAAGTCGAAAGACTTATCCTGTAACCAGCACAAGAAAGAGCTTCCATCTCCCAATTTTGTGAGGCTGCCCTTGCTCTCAGATAAGCAAAAACTTGAGCATCAAAAGTGATCTCACCTCTATCCTCAGTGTACTGCATTTGCTCAAATAAAAGAAGAAATAAAAGAACCTATGTTAAAACACTTGAACAACAAGTGACCCCAATAAACTCGCATCCCCCAAAACCTGCAACTTGTATATTGTTAAGGGCATATATATCCCATGGTTTACGTAGATTCTTGGGCTGATTGCAATTCTTCATGTTTGCCTTCAATTTTTCGGATCTATCACCAAGTACCTTCAACTTTACATCACCATTGAATGAACTTAAGTTCCCAAAATACTCCCCACCATTAATTCTGATATCCACTAGAAATCCTGAACAACTTGCCATAGTGTAGCTGATCCAAAAATCATATTCCCTAACAATACATCTTCCAGTCATGTCAAACATTAGAATGTTCATTGAGGTCACATGCACAACAATTCTTGAAAGCAACATAGGAGCATAAGATAGGAGCTTAGTATGGTTATTTTTTATGTAAACATCATCAATTTCTTTCTCCTCCAAAAACCATAAAGTGGTTACCTCAAGACTGACTCATGCAAAGGTGCAATGGAATCAATAATAATGACTTAAAGAACCTTTGATACATCTGATGTGAGAAGAGCAATGATGGCTGCATAAGACTTCAAACGCTTGTCAAGAATATATTTATGCATTGTCATCTTCTAATTCTTTGAAAACCTTTGTTAACATACTGAGATCTGCAGCAAGGATTTTCCTATTTGATATCATAATACTTGTTATTCCCACTTGCTTTTCTTGCATTAAAACATCACTTTTTTGTAATTCTTCACCCCACGTTTTCATTTCTCCCCAACCTTCACTGAAACAACTCTCATTGTAAACAACCCAATTTCCTGAAGACTCCACACAAAATACAGTACCTCTTCTGAAACTTGTTGATACTACCACCCAAGACTTTGTAATCTTCTTGATAAGCCTTTTTCCTGTCAAACCCATTTCAGCACTTGGTTTTGCATCAAGTTTGCCTAAGATGTTCAGCTCAAGAATTCTACAGTCTCTAATTTGCAAGTTTTGGAACTGAAATATTTCAAACCCTTCCAAATTAGTACCTCCTCTAAAATGTAACATCACTGCATGCCACGATTTAGGAGCTTCCCTTATGCTGTCATCAACCAAAAATTCCCATACATCAGATTTGAGAAAGAACACTAGAATTCCTAATTCAGTAGTATACTCAAACCAGGCATAGGTTCTGAAAAACTCTAACACTCCTAGTCTTTCAGCATTCACAGTCAAAAAATATGTACTCCTGTTCTTCAAATTCATCTCAGCTAAAATTGCATCATCAAAAGAACTATGGACTTGAACAAAACTAGTACCTCCTTTGAATCCTGTTGCCATTGCAGTCCAAGATCTATGCCTACTTTCAGTTTGATTGGTCTCTTTATCACACAACATCTCACATTTCTTAAAACCTAACAATAATGGGCTATTTCTGAAGCCAACAATGCACAAACACCATAAAAGTCTATTAGCAACCTCTAATCCTTTCAACTTCTCATTACTCACAGCAATAACCACAGGTTTAATGCCCAATTCATTCATGTTGAGTTTACTGTTACCAGCAAGTGAGGTATTACCATTGAAAAGTTGCCCTATGTCACAAGAGTTACTACCTTCATCCATATCATTGTCCATTTTTTCAAGAGACTCAAATTTCCCTTCATTGAACTTTTCTTGATTATTATCATCTTTCAATTTCAGGAATTCACCAATTTCATCATTGAAGGTCACACTCACAACATCATCAAATTCCATAGATGTATTAGTAGTCCTTTTATAGTCCAAATCACTGAGAAGTTGAAACGAATTACCTTCATTGGTTTCAGGCATTTGATCTTTATTTTCGATCTCTTCGGCTTCTTCATTTTGAAGGTCTTTCGATGTCATGGAATCACTTCTTCGCCAACTCTTTTCTACCCTATTGTTTGCCTTCGGCAAATTCTATGGAATCGCCATTTATTTCCACCGCGCAATCCATCATCAATTTTTTGAAAGCGGCGAATTCCTGCTTCATTATTTCCCGAAGTTTTCTGAAGCAATCATCCAGGTCCATCACCTTAGAACCCTAGAAAGAAATTGACTCAGATTCAGCTTTCAATTCGTCCAATTCGTCTATCTGCTCCTCCATTGATGCCTCCAACCGATCCGGTTCCAGGTCTTCGTCCAATGCTACCCATACTTTGGAAATTTCGATTTCCAGTGGTAAGAAAATTTTCACTTCCTGTTCATCGGCTCCAAATCGTTTGACCACGAGTTCTGAGAATCTTTCCCAAGAAATCGGACCTCTGAATATTTCTACCACTTCAAACCAAATTTCTGCCCTATCCCTGAAATACGGTTTAATCACTATCATTTAGCAAGTTTCTGGAACAGAATTTAGCCTGAACAGTTGATCAAATTTCTGAATCCAAATCCTAGGATTTTTTCCACTAAAATATGGAAATTTCATTCTCGATAAAGAAATGTGAATCAAGATTCAATCCACACAGTCCGAAGGAAGAATTCTCTGTAAGAAGAATGAGAATCAAGAATTCAATTCAAAACTCAATCCACAATCAGAGAAAGGATATCTCTGATACCATTTGTCAGGCTTAGGGCCTGAAAAATGAAGAAAAGATAGAATTTGGGAAAGAATAAGAGTGAATTGTATTAGAGAAGAAGAACATAGTTCATACATCCGAAAACATGAATTCCTCCTTTCCTTCCTCGACTTTTATACCTTTCAGGATTAACCGTCTCTGAGCTACTTTCCTATTACCCTCTTTTATCTATTATTACATTATTTCCCCAATTCATGACATGACCAAAAGGAAACCGTTGTTGATTGAGTTACACCAATCTGTTTGGTAGAATGGTTTTGGGGATGGATGCAAGAGGCTCCGGATACAGAAGCAATTGAGTTGTCTACTCATATACTATATGGTATCTAGTTGGCAAGAAACATGATGGTCTGGGAAGGAAACATATTCCCACATGATATCAGTTGGAAGCAGATCCTTCAAGAGGTTGGGCTATATCAGAGGAGGAAAGTACCCAGGGAGACTCAGAAACAACAGATAATGAATGAGTAGCCTACACAGAGTGAAATGATAGTTAACAGTTGGGAGATCGGAAACCAAGCACAAGCTACACAAGTATGATATACGTGGATGGGGGGTTTAGATCAGGGGAATATGTGGGAGCTATTGGTTGGGTTGTTAAAGACGGCTTGGGATCAGTTCTTCACAAAGAAGTCCATGCTATCTTAAAGGATATCAGACGATACTGCAGGACCTACCCAGATCTCATTATCAAGAAAGTAGATAGATCGTTGGTGCGTGAAGCACATGCGATGGGTACTTGCACTCTTCGAGAGCAAAATTCTGTAACTTCGAATTAGTATTAATGAGAATGCACTTACGTTTAAAAAAAAAAAAAAAAACTAATGTTTCCCTTCTCCATATAAAGAGTCATGTTTATAAAAAAAATGACTTTTTATTGATGATCAAGTACAATATCTAAATTAAGTAATTAATTTAATAATATTTTTCTGCTTATATTCTTACTTTTCAAAATATAAATTTGAGCTCACAATCTTTAATTACGATGAATCACTAGTGTGTAACCCCTAAATCGCTGTTTGACTTCCGTCACAAGATAAGTTACTGGGTTTAGGCTAGTTAGCTAAGTAAGGCTGATCCACAATAATAAAGATATTGCTATCTTGTCAATTTTTTAAACAGACTAAGCATGCGTTATTTTCAAACAGACGATTATCGAGGGCTAAATGCAATACATCAGGGACTTTTTGCAACACAACAGAAGTTATACACAATATTTTTTTAAAACTTTTTAAGAAACAGGCAATACATTAGTAGCTAAATTCAACACATGTAAAATTATAAGTGATACAAGATATATAAGGAATTATATGCGACATGCAATACTTCATAACTTACATGCGATACTTTTTGGGCTAAATTAATTAGTATCTCTTTCTAAGAAACAAATGTAGCGTCTCTCTCTGAAAAAAGAAAACAAGCATGCATTAAACCTCCAACTCGTCTCGTCGTATACAAGTTTTACGGTCAAGACTACACGCTGTCAAAGATAAAACATTATGTCAGATTTAGCATTAGCAGCTGCCACTGAAAATCGCTTTTTCCCTCGGGAAAATGATAAATGGCCTCTGGCCCATAGTTGTTAAACTCGGGTCTAGATTTGTAGAATTGGCGACCAAGGAATCGAGCCAAACTCGGGTAGAATCGCAACTAATTTTAGAATCGCATCATCCTCTGTAGAATCGGGTAGAATCGGCCGATTCTACACGACTCTAGCCGATTCCACAAATTTATTGAATGGGCTCCAAGATTGGACCAAATCCACTTAAATATGTGATTTGGGAGGCCTAAATTTGGTCAAATTCAGGTGGCCCAAATTTACAAGTGCACTATTTGGTAGCCCAAATTCTCAATTGCAATCATTTTCCCCTATCTTCTTCAATCTTCACAACTACGGCTTTCATTCCATTCAATTCAAGACTTCATTTTTTAATCTTCATTCTCTTTTTTTTGCCCTAATTCCTTTATGCACTACTTAAGTCTTGATGGATTGAGATTTGACATTTTTATTGTGGTTTTTATTGAACAATTATGAGTTTGTATGAGATTCATTGAGTTTATGATATAATTATAGTTAAATACATGTGTATTTTCTATTTTCCGATTCTAGGATCCGATTCTACGATTCCGATTTTAGGCATAAAACGATTCTATCCCAATTTTCGAGTTTAACAACCATGCTCTGGCCATTTCAGGAAGGCCACTTGCATATTAAAAAGAAAATAATTTTAAAATGAAACAAATGTGAGTGTATTACTTTAGGAATTTTAACAATTTGTTTAATCGATACAAATTGAATGTTTCAAAAAGCCAGACTTCAACTAGTTTTTTTTTTTTTTGTATTTCTTTTTTTTTTTTTTTTTAACCTTGCATATCCAAAGTTCGAGCCCATAATCTGAGGATTACAAGATCTTTTCATTACCACCGCCTCAACCTTCCCCCTACTTTTATTCTTTTCCCTCCTCAGAGTCAAATATTCTAGCTAGGAATAATGTTAGATTCGCCAAATTGATTAATTTTAATAATATTGAAAGTGTATAAAAACTGTAAAAGAAATAAACTGAAAATAATAAAAAATTATTCTAAAATAAAACTTTTGTTCATTTCACGATTTTCCCCCTCCTCAAAGTTGAACATATCCTAGGGGGTGACGAAAATTTTCAAAACCTCAGAAGTAATGGTAATACATTCGCAGCACCTCAAAATGATAAATGTAATTTACCCTAATAACTAATACCTCAAAATGATAAATGTAATTTACCCTAATAACTAATACCTCAAAATGATAAATGATGCTGAATTTTGTAGACAAATGGTGACAAAAAGTCAACCAGTACTTTTACTTCCTTTTCAAGAAACAAAAGTCAACGACTGGTGAAGGTGACATGTTAACCAATATGGTACAATTTCATCGTGTAACAATTGATTATCATTCTTTGGTTGGGGGAAATAACAGTAATTCTAAGCATAGGAAAGGAAAATGTTACACACAAGAAAGGAGAAATAATATTTTGCATTTATACCTAAATTGCCGCTTCCCACTTGTAACTCCACCAGCCCTACCAACCCCACTAACTCCACTAGCCCCACTATTATTATTATTATTATTTATTTATTAATCTTGTAAGATTAATTGTTAAGGTAAATATTATAAGTAAGTATGAATAATTTAGACATTATATTAAATGGTTTTTTTTTTTGTATTAAATATGTTTCATTTAGATGTAAATGTATTGTAAACTCATTTTAAGTTATTTAATATTGGAATTATTTTAAATTTTATGTGTGTATAATTTATTGCGTTTATTTGTATTGTTAGTGTTGATGAGTATATTAATTGTTAAAGTTAATATTATAATTATGTGTGTATGATTTATACATTATAATACATAGTTAGATTTTTTTTTTTTTTTTTGGGTATTATTTGTGATTAATTTTAACATAAGTGTATTGTTAAAAAGAGAAAAAAAAAAAAAAAAAAGGAGTAACAAAAGGGGTAAGTGGTTAGTCGGAGCAAAGAAGAAGAAAGAAAAAAAAAACAAAAAAACTAAGGTGGCAGAAGACTTGGAAACCTTTTATGGGTAGGAGGTTAGGCGCCCTAACCTTCTTTTCTACGGTTAGGAATCCTATCCCCATAAAAGAAGGTTAAGACATCTAATCACCCTAACCTCCTTTTCTAGGGTAAGGAGAAAAGGAGGTTAGGACGCCTAACCCCCTTTTCCCGGGGTTAAGAATCCTAACCCCGAAAAATGAGGCTGGGGCACCTAACCTCATTTTTCTGGGATTAGCACTACTACAAAAATGACTTTTAATGGCGATTTTTTAGGGCTTTTAACGGCGGTTTTTGGCATTTTTGAACCGCCATCTATCCGGCAGCCGTAGAAAGTTTACGGACTTTCTACGGCGGTTTGCTTAGGAACCGCTGTAGAAAGTTGGCTTTCTACGGCGGTTTTGAAGATAACCGCCGTAGAAAGTACCAAATTTGTAAAAAAAAAATTTAATATTTCATTTTTTTCTCTATATTCAAAAAATATATATCAAAAACAGCAGGAACAGCCTTAGAAAGATTTTGATATATATATATATATATTTCAACTTTATTCAAAATATATATATCAAAAACTTCCATGCTAATAAACTGAACAACCACCAAACTTCACAAAATTTTTGCGTGCATCCATCAAATTCTAATTAATTTAATCATTAACAGTAACAACAATACAATAATCACCGATAGAACACTAATCAAACCCGAATTTAATCATTCATCGTCTCACCAAACCCAAATTTAACACTAATAATAAACCCTAGGCCAATCACAATAATCAAGTAACAATAAAATTTGTAAAGCTTAAATAAAGTTGAAACTATTATATATTACCTTTTTTATGATTTGAAGCCCACAACAAGGACCGATTGTGGTGAAATTATGATGGGGGATTAACTCCAAGTGGTGGGTGATAGCCGATTAAGAAACCATATCCAGAGTTGGGTGACAGCGAATCTTGTTATCAACGCTACCGGAAGAACGACTTCGGGGGAAGACAAGAGAAAAAAACCAACGGAAAGGGGATGGGCGTCGGCAACGAGAGAATGCTTCGGTTTGCTGGAGATGGAAACAAGGGGAAGCCGCGGCCGGTTGGAGATGGAAACAAAGGGAAACCCTTAAAATTCAAACAAAATCAAGTTTCTATGGCGGTTTTTATTAAAACCGCCATAGAAGTAACTTTCTATGGCGGTTGTAATTAAAATCGCCATAGAAAGTTACTACTTTCTATGGCGATTTTAATTACAAAAACTTTCTATGGCGATTTTAATTACAACCGCCGTAGAAAGTCCATTTCTACGGCGGTTTTAATAAATCCGCCGTAGAAAGCCCGTAATTGTGAATTCCCGCCCGTTTCTCTATTCTATTATTTTCTAGTTTTTCTATTTTTGTAAATTAACCCCCAAATATTTTTAAATTTAATAATAAATATGTGTTTTACTATTTATCAATTTTTATAGAAAAATTCATCATATTTATTAATTATATGGCGATTAGAACTACAACCGTCTAGAAAGGGACTTTCTACGGCGGTGTTCTAAAACCGCCGTAAAAAGGGTACTTTCTACGGCGGCTAGAAATAAAACCGCCGTAGAAAGTCCCTAAACCGCCGTAGAAAGTGGGACTTTCTACGGCGGTTTTCAAAAACCGCTGTAACTTTCTACGGCGGTTTAGGGACTTTCTACGGCGGTTTTATTTCTAACCGCCGTAGAAAGTACCCTTTCTACGGCGATTTTATGTAGAACCGCCGTAGAAAGTCCGTACTTTGTTTTTAATGGCGTTTTTGGTTTTTCCGCCGTTAAAGCACTGCCGTAGAAAGTCCATTTTGTAGTAGTGTAGGATCCTACTCCAGAACAGGTTTCCAAAGCCTTCTGCCACCTTGGGCTTTTGTTTTTTTTCTTCCTCTTTTTTTGCAATGTGCTAAACCCCTTACCCCTTTTGTTATTTTTTTTTAATTTTTTACAATACTATTATGTCTAAATTAAAACACAAATAATATAATTAAAAAGAGTATAACCATGCATTATAATGTCTAAATCATACATATCTAATTATAATATTAACCTTAACAATTAACATACTCATCAACATTAATAATACAAATAAACGCACTAAATTATACACACTTAATAATTAATTATAAAAATTTAATAGATAAAAAAAATTATAAAAAGAAAAGAAAAGTGACGTCCAGAAAGTGAGGGATGATATTATAGAGGTAAGGGGAAAATGGGTAGAAACGCAAAATACTATCTCCTTCCGTGCGTTTCGCATTTTTCTTTCTTGCATTTAGCATCCCCTAAAATAATAGAGCCTTATTGCTCTTTTTGTTCTAATTATGTATCCCAATTAATGTTTCTTCCTGCCCTGTGTAATCATTGATGGGAAAATCAAATGGGATCCTTTTGTGGAATATTTCTTTGTCTATTCTGTCGATTGTGAGAGGGCGGTAAATTTATATTTTATTTTGTCGTTTAAAATTACAACACTACTTAATTAAAATAAATAATTAATTTGTCATTACTTTTTTCGCAAAAACTTATATGAAACGAGTTTATACATGCGACGAGATTTGACACGCATCCATGCACATCTTTCAATTTTTGTTTTTGTGTTTTTTTTTTTTTTTTTGCAAACGCTACACATTGTTTTCCTCTCAGAGACTGCATTTTGAAGTCCGGCTTGCCCTTACAAGTGATTATCATTCAAAAGTAACAAAGCCTTATTGCTGTTTTTTGTTCTAATTTATACACAAGTGTCTCTTCTGTGATTGTTGAATTAAATAAGGGGCATACTATTTGCAGTAACCATTTTACTATTTGCAGTAATATTTTTCGGTGAAATGTCTATTTCACCCTTTAGCTAAAAATAAAAAAAAATTACCGCACAACATTTGATTTTATAGTCACGAGTACGATCCATATTACACGGTATGTAAATAACCTACATATTTTTTCGGATAAAGGTGGTTTTCTGAGAAAAATCCCTCCCGGGTGAGGTTTTGGGAAAATACCGCCCACTGTGAGCGGTATTTCTGAAATACCGCCCACAGTGGGCGGTATTTTCTGGAGAAATACCGCCCACTGTAGGCGGTATTTATCTAGGAAATACCGCCCAGCAGCTGGGCGGTATTTCTGGGAAGAAGTACCGCCCAATCTGGGCGTTATTTTACCGCCCACAAAAGGCGGTATTTTGCTAATATTCCTGTAAATAGTATGATATTTTATGGGAAATTTTTTTTTTTAAGACCTAAGGGCAAAATAGACTTTTCACAAAAAAATGTTACTGTAAATAGTAAAATGGTTACTGCAAATAACAATTCCGTTAAATAAAGGATTAATATATTGAATATTAAGGCTCTTACTTTATTTTTTTTATTTTTTTGGTGTGTGGGGAGATAAAAGCTCTGTATCTCATTCAAAAGATTCCCATCCCTATGCCAAAATCTCTTTCTAAAGATAAAAGGCTCTTATCTATAGCTGCCCAGAAGCTTCACCATATACAATTAAAAGAACCTGTCTGCTGTCGCAAAAATGGCTTCAGCGGAACCTGGTGATTACGATCGAATGAGTGAACTACGAGCATTCGATGAACCAAAGCCGGCGTTAAAGGGATTGTCGACGACGGCGTTACCCAAGTTCCTCGGATTTTCATCAACCTAATGGCCGCCGGCTTAGCCGACGACAAGAAGAAGAATCTGAGTGCAAATATCAGCATCCCGGTGATTGACCTGGACGGCGTTCATAGTCTTACAGATCCAGTGAGGCGAAAAGAGATGGTTGATAAGGTAAGAGATGCATCTGAAACATGGGGTTTTTTCCAGGTAATAAATCATAGTCTTACAGATCCAGTGAGGCGAAAAGAGATGGTTGATAAGGTAAGAGATGCATCGGAAACATGGGGTTTTTTCCAGGTAATAAATCATGGGATTCCAGAAAGTGATCTTGAGGAAATGATTCAAGGAGTTCGTAGATTCTATGAGCAAGATCATGACGTCAAGAAAGAGTGGTACACAAGGGATCCTACCAAGAGGCTAGGGTACAATAGCAACTTCGACTTGTACAACGCTCCAGCTGCCAATTGGAGGGATACATTTTATTGCTTCATGGCTCCTAACATCCCTGCCCCGGAGGAATTGCCGGAGGCTTGCAGGTACGTCCCGTTTGAAATTGTACCTTATAACTCATAAATGTGTGTACCTCAGAGCTTCGCTGGAATGTTCCAGAGGGAGCATTAATAATTAAGGAATTCATTTCCATGTTTTCCTAATATTAATTGCTCCGAATTTCTGGCAGAGGAATCTTGATGAAGTACTCCAAGGAAGTGAGGAATTTGGGATGCTTTTTGCTTGAGTTGCTGTCGGAAGGTCTTGGACTTCATCCTAATTGTCTCAAAGACATTGATTGTGCAGAAGGGCTTTTTGTTCGTTGCCATTGCTATCCGGCATGCCCACAGCCAGAACTAACCATTGGCGCCACAAATCATTCAGACAATGATTTCATCACAGTTCTTCTACAAGACAATTTAGATGGACTCCAAGTACATCAAAAGAACCAATGGGTTGATGTTCCTCCCAATCCAGGCGCGTTAATCATCAATGTTGGAGATCTTCTACAGGTACGTATATAGGGGTGTACAAATCGAAAAAAATGGACCGGACCCAACCCGACCCGATGGACTCTGTTCAATTTGGGTTTAAAACAGAGGGGGTCGGGTCAGGTCAGTTTGGACTTGGTTTGATTTGGGTTTTGAATGGAGTGGTAAGGTAGATACTGTTCAGGTCGGGCAGCGGAGGCGCCAGAGAGCCTGTAGCTCCTCGATCGGGGCTACGAACGATAACTCCCTGCCCTAGAATAAGGCCTTCGTAGAAGCCTAATTCAATTAGGGCAGTACAGATCCGGTTGGGGGATGGGTACAAAAAGGTCTTAGTAGAAGCCTTTTTTGCTCAAGGTATTCCGGAAAGAAACAAAAAAAAAGCGCAAGCCACTCCAAATCCCCTTTTCCACCGCCTTCCTCTGCTCTAGAATAAGGTCTTATTGTAAGCTTATTCGATTAAGACAGTTCCGCGCCTCCCGTAACTCCTAATTAGCTCGTTGCTCTTATAATCTTTCTTGCTTATCTTTTCCAGCCGATCAAGAAGGGCCAATTCCCCAGTATGGAGCCACCTTCTTTACCCTAGCATGCCTACTTTCTTGGCTTATGATAGTAAAATCAAGGGAGCGTATTCTAGGTAATACGCGCTTGATTTGGGTAAGGGTGGGTGTCTCTTAAACTTTAAGTGGGACATTATTTTTTTTTCAAGAAAAATTTCTATATCAATTCGGCTCATGTACTTGTGTATAAAATCCGAACTCAAATGGATCTTAAACTCCGGTCAAACTGAACCAATCCAAAATTTCGGATTTGGCTGCCGGTTTTTCTTAACTTAGATCCTACAAGTGTTGTGTTTTCTCTCTTATTCTGCAGATTTAAGCTTTGTTTTTACTCATAAGCTAACATCAGCTTTGGTTTTTGTTTGGTTGATGATTCGCAGCTTATGTCGAATGACAAGTACAAAAGCGCGAACATAGAGTAGTAGCAAACCGAGTTGGTCCGAGAATATCAGTTGCGAGCTTCTTCCGCACTGGTTCGGTAGAAACAGGGAAGGTTTATGGACTGATTAAAGAGATTTTATCAGAAGAAAATCCTCCAAAATACAGAGGAACAACAGTGAAGCAATATAATGATTACTACCGCGGCAAAGGGCTTGATGGCACTTCTGCTTTTCTGCATTTGAAGCTCTAAACGAGCCCATGACTTTTAATGCGTGAAATATGTATATATATATATATAAAAGAGCTGCTATAGTCTTTGATCTGAGAAGATGTACTTGATCGATATATTATGGAGTTTCAGAGATCCCATATGAAATGTACTTCATTTATCATATCCATAAATAAACTCTTGCATGTATGTTTCAGTTCAAGCTTCAACAGATCTAAATGTTTTAGCTAATATATTAATTTAATTAATTTTATAGAAATAAAAATAAATGGCTATAAAATTGTGTCATTAATCGAGGGAGTCTCATGTCAGACGATCCAACCATCCGATGGTATACTCACCTCCACATGTGTCTTTTTTTTTCAGAAGGAAATAGGCCCTGGTTAATTAATTTTCTAAACAGTCTAAACATGTAATACTTTCACCTTTAGAATTTATACTTCTTATTCACTAAAGGTAATATTTTTTTTTTATAGAAACTCGCGATCCATCAAAAGGCTACTACATCAGAGCCTATAAGCAGTATATAAGAGACTTTACGCGATATATATTTTTAAATCTTTTTAAGAAACACATGTAATACTTTAGTACTAAACTCAACATATCTGATATTAAAATTTATATGCGATATATCTCGAGTCATATACAATTCATAAATATACACACAGATACTTTTTTTTAAGCTAAATTTGATACCATTTGTTTTTCATAAAAAAAGGTAGCATCTGCCTATTAAAAAAAAAAAAACGAAAGAAACACATATCAAACGACCTCAAACTCATCGGGTATAAGTTTTTGCGTTAATACTATGCGCGGTCGAGGAGAAACCATTAGGTCAAATTTGGGAAAAATGTTAAATACATCCAATGCATCCATAAAAATAGTGCAACAAGCCAATGATAGATAAATAATCACATTTATGAATTCCCTACATGTACATCAATTTTCTCCCAAAATAACACCTTACACCTAGAATATTTGAATGCACCATCCTATGAGGTGTATCCAATACACTAAATAATTTCTCCAAATTTAGCATTAGCCGCTGCCCTGAAAATCGCATTTTCCCTCGGGAAAATGACAAATGATCTCATGCCATTTCGAGAAGGCCACTTGCATAATAAAAAGAAATGAATTTTAAAATGAAACAAATCTGAATGTTTAACAAAGCCAGACTTCAACTCATAGTATTTTTTTCCCTTCTCATAGTTTAATATTCTAGTTAGGGGAAATAAGGATGTTAAATGTAATTTACTGTAATGAACAACTAATATCTGCAAAACGAAATAAAAAATAATTAAAGGAAAATAATGCTGAATTAAATAGACACTACATTTTTATAGTAGAAGTTTTTATGTTTCTTCGTCACATGGAAATAAAGATATTGACAATTTTTTTCGAAAGCAAGATATTGACAATTAATTGATCTAATCATGACCGACATTTTTGTTTGTAGACTTGTAGCCAAGTGCTGACAAAGTCAACCAGTGATAATTAAGCAAAGCAAGTTGATGATAATTTATCTAATTCATTAGTGAAGGCGACACCCCAACCAATATGATTATGAATTAACCGCCGCCCCTCTATCCTCCTCTATTCTCTCAAACCATAAAGTTCATCATTTTCTTCTCTCGTCCTCTTCCATGAGCGGATGAGGGAAGAAGTTCTATTTTAATTTTTATTATTTTCTATTTAGTTTTTTCATGATTGAGAATTTTTCCTTCAAATAATTAATTTATTCTAGTTTATGATGCTTTTCTCCATATTTGTGGTTTTTTCATTAACTGTGAGAATTTTTTCTCTGGCTATATTGATTTTCTCCTTAACTATGGTGATTCTATTTATAATTATGGTGTATGAATCCCTAGCCATGATTCTATTCATATTATGCTTTTAAATGGAAATAAAAAGTATTACCTCCAATAAACAATCGCCATTATTTCATTAGTCTGGTACACAGTCATTGTTAACCACACATAGGTTAGTAATGAGTTCAGGGAAATAAATAAATAAAATCACCATCGTGAGAGAGAAAATCACAATAGTCAGAGAAAAAATTCTCACAATTAATGAAAAAGAACCATAAATGTGGAGAAAACATCATAAACCAGGATAAATTAATTATTTGAAGAAAAAATTCTCAATCATGAGAAAACTAAAGAGAAAATAACAAAAACTAAAGTAGAACTATGTGACTATATATATGTTTCAAAGATTCAAAGATTTGTGTTGCCAATGATTATGTTGCCACATCATGGCCAGCTGCAACAAAAACATTGCCACACACACACACATATATATATATTAGCCCAGTCAGACTATGTGACTATAGTGGTTAATGAAGAAAAATAATTATAATGTATTAAATTTATTATTTAAACCAAAACCAAAATAAAAATAATAGGGCCTAAATGTACTACATCAGAGCCTATAAGCAGTATATGAGAGACTTTACACAATATATATTTTTAAATCTTTTTAAGAAACACATGTAATACTTTAGCACTAAACTCAACATATCTGATGTTAAAATTCATATGCGATATATCTGAAGTTATATGCGATATGCAATTCATAAATATACACACGATGCTTTTTTTAGCTAAATTTGATATTTATATATTAAAAAAAGGTAGCATCTGCCTATAAAAAAAAGGAAAGAAATTAACATATATCAAACGACCTGCAACTGGTCAGGTACAAGTTTTTGCATTAATTCTACGCACTGTTGAGGATAAATGATTAGGTCAAGTTTGTGGAAAATTGTTAAATACATCCAATGGGTAATTTGATACTGTTTGTTTCATGAAAGCCCTTACTTTTTAAATTTGGGTTGAACTGCGCATATGATTATATTAATAAGGGTAGAATGCGTAAAAAATTTAAAATCTAAAATGTTCTATTGGAATAAAAAATGTTCTTGAAAGTTAATTCTTTTAATGAAGTGGAGGAAGTAAAACTAATGAAATTATAAATATAACATTGTGTTTGTGATGATTAAAGTTTAAATACGCAGTCTCTCGAGATATCATAATTACAAATGATTCTAGGTTCCCGCTACTCTTAAATGATGAAAATACTCTATTATGTTTACGATATTAGTGGGCAATTTATAATGTTGGGTAATGAACATACTAGCTGCATTTAATTGTAACCTAGATTATTTATTGGCGGTTATAAACCACACAATTAACTAAGCTACTCTCTCCGTTTCCAAATAAGTAGCATTATAGAAAATTATTTTGTTTTCAAATAAGTGTCTTACACATTTTAAGACAAAAAATTTAAATAGCTCCAATATTACCGCTTAATTTATTGATTTCATTTAATGATATTATTTTAAATGCACATACATTGCACACATTCCTATTTGAAATGTAATCGAACAAGAAAACATAAATAGGAGTGAAAAAAGAAATTCAGTCATCTCCATGATTTGTGTGTTTTTACTATAATGGTTATTTATTTGGGAATGAAGGGAGTATATATGTTTATTTATTTCATGTCCCCGTCATTAGTTAACCACACAAATAGTCTGGCCTTAAATAGAATCATTAGTTAACCACACAATGACCATAGTGGTTAACCACACAAATAATCACCACAGTCACTAGTATGCATTTGACCACTAACAGAATGTTTGCCGCTTCAAATCATCACTTGGATGTCATTGGATTTGAGTTCCGTCAATTTTAACTACTACAGCTAACAGAATGGCCACAGGTTGAACATTTTAATTGTTGAGGGCTAAAATGATACTTATAAAAGTTTAGTGGTCAAATGCATACCTAGAGATAGTTTAATGGCCTCCAAGGTTTTTTGGCCCAATATATATATATATATATATAACTCATTCTTGCCATACTATGTTTTTGAAACATATATATAATGGCGACACAAATGGCGGCCAGGGTAATTACTTAACGCCTATATATATGTATAAGCTGAAACATATACTAAAGTAGAACTAAAGTATAGTCACCATATATGTTGGGAGGTAACCCAACATTCAAAGATTTTTCAAATGAGTTCAGCTGCATTCATGCATTACAAAGCATAATATTGCATTTAATTAAACATCAGACAGCTTATACATATACATATAGGGTCTGATAGGATAATATGAATAAACTAAGTAATATGGCATATATATATATATATATATGAATATTACTATCCTACAAGAATGCCCAGTCATTGTGTGGGAGAATCACAACCCAAATGAAACTATATATCTTATTTGTGTGGTTAACGATATTATTGATTATATCTTATTTATGCACAGTCATTATTAACCACACAAATAGTCTGGTCTTAAATATACCCAGTTAGAAATATGTATAGGTCTATACATAATCTTACCCATTAAACTATTGGCGGATCTAGGGGATGTGCCGATGCGGCCGCACTCCCTTGCTACCCAAGGTCTCCACTGGTCCGCACCGGTATGGCACCTGATTACAGGTGTTTTCCCCTAATTAATTTTATGAAATGCATTTTTGACGAGGAAATGTATTTCAGAGAACATTTATCTTTTAGAAAACTTCACTAAATTTTTTCAGGTTCAAGGGAGGAGAATCGGAGACAGAGAAAGAAACAATTCAGAAAAAAGGTACGAGTTTTTCGTCTGTTCGTGCGCCGCACTTAAAGTTCGATAGTGCCGCCCAGGTTTTCTTTGTTGCTTGCAATTGAAAGAGGTCGAATTTCATTGAATTGGTGATCAAGAGTCCAAGTTGGTCTGGGAAGGAGACCCAGGTAGTTTTCCGTCGATGCAGGTTTCTTTGAAGGTTTATTGAAGCATCTAGGTATTAATACTTGCGTTTGATGAACTGATTAAAGAATTCAAGGAAAATTACAACTTGTTGTGGGTGGCTGAAAATAAAGAACTTGAATTGTTGGTTTTGATTCAATTTTTTTTATCAAAGCTGAAAGCTTATTCTTGATTCGTGTGCACTTAATTTGCATTTTCAATCTCTGCTTGGTTCGTTGGGTGTCAAATAAGCTTGCTGCTTCATTTATTTCAGAGATATCATAATACATGTAACGGGAAGTAGAGAAGGAAGTGGAGGAGCTTATTACTTGGGTATGTATGTACTATTTTTGTGTAATGGACTTCTTTTCTTTATTAATTGGTGTCTTTTTAGTTTTGAACATTTGCTATGCTGTTGAATGTATATGGCAGACTGAGAAGATCGAAAAGATGGACGAAGCGCAACTGAAAACTACTTGAAAAATAGGCCGAAACACTTGAAGGAAGCGAAAAGAGAAAATCTTGGAAAGCATTAAGGGTAAATGAATGAAATGAAACCAATTTGTTGAGGACAGCTGGTACGTTCACTCCTATCTGGCAGAGGAAATGAAACTTTAGTCGCACATTATGTGTTAGGAACATTAAGAGTAGCCTAGAAATCTTACATTTTGATGCATATAAGTAATTAAAGTATAGTTTAAATTACTTATGATTGAGGCTTTATAAATATTTGCAGGGCGCCGGCGATGGCCCAGTTTGGTGTATGGGTGTATTTTTAATTATTTTTTTATTGATTATTTAGGGCCTGTTCTTTTTCATCATTTTATAAACGATTTTGAAAATAAGTTTTGAAAAATAATTTTATAATGTAAAAAGTGTATTGAAAATATAAAAAGTAGATACTGAATAGTAAAAAGTTATATTGGAAATGATGAAATATAATTAAAATATATTAAATTTACTGTTGAAACCAAAACCGTTTTCAAAACAGAACAAAAAGAACAAGCCCTTAACATCATAGTTTAATTACACCCATACAGTAAATGGTCACTCTTAATAAGAGGAGTATTTGTTATGGGAGTTTTTAGACTTCTATTAGCAAATTAGTTGTTCAATTTTAATGTAATTAACATAAAAAAAAAAAAGGACAGTGGCATCCAACTACACACCAAGGAGAAAGCAAGTAACCTGAAAGCCAGTAAAGCTTAATAAAACCAGCTAAATATTTAAAGACATTTGAATGTTCCCTCTAACCATCACTCATTAATTGTAGCAATTACTGTTGTTAACTTTGAACCAGAAATTCTACAAAACCTTCATTAAAGAAATCATGTTCCTAAGCCTAGACAATAACTTAGCAGCCTATAAACATTGTTGCCCAATTGCAAACTGCAATAACAGAATTTAGTCTCCTAGTAGATTAAATAAAGAAGTTAATAAAACATCCAGAAGTGATGATACCAAGATGAATATGGATCCTAAACTTGACAGAGTTTGAAAGGGTTAAGGATATTCAGCAAAAACCTAATAAAAAAGAGATGGAGGCACTAGTACAGAAATGATCAAAGGAGGCGCCCCTGTGGAGGCGGATATACAAACACCCACCTCCAGAGGGGCCGGAAAAGCCTTTGGAGGCGGGTGCAACATCCACCCGCCTCCAATAATTAAATTATTGGCGGCGGGTGGATGTTGCACCCGCCTCCAATTCTCTTTTGAGGCGAGAAAAGGCTTTGCACCCGCCTCCAATATCGTGTTTATTGGAGGCGGGGGTGCATTTTCCCAAATTTTAATCAATATTGTTTCGAAAATTCTCTTTGTTTTTGACTATTGAAAGTTGAAAATAAATTTGGAAATAATTTATTAGGATAATTTTGAGAGTTGAAAATAATTTTGAAAAAAGGAGATAAATTTTTAGGTAATAAAAACTACAAGTTTTAGAAGAAAATATATAAATATATATATTTTCGATTTTAACTTCATATACATGAGTATATGTAGCCTAGTGATAAATTTAATGTGCAAGAGTCAAGTGAGTCCGCCGGTGCGAGTTCGATTCCTACCGAAACCATAAATTAAAGAATGGAAAATTAAATTTTTTATTGGGAGAATATTTGAGGCGGGTGTAACGGACACCCGCCTCCAATAACAATTTATTGAACATGCACCCGCCTCCAATGACCCCTCACAGGGGAGGCGGGTGCAGGCATCTCCTTTTGGAGGCGCCCGCACTGGAGGCGGGTGCACACAGCGTGCACCTGCCTCCTAATGCCCTTAGGACCCGCCTCCCCTAAGGCATTCTGGTGTAGTGAGGGTCAAAAATATTGAATTTAATGTGTTCAACAATTATAAAGAGAGACAGTTTCAAGAATACTCGATTTTGTAATAGCATAATAAGAGAACAATAATGAAAACATAATTCATCAAAATACCTCCCACAACAAGGTTGTGTTTCTTGTTGATCATAAATGATTAAAATATAAAATGTGAATAGAACATGAAGTTGAACAAAAGCAAATGGAAACTAATATGAATGTAAAATGCAAATGGAATATTCTCTGGTGGATGCCTACGGGATTGGTGCTATAGCATAAATAGCATCATTTATTATGGGAAAGGTTCAAAGGTAGGGAGGGTACGGAAATGCAGAACCATGTTCACTTTTGAATTTGGAGTTTCTTGGTTGGGGTAGGGTTTCCATCTTTCACCTTTTCTGGTTGGGCGCTTGTGGATGCGGTGGTCATTTCTTGAATATCAGTGTCTCCCCAGACTATCGCCTTTGCTTTTTTTGGGCAGGTGTGGAGTTTGGGTCGTTCATCTCCTCATTGGTGTAGGCTTTGACAATTCTGTAGCAAGGTGTTTTCCTCCCTTGGAATGGAAGATTGTATTTCCTAAGATTGCAGACAATTGTGTGTCGTTCAAGAGATGCTATGATTGTTTCAGTCAGGCCAACATCCTACAATTTTTTAATTGATGATTTTAGGAGTATATTAGCATAATACTTATGGTAGAAAGAATGTGAAATATAGGATATAGGATTAAACACATTTTGAAGGTTAATGTAAGAGTAGCCTAGTGTTTTTACACTTCCCATTTTTCATACAAATGTTTGAGGGATTCATGACCCTACATGGACCATGTAGCATGTGTTTAACAACCATATTCTACATATTTAATAAATTCAAAATGTTTGACTTATTATTGTTAAGTTTCGTAGTTGTCAACCTACAGTTAATGACAATTTTGAATTTATTTAATATTTGCTGTTTGAACATATCACTTTTTTGGACACTCCTGGAGTTCTATCTGGGGAGAAGCAACGGACACAACGTAGCTATGATTTTACCGACGTTATCTCATGGTTAGCTGCAAAGTCTGATCTCTTGCTTCTCCTTTTTGACCCACACAAACTAGACATCAGCGCTGAGTTTAAACCAATCATTTCATTGTTACGTGGAAATTAGGACAAGATATGTGTTGTTTTAAACTAAGCAGACCAAATTGATACACAGCAGGTGAAGACCTTCAGCATACTCCAACCTTTGTTCAACTTGTTACTTTTTTCCTCTTTATGAAAGATTTAGCTGAAATACTTTAACCATCTTTCGTTGTTACAGTTGATGAGAGTTTTTGGTGCATTGATATGGTCCCCTGGGAAAATTTTGAACACATCAGAGGTAGTGCGCGTTTACATTCGGTAGGTTTCATATGCATTTTTGAATATTTTTTATCTACTGGGAAACCAAGAAAATCTTAAATCTGTTTAGACATATACTTAACTCACAATCATTTTTATAATTATTGCTGTCATGAATTTTGGCAGTTGGCACACAATGTACTCCAATAATGGTGCAAATTGGTGAATAATAGCATATCTATTTGGTTTTGTTTTTGTCCTTCTGTGTGTACCCTGAGAAAGGAAATGAGTACTGATTTGATTTTCTGTACATTTATCGATGCTTGTTGGGTGTTTTGATCTCCCAATGTAGCTCTTTCAATGACAAGCCTGTTAATGAAGAAGCAATAGGTCCTATGTGAAAAAACCTGTTTGAGAGAGAGCAAGACAACCTACTTGTGGACTGAATGGACATTCCTAAGAAAGCTTGTGATCGAAAGGTATGCTCATTACTTCTATTTATTGAACATGTAATTTTCATTAAATTAACCTTTTGCCTGGTAGTTTATTGCATTAACTAGTTTTTGGCACAAAATTTGCATTTCATATCAACGAATTGGTTAAACGCGCAAGGGCTGCTAAGATTCATGCCTACGTAATGAGGCATCTCAAGAAAGAAATGCCAGCACTAATGGGCAAATCAAAGGCTCAGCAGCGGCTCATCAACAATTTGGAGGAGTAATTATCAAAGGTTGTAAACTTAGAATCACTCTTTTCGACACTATTGTGCACTATGATGTGAAACAGGTTCAGAGAGAGTATCGTCTACCACAGAGATTTTCCAAGTGTGGAACATGTTAGAGAGGTTCTCAAGAGTGGATACAACATCAATGAATTTGAGAAGCTTAAGCCTAAACTGATTCAGGCTGTAGATGATATGCTTAGGTACGATATCCTGAGCTTTTGAAGAACTTTAGGAATCCTTATGACTAAGAGTTGCAGACTCAAAATAAGATGTGTTTGTCTGCACTTCAAGATAGCTAGATAGCTTGATGTGAAAAAATATGTGATCAAATATGTGAGATCTCGTAAATTTTGCCCTATGATCAGCCGTAGGGTTGTATTTTGCAAATTATTTTAATTTTTCAAAATATGTATAGCTATGGACTTGTATGATTTTCTTAAAGGAATTTTATTGAATGGACGATTAATTTTTGATTATGGAATTTAATGTTTATTAGGATTACTTGTATTATGTATAAGGTTGGAATTATGTTTAAATAATAAAGTAATTAAGTATATAAAATAAAGAAATTAGAAAATAAATGGAAAATGGAAAAAAAAAAAAAAAGTAGCTAATCGATTTTACCTGATTCAAGGGCAGGTACAACCGATTGCCCAAGTCCAAAATGGTTTTACCCGATTCCAAAACCAATTGTTTGGATAGACAAACAGTTTTACCCGATTGCGAAACGGATAAAACCGATTCTAGGGATAAGGAAATCGGTTTTGCCAATTGCAAAATAGGTAAAAGCGATTCCACCACTTCACGAAACGGTTCTACCAGATTTCTAAACGAGTAAAACCAATTCAAAAAGTAAGAAAAAAATCTTGCCGACTCACAAACGGTTTTTCCCGATTCTGAAACGGGTAAAACCAATTCGGATCAATTATAACCGATTTGAGAGCGGTTAAAACCGATTCCGAGCTGGAAATGAAAAAAATAATATTCATGATAATTACGAACTTGTTTGGCATATTAGGCGAGTTCGCCTATAAATAGGGCTTCTCAGCCCTTATAAAAGCCATTTTGTCCAAACCCTCTCTAAATCAAACAAAGAAAAAATAGGAAAGGGAAGGAAGGAAGGAGTAGGAAGAAGAAAAGGGAGGAAGCTAGGAAAGCAAAGCTTTGGAGCTAGAAGTTGATTCCACAAGCATGGATTCGGTGCTAGGAAGGATTCGGAACGTAAAGGTAAGGAATTCAACACATTTTTTACAGTTAGATTTAGAGGAATGATGCATAAAATGAAGATTTTGAGGTTTTAGGATTTTCTAAGAATTTTGGAGTTTAGATCTTTTAGTTGATATAAAATTTCTGTTATGGAACGTTAGGGATGATACATGAATGTTGTAGGTTGGATTTCTGACAAAATAAAGCAAGGAAAATGGATTTTATGAAGACTTTTCGGAAAACCCGAAGAAAACTTGGAAACCATGTTTTCTGGGCACAAATCAGTTTTAACCGATTGGAATCCGGGTAAAACCGATTCATGCTCAAGAAAACTGGAAAACCAATTTGTGAAATCGCCAAAACCGATTGAAAATGGTTTTAACCGATTGAGAAAACCGATTCCCAATCGGGTAAAACCGATTGGGATGTAAAATTTTGTTTGTTAGAAATTAGCTTAAAATTATGTATAAACTCTTTTAGTTAGTTTAATCTTGTATTTAATTAGGGTTAAGGACCTTTGGGATTATAGAAATAATAACTGATTTATTTGGATAGAATAGAAACTGAACCTTTCGATATTTATAAACTTCAGATAATTGGAAAAATAGTAAGCAAGCATCTCAGGACCGAGTTGAGTTTATCACTGAAAATGGATTCCGTTTTAATGTAATAAATAATTGAACTGCACTGAATCTTGTTTGTTGCATGTTTGAAATATTTGTCAAAAATGCTTGAAATGCCTTTTGATTTCGAACTGCCAGCTGTGCTTACTTATCGGCTGAAATACATATATACATGATATGCTTCAGTTGTGCCTTGGTTTGTACACTGAATCTGTTTATATGAGCATAAGTCCTGTCAGATCCATTATTTGTGTGCGATTTGATCACGCAAGCTAGCATCGGGCTTGGTCGTCCGGATTATCTACGTTCCTAATTTTGAAATTAGTAAATCAGTTATGGGGCTCATATAAGTATAAGTTGTTGGGAGTTGACTGACGATATGTTTCAGTTCAGATGAGTTGGCTCGTCGTTTAGCATTCATGCTGGCGAACGCCCCTCATTCACCGAGGTGAGTTGGCCCGTCGTACATCGTTCATATCGAACGTTGGCGAACGCCCCTCATCCTCTTTATTATGTTTCAGTTGAGATGAGCTGGCCCATCATTCAGCGTACCGTACACGCTGCGAACGCCCGTTATCCTCGCTATCTGTTTTTGAATCCTGCATGCATTATGACTGCTATCTATTAGGATATGTCTGAATTGTATGCATGGGTAATTTTTGCAACTTGACAAATATTTGTGAAAACGGTGGACTCTCAATGGGTAAGGGCTCATTCCATTTTTTGTTTTCTGTTTTCCAAATTTTGTTTACAGATCCTTGGTATGAAGATAACTTCGCTCACTATCAGTACTGGGATGGGATTGCATGAAGGCCGAACCTATTATATTAGTTTGATAGTATTTATTAAAAAAAAAGTTATATTTTAAGCTTCCACTTTTGTATTAGGAACTAATATATGTACATTAAAGTTTGGCAATTATAATAAAAGGAAAAGTTATTATTATTGTGTTCTACATGTTCTGAGTTCTGGTACGAACCAGGCAGGCATCCAGTGAAGCCAGCCCCTTGTATGCGGGGTGGTGAATCTGGGGTGTCACAAATGTGGTATTAAAGCAATAAGGCTTGGGACAGATAGTAAGGCTTGAAAAACCTGAAAACCTGGGGCATATACAAACCCTTAGGTATGCATTTATAGGGCATATAGATACTCTTGCTATGAGTGGCATTATGTGAATAAGATTCCGGATACGTGTTTATATGTACTTCTTCATAAGACTGATTAATTCTTAATTATGGCTATAGGCTTGTTATGGACGAGGATGAGATAAAAGATTTGGCATGTTGTAGGCCTATTTTTTATAGGTATTCTATAGATACCCAAGAGAAATATACGCACCCTTGTTTGAAAATACAGAAGCTATACCTGCATAGCAGAAGTGTTTCCCCAATAGGATAGGATGTGCCATAGAAAATGAGAGGAATCAATACCAACTAAAACTAGCTGCCATTGAGGATAAATTAATTAGGAAGGAGCAATAGTTATTAGAAGCTCAGTATGCCTTAGAAATAATTCATGGCAGGAATAAAAGATACAAAAGAAGGATAGATCAGCAGCAGGAATAAATAAAAGGCACACAAGTATCAAAAAATATTTTGACACTCAAAACACTCACGTAAGAAGGATAGTTCAGGAGGAACACATGTTAAGTAAGGAGGCCATAAAGGATATGGAACTGGCTTGTGGCTATCTTTCTGAATGAGCCACTATAGCAATGGAAAAACCTACCCAGGATAATGTAGAAAATATAAAATCAAATGTACAAGTACAATCGTGGATCCATACTGAACTAACAAAAGTTGAAAAGGATTCCGAAACTATGGAAAGACCAGTAGGGAGCACGGAGTCAGTTGATCAAAGTGCCAGTATGTCATGTCGTTCCTCCTGCTATGAAGCGAACATATCAGGAAATTTTTAGGCCTAGAAATTAGTGGAAAAAGAAACTTATGTAGGATAGCTTTGTAATAATAAGAGTTGTGTTTGTTTAATAAATAAGGGTTGTGTTATTTCATGTTTGTTTTCCCCCCAAATTATCTTTTCAATTTCTTTATTTATATACTATATAATTAGATTTTTTTTTCTGGAACTTGGAGTTAGAATCCTAAAAAAGATTGAATTGAGAAGATAATGGACTTAGTTAGAAAACCTTAACCTCTGTTGGCTTGTTTAACATGAGAGAGAGGATGCTAATATTGGCCAAGGACAGGCCGAGGGAGAACACGAGGAACTAGAACAAGAGCAAGAGTATCAAGAGCAGGAGGAGCCGGGTTACAACACTTTGCTGGTCAGGTTACTGCTATGCTGCAGCAAGTAACCAACGTTATCGTTAGAAGGGATGAACAAGGTGAGCCCCATCGTCGAGTTGAGACGGAAGACGTAGCCTTAGAAAGGTTCCAGAAATTTGTTTAATGGTAAGATGGGGGATGAGGCTGCAGAAAACTAGCTTGAGATAATGAAGACAATCTTTCGCACTTTAGATTATTCTGAAGAGCGAAAGGTGAATTGATGTATTTCAGCTAGACAAAGATGCTAGAGATTGGTGAACTCTAGTTCAAACAAAGTGGGATGATACCCGAACTCCTAAGACTTGGGAGAACTTTGCACTTGAGTTTAAGGCAAAGTACATCCTGGTAATTATCCATGAGAAGCGGGAAAATGCGTTCATTGGGCTGCAACAAGGAATGATAACTATGCCCGAGTATGAGGCCAAGTTTACTGATTTCTAAATATGTACCTGCCCTAGTAAGTACAGATGGACAAAGGAAGAAAAGGTTCATTTAGGGGCTAAGGACAGAGCTGCGAGAGGCACTGGCTGCATCTCATTATGACTTATTCATGGAAGCAGTAGAGACTGCACAGAGGGTTGAAGAGGCGAAATGAGCAACCCAAAATGGATAAATGAGGAGGCAGGCCAACCTGAGTTTGGCATAGAGGAATTTTAATCCCGCCTTTGCTAGAAACCAAACCCATAAGGTTTTACGAAGACAAGGCGCTATAGGAATAGACTATTGGGGATTAAATGATGTGACTGTAAAGAATAAATATCCCCTGCCAATGATAGATGAACTTTTTGACCAACTACAAGGAGCTGTAGTCTTTTCTAAGTTTGATTTACGACAGGGTTATTACCAGCTGAGGATTTGGGAAGAAGATATAGCAAAAATCGACTTTAATTCCAGATATGGGCATTTTGAATTTTTAGTAATGCCTTTTGGTTTAACCAATGCCCCATCTACGTTCATGGATTTAATGCACCATGTTTTTCGACCATACCTAGATCAGTTTGTGGTAATATTTATAGACTATCCTAGTTTATTCCAAATCGGTCGGGGAACACAAAAGACATTTGAGGATAGTGCTGCAGACCTTGATGGAACATAAGCTATATGCCAAGTTAAGCAAATGTGAGTTCTGGCTAGATAGAGTAATTTTCTTAGGTCATGTTATTTCTAAGAACGGGAAAGCCGTTGACCCAGCCAAAGTAGAGACCGTAACCAAGTGGAAACAACCTAATAATGTAACGGAGATCAGCAGTTTCTTAGGATTGGCTAGATATTACCGACGTTTTATCAAAGACTTTTCTAAGTTAGCAGGACCGTTAACTAGGTTAACTCGGAAGGATGTTAAATTTGAATGGAACTCAAAAGCTGAGTCATGTGTTCCCGGAATTGAAACAGAGACTAACCACAGCCCCGATTCTTACCTTACCTCAAGGGAAGGATAATTTCGTAGTTTACACTGATGCATCTTTAGAGGGATTAGGCTGTGTGCTGATGCAGAATGGGCAAGTAGTCGCCTATGCTTCCAAGCAACTTAAAGTTTATGAGCAGAATTCTCCGACCCATGACTTAGAATTAGCCGCTGTAGTTTTTGCTCTTAAGAAATGGCAACACTATCTCTATTGGGCAACCTTTGAGATATTTACAGATCATAAGAACCTTAGGTACCTGTTCTCGCAAAAATATTTAAATATGTGACAGCGACAATGGATTGAATTCCTAGAGGACTATGATTGTAGTATCAAGTACCACCCTGGAAAAGCCAATGTAGTAGCTGATGCGCTTAGCAGGAAAGCGTATGTAGCTAGACTTCAAGCCAGGGAAATAGCTTTGGCATCCCAACTTGATGATTGGAAAACTGATGTGAAAGGAAGTCGGACAATCATTTTTTACATTAGTATCCAATCCACGGTACCCATTGAAATCAAGGAAGCTCAACTAAAGGACGCCTCGTAGGCAAAGAGAAGAGAAAAAGCTTCCAGAGGAGAATTGCCGGAATACACATCAAAGATGGAATTTTAAGATTTAGGAGTAGAGTGTATCTACCTTAGAACCCTGACCTAATCAGGAGAATTTTGGAAGAAGCCCATAGCACTCGATACACGGTACATCCTGGAAGTACCAAGATGTATCGAGACTTGAAGCAATTTTATTGCTAGGATAACATGGAGAGAGACATCGCTCAGTATGTAGCGACTTGTCTAACTTGCCAACAGGTAAAAGCCAAACATCAACGACCATCTGGTCTGTTGCAACCTTTACCTATACTTGAGTGGAAATGGGAACATATAACTATGGATTTTGTGTCAAGTCTACCTCGAACCCAGAAAGGACACGACACCATTTGGGTCATCGTGGATCGCCTGACCAAGACAACACATTTTCTACCTATGAACATGAGAGACCTTTTAGAAAAACTAGCCCGACTCTACATAGGGGAAATTGTAAGACTCCATGGAGTGCCACTAAGCATTGTATCCGATAGAGACCCTAGGTTTACATCACGATTATGGAAGCAATTGTAAGAAGCCCTAGGCACTAAACTAAGCATGAGCACTGCTTCGCACCCGTAAACTGATGGACAGTCAGAGTGGTAGAGCCCGTCGTGAGGCTACCAAAATGCACAAAAATTAGTGCTTAAACCTGCAAGAAATTACTACAAATAGTATAGAAAGCAGGGTCGATCCGCAGGGAACAGCTGACTTAAATTCTCATATTCCTATCGATTTGAAAAATGGTTTGATTTGCAATCACCTTTGTGTCTCAGAGAGACCTTTAAAATTTGCCACTTATAAAAAAAAACTAAAACTTCGCAAGAACAAATAAATTATCACTTAAAAAAGTATTCCAACATTATATGAATCAGATCAATCTATGCATGCAATCATTAACGTCACAAATAAATCCAAGAACAATGTATCGGCTGGTTATAGGTTACCGTGGGCTCCCTACGACATAACCAAATCCCCCCTTAGTGTGTCGGTAATCGCCGTGGGCTCCCTACGACACGACTACCTCTCTAACTAACCAAACTAACAGGCCGTGGGTTCCCTACGACACCTATTAATATAATTAGCAGCATTAATTATTAGGAGGACCCAACACTAACACTTCTATCGGGTTAACTTTAGAAGTTGTTACCTATTTATCTTGTACTACCCGACGGTAGGTTTGTCGCTAGTTGACTTTACCGGATTAAACAAAAGTTGATCAGACTTTAATTAAATCTAGCATTTAGACTTATGTGCACAAGATAAATAAGAATACAAGAACTTGAACCAATATTAATCCTATGTTTCATACATGCATAGATCTACTTCATCACATAATGCCGGAATAAAAGAGTTTAGTTACTCATAGTCATGGCAAATACACACATATTTAATGTAAAAGCCATAGGATGAAGCAACAAAGAAGAAGGAAAAGAAAAGGAATACTTATTAATAATTGCAGGTCTGAACCAACCCTCCGTTTGGGCAAATAGAGGCCTGAACGAGAACAATTCAGCAACAAGAAACCATTCCAAACTTTATTGTATCGATTTTTCCTTGATCCCAGAACGAGAAACGAAGGAAAAACTGATATAAAACTATTTGAAGAACTTAAAGAAGAACTAAATAAAACTAAAGATTGTATCAAAAGCTTTAAAGGAGATAAGTTGAACAAAAGAGAACTAAGAACTAAAGAGAATTCTTGCTGGAAAAAAAAACTAAACTAATGTATGAAACTAAAAACTAAAAGCTGAATGATGAAATGCTAAATGCCTCAAAGGCTCCCCTATTTATACTAGATAACAATGGCTCTAAAATAGGAAGTAGTATAATCCTCCAAATCTCCCAAGAATATTTCCAGCAATTAATTTCCTTCCAATCAGCATAATATCTTCATCAATTATATCCCTACAAATCAGCATTTTGAATTCCTTCCTTATCCCTTTGATTTTCCTTCCTTATCACAAATTTCTTCAAGTAAGGAAACTGAATATTTACTTCTCTCTTCCTTTATTTCCAGCAATTACTTTCATCCAAGATAATTCTCCAATTTTACTGCTGCTGGAATTTTGCCTCTTGATTCACTACGGTAACAACTGAAATTTCTCCATGGCTGCCCATTTCCTGCTGCTATCTTCCTTTTGCTCAAACGGACCCCTTTTTTCCTTCTTATAGCTCACTCCTTTCTTTCTTGACTCAGTCTCTAAACACCTGCTCTTGGCTTCATAAAACAATAAATATACCCGTGAAAAGCACCTAAGAGACGCTAAAATAAAACAACTAAAAGACACTCGTCAAATATCCTCACACTTGAATAACGCTTGCCCTCAAGCGTGAAGTGAAGAACCAAAACACAGCCTTACTTTAGTTGCTTTTGCACTGACTCAAAACTGGTCATAGAAAATGACTCAAATAGAAAACAAGAAAACAACTGATGACACAAGACTCACATGACTTAAAAAAAACTAACTCAACAAGAAAAATCAAAACACACATGTACTGCCTCTTTTCATGCTCTTCACACCTACTTGCCCCACAAAATTTATGATCATGTATATCATATATAAACCCCACCAATCCACCAAGCAAACCAGCTTATTGCTTTAACACAATCATTCAGTAATTCCCTTAGAAACAGCACTCTATGGAGAGTAAAACACACACACGATTCAAAAATTAAGGACACTCTCCCTAGTCTATACAGAATGATCCACTGCTTGAAAATCAACCCATCGCCACAGTACCGTATTGAGGGGACACAACTGTTAAGAACAACCCTTCATTTTTGGACACAACGGGGCTTAGGGATTCAAACTTGGTATGGCCCTAATTGGTCCTAGGTCACCTGTACGAAATAGAAACTCAGTGTGCATACAAAAACAACATTTCATCCTTCTCAGCATTTGCACAAAGTTGCCTCTCGTTTAGGCAAATAGAGACTCATCTCTTCACAAATTCAGGTCATTACTTCATATTTTTTCATTCACAATTCAGCCACCAAAGCAAAAAAATTCAGCCAGCAATCTCAAGATTTTTTTTTTTTTTTTAACATTCAAAACACACAATCACTGTTGCACAATTCAGCACTTTGCTTCTTTTCTCTTCTTTTTCACACCCTTATTTCAGCACAATAGCATACCAATATAACATTCAGCAAGGTTCACATTTTCATACTTGCTTCTCTTGTAGCCATTATATCATCTTTAATTCAGCAAGCACAAATCCAACATTCACATTGCATGCACACTAAGGGGGTATGAAAGAGAGGATAAAAATTAGGCCTTGGTTCATTTACTAACTCAGAAGAAATACAGTCAAGGCTTCAAAGTGGCTTCTATGGATTAATGCACAGGAAAGTTTAGAAAGTAAAGCCAAACTTGGTTATCCTACAAGGGTCCCCCATCATCCAGTTGTATCCCACACAATGACCATCTTGACGAGTCAGACCAGCAAACAGTGGGATTCCCACTTCTCATCAAAAATCATTTTAGGCTCAGCAACACTCATTTTCAATGGCTAAGAATGGGAAAAAGTAGCCTGATCATGCTAAAGCAATAAAAACATACCCAAACCTCAACCAAAAAGAGTAAACATATGCCAACTCAATCATGCATCCATGGTGCTTATTTCAATGTTCCGATCACAATAAGGGCACTTGACTCAAACAGACTTAAAAACACAAAAGACAGATCCGGACAGGATCGACACATCCTCACACTTAAATTTGTGCATGTCCTCAGCACAAAACAAGAATAAGAAACAAACCAACACTAAGAAAATACCATGAACATCCACAAATACTAAATTCACAAACTTAGAAAGACAGACCCAAAACAATAAAAACATAGAGACTGAGACAAGGAAGGAGAGATAGTTACTCTGCCCGGGTCTGGGCTAAGTAAGCCCCAAGCTGAGCAAACTGCAGCTGTATAGCAGCAAGACCTTCAGTGAACTGGTGCTGTAAAGTGGAAAAACCTTCGGTGACCTGGAGCTGGAGGGCAGCGTGGTCCTTCTTTAACTCGTCAACTGATTGTTGCACCTGTAAAAATTCTGCACTGGCTGCACGAGAAGGTGGTGGACGAGCCACATCATGGAAACAAAGGGCCCCATTGGAGGCCACATACAGCAATTGTGTGTGCACTAGATATCCAGATGTGAGAGTCACAGGGGGAGGGGAAGGGGTCATGCATGTGTGAGTGGGATCAAACAATTGAGCATTACGAGCAAGCAAACCCACAAAGTGACCAAGGGACAAATGTCTAGTCCTATGGGTTCCAATGTCCCCAAATACATACCCTACCCAAAATCCCAGATTCAAAGGAACCTTATCCAGCATGCATAGTAAAATATACAACTCATTGGAAGACACAACATGCTGAGCAGAGGTCCTACCAGTCAAATTACGAACAATCAGGTAATGACAAAACTTAAGTGCAGGACTTTCTATCAAATAAGCCTCGGATTTGGACGGTATAAACTTGCCACCTTTAGGGGCTATGCGGGCCCAGGCAGCTTGTTGAGCAAAGGATGGAAATCCAAGTTCAACAGCTTTATATGCATCAGTGTCCAAATCTTCCTCAGCACAAAAACCCAATAAAATATTGAAGTCATTCACAGAAAATTCATGGGTTTTTCGAAACAGTCTAAAAGAGAGAAAGTGCTTCTCTTTAGTCAACCCTTTTAATTTGGTCATATGCACAGTAGTAAAAAACTCATGCAACATTTCAATAAAAATAGGGCAAATTGGTAAATCCAACAAACAAGACCAGCCAATATTAGAAAATAATTCCAGCACAGTATCCCAAATATTCAATGACTTTAACAGTGAAATATCAGGCAAGTACAATGGTAATGGGGAACGAGTTTAGACCTGTTTGAGAGCTTCAATCTCATCTTTTGTAGGGAAAGTCAAATTTCTTTTGACTTGTGCTTGCTGGACTATCTTTGCAGGGGGAAACCGGGGAGCTCTCTCCACAGTGGCTGCTCTTCGGGCAGTAGAAGTACTCGCCCGTGGTGGTGATGTAGTCAGACCAGCAATAGAAGTACTTGCCGGCGGTGATTGAGTGGTGGGTGTAGAAGTACACGCCACTGGAGGTTCAGTTGGGGCAGTAGAAAAATTCCCATCTGTAGTTTGTGTGGCCTCTCCTTGTCGGTGTCGTTTTCTTGCCGGAACAGTAGGGCTAGATGACTGTTCCTCTTCTGAAATTATGAAGGGCTCCTCAGCACTTTGAATTGGTTTGTTCCGGCGCAGGGAGGCAGAGGCGGTGTGGGAGGCCACACGATTTGAACGGCGGACGGAGGGCTTTGTCGGAATTGGAATCTGGGCTGCCGGTGTTGCATTCTTCATCAAAGGCCGAGGTTTTTTCTTTTTGTTTTTTGGTGTGGGCTGGGCGGTGGTGGGTGTGTGGGTGGGGGTGGGTTCGGTTGGGTGGGTGGTAATTTTTGGTCGGGTGAGGGTGGGTTCGGGTGAGGGGGTGGGAATTTGTGGTCGGGTGTGGGTGGGTTTTTTGGTTCGGTTAGGGGGTGGTTTTGGCATGGTGGTTGAGGCCTTAGGCTGCTGGGATTGGGCTGCAAAATTGAAGGGGTGGGTTCGGTTGGTTGGGTGGGAATGGGCGAGGGGAGTGGGTTCGAGGACGTCGGGCTCGTCGACCGGTCGGAATGGAGCTTTTTTCTTTTTGGTGGCCATGGAGGTTGGACGGGAATGGTGGTGGTGTAAGGGTGGCGGCGGCGTATGTTTGCAGATGAAGAAGATGAAGTGAAGATTGATTAATTGATTAGTTTATTAGTTGGGTGGGGAAATCGGGTAGAAAAATAGGTTAATTGATTAGGTGGGTCGGGTATGGGATTGGGTAATTGGGTTGGTTAATTAGTTTATTATTTTGGTGGGTTTATTTAGGTTGATGGGTCGATGGGTTGGGTTGGTGGGTAATTGGGTTGGTGGGTAATTGGGTTGGGTTGCTGGGTCGATTGGGTTGGGTGGAGAATTGGATATGTGATTGCAAAATTGATTGCAGAATTGGCCCACTTCTTCTAAATTGTAATTGTAGTCCCTGGCTCAAATTTGCTGAGATGCCCCTGACCTTCTGATTGCTTCACATTCCACCTTTTTCTTTTTCTTGACTCTTCTGGCCCTCCAATTAATCCTGCATGCAACATTTAAAACATCCAATCCATTCAAAATTTAACTCGAAAATCTTCAACCAAATAGAATAAAATAAAATAAAATGAAAAAGGAAACAAAAAATTTAACAGAAAACTGGGTTGCCTCCCAGTAGCGCCATTATTTTAAGTCTAAGGCTAGACTTAATTGTCTCTTCTCAGTGATTGGGACAAATCGACAAGGAGAGTTCCTCCACAGTCTGTATCTGACCCGGCTCATTATAATGCTTGAGACGCTGTCCGTTGACCTTGAATTGCAGACCGGTTTTGGGGTCTTTTACCTCTATTGCTCCACTCGGGCCAACGGCCACTACCTCTAGTGGTCCCTGCCACTTGCTCTTCAATTTTCCACTAAAGAGTCGCAGCCTAGATTGAAAAATCAAGACTTGTTGGCCCACTTTGAACTCCTTCTGTCGGATTAGGCGATCATGCCTCCCCTTAGTGCGTTCTTGATGCCACTTGGCCATCTCATAGGCCTCCTCCCTCAATTCTTCTAACTCTTGTAGCTGGAATTTTCTCTCTTCTCCACATGCTGCTGCATCCATGTTTAATTTCTGGACTGCCCAGTAAGAATGGTGCTCTAGCTCAACTGGGAGATGACACATTTTCCCAAACACCAGCCGGTACGGCGACATCCCAATTGGGGTCTTGTATGCGGTTCTATATGCCCATAGTGCATCATTCAACTTTTGGCTCCAATCCTTCCTTGATTTATTCACTGTCCTCTCCAGGGTCCGTTTAATCTCTCTGTTAGAGACCTCGGCTTGTCCATTTGACTGCGGGTGGTAAGGTGTTGCAAGCCTGTGTTGCACCCCATACTTCTTCATCAATGCTGCAACGGTTCGGCTACAGAAATGTGTCCTCGATCACTAATGATTGCCTTGGGCACTCCGAACCTGCAAAAAATATTAGCCTGCAAAAAATCTGCAACAACCTTTGAGTCATTAGTTCGGGTAGCCTTTGCTTCCACCCATTTGGACACATAGTCAACTGCCAGCAATATATATAACATTCCATTTGATGCAGGGAATGGACCCATAAAGTCCATCCCCCATACATCAAAAATTTCACAAACCTTTACCGGAACTTGAGGCATCTCATCTCGAACACCTATATTTCCACCTCGCTGGCATCTGTCACACTTCCTGCAAAACAGATATGCATCTCTGTTTAATGTCAGCCAATAAAATCCACTGTCCATTACCTTTCGTGCAGTCCGTTTTGGCCCAAAATGGCCTCCACAGGCAAATGAGTGACAGTGTCGGAGAATGTCCTCCTGTTCCCACTCTGGAACACACCTCCTAAGGATCTGATCGGGTCCAAGCCTCCACAGGATTGGCTCATCCCATATGTAGTACTTGTTGTCGCTTATTAGCTTCTCACGTCGTCCTCATGAATATTCTGGTGGAAATACCCCTGCGATCAAATAATTCACGATGTTAGAGTACCAAGGGTCAGGATGCTTCTCACCAGTCAGCACGTCAAGCAGCAAATTGCAGGGTGGTGGTACAGTGTCGGCTGCATAGAGATGTTCTTCCGGAAATGTTTCTTTGATAGGTACTTTCTCTTCCGGAACCATTAGCCTGCTTAGGTGGTCTGCCACATGATTCTCTGCTCCCTTTTTGTCCCTTAATTCCCAGTCAAATTCCTGGAGCAACAGGACCCATCTAATCAGTCGAGGCTTCGACTCCTTCTTTGCCAGCAAATGCTTCAAAGCCGCATGATCTATGTAAACCACCACTTTGGATCCTAGCAAGTACTGTCTGTATTTATCAAAGCCGAAAACAACGGCCAAGAGCTCCTTCTCTGTAGTGGTGTAATTGCATTGGGCCGGATTCAAAGTCCTGGAGGCATAATATATTGCATGGCTCTCCTTTCCTATTTTCTGGCCAAGTACCGCTCCTACTGCATAATCGCTTGCATCGCACATGAGCTCAAAAGGGTGCTCCCAGTTGGGTGGTTGAATCACTGGAGCTGAAACCAACCTGCCTTTTAAAAGATCAAAGGCCTTCTTGCAGTCGTCCGTTAGGTCAAACGGAACGTCGTCTTTCAGCAGATTAGTTAGTGGCTGGGCAATTTTTGCAAAATCTTTGATAAATCTTCTATAGAAACCAGCATGCCCCAGAAAGCCACGAATCTCCCTCACACTTGTCGGGTAAGGAAGCTTTGAAATCAGCTCCACCTTTGCCTTGTCTACTTCTATCCCCTCTTGACTGATTTTGTGCCCAAGTACAATTCCTTCATTTACCATGAAATGGCACTTCTCATAATTCAAGATCAAATTCTTCTCCACACATCTTGCCAAAACTAGATCCAGACTCTCCAAACATTCGTCAAACGAATCTCCATACACTGTGAAGTCATCCATGAAAATCTCGATGCACTTCTCAATCATGTCCGAAAAAATACTCATCATGCACCGCTGAAAAGTACCTGGTGCATTGCACAGACCAAAGGGCATTCGGCGATATGCATATGTGCCGAAAGGGCATGTAAATGTGGTCTTCTCCTGATCATCTTTGTTCACCCAGATCTGGAAGTACCCACTGTAGCCATCTAAGAAACAAAAGAACATCCTCCCTGCCAATCTTTCGAGCATCTCATCAATGAACGGTAGAGGGAAATGGTCCTTCCTTGTTGCCGAGTTCAACTTCCGAAAATCGATACACATGCGCCATCCAGTAAGGAGGCGCATCGGCACTAGCTCATTTTTTTCATTGGTCACCACTTCAAACCCTCCTTTTTTTGGAACAACATGGACCGGGCTTACCCACTTACTGTCAAAAATCGGGTAGATAATCCCCATGGCTAAGAGCTTCAAAATTTCCTTTAGCACCACCTCCCTCATATTTGGATTCAACTTCCTTTGATGCTCTCGAGCAGGTTTAGCGTCAGGCTCCAAGAAGATGTAGTGCTGACATATGTCGGGACTGATTCCAGTGATGTCAGCCAAGGTCCACCCAATTGCCTTTATATTCTTCCTCAAAATTCGAAGCAATCTGTCCTCCTGGGTCATAGTTAACCCCTTGCTGATTATGACTGGCAGTGTCTCGCCCTCTCCTAGATAGGCATACTTCAGATTGTCAGGGAGAGGGTTCAGTTCAAGCTTTGGAGCTTTAACTATAGATGGCAAGGGCCTGTCAGCACTCGTCTGCTTGGGCAAATAGATCTGAGGTCTAGTACTGGGTGCTGCCTCAACTGCATACAGGGACATGATTGCCTCCCTAATCTCTTCATCATTCAACTCTTGGGTATCAATATCGGTGAAATTCTGTGTCAGCACTGCCTCCAGCTTGTCCTGCAAAAAATAAGTCTCAAGATGCTCTTGGACAAGGGGGTCAATTACATCAATGCCATACACATTCTCAACATCAGATGGATATTTCATGGCATTCTCGATGCTAAATGTGTTTTTCTCACCATAATATTCTAAGCATATGGAGCCATTATATACATCAATCAAAGCCCTAGCAGTTTTCAAGAAAGGCCGACCTAACAAAACACCCGCAGATTCTTTAGCAGGATCATTATTCATCTTAACAACATAGAAATCTGCAGGGTACACAAAAGAGTTCACACGTACTAACACATTTTCAAGTACCCCTACAGGATGCACACATGACCTATCAGCTAGTTGGATAACTACTTTTGTATCTACTAACTCAACACCAGATAAGTCATGTAAATAGACAATGGCATAACATTAATAGAGGCACCTAGATCACACATAGCATGCTCTATTACTCTATCTCCGATAATGCAAGGCAAGGAAAACATACCTGGGTCCTTACATTTAGGTGGAAGCTTTTTTTGAATGACAGCAGAAACGTTCTCACCTAGCACCACCTTGCTTGCTCCCCTTGGCTTTCCTGCCATGAACTCCTTCAGAAACTTCCCAACTGGCGGAAGTTTGATTGCCTTAAGGAAAGGGATGTTGACTTCCATTTTCTCGAACACCGCCAAGTAGTCCACAGGGTCTTCTTTTGGCTTCATGGCCTTTGGTTTTAAGCTGTTTGGAAATGGGGGAGCTCTGTATGGATTCCCCTCCTTCGGACTTGGAGCGGGGGTGGGGATCTCTATTGGTTCAGCCACTGGTTCAGGTTCTGCATCTGGCTGATCAACTTCTGGGACCACGGTTGATTTGGGCAAATCGACCCTTGCTGATGGTGATTTTTTTACTACAGGCTCCAAAAACTTGCCACTCCTCAAAGTGATCTCATTCACGTTCTCCTTAGGTGGAACCTGTACTTGAGAAGGTAACTTGCCCTGATTTCCCCTGAGTTCTTGGATGGAGGCAGATAGTTGAGACATCATTTGTGCTATCCCATCCATTGCTGTTCTCTGCTTCTTTTGTTGCTCAAACAAGTCACCAATTGCATCCTCCATTGATTTACCACCCCTTTGTTTATTCTGATTCTGAAACCCTCTCTGTTGAGGCGGTCGGTACGATGCCCCTTGGTTTCGATTGTTGTTGAAGCCTTGGTTTGGGGCTTGCTGATTTGAATGCTGGCCCTGGTTCTGTTCACTATCTTCTGGAATCTTCCAACTGAACACTGGGTTATCCTTCCATCCGGGATTGTAGGTATTCGAATAAGGATCTCTTCTCTGTTGCTGCCTATTCCAATTCCCTCCATAATTATGTGCGTTCCAATTCCCGGCTGCATTTGCTTGAGCAATAGGGTCATTTGGTGCGAGATTGCATTGATGAGTTAGATGACCCTTGTTTCCACAAATCCCACAGAGCTCCTCTTCTGGTTTGCTGTATTGTTGACGTTGCCCTTCTGTTTTGCTGCTACCTGCTGTGGCCATTTTTGCTACTAACTCTGTTAATTTCTCCACATTGGCGGTCAACTTATCTATCTTCTCATCTCCTGTATCATCCACGAGCCTGACTTCGGCATTCCGTTTGACCATACGGACTGGTTCATCAAATTCTCCCCTCGAACCAATGACATCCTCGATGACTTTCCTTGCTTGGGTGACTGTATTGTTTTGGAAAGCTCCGCCACTGGAGGAATCCATCAGCTTCCTTTCTTCTCCTGTCATACCATGATAAAAGTACTGGAGCAGTTGTGCGTCAGTGTATTTATGGTTCGGGCAGCTCTCCACTAGCTCGTTGATACGGAGCCAGTAATTACTTAGGGATTCATCGTAGTCCTGTCGGATGCTGCTGATTTCCTTCATCACCGCATTAGTTTTGGTGGAAGGAAAATATTTCTTCAAGAACAACTCCTTCATTTGCCCCCACTCTGTGACGGAGTTTGCAGGTAGTGAGGAAAACCATCTGTTGGCTTGGCCAGTTAGCACATAGGGAAAAGCTACCAACTTGAGCTGGTCTAAGGTTGCTCCTGTTGGCAACTTACCCACCTTGCAATTTTTTACATACTCATCGAGGAAGTTATGTGGGTCTTCCCCCCTGTGTCCGTGGTACTTGGGAATTCCATTGAGCCAACCACTTTTTAAAGGGAATCCATTCGGCAAGGTTGGAGGGACTACCGCGGAAGCTCTGTCTTCAGTCTGATGGTTGCTTAACTCCTTCAAAGTTGGTTCCCTAATAGGTGGGGCATCCTCCCTTCTTTCTTCACGCCTCTCTTCTTGTTTGTCCCCCATTTCAAAGTTCAGAATAGGGTCAGGTTCAGAATTCTCAGAATCAGCTTCAGAGTCACTGTCTGTTTGCCCAAAAGGACCACTGTCAGCCTCTAAAGTAGTAGCCTCAGCTGCCTTCTTTTGTTCTCGTGCTTCTTTTGCTAGCCTCCTAGCAGTCTTTTCAATTTCTGGATCACTCAATAGGATAGGTTTTGAAGATCTGCTCATAAACTACACAAGAACATACCAAACATACATCAATAGGAAAAAAGAGAATTAAAATTCAAAAGCCGTTCCCCGGCAACGGCCCCAATTTGGTAGAGCCCGTCGTGAGGCTACCAAAATGCACAAAAATTAGTGCTTAAACCTGCAAGAAATTACTACAAATAGTATAGAAAGCAGGGTCGATCCGCAGGGAACAGCTGACTTAAATTCTCATATTCCTATCGATTTGAAAAATGGTTTGATTTGCAATCACCTTTGTGTCTCAGAGAGACCTTTAAAATTTGCCAGTTATAAAAAAAAACTAAAACTTCGCAAGAACAAATAAATTATCACTTAAAAAAGTATTCCAACATTATATGAATCAGATCAATCTATGCATGCAATCATTAACGTCACAAATAAATCCAAGAACAATGTATCGGCTGGTTATAGGTTACCGTGGGCTCCCTACGACATAACCAAATCCCCCCTTAGTGTGTCGGTAATCGCCGTGGGCTCCCTACGACACGACTACCTCTCTAACTAACCAAACTAACAGGCCGTGGGTTCCCTACGACACCTATTAATATAATTAGCAGCATTAATTATTAGGAGGACCCAACACTAACACTTCTATCGGGTTAACTTTAGAAGTTGTTACCTATTTATCTTGTACTACCCGACGGTAGGTTTGTCGCTAGTTGACTTTACCGGATTAAACAAAAGTTGATCAGACTTTAATTAAATCTAGCATTTAGACTTATGTGCACAAGATAAATAAGAATACAAGAACTTGAACCAATATTAATCCTATGTTTCATACATGCATAGATCTACTTCATCACATAATGCCGGAATAAAAGAGTTTAGTTACTCATAGTCATGGCAAATGCACACATATTTAATGTAAAAGCCATAGGATGAAGCAACAAAGAAGAAGGAAAAGAAAAGGAATACTTATTAATAATTGCAGGTCTGAACCAACCCTCCGTTTGGGCAAATAGAGGCCTGAACGAGAACAATTCAGCAACAAGAAACAATTCCAAACTTTATTGTATCGATTTTTCCTTGATCCCAGAACGAGAAACGAAGGAAAAACTGATATAAAACTATTTGAAGAACTTAAAGAAGAACTAAATAAAACTAAAGATTGTATCAAAAGCTTTAAAGGAGATAAGTTGAACAAAAGAGAACTAAGAACTAAAGAGAATTCTTGCTGGAAAAAAAACTAAACTAATGTATGAAACTAAAAACTAAAAGCTGAATGATGAAATGCTAAATGCCTCAAAGGGTCCCCTATTTCTACTAGATAACAATGGCTCTAAAATAGGAAGTAGTATAATCCTCCAAATCTCCCAAGAATATTTCCAGCAATTAATTTCCTTCCAATCAGCATAATATCTTCATCAATTATATCCCTACAAATCAGCATTTTGAATTCCTTCCTTATCCCTTTGATTTTCCTTCCTTATCACAAATTTCTTCAAGTAAGGAAACTGAATATTTACTTCTCTCTTCCTTTATTTCCAGCAATTACTTTCATCCAAGATAATTCTCCAATTTTACTGCTGCTGGAATTTTGCCTATTGATTTACTACGGTAACAACTGAAATTTCTTCATGGCTGCCCATTTCCTGCTGCTATCTTCCTTTTGCTCAAACAGACCCTTTTTTTCCTTCTTTTAGCTCACTCCTTTCTTTCTTGACTCAGTCTCTAAACACCTGCTCTTGGCTTCATAAAACAATAAATATACCCGTGAAAATCACCTAAGAGACGCTAAAATAAAACAACTAAAAGACACTCGTCACAGAGCGTACCATCCAGACCTTAGAAGACATGCTTAGGACATGTGGTATAGATTTTGGTGGAAATTGGGATAGTCATCTTCCATTAGTGGAATTTTCCTATAACAATAGCTATCAATCCTCTATTGGAATGGCACCTTATGAAGTGTTGTAAGGGCGCAAATATCGATCTCCACTTTTTTGGAATGAAGTGGGAGAAAAAAAAAATCCCTTCTTGATTCAGCAGCGTCTGCTGACAGCTCAAAGTAGGCAAAAGAGCTATGCCGACAATCACCGCAAGGATTTAGAGTTTGACGTAGGAGATAAAGGTTTTCTTAAAGTCGTCCCTCAGAAAGGATTAATTAGCCATGGGAAGAAAGGGATGTTAAGCCCACGCTACACCGGACCTTTTGAGATCACCAAGAAAATAGGATCGGTTTCCTACCAATTAGATCTCCGAACCCAATTAGAAAAGATTCACAATATGATCCATGTATCCCTTTTGAAGAAGTATCATCCTGATCCAAGTCATGTGATAAGACATGAAGAGCGGGAGTTAAATGAGAAATTGATGTATGAAGAAAAGGCTGTCAAGATTTTGGATCAACGGACGAAGATATTAAGGAATAAAGAAATTGCCTTGGTGTTGTGCATTGGAAGCACCATGGAATTGAAGAAACCACCTGGGAAACAGAAGAAGATATGCGGTAGAAGCATCATGAGCTATCAAGGAATAATTTCGAGGACAAAATTTCGCAAGGGAGAAAGGATGTGAGATCTCGTAAATTTTTCCCTAAGATCAGCCATAGGGATGTATTTTGCAAATTATTTAATTTTCCAAAATATGTATAGCTACGGACTTGTATGATTTTCTTAAAGGAATTTTATTGAATGGACGATTAATTTTGGATTATGAAATTTTAATGCTTATTAGGATTACTTGTATTAGGAATATGGTTGGAGTTATGTTTAAATAATAAAGTAATTAAGTAAATAATAATAAAGAAATTAGAAAATAAATGGAAAAAATAGGAGCTAATCGGTTTTACCCGATTCGAGGGCGGGTAACGATTGCCCAAGGTCCAAAACGGGCAAAACCGATTGTTTGGATAGACAAATGGTTTTACCCAATTAAGAAACGGGTAAAACCGATTCTAGGGATAAGGAAATCGGTTTTACCGTTTGCAAAATGGGTAAAACCAATTCCACCGCTTCATGAAACGGTTCTATCTAATTTCTAAACGGGTAAAACCGATTCAAAAAGTAAGAAAAAAATCTTGGTAACTCACAAACGGTTTTACCCAATTCTAAAACGGGTAAAACCAATTCGGATCTGGAAATGAAAAAAGAAATATTCATGATAATTACGAACTTATTTGGCATATTAGGCGAGTTCACATATAAATAAGGCTTCTCAGCCGTTATAGAAGCCATTTCGTCCAAACCCTCTCTAAACCAAACAAAGAAAGAATAAGAAAGGGAAGGAAGGAAGGAGAAGGAAGAAGAAAAGGGAGGAAGCTAGGAAAACAAAGCTTTGAAGCTAGAAGTTGATTCCACAAGCATGGATTCGGTGATAGGAAGGATTCGGAACGAAAAGGTAAGGAATTCAACACACTTTTTACGGTTAGATTTAGAGGAATAATGAATAAAATGAAGATTTTGAGGTTTTAGGATTTTCTAAGAATTTTGGAGTTTAGATCTTTTAGTTGATATAAAATTTATGTTATGGAATGTTATGGATGATGCATGAATGTTGTAGTGTAAGACCCCATATTTTTAATCCTATATTTAAATTTAAGTAGCCATAAAACCATATAACTATTTAAGGAGTGTTAACATAAGATTTTATTAATTAAATTATAATAATTTCTTATCCGAAATTATTATTAAATAGAATTTCGAATTTTCCGATAATGAAATGGAGTTGAGATATTTTATTCAAATCAAGTTTTTAACTATTAGGAAGATTAAAAATATTTCAAGGATTTTCAAGATTTATAAATGGAGAAAACTAATTTAAACGGATATTAGAATTAAATAATATTATATATAAATATCTAACGGTATATAGGCGGTAATTGCAGCTAAGTTGATCAGATTAGAAAACTTTGCGAGCAAGAAAATTTGAATAAGAAAATAAAATAAACAAATAGATAAAAACAAAAGTAGGAGGCGGTGAGACTTGGTGTCCAAAGTCTCACATGTCTATCCCATGTATAGGTCTATGTAAGATTAGGGCCTGTTCTTCTGCTAGTTCTGAGACCAAGTTTCAGAACCAGTTCTCAGTCCTAGTGGGTCTCAGCCCAGTTTTTAAGAAACACAGTTCTAAGACCTGGTTTCAGCCCCAGGTCTAAGACCCAGCAGAAGAACATGGTTCTCAGCACAAATTTTTCCAAAATGTCTTTTTCCATTTATTTAAAACCCTAATATTCCCAACACCCCTAAAACTCGCTTTCAATTATTTTATAAAATATGCTAAAATAGAAACAAGCGAATAATTTTTTCAAAAATTATATTAAATAAAAGAATAGAATCATCTGTCACGGTATAATAGTCGTGCGTAAACCATATTGAATTTGTTGTTCTGGAAATATTCATTTCACATAGTCACACAATTTTCCCATATTCATTAACAAACTAATAACGTTCAACTTAACTCAAAATTGCCATAAATAACAAACTAAATTTGCCGAACAAGTAAACAACAGTACCAACACACTAATTATCGTCACAGATTGCATAAATCCAAAAACAAAACATCCCAAAAAAGCCTACATCATCTATATTACAGTAGATGCACTACATTCTAAAACTCTCTGCCAATTGCTGCACAATTTCCATTCGCAGTGCCGACATCTGATCGATTCCAGCTTGTGATTGATTAACCTCCTCCGGTTCATTCCAACCCGTGTGATCATGAAGCACAACATTGTCATTATCTTCATCGTTTTCCGCAAACTCTTCAAAATCAGCAACCAAAATCAGCCCACAAAAGTTCATTATCCAAATCCAAACAAGATTTGAGTGGAGAGACCTTTGTTCATGATCATAACAGTAATAAAATGCAAGGATTCAGCACAAAAGTTCATTTTTCGAATCCAAACAAGATGTGATCCTTTGCCCATTTTTCACAGTCATAACAGTAATAAAATACAATAGAACTCAGCAAGATTTCAGCACCAAACAGCAACCAAATCATCCCTAAAAAGGGAGTTTATCCAAATGGCCACAGTTTTCATGTATGTGTTCAAAGTTCTTGAGGCAAAAAATGCAGAAATGCAGGGCAAGACAGCAAGGATTCAGCACAAAATTTCAGCACCAAACAGCAACCAAAATCAGCCCACAAAAGTTCATTTTCCGATTCCAAACAAGATGTGATCCTTTGCCCATTTTTCACAATCATAACAGTAATAAAATACAATAGAACTCAGCAAGATTTCAGCACCAAACAGCAACCAAATCATCCCAAAAAAGGGAGCTTATCCAAATGGCCACAGTTTTAAGGTGAGTGAACAAAGTTCCTCAGGCAAAAAATGCAGAAATGCAGGGCAAGACAGCAAGGATTCAGCACAAAAGTTCAGCACCAAACAGCAACCAAAATCAGCCCACAAAAGTTCATTTTCCTAATCCGAAGTTTAAGGTGTAACGGAAGTTTCAAATGAAGAGAACTCTATTAAAGCTTGTTCAATTTACAGAGAAGAAGAAGAAATAGGGAATACACAAGAGGCAACCATAATGAGAACATATACAAAGATTGGATACAGTGCATGAATTTGTAAATCTTTTTTTAATTGTAAAACCAAATTCAAATATGCACAGGTGTCATCTTGCAGTGCAATTCATTACCAGCTTTAAATATAATTGTGAGAGTCATTTTTCTTTTTGTGATGTGAAGTGCTTTAATGCTGGGTCTTCAGCCAAGAGCTAGCATGTACTTGATATAAAAATTAACTGATACAAATGAAGAGAATCTCAGTCATAATTCTAAGAAACACAAAGTAAAATGAAAGCATAGAAACTCAATCGACTTAGAATAGAAACTTTTTGTAATGGAAGCTTCATAAGAGTAAAATTCCATTAAAGCAGTTCAGGTTTACAGAAAAAAAGAAAAACAGAGAATACACGAGAGGCAACCCAAAAACACACGCATCTCAACTAAGAAAGATCAGAACTTCATCCCTGAACAGAGGAGCTCATGGTTGTTTCCTCTTCACAGAAGCTAGGAGGTAGAACTAATTAATAAATATTTTCAATGACATTCCTGCAGTTTAATAGCTCATTAGACAATTGATTCTAATGCATCTCAACAGGAGTGAATAGAGAAAGCCAAATCCCAGCCCCTTTTCTCATGACCCACGCTAATTTTCTCTCCCTCAATATTGTTCTGAATCATTACCCATTGCTCTTTCTATACATTATCCAACTTTCAAAATGATCCTAACTTTAAGGTTAATCAAACCAGAATGAACTGCTAATGTCGTATGGAGGCATGACGAATGACTATTCCATCAAATTCACGCAAATAACTCAACTAACACAAATGCGTCCAATGTATTGCAGAAATCCGAAGCTGTGTTTAGCTTGAATTACCTTTGAAGAGGACAAGGCTGGCAAATGCTTGACCGTGGCTGGTTCACAACACCCCTGGACCTCCGGTTCAATATGGCTGCTGTGAGTCTTATTATCCAACGCCAGAAAATTCAACCGCGTTTGTGAAGTTTCCCGATTCCGTGTGCAATGATTCGGCCGGAACACCTTCTCTACAACCCAAGCCGTCGGTTCCCACAAATGTCTGTGTTCCAATATTTCCCTGAACCCTAGACCCCTAAATTGGGATGAGCACCTTCAGAGCAGTGGAACCGATTCACCGAATGTTTAGCGGAGAGCAAAATGGATCGACGTCACCGGCACAGCAGAAACTTCGATTCGCGGTCGCCGATAACCCGGGTAGGATTGGGAGGAAACGGAAGAGAAGAGGCCACAGATTTTACTGGTTTCTCAGACCCGGGGAAAGAACGGAGGCAGCTGTGGTATCTGTTCTAAGACCAGGACTAAGACCCAGTGCAAAGATACACCGAAAAGAAACATTGGACTGAGCCCAATTCAACATATTTTTGGGTCTCAGACCCAAAAACATGCTAAACCTGGGTCTGAGACCCATGAGAAGAACAGGCCCTAAATGAAAAGAAGAGCAAAAGACAAAAACAAAATTAAAAAGAAAGAGACAGAGAAAAAGAAAAAGAAAAAGGAAAGAAATGAAATGAAATGGAAGAACGGTGGTCAAAGAAGGATGGCCACCGCCCTTCTCATTTGATATCTATATAATTAGAAGAAGAAGGTAGTAGAAGGGATAAGTTTTGAAGAAAACTTCGGGAGCAAGAAAGTTTTTTTAAAAAAATAATAATAATAAAAGAAAGTAAAACCAAAAGAAATGAAAAGGAGGAGAAAACAAAATTGAGAGGCGGTGGAGACCTGTAATTAGTTCAAAAATCTTTCTTACTAATTTGCATTGTCCTACTTTAACTGATTTTAAATGATATAAAGATATGTTTTTAACTCTAATAATGAGACGACCAGATTGTAATGCTTCATTTTGGAAAGAAAAATTTATTACTGGTCTACCTAATCTATTCTCAGCAAGAGTAATGTCCAGTCTTCAAAAAGAAATGGAGACAGAACAAATTGATTTTACTACTTTAACTTTTGGTCAATTATTTGCTTTCATTAAGAAAGAAGGATTACTTCTTTGTCAAGATCTCAAAATCCAGACTAAATATGGATCAGAACGTAGAGAGATGGATTCCTTCTGCCAAGCATTTGGTATATCAGGTATTAAAGCTCATTCTTCTAAGTATAAGAAGATTAAGAAATTCAAAAATATTGGTAGATATTCAAAATATTCCCGAAGATACAAAAATAAAGATTTCAGAGATAAAGATCAGTTTTACACAAAAGGAAAAAAGAAATTTTCAAATAAAAAGAATTTAAAGTGTTTTAAATGTGGTAAGATAGGTCATATAAGTCCTAATTGTAAAATAGAAAAGAAATTAATTCACTTTTATCTGAAGAAAAATAATTAAAAAATAAACTAATGTCTTTATTAATTGATAGTTCCGATAATTAAGATATCAATATTTCTTCTAACTCATCGTTTTCTGAAAAAGAACAGTCTGATTTTTGTGAATGTAAACAAAAAACATTAATATGATGACTTCCACAAGGAAAACAAATGATAAAGAATTTTTATTTGATATTATAGAAAAAATAGAAGATAATGAAGTAAAAGCAGAATATTTGAAGAAATTAAAATCTTTAGTACTAACAGATGAAAAATTCACTCCTCAAATAACTGAACCATTTAGTCTGTCAAAACTCATAGATAAATATGATAAAACTAGTAAGTATCAAAAAATTGGAAAAACATAGGATATAAATGAAGAAATTAAAAAACTTAAAAATGAAATTAATAATATTAAAATTGAACTTAATACTTTAAAATTAAAAGATCTAGAACTTGAAGCAAAAATAACTTTAAAGTCACAAACTCTTTTTGATCCTTCTACTTCAAAAGAACTGAAAGTTTCAGAGTTTACTCCTAAAGATGAACAATTTTTAAATGTAATAAAAAAAGTAAATACTGAGAAATGGTATTCATTAGTAATTATTGGAGTTGGAGACATTTCTACTACTTGCATTGTCTTGATTGACAGTGGAGCCGATCAATCCTGCATTCGATCATGTATTATTCCAAATATTCATTTATCTCAAACTAATGAAAAATTACTTGCTGCAAATGGAACTCCTATGATTATTAAGAAAAAACTTCCTAACGATTTTATTTGTAACAATAATTATTGTATTAAACATTCATTTTTAATATTAGAAACTGTTTCATATGATGTTGTATTAGGAAATCCGTTTTTATATCAAATAACTCCATTTACAAAAACCAGAGAAGGGATTTATACAAAAATTTTAAGAAATAAAATTTTGTTTCCATTTCTTCAGCGTTCAAAAGAAATTGAATTGGATTTACTTCAATAAAAAATATTTTCAAAGTTTGATTTTGAGGAAGAAGAAAGGTATAAAACAACTTTTACAGTACCATTTGGACATTTTGAATGGAATGTTATGCCATTTGGACTCAAAAATGCGCCTTCGGAATTTCAAAAAATTATGAATGACATATTTACTGAATACTCATCATTTACTATTGTTTAAATTGATGATATATTGGTATTTTCTAACTCATTAGATCAACATTTTAAGCATTTAAATGTAATTTTCCATGTCATTAAGAAAAATGGACTTGTATTATCTGCTACTAAGATGAAATTATTTCAAACAAAAGTACGATTTCTTGGTCATGATATTCATTTGGGACTAATTAAGCCTATTCAAAGATCTTTAGAATTTTCTGAAAATTTTCCCGATGAAATCCGGGATAAAACTCAATTGCAACGATTCCTTGGTTGTTTAAATTATATAGCTGATTTCTTTCCTAAACTAAGAAATATTTGTGCACCATTATTCCAAAGACTTCAACAGAAACCTCCTGCATGGTCTGAATCTCATACTAAGATTGTTAGAGAAATTAAAGAAAAGATTAAAACTCTACCATGTCTAGGTATTCCTCATCCTCATGCATTCATGATAGTCGAAACTGATGCATCAGACATTGGCTATGGGGGCATACTTAAACAAAAATTGCATAATACTCATAAGCAATTAGTTAGATATCATTATGGTGTCTGGTTAGGATCACAAAGGAATTACTCAACAGTTAAGAAAGAAATTTCGTCAATCGTTTTATGTATTTCAAAATTTCAAGATGATTTGTATAATAAAATTTTGAAATTCGAGTTGACGGCAAGTCATCAAAAGAAATACTTCAAAAAGATGTTAAAATTTTAGTTTCAAAACAAATTTTTGCAAGATGGCAAGCCATTTTATCAGTTTTTGATTTCGACATTGAATTCATTAAAGGCTCTACGGATTCTCTACCTGATTTTCTTACTCGAGAATTTCTTACAGGAAGAAAAGATGAATAAAGATCTGGGAAAATCCCCAGCAATTTCTTCTTCTACTCCTCAAACTCCAAAATCTTCTAAAGACTATGAAATGAAGGGGGAAATTATCCCCAGGCCTCTCACTCCTACTACTCAAATTCCAAACTTTGCACCATTAACATATGTTAATGCAGCTGAGACTCCTTCAGCAAAACTCTAGAATACTCCTTCACGAAACAATCAGTCTACTCCCTACAATACTAAAGCTAAAACTGAGTACTTACTCCAAACTCATTTTCTTACTCAACCAGAAGTTCCAGCACTCAGAAATTTTACTCCAAGAATTTTCTTACCAAACTGCCAGTGATTGGCAGATGACATTTCCTAAGCTCAAAATTATTATGAACTCATTTTGGTAGACACTAAATTAGTTGATATTACTCATGTTATTGATAAAAATAACTCCGAAAGAATTTCATACTCCAAAATGATTATAAAGAAGGTCCGACAACCTCAGGAATTCTTATCAGTTCATACCAGAAACTGATTCTCCGTTAATTACATTCCATGTGGTTCTAACTATGTAGACTACATTCAGGCCTAGACTCGGGCACTATACTTCAGAGGATTTGATCACTAATGATTCATCAGTTTCAGTTCTACTTGTGAAACTGATTTTCCATACTACTTTTTTGACTGGTGGGATTACTTTGGTCCTACTCCTTAGATTTATCCTCCTGTGGCAGAAAAAGGATTTGAGATTTACGTAAGAAATACAAAATATGGGTTTAGAACTCCAGTAATGTTTCATGCAGAATTTTGGGTGCCATGGATTTTTGCGTGGAGTTTTAAAATTAAGCCAGTACACTAAAATAGGCCATGTTCATTAATTCGAGATTTTTGAATAAAATGGTGGCCTAACTTTAATTCTGATTACTGCAGTCCAGACACAATCTTAAAAATTTTACAAGTAGAAAAATCACTCAAGAAAACTGATGTGACGCAGAAATGTTCGTCTTGTGATGCTTCTTACGGCCCAAGGAACTCCTTTGAATAGCATGGCCCCAATTGATGCGAAACTCCATGGCAGAGGGAGATAACCGGACTGTGGACTGAGCTGGGTAGCTCGGATTAGTAAGAATGATGAAGAGAATTGTGATTGAAGACTGTTCCAGCAACCACTGTAATAAATCAAGAGAAGAGCGGGGCTTTGCCCCCTGTATAGGCTCCGACGGTCAAGTTAGAGAGGTGGAAGAAGATGAATAGTATTGACAAAGAGCTCAAAATGGTAAAATGTTGCGTACCTCACTAAGTCTGAAGACTTAGTATATATACCTCCAGACTGAGATATGCCCGTTGAACCTTCATGATTGACATGCTCACCTGCTCCCCTCTGTTTAGCGTAGCGTGTACGTTTAGTATTGTCCTGACCGGATTTCATGGATTTCTTCCTCTTTGAAGATCTGGGAAATCTCTGCATATATTTCAAAATATATACCTAACCCTATGATGATCTTTATCTACTGTGTCAGTGAAATAGCTTAATCCGACCTAACTGTCTTAGCTCAGTTAGGCCGATTATCACGATATAAATGTGAGGGAAACTAATAAGGCATACCGAAATCAGTGTCCGACCTAAACCTTTTAGGGATATACTAACAGAATCGGTCTTAAGGATCTATCCGACCTAAGCTCGTGACCAATACACTACTTGGCTCGGTTTCGATGATCTATCCGACCTAAGCAGGGTTCTGGGCTTCATATGCGTTTTTTCTATCCCTTACGGTTTATCTTCGTTTTAGTCCATTGGGCCAGGCCCAATGGAAGTTCAATTTTATGCACACCAAAAACAATCCAGGAAGTCTCTCGATCTTTTCCAACACCAGCAATCACTTAAAACACTCCAGAGAAGACTGAAGTTCCGTTACCAAAGAAACTAATCAAGTAGCCAGAGACAAAGATCACTCCTGACACTGATGAAGAATTTTTGAAATTTTATAATATGTATAAACAAATCAAAGAGGACGAGAAAACTACTGCACAACCTACTACAAGCTTATCAGACTTATCTGAAGTATAAATAAAAAATAAAAAATAAAAAGGGTCATTTGACTAATATTATTTTTTGTTGGGAAAAACATAAGCAATGATGTCATAAACTCATGATTGAAAGGTGAACCCCATCATGACTCATCAAAGCACTCGGACTCCAAATCACGGATTTCATTCAGAACATACTCAAAAGAATAATTCAATTCACTTCATTTCAGGACTCTATGTAAACAGAAGACGATGAAGTTACTAATCATCCGAATTTGAGAAATCATCCTTTAAGCTTTAAGCCTTTGCTTGTAATCATCCATCCAACTTATCTTTCTCATCCTCTTGTATTCCTATCTCTCCACTCATCTTGTAATCCTATTCATATATCAAAAATACATATATTAATCAATTCGTAATTTCGTTTTGCTTCCTGGGTATATTTTGGTATCAGAGCCAATTTTCAAGAAATTTTGAGCACTATTAAACATTTTGAACTACGAATTTATTGCATATTCATTTGTGCATCACGATTGCATTCAATTAGCGTTGGTAAACTGTGAGTCCGTTGGTAAGCTTAGGTGGTGTTCCCGGCAGTTGTTCCTTTATTCCAGCTAGGTGTCTGCATTCAACCTGCATTCATGCATCTGCATAAACCAAGTAAGTCACAATGGCTGATCGTGTTAAAAAATTCTTGTTTGGTGAATCTAGTACTAATACATCCAGGGTTAGACAGAGTCATGAAACTCAAATTCATGATATTTTACCTACTAAAAATATTACTACCATATATAGTATGGGTGTTTTAGAATTTAAGAAAGCCTACTCAATTAAGATTCATGAAAAAGTTCTTCCAATAGGGAAAAGATATACAACGATACCACTACTCTTTGAAATGGCAATTAATCAATATTATAATCAAGGTTTTAGATTTATGCATTTTGGTTTGGTGCAAGTTGCCTTTCATCCATTAGTTAGATTGGGAATTGATACTCCAGTTTTCCTTGCACTAAGAGTGATCGATTAATTAAATATAATGATTCATTACTTGCTATGATTCAAACTAATATTTGTAATGTTACAAATAGAATAAATTGTGTGCCTAATTACACTGTAAATTTAACAGATCCTACAATAATGAAGTCATTAATTCTCGATATTCATATAAAACAAGATAAAACAAAATTTAAAACGGAAAATTTTGTACTCGTCTATAGAATATATTTTAAGTTAATGAAGTCAATAATTCCATCAGCACTAAGACTAGAAACATCAGACAGAAATCAATGTGTATTTTTGATTACAGACTCAAGAAATACAAGGACTGAAACTCCTCAGCTACTCAAATGGGATCAAATAACAATCCCATCGGAATTCCTTATTGACAAACCAGAACCAAAAGAATTGGATATTGAACAAATTGAGCCAGCATCAATCGAAGAACAACCTGACGGAAAATTATTAATAAGATTTAGTTCTCTTCATGAAACTCCTTCTTCTAGCTCTTGCAGGTACCCTTTGTTCATGAATTCTCCAGAGAGGAAAGAACATATCATTATACCATTTAGAATCAGTTAAAGTAAGACATCACAAATTAGTACTAGAAAAATCTTTCCTCTCTGGAGAATTCATGAACGAAGGGTACCTGCAAGAGCTAGAAGAAGGAGTTTCATGAAGAGAACTAAATCTTGTTAATAATTTTCCGTCAGGTTGTTCTTTGATTGATGCTGGCTCAATTTGTTTAATATCCAATTCTTTTGGTTCTGGTTTGTCAATAAGGAATTCCGATGGGATTGTTATTTGATCCTATTTGAGTAGCTGAGGAGTTTCAGTCCTTGTACTTCTTGAGTCTGTAGTCAAAAATACATATTGATTTCTGTTTGATGTTTCAAGTCTTAGTGCTGATGGAATTATTGACGAGTACAAAATTTTCCGTTTTAAATTCTATTTTATCTTGTTTTATATGAATATCGAGAATTAATGACTTCATTATTGTTGGATCTATTAAACTTACAGTATAATTAAGCACACAGTTTATTCTAATTGTACCATTACAAATATTAGTTTGAATCATAGCAAGTAATGAATCATTATATTTAATTAATCGATCATCTCTTAGTGCAAGGAAAACTAGAGTATCAATTCCCAATCTAACTAATGGATGAAAGGCAACTTGCACCAAACCGAAATGCATAAATCTAAAACCTTGATTATAATATTGATCAATTGCCATTTCAAAGAGTAGTGGTATCGTTGTATATCTTTTCCCTATTGGAAGAACTTTTTCATGAATCTTAATTGAGTAGGCTTTCTTAAATTCTAAAACACCCATACTATATATGGTAGTAATCTTTTCAGTAGGTAAAATATCATGAATTTGAGTTTCATGACTCTGTCTAACCCTGGATGTATTAGTACTAGATTCACCAAACAAGAATTTTTTAACACGATCAGCCATTGTGACTTACTTGGTTTATGCAGATGCATGAATGCAGGTTGAATGCAGACACCTAGCTGGATTAAAGGAACACCTACCTGGAACACCACCTAAGCTTACCAACGAACTCACAGTTTACCAACGCTAATTGAATGCAATCGTGATGCACAAATGAATATGCAATAAATTCATAATTCAAAATGTTTAATAGTGCTCAAAATTTCTTGAAAATTGGCTCTGATACCAAAATATACCCATGAAGCAAAACAAAATTACGAATTGATTAATATGTGTACCTTTGATATATGAGTAGGATAACAAGATGAGTAGAGAGATAGGAATACAACAGGATGAAGAACATACGTTTGATGGATGATTACAAGCAAAGGCTTAAAGCTTAAAAGATGATTTCCCAAATTTGGATGATTAGTAACTTCTTCGTTTTCTCTTTAAATAGAGTCCTAAAATGAAGTGAATTGAATTATTCTTTTGAGTCCATTTTGAATGAAATTCGTGATTTGAAGTCCGAGTGCTTTGATGAGTCATGATGGGGTCCACCTGTCAATCATGAGTTTATGACATCATTACTTACGTTTTTCCCTGCAAAAAAGAGTATTAGTCAAATGCCCCTTTTTATTTTTACGGGTCTTTAGACTTTTTAATTTTTTTTTTTTTTTTACATTTCAAATGGGTCTTGGGCCAATGGGCCACCAAATGGGTCTTCAGATGAATCTGATAAGCTTGTAGTAGGTTGTGCAGTAGCTTTCTCGTCTTCTGTCTCTGGCTGCTTGATTAGTTTCTTTGGTAACAGAACTTCAGTTTTCTCTGGAATGTTTTGAGTGATTGCTGGTGATGGAAGAGATCGAGAACTTCCTGGATTGTTTTCTTGAGTGATTTTCTTGCTTGTAAAATTCTTAAGACTATGTCTGGACTGCAGTAATCAGAATTAAAGTTAGGCCACCATTGTATTCGAAAATCTCGAATTAATGAACATGGCCTGTTTGAGTGTACTGGCTTAATTTGAAAACTCCATGCAAAAATCCATGGCACTCGAAATTCTACATGAAACATTACTGGAGTTCTAAACCCATATTTTGTATTTCTTGCGTAAATCTCAAATCCTTTTTCTGCCACTGGAGGATATATCTGAGGAGTAGGACCAAAGTAATCCCACCCGTCAAAAAACCAGTCTGGAAAATCAGTTTCACAAGTAGAACTGAAACTGATGAACCATGAGTGATCAAATCCTTTGAAGTATGGTGCCCGAGTCCAGGCCTGAATGTAGTCTACATAGTTAAAACCATCTGGAATGTAGTTAACGGAGAATGAGTTTCTGGTATGAACTGATAAGAATTCCCGAGGTTGTCAGACCTTCTTTATAATCATTTTGGAGTATAAAATTCTTTCGGAGTTATTTTTATCAATAACGTGAGTAATATCAACTGATTTAGTGTCTACCAAAATGAGTACATAATAATTTTGAGTTTTGGAAATGTCATCTGCCAACCACTGGCAGTTTGGTAAGAAAATTCTTTGAGTAAAATTTTTGAGTGCTGGAACTTCTGGTTGAGTAAGAAAATGAGTTTGGAGTAAGTACTCAGTTTTAGCTTCAGTAATGTAGGGAGTTGACTGATTATTTTGTGAAGGAGTATTCTGGAGTTTTGCGGAAGGTATCTCAGCTGCATTAACATATGTTAATGGTGGAAAGTCTGGAATTTGAGTTGTAGGAGTGAGAGGCTTAGGGATAATTTCCCTATTCATTTCATAGTCTTTAGAAGATTTTGGAGTTTGAGGAGTAGAATAAGAAATTGCTGGGGATTGTCCCCGATCTTTATTCATCTTTTCTTCCTGTAAGAAATTCGCGAGTAAGAAAATCAGGTAGAGAATTGGGAAAATGACACTTTTGGTCCCTAATGTTTGGGGGTGTGACACTTTTGGTCCCTAATGTTTCAACTTTGACACTTTTGATACCTAATGTTTTGCTCCTGTGACACTTTTAGTCCCTCAACCGGCTATTTCCAGTTTTATAGGTAATTTGGGGTCAAAATATAAATTGTCTAAAATATTGGGTTGAATCGAAAATTTTAAAAAATTCACCACCTATTAAAACCAAAGTTTTTGTGAGATTTTTTAATTTTTTTTATCAAAGTTGACAAAATTTTTATATGTGTTTGTGAATGCAATGATAATCAATCTATTTGTGGTTAGGAAATTTTTTTTTTTCATCCATACCAATAAAAAAAAGTGTACATGCTAAACTAGATCTAACAGACATTTCATCCATTCCGGTAATCAAATCCAAAACCAATGAGCAAAAGAGACACCAAAACTTAACAATAAAACATGAAGAATAAGCATCCAACCGAAATATTATCCATTAAGAGCAAAAGGCACATAATAATCCAGAATACATATTTGTGCTAAAATATAATAACCCCACTAGGAAATAGCTCTAATACCATACATTACAATGTCCAGTAACATATTTCACAATGCCAAAATATCATCCATAGCTTAAGTTACAACCAAACTAATAGTTCAGACAACAAATATCAAGCAGGTCTCTTTCCTTTGGTCTGAGCTTGAGATTTAGATGATGGGCAAGCAGATGATTGCTGCAGACACTCATTTGATAAACCGGAAAGAAGTGCAATCTGAGATGGGGCTGAACAAGAGATTTCCTGAGATTTAAGATAAGAAATGAGTGCACAGATCAGATAATAGAGGTATGTGTTATCCATATACATTCATAATTGATTTCGTAAATAACAAAGCAGTGATGAATCTTCTACCTTGGCAACTTGATGTGGCGGTTTCCTTTTCTTATTTTGCATGTTTGGCTTAGAACCAACCGGGAACGGTGGAGGTAGAAGTCCAAATAGTTCATACTTTTCTTTATATGATACTTGAGAAACCTGATCAGTAGTCTATCATAACAAGTGTGTTAGATATTGTATGTATTTATATTTAAAAATAGGATATTAACACTAGAAATCAAAGCAACCTCAGCTTTACAAGTGGGAGCATAGGCTTGGCTACACCATAAAAGCATCCACGTACACAATCAATACAAAATCAGTTCAGTACCACAACTATATCAATATAATAATTCTCAGCTACAACATAATAACATCAAGTGTCAAAAGTCAAGATTCTTTCATAAAGCACACATATTATATATTACTCACATTAGAAGTTTGGATATCTCCCAAGTATAGTGATTGTGAGTCTAATCCTTGTGCTTGCAAATCGTTTTGTACTTGTCCCTGCAAGTTGAAATAAACCATGGTTAATACACTTTTTTTCTTCATCGATGAAAGGAAAAAATAAATTACTCACACTAGAAGTTTGACACATTTGTTGTGCTTGACTTGCAGCATCTTCAGTTGTTTTTATCTGTTTGCAAGAACGCTTATTGTGGCCTGCAATGCCACATAATCCACATTTGGCAATTTGACCTTTCCTGCTAACTCGTTTGCCTTTCTCTCGGTTCTCTATCACTTCAACTTGAGAAACTCTCCTTTTTTTTTTCGGCCTTCCTGCTTTCCTAGCATATATAGGTGGCAAGGGAACAACCATATTAGATTTCTCCCAATCATGTGAACCATTTAGAGGGAGAATTCCCTTCTTATAGCACTTGATATACCTATCCACACTATAACATTCATCCACAAATTCCATGGGATCTTGGTCAGCTGCCCAAAGTGCCGAGATTGCATGAATGCAAGGGATTCCAGTCAACTCCCATTTTCTACATCCACATTTCTTATCTTTCAGGTTGACAATATAAGTTTCCCCATATGTGCACACAACCTCATACAGATCATCATTTGACTTGTGAGGAACACAATGTGTAGCTATTTGACAACTCTTTTCAAATTTCTTAAAAATTCTTGGACAAATACTAGAATTTATCCACTGAACTTTTGCTTTATCCCTATTCTCTTGCATTGTGGCCATCATGAACTTTCTAAGACTCTCAAGCAAGGACAAAATGGGCTCCTCCCTAGCCTCTAAGATTTTTGCATTAAATGATTCACAGTGATTATTTAGGAGCATGTCACACTTCGAACTGAAGTGTGATCTACTCCACTCTGTAGCTGGCTTATCTTCTAGCCATTCTGCAGCTTTAATGTTTATGTCTGCAATGTTCTGTAGTCTGTCTCGAAAATGTGAAGGTGTAGTTGATTTTGCAGCAGCCCACAAAGCATTTCTTAGATCAAATCCTTTATATCCAGCAGTAGACCAATTGCCATGCAAGTGTTTAACACAGAACCTATGTTCAGCATTTGGAAAAATGCTATTACAAGCTTGAATAAGGCCTTTTTGTTTATCACTCATTATGGTCCAAAGAGCATCATCCATAATCCCAAGATCATTCCTTAAGAGTTCCAAAAACCAAGTCCAGGATTCTCCATTTTCCCCTTCTGTGACAGCATATGCAATAGGGTAGATCCCATTATTTGGATCTACCCCGACTGCTGTCAGTAACACACCACCACAAGGCCCTTTTAGAAAAGTGCCATCTAACCCAAACCATGGTCTACAAGCATAAACAAACCCCTCTTTCACCCCACTGAAGCACATATATATTCTTTCAAATCGAGGTTGGCCAGTCAACAAACCACCCATGTCATCAACCATTTTTATAGAAACTGTGGAGCCTGGATTTTGTTTTTTAACTTCAAGTGCATAATCCTGTAGTTGTGCATATTGTTGAACATCTGAACCTCTAACAATTGCAAGTGCCTTCCTTTTAGCCCTATACCCTTGACTTTTTGATATACATAATTGATGATCTTGCACAACCTTGTTTATGAAACTTTTTGCATCAAGTTTAGGGTTCACTCTGAAATCTTCAGAGTACTTTTTACCAAGCCATCCCGATTTCACAGACGTATTCTTAAACGCGTAAGGGCAAGTGTGTTTATCATTGAAAGTTCTAATCTCAACACAACCTTCATTCCCACCCAACCTAGCAGCATATATCCTCCAAGAGCAATCGCGTTTTCTTTTTTCATTTACATCATCTTTTTCATCATCTTCTTCACCCCTTTTTTCATGATCTTCTTCATCCATTTTTTCATTATCTTTCACAATTTTCACATATGGACAATAAGCCCAAACCCTTCTCTTGTCACTCTTTTCAAATTTAAATGGCCTACCTCTCTTTACATTCCACAACTTAACAACTTCTTTAAATTCAGGAAATGAACTAAATATCATTCCACATTGTAATGGTGGATCATCACCATGCAGATTTGGATTATAAACCATTGCACCATCACACAATCCCCCTTTAGATCCATGTATACTACCAATATCTGAGTCACTATCGAAACCATCGGCATCTTCCCAACCACCGAATACAACACCAGCCCCACTTTTGACTAATGTCCCCTTTTTTCTACCAGTTCCAACTCCATTATGATCTCCACTATCATGCGTCGAATTTTGACTATAATCTGTATCACATTGTGACCATTCCTTATCAACACTCTCCCCTTCACTAAGCTCATCAGACAAACATGGCACATAACCAGGATCTATACTATCATCATTAGGTTCATCCAACAAGTCATCAATATCGCACACATCTATGTACAATACTACTTGAACTCCTTCCCTACAAGCATCCTCGCACAAATATCTCAATTCATCCTCTTTTTCAACCCTGTGAAAACCATGTTCCTCAGCCAAACTAAAATATTTTTTTCCCCCAAATACCCCAACTGTCTCAACTAGACAGTCCAACGCACTAATGCTTAAACCTGTTAAACTCAACTCATTGAACACAGAAGCTTTACCGCCTTTATATTGCGGAGTAGGGTCTATTTCTTTAGTTCCCCAATAATGGAACTTGATGCTTACCCTGTTTTGATCTTTCTCTGTAATTGAATACATTAAGTTGATGCTTACAAATAAATAAATACATTAAGTTCAAAATCACCACTAGTAATGCACACTAAAATACACACGTATACCACAATTTTTAATCAATTCACATGCAATAAACGACCACATCAGCCGATAAAAGTAGTAAATATATAAACCACCACATTACACATTTTCCTCCAATTAATCTAATATAAAAACATTAAATATATTTAAAAAATTCTCAACATTTCATGCTTCCAGTATAAATTGAGACAACAAGGGGTTTACTTACCTTTAAGTACACCATACACAGCATTGCTAATCTTCTTCGGCATCATCACTTTCCTTGTTCGTTCCACCCGCTGATTTTTTCACGTCGCCCGTTCAATCTTGCGGTTACAAATTTCAGGTATTTTGTTGGGTTCTTGGTTATGAAGGCTTTAACGAGCCATCCATTTTGAGGTGAAGGATTTTGTTTGAAGTATGGTAGAAGAAGATTCAATTAGGGTTTGTTTGAAGGAAGGGTTTACTTGTTCTCTCTTCCCGTTTCTTATGAAGAAATATTTTTCCCACCTATCTCATTTCTCTCTTATTTTAAGAAGTACTATTAACTATTTCTATATTAGCCCAACATTTTCACGATTTGCAATTGTGGCTAAAATTACCGTTTACCATGCGTATAGTCAACAAAAACTGGAAATAGCCGGTTGAGGGACCAAAAGTGTCACAGGAGCAAAACATTAGGTATCAAAAGTGTCAAAGTTGAAACATTAGGGACCAAAAGTGTCACACCCCCAAACATTAGGGACCAAAAGTGTCATTTTCCCTAGAGAATTCGTAGAGCCTTTAATGAATTCAATGTCGAATTCAAAAATTGATAAAATGGCTTGCCATCTCGCAAAAATTTGTTTTGAAACTAAATTTTTAACATCTTTTTGAAGTATTTCTTTTGCTGACTTACAGTTTATTTGAAGTAAAAAAAAATTATTATACAAATCATCTTGAAATTTTGAAATACATAAAACGATTGACAAAATTTTTTCTTAACTGTTGAGTAATTCTTTTGTGATCCTAACCAGACACTAGAATGATATCTAACTAATTGCTCATGAGTATTATGCAATTTTTGTTTAAGTATGTCCCCATAGCCAATGTCTGATGCATCAGTTTCGACTATCATGAATGCATGAGGATGAGGAATACCTAGACATGGTAGAATTTTAATCTTTTCCTTAATCTCTCTAACAATCTTAGTATGAGATTCAGATCATGCAGGAGGATTCTATAATGGTGCACAAATATTTCTTAGTTTAGGAAAGAAATCAGCTATATAATTTAAACAACCAAGGAATCGTTGCAATTGAGTTTTATCCATGATTTCATCGGGAAATTTTTCATAAAATTCTAAAGATCTTTGAATAGGCTTAATTAGTCCCAAATGAATATCATGACCAAGAAATCGTACTTTTGTTTGAAATAATTTCATATTAGTAGCAGATAATACAAGTCCATTTTTCTTAATGACATGGAAAATTCCATTTAAATGCTTAAAATGCTGATCTAATAAGTTAGAAAATACCAATATATCATCAATGTACTCAATAGTAAATGATGAGTATTCAGTAAATATGTCATTCATAATTCTTTGAAATTCTGAAGGCACATTTTTGAGTCCAAATGGCATAACATTCCATTCAAAATGTCCAAATGGTATTGTAAAAGCTATTTTATACCTTTCTTCTTCCGCAATTTGAATTTGCCAATAACTTGACTTTAAATCAAACTTTGAAAATTTTTTGGCATTAAATAATAGGTTAGGTAAATCTCTTTTATTAGGGTTTGGGTAATCCATTTTAACACTTTATTGAGTGATTTATAATTAATTACTAGTCTTGGAAAGCCTCTTTCTTTTTCATTTTGATTATTAACATACAAAGCTGGACAACTCCAACAGGACTGTGATTTTCTGAAGAGTTTTTTATCCAAATGATTTTGAATTTCTTTTTTACAAAATTCTAATAACTCACTACTCATTTGAATTGGTCTTGCCTTAGTTGAAACTTGTTTTTCATTAAAATCTTTTTCATATGGTAAAAATACCACATGTTTCTTTCTATTCCAAAAATCATTCGGTGTTCCGAACATATATTATTTTTGAATTTTTCTTCAATCGATCTAATTTTTTCTTGAATTTTTTTTTCTTTAAGTTGTTCTTCAATTTTTGAAAAACTTAATTCTTCTTTAAAAACATTATATTTTTCTTTTTAGTTTCCAGAATGTATATTTGTTTATAACTTGAGTTTGATTGAAGTAAATCCAATTCAATTTCTTTTGGAGGTTACAGAAATGGAAACAAAATTTTATTTCCTAAAATTTTTGTTTAAAGCCCTTCTCTGGTTTTTGTAAATGGAGTTATTTGATATAAAAACGGATTTCCTAATACAACATCATATGAAACATCTTCTAATATTAAAAATGAATGTTTAATAAAATAATTATTGTAACAAATAAAACCGTTAGGAAGTTTTTTCTTAATAATCATAGGAGTTCCATTTGCAGCAAGTAGTTTTTCATTAGTTCGAGATAAATAAATATTTGGAATAATGCCTGATCGAATGCAGAATTGATCGGCTCCACTTCAATCAAGGCAATGCAAGTAGTAGAAAAGTCTCCAACTCCAATAGTTACTAGTGAATACCATTTCTCAATATTTACTTTATTTATTACTTTTAAAAATTTTTCATCTTTAGGAGTAAACTTTGAAACTTTCAGCTCTTTTGAAGTAGAAGGATCAAAAGGAGTTTGTGATTTTAAAGTTATTTTTGCTTCAAGTTCTAGATCTTTTAATTTTAAAGTATTAAGTTCAATTTTAATATTATTAATTTCATTTTTAAGTTTTTTAATTTCTTCATTTATATCCTGTGTTTTTCCTATTTTTTTATACTTACTTGTTTTATCATATTTATCTATGAGTTTTGACATACCAAATGGTTCAGTTATTTGAGGAGTGAATTTTTCATCTGTTTAGTACTAAAGATTTTAATTTCTTCAAATATTCTGCTTTTACTTCAGCATCTTCTATTTTTTCTATAACATCAAATAAAAAAATTTTATCCTTCGTTTTCCTATTGGAAGTCATCATATTAATTGTTTTTTGTTTACATTCATAAAAATCAGACTGTTCTTTTTCAGAAAATGATGAGTTAGAAGAAATATTGATATCTTCATTATCGGAACTATCAATTAATAAAGACATTAGTTTATTTTTTAATTCTTTCTCTTCAGAGAAAAAGTGAATTAATTTTCTTGTCTATTTTACAATTAGGACTTATATGACCTATCTTACTATAGTTAAAACACTTTAAATTCTTTTTCTTTGAAAATTTCTTTTTTCCTTTTGAGTAAAACTGATCTTTATCTCTGAAATCTTTATTTTTGTATCTTCGGTAATATTTTGAATATCTACCAGTATTTTTGAATTTCTTAATCTTCTTATACTTAGAAAAAGGAGCTTTAATACCTGATATACCAAATGCTTGGCAGAAGGAGCCCATCTATCTGCATTCTGATCCATATTTAGTTTGGATTTTGAGATCTTAACAAAGAAGTAATCCTTCTTTCTTAATGAAAGCAAATAATTGACCAGAAGTTGAAGTAGTAAAATCAATTTGTTCTGTCCCCATTTCTTTTTGAAGACTGGGCATTACTCTTGCTGAGAATAGATTAGGTACACCAGTAATAAATTTTTCTTTCCAAAATGAAGCATTACAATCTAGTCGTCTCATTACTTGAGTTAAAAACATATCTTTATACTATTTAAAGTTAGTTAAAGTAGGACATCGCAAATTAGTAAGAAAGACTTTTGAACTAATTAGTTCTTCTTTTGGATTACCAACAAAATGCATAGATATAACATAAATCAAAAAGAGAAAAAACAAACAGCAAACCCACAAGCAAAGAAAAGAGAGAGAGAGGATGAAGAGAAAAGAAAAGGATTGGAAAGGCATACGTTGACTAGAACTGGAGCTGGACCTAACCGAAGGAAAAGGGAAGAAGAAACAAGGAGGAGGAAGAAATAGAAATAATCTAAAAAGTGGGATTTCAATCTTGAAATCTTGATTCTAAGTAGTGGGATTTTACGACGGGCTATGTTTTAACACTGTTCCAGATCGTTTTTAACCAAATGAAATGCATAGATTTAAAGTCTAGCATACAGGCAATACCTAGAAGATTTTACTTCGTGTAACGGATTACTTTAATGCACTTAAATCTTGCTCCGAAGTAGGCTCGAACCACTATTTCTAAACATGCATATTTTTCGGAATCCAATTTATAAATTAATTACTACGGTTCGTTTAAACGCTATAGGCATCAATCCTAAACATGTTTAACATTCCATAAAGACATTAACATCCTAAGAACATGCTTTCTATGGATTTATTACATACAAAGTTGAATTACTTGTTCTTCAAGTTTCATAAAAATTCATGCTTTCTTAATTCTAATCTCAATCTACACCATGAATTAAGACTCACCGTTAGATCTTAAGAATACCACAAACTCACAGGACTTCAATGGAGGTGGTGGAAGCAACAGCGGAGGCGGTTCATGGCGGAGGCCGCTTCTTCTCTCTCACAGAACTTCTTTATTTTTTTTTTCTAGCTTTTGCTTTTAGATTTTCAAGCTTTTAATTCATGATTTAAGGTTATATTTATAGGCAACCACTAGGTCTAGAATAATTCAAAATCTTAGTTAATTAAGCCATGTTTAAATCCGGTAGTTTCCTTCTATCGGATTGCTATTAATTTCCAATTCCTTAATCAAAGATTTGGTTTCCCATTTTGTGCTGTCCAGGTTCACGTCTGACTCAAACGACAACTCGCACGACGCGATTCCAGATTCTTTTCCTTTATGTTTTTCCTACTTTACTCATGTTATTTTAGGATATCTTTATACCCACTTTAACTCTCAATCAATCAATTTATGCAATCAGTCGATCGATCAATCAGGCAATCAATTAATTATTCAATCAAGTAATTTAATCATTCACTAATTCAATTGAACAATTCAATAAATCAATTATTCAATTGAGCAATGCGATCAATCAATTAAACATTCAATCAATACTTAATTTTTCACCATTCACATTACACAATAAAAAATCAAGTAAATGTCTATTTTACCCTTTATTCGTTTTAAAGCCTAATCTAAAATTCTGGGTTCTCACATAACCTGCTTTGTTGCCATATGGATCATTCTTCTAAATAGTTGTTCTGCCTTGGTAGGTACTCACTATTAATAGTGCATTATTGTCAGGCACACCAGCCAACATAGTACTATTCTCATTATAAGCCCTGTAGTTACTGCTAAGACTAGATTTCCTCTCAACAGCTTGGATAATAGAGCAAGCCTTTCCAATGTCAGTTGGAGGCTCCATGATCAAGATCTGGTTCTTTATGCCATAAAAAACATCATTAAATCCTATCAGAAACTGCACCAACCCGTTGTAAGAGATCATATCCTGGACTTACAGAATCTGCTTATAGTTGCAACCAGGAATACATTCACATAGAGCCTGTTCTTTTAGTTTTGGTTTCAATAGTAAATTTAACATATTATAATCATTTTTCATTATTTCTAATACAACTTTTTACATTTTTAATACACTTTTTAAATTGTAAAACTAATTTTCAAAAACATGTCTTCAAAATCATTTTCAAAACAATCAAAAAGAACAGGCCCATAGAGGAAGGGGCTTCAGCTCATCAATTTCATCTCAAAGCCTCTTCAATTTTGAGAAATATGTAACCACAGATTCAGATCCTTGAGTCGTAGAAGCTATATCTCTTTGTAGCTGATATATGAGTGGTCCATTTGTACCTCTATACATTTACTTGAGTTCCGGCCACAATTTTTTGGAATTTCCAACAAACATGAAGCCTTCTACAGTGGATTTGGATATTGTATTAACGATCCAGGAGGACACCATGCAATCAGTGCATTTCGTTACGTCATAAATGGGGAATTTATGGTAGGTTCCTTGAATCGGCCATTTATGAACAACATCTCTTTCGCTCCCAATGACATCTTCATAGCCTTGCTCTATGTGACATAGTTCTTCTCTATTAGTGAAACTGTCACAAGGATCAGTCCAGGGTGATCTGATGCATGCAAAATCATTGTTGGATTGAGATTCTCTCAAAAGATTCAGCATGTCTGTAACACCCCAATTTCACCTACCTACTTAAGAATGGATGCGAATCGGAGCATTGGCCAAGCTCATGCTAGGACTCAGTAATGATACAAGCATATTATTAAATCAAAACAATAGTTTATTATAAGTTTTCACTACAAGGTGAAAATGATTACATCTTATTGCTTCAATACTAAGTCACTAGCCATTACAATCTATGCACCAAGCCTATACATTTCCAAGTTCAGCACCAGAAATTTTCTTTTCCTGTAGTTGCTCATTTAAGTGGAGTAAATGTAAAATTAAATCTGACTAAGTGAGCCCTTACTCAATAAGGTCTCACCATTTTGGCAAACTTACCAAGTGAGTGATTAGGCCAAACATTAAACAATTAAACATTCATGAGCAAGTAACAAGTATATCATGTGGCAAATAGTACATACATCATAATCTCAAACAATTGCAAACACAATACTATAAAACAAATGAAGGCTACGGCTGAGTCTAAAGAATAAACCAATCGTCTCTATTTGAGTATGGAAAGGCTTATTCCAAGACTTCATTTCATTCTTATCAATCAAATTCAATTTTCCATATCCAGCTAGGGTTCATCAACAACGCCCAAATCAAACTTGTACTCGTGAGATCTCACTGTGAGGGTATACCAATATAGTTACCAAATATACTCCCCGTGCAGATGTCTAACCTCCCGGTCAGGCCCTATGCCTTCTCCGTGGGTTTTGACAAACCGCAATGAAGTCAGTACTGGAAAAGCTAGCATGCACATTTACTATGAACTTGTAATCAATTCATACATTGTTTGGTGCGATAAAGTACACAACCAGCCTTGTCAGATAAAAGTTAAGCATCAAGCAACAGGTCTAATGTGATAAAGTACACAATAGGAGGCCTTATCAGACAAAATAATACACAAGAACCACTTATCATCACAATCGTATCACACATTCATAATATCTCAAGCCAGGTCAATCTCAAAATAAACACAATTTCAATAAGTAATTTGAGTATTCTGCAACACTTAGCACATGGAGCACAGTTGGGGATTTAATTTCATGTAACCGCAATCATTAAGACATATATGTACATATATTCATGAGAAAACATTATAAGGAAGCAATAAACTTGTTCATAATTTAGGCTGCGATTAAAACTGTACTTAGTCAATGAGATTGCTCACCTGGTCACCAGCATTCCTCAAAACTAACTTGGATCTGCATTAATTTTGAGAACATTCATTAATAAGAATTTTGTAGATGCAATCTTAGACTAGTATGCTCTTCTAATTTCACCTATATACTTATAAGTATTTTTGTGAAGTTTTATGGTTTAACACTATGAATTCAACTTAAGCAAGTTTTACAAATGGTAAGCTTCCAAATTTTAGAGTTTTCCTTGCCGACTACCAATATTTCACACAAAATAATATGTAGACATGCACCATAGCATCTTCCCTCAACAAGTTAAGACAAAATACTTCAACTTCAATAACATTCTAAAATAAGAACTATTGAAATCGACAACAAGCCTTATCTCAGGCTTACCTTCAAGTAAAAATAGAATACTCATTCAACCATAATTATGCTTCAGAACCGAGAAGACCCTTTAATTTGATTTTGAAATCACAAGCTCATGCATAAGCCATAACCAAGAAGTAACTTTAGCTCCTAATTATGCTTTAGAAACAAAAGATGTTTTTTTCTTATAAAGTCAGTCGCAGAATACAGCTTGACTCATATTAAACTAAAACAGTACACAGAATTAGCTTAAAATTATACTTTAAAACAAGTAAGACTTTTATTTTATAAAATCCATGCGAATCTGAGCTCAAGCTTAAGCTCAAACCTAAACAGAATACAAATTTAGTTCCTACTTATTTCAAACTCGGTAAGACTTTTAGCTTCTAAAATTTAGACCCAAAACATAGCTCAAGGTTATATTTAAGCTAACAAAACATAGTTCAAGCTCATCTTTGAGCTAAAACAAAACACACATTTTTACTCCTAATTACAAGTTAAAAACACAATTTAATATAATAAATATCGCGATAAATTGTACCGTGCATTCAAAGCAATTTAAATTTTTTAGAGATTTTCATTAGCCATTCTAATGGGCTGTCATGACGTCAATAAGACACATTTTAAATTGTTTACTTGCTGCCAGATTAAACAATTAATAAAAAATTGTTGCATCCACCACAGGAGAATAAGTCTCCTTATAATCTAATCAATTATTGGTATTTGGGAAAAAATTTAAATTCATCTGTCATATGTTGCATGAATTTATTTTTCATTATGCTTTCGTACCAGTACCCATTTATGACTCACAAGTTACGTATCTTCATGTGTAAATTATTTGCCCAAAACCTTCTATTTTAAGCAACAAATTTAATTCTACTTGAATTGCGTCTTTTCATTTCTTTCAATTTTCTTAGGGAATAATTTCTATGTCGACATTTAGTCACAGGCCCAGATTGATGATCCTTGTTTTCTTTCATAATGGCAGCTTCTGTAGCATAAGCAATTTTATGATCGACATCGATTGTTCATAGTTAGGTACCATATTTAGCAGTCAGACATGACACAATTGAGATCTCATTATTATCAAAATTTCAGTTACCTGAGCTTCTTCCAAAAACTTATTATTTGTCATGCTGAAAAACTCTTCAAGAGTTTTTTAATCTTGAAAATTCTTTAGGAATATCTAACACCTCTATTTTGCCATTTTTATCACTTACTCCGTTTATCTCGAGGAGTTTTATTTTGGAACCGATTAGTCTACCACACATTGATGTTGTCTTTACTTATTTATTAGTGGTAGAAGGTAGTCCTTCAGGGATATCAAATATAATTGGAGCATTAGCAGCCAATATTTGTGATTTAATCACATAATTTTAGGTCAGAAAAGCATCTGGCAAGTGCAAGTTGTGAGTGAATTTCCTTTTGAACTTCAGGTTCATATAATTTTATATGAGAATCATGGATAATTCACTCTAAGTAATTTTCTTCAGTGACTACTTACTTTTGTCCCCCTGATGTTAGAAAAACTGACTTATCAAAATGATCTATTTTATGAATAGTTCACAAAACCCTAACTTTTCTCCCAAAAATTCATGCACATCATCTTTCTCTAACCTCATTTGAGATCTCATCTTTGAGCGTTGGTGTTGCAATCAAAATATAAACTGTACATTCAAAAATTACAAGATGATATATATTTTTGTTTATAACCAAAATTATTTTTTGGGGAGAGAATTCATTAAAATTCGTTGGCCTAATATGAACTAAAGTTGCAACATGCAAAACAACATGCTTCCAAACAGACATTGGGAGTTCCTTTCTAAAAAATAATAACCATTTAAATAACTTAATACATTTAATGAACGATTCTGCTAGATCATTTTGTCTGAATATAAACAACAGGATATTCCACACTTATTCCACTAGACATGCAATAATCATTTAACTTGTGAAATAGCTTGTAATCGAATTATCTCCACAAGTAGCATTGCAAACTCCAATTTGTGATTTAATAATACATATACATGAGACCATCTGGTTGATGCATTAATTAAAATCATAAAATACCGAAATGATCCAAACGATGGGTGAATAGGCCCACAAACATCACCATGTATGTGTTCTATTAGTGCAAAAGATTCGATACGAATTTTTACTAGTAGTGACTTTACGATCAATTTTCCTTGAAAATAAATATCGCACGAGAATTCATAGGACTGAAGAATCTTCTACCTTTTCAATGAATGGCTATAAGAATTCTCTATTTTATTCGCACCATTATTATCCGGGAGTGGCGGCCAAAATGCTTGCCTGGTTCGCACTAGGACTAATTCATGATATACAGAGTAATCGCTAAATAAATAATACATTCATTTATTAAAGTAAGCCGTAAGCTTTCAAGCTATATTATATTTCCAAAAGATACAAACACTAATTTAAAATATTACAATAGTACTTCAACACGCTGAAACTAGGTTCTTAAGTAATAATACTATACTAGCATTTTAAAACCTAAGTAAAAGGTCCTTCATCAGCATCCCACTAGTAGCGATTACTCCTGGGATCTGTTACATGCAAAATGTCTAAGGTGTGAGCTTCCATAAGCTCAGTGAGGTTGCACTATTAAAAACATTACCGAATAAATAATTATCAGCACATAACACATATTTCCTAAGCAAGTAAGGGGAAACACGTAAGGGATAGAAATAGTATAACCGGCAAGCTATAACAAGAATCTATGTGACCCTTCGGTAAGCATTACCGATTATACTTTACCTGAGTTATAATTCTTTGGGCAGCGGACACAATACACGGTGTGTCGCCTCATCAACTATGCCAATGAATGAGTGCACATACACGGGTGCACAGAACTAGGTGGCATACCTCAAGATAATACCAAAACTCGACACCTTCAGTCATTGAGTCGAACGTTCAAGCCCGACGCTGACACGCTCGATTTCAACGAACTAAACAGGCTTTGGGGACCCCAAATATGACACGCACGTAACAAGTAAATGAACACGCAAGCAGCACATAGCAAAGTGCACAAACACGGGTGCACGAGACAGTAACATTTCATGCTTGACACTTAATTATGAGTACATGATAAATTTTAACAGATATCTCACTTATACACGTAACTTAGCATTTAAGAATAATTATGTAGACATGGCACATATATTGCAATTTCACATATAAAAGTCATAATCATACTTATCAATTATAGCATATGCATTTCAGTAAGAATAAATTTAACATTAACATATATAAAGTATGCTAACTCATTTCTTACTATTTAAAACATTTAACCCCTTTAGTGAGAACACTCACCTTATCTATATATTGCTGGTATTTTGTAACCAAACATGTATTGCATAAATATTGGAAAAAATGCAAAAGTGGTCCACAATCTTTACCCCTGTTGCAAATGTAGTCCACAATCTTTAGTAAGTAGCAAATGTAGTCCACAATGTATCCATTTTGTTGCAATTTTAGTCCAAAAACGGAAAATTGACCTTGACTGACGGTCAACGGGTTTGACCGTCAGTCAAACCCGGTTTGACCCTCCTAAAACCACCCCACCCCTTCCTTCCAAAACCATTTCTCCACATCATCTTCTGACCCGTGTCCACGTCATCACCTTCTACAGTCACTGGACACGTCACACTGTCTCGTTGCCACGTCACCGCCTGCTGTCCGTCCAGGAAAATGAAAGGAAGGAGAGGCCTCATAAAAACTTCAAAATTTGCTCCGTTGGGGTTTCGAACCTGTGACCTTCCGTCTGTGCGCGCGAGAGACAACCACTAAGCTGCAGTCGTTTGTTTGTCTTGCTGCTGTTCCATTTAGTCATATAGAATCAACTTTTCTTTCATACTTTATACACAAGGCCGTATTAAGACTTTCAAATTCCTTTCCATGCCGTCAAATTAATTAACTTATTTAATTAAAATTACTATTCTAACATTATTAAATAATGTCAAACATATAATTACCTCTAATATATATTTTTAACTCTTTCAAAAATCTCATACGAATTAATTCAACATCAACTGTAATATATTTTTAACTCTTCCCCTTCCATTTCTGGGAGATTCCTATTTGGAAGGATATTTCACCAAGGCAACGCTACTTTGATATCAAAAACCCGACTCCAGTAATCTGCTAGATTATTGGAGGCGGGTGCATGTAAATATCATGTCAATTGGAGGCGGGTGCATGTAGCCCCCACCTCCAAAAGCTTTGGAGGCACATGCACTCGCCTCCAATATCATGTCTATTGGAGGCAGGTGCATGTAGCACCTGTCTCCAAAACACCAAAAGGAGGCGGGCAAGTGTTTCGAAAATTCTCCTTTTTTTTAGACTGTTGAAAGTTTTTAAAAAATTTGAAATTTTGTCGAGATTCGAACAAGGTGATAAATTAGTAAGTAATAAAAACCACAAGTTTTAGAAGGAAATAATAAATATATACTTTCAATTTTAACTTTAAATACATGAGTATATGTAGCCTAGTGGTAAATTTAGTGTGCTCCAAAAATCCTAATTTGTGAGGGGTTTTGGAGGCGACTGCAAGTCCAAACCACCAAAAGGAGGCGGGTGAATATCATGCCTGTTAGAGGCGGGTGTTACGGCCACCCGCTTCCAATACTCCAATTAGAGGCGCCCGCATTGGAGGCGGGTGCCGGGTCGCGAAAACCGCCTCTAATAGGCATTTTTCGAGTAGTGTGTTGACATTTTCAACCCTAACATACTGTATTTTATTATAAATTACTCGTGTTCACTAGTTTGAATTGACAAGTTCACGTGTATGTCAACATTACCATTTTTTAATTAACGACAATCTTACCCGTTTTATAACTTATGTCAACAATTATAGTGGTAGCCCGTTTATATCGTACCAGATTGATATTGTATAAAGAATTGTCAACCCTGTGAACAAGTAATTCGTGATCATGTCACTTTCCTCATTAGGAAGAGAGTAAAGTATTTTATTTTAATTAATACTAAACAAGGAACCCACTTGGCAAATGCGAAGTTTATTTAATTAACCATTAATTGACTTTATTGGCCTTAATTAATTAATCGATGCTGCTCCCCAACTTCTCACATGTGCACGAATGTCACAGTCAACTTTCATACATCTCTATTAGTTACCGAAATTGTTATACGCAGTAACCGTTTTACTATTCGCAGTAACATTCCCTTATGAAAAAACTAAAATACCCCTGGCCCAAAATAAAAAAGAAAAATAAGAAACACGGGTACTGTTCACCCGTGGGTGAACAGTACCCGTTGAAAAAAAAAAAGCAGCCCGTGACTGCAGAAAAAAAAAATTTGAAAACACAAAAGTGACCAAATTCCTCTGCTTCAGTCTATAAATAGACTGAATCAGAGGAAATGAAATACAATTGAGGCTGCGGAGCTGTGTGGAGAAGAAGGAATCACAAAATTAGCTAAACCGGATAAAACGGTTACTGCGAGTACGATCGACTAAAGGTTAATGCCTCAAATTAATATCTGTTTCGGTACTATTTTATTTGTGAGATTATTTATTTGTTTGATTAATTTAGTTGTAATATGTCTAGATTTGTTAGTATTTTGCCCGAAATTGTTAATTTTTTCTCCGGATCTTCTCAGATTCGGCCTGTTGTCGCCGGACTGGAATCAAATACCGGCGACCGGCGGTATTTTCTTAAGGAATACCACCAGCGGCTGGCGGTATTCCTGCAAGGGAATACCGTCAGTCCGCGGCGGTATTTTTTGGGAAAATACCGCCTTCCCGGAAAATACCGCCGTCCAACGTCGGTATTTTCCCAAAAAATACCGAGTAGCGGTATTTTGGTATTTTCCCAAAAAATACCGAGTAGCGGTATTTTTCCAAGAAAATACCGCCGGCCGACGTCGGTATTTTCCCAAAAATAACGGCAGTCGGCGGCGGTATTTCCGGCGGTCGGGAGGATTTTTCCGGATGTTTTATGCCCGAACGGGGCAACTTTTGCACTAATACTTTAAAGTTTCTGTAACTGTAAATGTGTTCTCGTTCTTTATATGTTAGCAATTAATTTCGTATTGATAAATGCGCGTTTATATTATTGCAGATGGCAGAAGCATTTAGGAAATTGAAATTGAAATTAACCAAAAGCAAAAGCAAAAAGGATGACAATTTGCAATTGGGTGATAGAAGCACTGAGGCGACACAGTCCTCCTCTGAGGAAGTAGGTGGCTGAATACATCCCACTGTATCCGAGTGGCAGAGAAAGGTGGCAGGAAGAGCGCATGGCTCTTCTCGCTTATCAAATGCGACGAGGGAAAGTAACATTGATTACAACGAAATCCCATTTGCCCTGCCATACATTGGAAATGCGGAGGAGGAGGAAGCTAGGGAAAATGCGGAAAGATTTGAGATGGACATGTCTCAGTCGCAGGGGTACATATGAGGGAACTCGAGGCGGTTGGAGGATGAAAATGAAGGGGAAAATGCATCCAACCGACGGAGGAGCGAAAAAGGCAAAGAAGTAATAGGCTCCTCGCGTAGTCAGTGTCAGGGGCTAGGTCCGGTTCTGGTTCCAGAGGGGATGCCGGGTGGAAGGCTTACCGGCCTCTAGATGGTCCGATTGACGGTGGACCTTCAGATCCGGAGTTGTTACACAGTTTTAAAGGTCATGTTGCCTACTACGTATGGCATCGACAGGTATCGGTTTTATGATTTATTACATATTTCTTGATATGATTTTTATTTATTTCCGATTTATGATTAATAAGTTGGCTTTTAAAATGTGTTATTTTATTCATTCCATTACGTAGGAACGTGGTGCATTGTTGTGCCATAATGGCTATAACAATCTGCAAATGTGGGAGTTAGCCGAAGGGGAAATAAAAAGTCTAGTTGACCAGTCTGGGTTGGCACATTTGGGTTGGCCTATGCATCCAGAGCTAGACTCTACACTTCTAAGTGCCTTTGTTGAGAGATGGCAGCTGGAAACTAATTCATTCCACATGCCATTCGGAGATATGAGTATCACTCTCCACGACGTTGCGTACATATTGCGGATTTCGATTGGGGGATCACCAATTGGGTGGAAAATTAAGCCGGCAGAGATGAGGAACTGCTGTTAGAGTTATTGGCGATTCAAGAAGACCAGCTCGGGGATCGAGATTTTGCAACTGTCAAAATGTCCCTCCTCAGCGAGCAATGTCTCAGTGGACAGGTGGAGGCCGCCAATTCTGCCGCAGGTTATTTGCTGTGGTTAGTTGGAAATACCCTGTTCGTGGATAAGAAAAAAATCCACATTCTTGGGCACTTCCTGCCTTACCTCCAAGATGTAGAAAGCCTAGGCGAACTTGCGTGGGATGCAGCATGTTTGGCGAACCTTTATCGCAATCTTGGTCGGGCCTCTAGAGCGGACGGTGCCCAGTTAGGCAGGTGTCTGACTTTATTGCAGGTTTGTAAGAATCGTTTATAAATTATTTCAGTCCTTATACCTGGGGAATAAAATGACTAATTTGTTTTTTATTTTTTTAATAGAGTTGGATATACGAATACTTTCCCGCGTTTAGTCCGGCGAAGCTGAGATCCTGGGATGTCGAGTGGGCAGCATCAACTAAGTAGCACATCAGGACCGGTAGGAAGCGCGAGCCTAACTGGGATTTGTTGACATACAGACGCGCCCTGGACGGAATGAAATCCGAAGAGGTAATATTTTTATGTCATTTAAATTTTCTAATGTTTATTATTGTAATAGCCGACCTAGTCGATTATCCACTTACTATGTTTCACATGCACTAGGTCAATTGGCTTCCTTTTGGGCCAAATCCCGTAGAAGTGCATGCGATAACCTTGTACAGGGTCTTATTCATTGCCCTGGGGTCGCAGAGCCATACATGCCTGATCGGTTCCTGCGGCAATTTGGATTCATTCAGTCGATCCTTCACACAGTTTTACAGCCAAAGAGCTGTTACAGAGGCCCTGAAATAAAAAGGTACTCCTGCGTGTTTGATACGAATCTTAAGATCCCGCAAATGTACCCGAAGAATAAGGTGATAAGGGGGATGGAGAGGGCTCATTGGGCCGATCAGTCGTGCCCTGAGTACCTCGACTACTTCCATCCGCGGACGCACGTTCGTGTTAGTCCCGACGACATGGAAGTGGATGAGCCAATGGACCCGAAACAGCTATCTGCGATTGCGGTAAGAACTACAAATTTATGCTTTTTTATGTTAATTAATTATATAATTGCGTCATTCTTTTTAACTATATTTCGATATTTCTTCCAAACGCAGCTCTTGCAATATATAGCAAGTAAAATGTATTATGCTCATCCCCGAAACCGGGATACTGTCCCCAGTGACGTGAGGGAGAGTGCTATAGAGGAGGTGGCTCGCCATTTGGAGGATTTGATGCCGGCACTGTAGTACATTGCGGCAGAGTCCCATGTGCTGTATTCACTGTTTTTAATCTCTTTTTTAATGCATTGTATAAAGTAATACCGCAATCGGGATGATGTATAGATATTTTATTTGAATTCAGTACTGGTAAAATTAGTTACATAAAAATTTTAAAGATGAGGATCTTATCTTGCGAACGTAAAATCAAAAATAAATTGCTGTTAACGTTAAACTGTTGATATGAAAAATATCGTATACAAACACTCAGCAGTCGATTTATTCCGAAATTCACCCAATTTTCCATCAAAATGAGCTTTCCAAAGCTGTATTTGTTCTGAGGCCCGGCTACTCCACGTCGGATAGATTAGGAGTAGCAAGACTTCCCCTGTCGTTAACAAAGCAATGAAATGATTTTGTCTTATTAACCCCATATTGATGAAACTGCTCGGATCAGTAGAGACGCCGGTCCCCCCGCCACAGCAGCAGAAGGAAAGTATTACTCTGCTGGGCATATAATGTAACCACCCTCTGGTACTTCGTTGCGACAAGTATTCCCAAAAGATGAGAATCAAACCAGAAATCCTCTTCTGCAGGAACTACATAACAATCTAGCAGCCTGAATGCTAAATCGAAATCGACTGCCCCAAGAACGAAGCGCCAAAAAGTAGCTTCATCCCGGAGTTCTTGGTGCAGGTCTCTACGCACTTGGTGCCACTACGCCTCATCTGCATCGTGTACGAAATAGGCAATTACCCTAAAACCACAATGTCCATCGGGCACTACATTAACGTGCCCAGTAATGTATTCGAACACGAACTGCTTCAGAAATACGGGAAGGTTGTAAGGCCATTCAGAAGCGTAGGGCCTCACAACCCTTCGTCTTCTCCGCCCGCCTGTGGATCGCCGACCTATGAGTGTAAAACATATTAAATTGAGTATGTGTATATGTATTTAACCACAATGACATGTTAAAATTAAATACATATATTCGTACATTGTTGTAGCGCATTCCTTTCGGCATGCTCGTACCCTGATAGATCTCGTTGGGTGAATTATGTCTGGGACGTCCCCTGTGTGGCCTACTAACCGGCTAAGCTAAATCAACAGTTTTCGGATAAAGCGTCTAATGCACAACACCCATAACCCTGTATATCTCAGCGCTCGGACGCGACATGAGACATCCACAAACATTTCATGCAGTCGGCCTTCAACGGTTTGCCTCTCCTCCTGAGTTTCTGGAATATCATTATCTCCCAAATGCAGCGTCTTCCAGAACGCGTCAACGTCGATAGGATCAATTGGACGGTACGCGTGCACCAACTATTGCATCTCACATGCACATGGCAGATCAAAACTTGTTCGGAGTTCGCAACACAAAGCGCACCATCGTCCCCTATAAGGCCAACTCTTTTTGTATATTCGTCCTCCACCATTGTAATACCAGCGAAAGACATTCTACCATTAAGCCTACTATACAGTAGGTAGTCGCTCTTCCGGTATGTTTTGCTGCGCGAAGCTTCCATTTTAGTCCGAATTTCATCGAGGTGCAACCCTATCATAATATGAATGTCGTGAAAAATACTTTGGAACGCCATTCTATCCGTACCAATAGCCTTCTTCACCTGTGCATGTGCACTCTCAACCCTGAAAGACAACTGACATTAAAATTATTCATAGAACATAAATCCTTATATAAAACATCGCGTAATTATACAATGTACAAATCATAAATGAAATCAATAAATAACTTACATGTTCGTTGTGTGCCCTCCGTAATGCTTTATACTTTTCGTCCAACAAGACACAAACTTCTCCTTGTGGGGATCCAACCATGCCTTCTTCAAGTACGGAATAACATTCTGAATCTCGATTTATTCCCATATTTAGTATCAATATAATCCACAGCTTCCGTGAACTGTTCATATGTCAAGGCTTTCACCACTTGCCCCCAACGATATAGAAAGACATCCGTTGTAGTTTTGTCGTTCCCAGCCGACACTACATGTTTCTTGACATCCATTTCAATGTGTCTCCTACAAAGTAGCTGGGTAGCATGTGGGAATACTAGTTCCACAGCATTCAGTAATGCGGTCTCTCGATCAGTCATGACCACGTGTGGGTATTTGTTTCGCTCGAATAAAGTGCTCAATTGCACCAATCCCCAGCAATAACTCGGAGTAGTCTCATCCCTCAGGAAAATGAACGCGATATGAACATACTGAGCTGTAGGTACATGAGCTACTATTTGCAGCAGAGGCATGTCATACCTGTTTGTCTTATACGTCGTATCTATAAATAAAACGTACGGAAACAGAACAAGTAGACGAGGTGCCTTCTTATGCGCAAAGAAGATGTGGCCCACTGCATTACTTCCGTCATCGCCTGAGTACGCATAGAAGTATTCGTGATCATCCAGAAATTTGAAGAAATACTGCATGTTATTACTTTTTGCTGATTCGTTGTAAACCTGTCTTATGTGGCTGACATTTTCCGGATCATCCACGCACAATTGGGCTAATATATGCTTCGGCCTATTTAATACTGGACATTTCTACAATCTTCTTCTTCTCCGCTTTTGTTAACCGTGTCTGCGCTGAATGCCAGTTTCGAACTTCTTCTAATTCATGATTGTGCGTACCATTTCTGACCTCTAACGTCCACTTTCCCTCATCAATTTCTCGTCTCTTCAGGTGAAATGGACAGTTTGTCATCTTGCTGCTTGTATTGCTCCGTCTGCTTTTCCCTTCCGGTATGGGTGCCTTCTCCCTATCTTTTCCTGATCTATCGCACCCTATCTCAACTCTACCTTTTCTACCTCTTGTTAGGAACAGCCCCAACATTTTCGAAGAGGAAGTAATTTTTGCCGTCATATTGTTTTCAGCTGCTCGTGCTTTAACCCATGTAATCATATCTTCCTTACTTCTGAACTCTTCGTTCGTCTGAAATACTTCGGTGTAGTCATCATAAATGTCATCACTCTCAACATGGAAATCCTTTTAATATAAAAAACTTGGTTCAGCATACTTAAACACAAATATTTCGATGCAACAAATAAATTGCGCAATTATATTGTCGGCTAGAGCCAAAATTCTGACAAAATTATGATTAGCATAGGTTGGAGGGATATTGCGACTATCCCGGCATTTTCGGCCGAGAAAATCGCCGGAAATACTGCCACCCGCCGGAAATACGGCCGGCAGCCGCCAGTTTTTTTCCCACCCAAAATACTGCCAACCGGCGGTATTTCGGGTGGGAAATACCGTCGCCGTCCGGCGATATTTCCCATAGAAATACCACCGGTGGTATTTCATTGTGAAATACCGCCCACCACAGGGGGTATTAAGCCGAGAAATACCGCCCGGGGGCCAATATTGTCCGGCGGTATTTCCAGTAGAAATATCGCCATATGCATGGCGGTATTTCCGGGGGAAATACCGCCAGCGGTTGGCGGTATTTCTGGGAATTCCGTCCGAGGAGACAGTCTCTCCGGCCGAAATGTTACAGAAACAGCAAAAAACGTCTGGATAAACGCAGATCCAGGAAAAAAATCCCCCCCGAATGGTTTTTTTCCCGAAAATTAAAATGAAGGGGTATATAGAGAATTTATGCAAACTAATTTAAAGTAAAAAAATAAATACAGTCTTTACTTATAGTGTAATATGGATCGTACTCGGGTATACCGGCCATATTTGAATAAACGTGTCAGTGATGAAATGGAAAACAAGTGTTTCTGCAGTTTAATGTAAATGGAAAACAACTAACTCTGAAGGTTGAAAAAATGGAATGAACTTGGCACCTTACTTATAAGTGAAAAAATGGAAGGAAAATAATTTTTAACCATAAAGGGCAATTCGGACTTTTCACAGGGGAATATTACTGCGTTTAGTAAAACGGTTACTGCGTTTAGTATGCCTCTTAGTTACCACTCGTTTCATTATCATCATGTATAATTACTACAAGTATACTATATTTCTTATTAAAATTAATAACCCTGTTTTAAACTCTCTTTTTCAGCAATAAAAAAATATTATATTTATATATATATATATATTAAATGTTCTTATCAGGTTTGCCAAAATTACCCATAAGATTAAAACACGCCCGTTTGACCTTATCAGATATCCTATCTGCTTTGTTCATGTCTTTCTTATTAATTTTCTTGTAATAAGAAGTGGGGTTCATAATGTGATATATGGATTCTATCCTCCAATATAATAAAGTAGATAAGAAAGACATGAATAGAGCAAACATAAAATCTAATCTACCATTTGACACCCCAACATTTTTAGTAAAATCAGTCTCATTTACTAGTATAATCATGTGTGCAAACTTACATCTAAGGGCCTGTTCTTTTGGTTTGGGTTTTGATTTCAACAGTAAATTTAATATATTATAATCATTTTTCATCATTTTCAATACAACTTTTTACTATTTAGCTATACATTTTCAGTACACTGTTTATATTATAAAATTATTTTTCAAAAATATGTTTTCAAAACAATAAAAAAGAGCATAATGTAAAGATGTATGGGGATAAAAAAAGAAGAAGATAAATTACTTATTTTATGTATATGTAATGCTTTAAAGTCCTTAAAGGATTGTGCATTTTAAAAATTGAAGTTTTTCAGTAGAATTGGATACAATTTGTTCTATTTATTTCTTTATTTTTAAGTATAAGCTAATTGCGGATCACACATAATTATATTAGTAAATGTATAAAATATGAAAAATTTTAAAATAGATTCTTTATTAAAACAAATAATATTTTTGAAATTGAATTATTTTAATGAAAGTGATTATATATATATATATATATAAGTTTAATATTTATCAGGATCATCCTGAAGAAGGATTCACTTATTTGTGTGTAGGGTATAGTTATTTTAATTTTTTGATATAATTTTTTAATAAAATTATAATACAATACAAGATAAAGGAATATTCTATATAATTATATTTATATATATGGAAATAAGAGAAGGATGAAGTTAATCATGCTCCTTAATCAAGGGAAGACTTAATAAATACTAATCTCATATATCTTACGTGGCGAAATGCTATTGGATGTCTGATAAATCATATTTCAGGATGATGCTGATAAATATTACTCCATATATATATAGTAACATCATGCACAGTTTAGTTGAAGATGCCAGAGACAAGTAGATCCAAACTATATATTTGAATTGTCATTTTTTGTTATATCTTCTAAGTTGCTTATGATCATTACTAAAGCAAACCTTAAAATAATCATTTTTTCGGATTTTTTTTTCTTTAAATTGGGAATTTGAATTCCAACCAAGAAAGGGTTGTATTACCTCTATATAAAAATGGGGTCGCTTTAAATGGACCGACGAAGACTGGGACCGACGCGCGTGAGTGGAAATCCACATCAGTGTGTCAGTCAAAAAGACGAAAATGCCTTTTTCATTTATTATATTCTCTCTCTCTTCCTCTTTTCCAACACTTTCTTCGTTTCTCGTCTACACATTTATTATATTCTCTCTCTCTTCCTCTTTCCTACACTTTCTTCCTTTCTTTTTATTTTTCACGACTATCAATTCCTTCTCTCTTCCTCTCTAATTTATTTTCATTCTCCTCTTTTATCATTCATTTCAGTAGATGATTTTTTTTTTTTTTTTCGTTTAGCATTTTGAAAACCCATGAAACAAAAACAGTACATAGTAGTAAAACTAGTATAATCTTTATCGAAAAATAGTATAGTGTAGAAACAATTCAGTACAGTCTATGTTGTAAAACAATACAGAGTAATAAACAATTCAGTACAGTCTATGTTGTAAAACAATACAGAATAATAAACAAATCAGTAGTCTTTATTGTACATAGTAGAAAAAAATCAGTACAGTTTATATTGTGAAACGTTACAATTTATATTATGAAACGTTATATTCTATATTGTAAAAGAGTACATTCTATATTGTAAAACAATACAGAGTAGTCATATTGTAAATTATTGTTCCAAAAATTATTGTTCCATCAGGCCACTATCTAATCCCACCATTTTTTTCTCTTTTCTTTGAACTTTTGCTTTTAAGTTTTAGATTTTGTATTTTTGTTGGTGAAATTTTATTTTTTAAATTTTTTATAATTTTTTATTATTAAATTACTTTTGACAAAATGTTCATTAATAATTTAGTAGCAGCTTTCTTCTATTTTTCTTGATTGAATTTTCTAAATATTATAATAAAGAAAATAGTTAGAAAAATATTAACACGTGTAACTTTAGTGGAGTGATGTTTTAAATTATTAAATTGTATTATACATAAAATTCAAAAAAATTAATTAGAGGCATTTATCAGCTGTGATTATTATAAAAGGAATTTTGTGAAGTGTATGAATTTTTCTAATTTATGAATTTGATCATTTAATAATAACAAACATAAAATGATACATTTAAAACATACATTGGTACATTTAAAGCTAATATTTGATATAACGTATGTATTAAAATATTACATTTAAAGCAGATATTTGATACAACGTATGTATTAAAATAATACATTAAACTAAACATTGTATACAATATGCATATTAAAATGATACATTTAAAATAACATCTGAATGTAATAGGCATCTGTGGAGGAGTTATATATTGAGTCTTCAGTATAAGCACATTTATATTGTATCAAATTATTTATCACATAAATAATTTCCATTCGGATGTATGCACTCATTGGAATGAATAGGTCATTACATATATATTAGTTAACTTGGTGATGAATCGTTTCTTGGCATTGTAGCAAACAAATAAAATCATTACATTCTAACTTTTGTAACAGCACAACCTAATATACAAATTATTAAATGCAAATATTACTTAACAGTCATGACCCAAAAAATTTTACATTTCAGCTGGTTAACACATTGAATATGTCAGTACACCGCTACCAGTTCATGACTAGTGACGAACATAACCAACAATTATACAGTGAAACGTTATGCAGATATCACTATGAACCCAGAAATAAAAGGAAGTCAACAAAACAACTGATAACCAGGTTCAATATATATTCAAGGTACGAAGCTAACAGACAATCATGTTATCTGGGGGTAACAATATCTAAATATATGTTAGTTAGTGGGATAATGAATTGTTGCTTGGCATTGTTATGACGCAGAATGGGAAAAGTGTTACAATATAAACATTCCAACAACACAACTTACTATACAATGCAATAAACATGAATATTACTTTTTAGTCCTAGCCCAAACAGTACTAAATGCCACCCTGTTAACACATTCAACAAGTCATTACAAAGCACCCAACTCATGAGGGTTAACGGAACATAACCAAATAGAAGAATGGGAAAAGTTATGCATATATCATTATGGAACACAGAAATAAAATGAAAGTCATAAAAACAAATGATAACCAAGTTTACTCTATATTCAACGTATGAAACTAACAGACAGTCATGTTATCTGGTGGTAACTTTATCTGAATGTATGTTAGTTCAGTGGAGGCAATATGGCGGGAAAGCCCTCACCTCTTATGTTTTCAGTGGAGAAAGGTTTGAACAGAAGCAGTCCTCCATTGAAATTCATTTAATAAATTTATTTAAATTTTTTGTATTTTTTTAAAATGTTATATTGTAATACAAGCTTATAATATGCACATTGTTTCAAATGTACCTTTTAATACACGCATTGTATCAAACGTTTACTTTAAGTGTATCATTTTAATACACACGTTGTATCAAATGTTTACTTTAAATGTATCATTTTAATACACACGTTGTATCAAATGTTTTCTTTATATATATATCATTAGGTAATGAGGGAACTAATTGTAATTAATTAAAAGTTCAATAGATCGTTTAAAAAAAATTAGAAATTTAATAGATGATGAACTCTTAAGTGGTAATCAAAATATATGTAATTTATAATAATTAACGTGCAATTCAAAAAGAAAATATTACAAATAGATATGAGATATGAATTATAATGCAATTCAAACAAGTACAATAATCATGTAAATATTAAATATTGGATAAATGACAGAATTGGACTAGTTGATAAAGTTAGCTTTAGTTCTAACTCTTAACTTACTTTGAGGTGTTGATTAAAAGTATAAAATTAAAATTGTAGTAAATCCGAACCTTTTAAAATTTAAAAGTATATTAGGGAGATGTGCCATTTATAATAACAAAAACAAATTCAAATAACGATTTAATGGATTGTAATTAGGAAATTAATAATTATAAATTTATATTAGGCATTTCAGATGTTAAATTTATGAAGAATTTGTTAATTTATCACGCACAAAACACCACTATATTAAATTTATGAAGAATTTTGATACTCGTTTTGTAATTTTACCTAGAAACATAATCAATACAATGTACATATTAAAATGTTACATTTGAAACAGACATTTGATACATTACACATAAAGTATTAAATCATTTGCTTACACATTATATATATTACTGTAATGCACATAGTTTCTTCCCATTATTAAATTTATGAAGAATTTATTAAATTTATCACACACAAAACACTATTTATTAAATTTATGAAGAATTTTGATACTCATTTTGTAATTTTACCTTGAAACATAATCAATGCAATATACATATTAAAATGTTACATTTGAAGCAGACATTTGATGCATTAGACATAAAATATCAAATCATTTGCTTAATACTAATAAAACTTATAATTAGCCATTTAATGCAACAATTATTATATTATATGAGTTGACTTGTCTCATGTTTAGATATGACGATAAATTTGGATATGAGGAGGTAGCTTTGTGATCTTATGTATGTTTTAGATGATTCATAGGACAATCGAAAAATGGATGATAGACAAAAAAAATTTCCAATTTCTAGAATTATCATATAAATCTTTTAAATATTCTCAATTTAAATTTTCTTTCTATTTAATGAATTGACTTAAAATTAATTAAATGAATTTTCTATTTATTATTATTTTTAAAAGGTTATAATGTAATACAAACTTACATTTATTAGATGTATTACCATCCAAAGTATTTAATTGGTAAAAATAAATACTTAGATATATAATACACATAGGATACACCAAATAAGATAAGATTGTTGGAAATAAAGATTATACTTGTGGTAGAATGATTAATAATGTTTTTGTTAAATACAAAATTTTCAAACTATATATGTGTTCATACTCTTCATTGCATAAATAATATGTATTCTTAATTTTATCTTTCTAAACACACTCCTATATCTATCTCATGCATATTTTAATGTAGGTGTTGTAACTATTATATTTTTATTTCATCCTATAAAGTAAATCCATATTATACTTTACACTATAAACTCTTTTATTTTTAAAGGATAAATGTAATACAACACATGTATTAAATTTTTATTTATTTAGAATGATTAATTTTCTCCCACTTATACTTATGAATAATACAAGTTATACTCTTTAAGAGTACTACATTTGAAGTAAAATGATACATTCGAAAACAAACATAAAATGATACATTTAAAACATACATTGATACAATTGAAGTAAATATTTGATACAACGTCTGTATTAAAATGATACATTTAAAGCAGACATTTCAGACAACGTTTGTATTAAAATAAACATTTTATACATGCATAATAAAATGATACATTTAAAACAAACATTTGATACAATGTGCGGTTTAAAATAATACATTTCAATTAAGCATTTGATACAGTGTACTTTTTAAAATGAATCATTTTAATACGCACTTTGCATTGATCATTTTAATACGCATGTTGTGGCCATTTAAACTTATTTTCTAAAAATACAATAAGTGGAAAAAGGGAAATTAAATGTTCTAAAAATAAATAAGTCATCATAGAGTACTATGTCTACAAGAAACAGGCTCAAAATCCTCTGTTATACTTTCCATTACACTCCTTGTTAGACATCTTAATAACTCTTCGTAAATATTATTTTTTAAATTAAATTTTTTACCAATGCTATTCATTGGCATTCTACATTAGTTTAATAATTTTTTTTTACATTATTCTTGTATTTTAATATAATTTTATAGCATTTTTAAAAATTTTTAATCTTAATAAATTAAAATAAATATACCCTACACCAAAATGGGTGAACCCTTAGTCTATATTATAATGCTAATTAATATCATTGGTGGAAAAATTAAAATAAAAATTAATATTTACTTTGAGTTATTAAGATGTGTAACAGAGAGCGTAATAAGAAAGTGTAACAGAGGATCCTGAGTCCGACAAACATGATGCTTTGAAAACCTTCCCTAATGGCTCAGGTTGATAATTTCTTGTCATATTTTCTCCAAGGAGGAAGCATTTAGCTTATGGTAATAGTATTGTAATAACAATGACTTTGAGAGGCATGTTTGCTTCCTTTATTCGGATTTTGAACTGAAGCATTTTTGTCATACATTTGGTATGGAAAAAACAGAATCATTAGGCTATGAAAAAAAATAATACAATAAGTGGAAAAAGGGAAATTAAATGTTCTAAAATTTTAAAAAATAAAGAGAGACCGAACAATAAATTAAGTATTCAAAAATAAAAATCAAGATATGTATATCTTAAAGGCGCATCTCCCTAATATACTTTTAAAATTTAAAAGTCCAGATTTACTACAATTTTAATTTATACTTTTAATCAATACCTCAAATTCAGGAGTTAGAATGAAAGCTAACTTTATGAACAAGTCAAATTCTACATTTATCTAACATTTAATTTTTACATGATTATTCCTCATCTGTTGGATAAGCATTAAAATGATAAATATAGAGAAAACATTTGAATGATACAGCGTGCGTATTAAAATAATACATATAGAGAAAACATTTGATACAATCTAAACATTTGATACATCGTGCGTATTAAAATGATACATTTGAAACAAACATTTGATACAACGTGCGTATTAAAATAATACAGTTAAAGCAAAAGTTTGATGCATCATGTGTATTGAAATGCTACATTTGAAACAAATATTTGATACAATGTACATATTATAAGCTTGTATTACAATATGACATTTTGAAAATAATAATAATAATAATAATAGAATTAATTTTAAATCAATTTAAATGAAAAGAAAACTTAGGCACTGACTACCGACAAGCATTTAGCCCCAAGTCGAGCCAAGCCATCTCGGTCCTCCAGACTCATATGCTTCCAAAGGCAGGGAAAGATGGCAAAAAAAATTCTCCAGCGAAATCCTCGCGCCTCTTTCTCACAATTGCATTAAAAGTCCATGGGGCAGCCTTGAATTTCTTTAAGCAATTGAGTATGTCTCTCCATTTCCTCATCAATTTTCATTATTTTTCTTTCCAAACTTGTCAGGTTTTGCTTCATTTTCATAATCAGCTTTGGTGAAGAATTTATATCTGTATCTCTTCCATTCTTCTTTATAAGTCGAATTGGGCATGCTATATTAGAGAATACAATCCCAACAATCAATACAAACAATAACAACAAATAATTATAAAAAACAATACAGCCTAAAACAATAATAGGTTTCCAATAATCAATACAAACAACTACAACAAACAGTACAAGTCTAAATTTCAATTCTATACAACCTTTACTGAACAAACTCTGCCTCTTTCCACCACAAAAACCCAATTCATAATGGCTTTAACTGTTTGCTTCTTTCCTGCATAATCGTAATGGCTTCAACTGCTTGCTTCTGTCCTGCATAATAAAATGTTGATGGCAACATTTCATGCAAGGTCAAAAAGGCCATCACCCCTCCAGTTGCAAGCCATGAGAAATGGTGTAAACGTTTTTGTTTCAACAGCACCATTGAGCGCAGAAATTCCAGAAAACTAAAAAAAAACCTGAACCAACAAGGTCTTCTAAACCTTCCGAATTCAAGCATCTAAGAAATAAGTTAGCTGCAATAAACTAAAGGCTAAGAAACTTTTAATTGAAATCAACTTCTGCTACTATAATTACACCAAGAGGCTTTTGACTCCCCTCCATTTGTTGTATTAAAAGTAAACTTACACTTGAACTGATAAACAGAGCATACACTGAAAAACAGAACTCCAAGGAGCGAAAAGAACATATTTCCATTTTGAATTCTTTGAAAACTCAATAGATGGCTTTTACATATCAAAGGCAAGAAATTTCATCGTTCTGGTGAAGCAAGAAATGAGCATTAATTTTATTGTACCACCATCACCCACCTTTTCAGCTGCCGCCGCCGCCGTATACCACTGTCACCGCCGTGCACCATCATCATCACTACAGGCTCAATAATCACAACCACTGTTGCTAACCCACAATTTATTCTGCCAGCGTTCCGCGAGAATTAATGAGGTTTGAGTAATTTTACGGGAACAAGAAAAATTAATTTTTTGACGAAATGGAGCGTTGCACCTCCACTAAATATTGGTTGCACCTCATTTTTCAAAGATCACCTCATTTTTTTTTTAATACTAAATGCCCTCCACTCTAACTTCGCCTAAAAACTAACTTAAAATCAGTTTATTTTTATAATTCAAGACCTCTAAAAAAAATTTCCAATGTTCCGCGAGAATTAATGAGGTTTGGAAAATTTTACGGGAACAAGAAAAATTAATTTTTTGACAAAACGGAACATTGTACCTCTACTAAGTATTGGTTGCACCTCATTTTCAAAGGTTGCCCATTTTTTAACACTTATTGCCCCTCCACTATTACTTTACCTAAAAATTAACAAAAATCAATTTATTTTGATAATTCAAGATCTCTAAAAAAATTTCCAAAGGTTCCGTGAGAATTAATGAGGTTTGGGTAATTTTATGGGAACAAGAAAATATATTATTGTTATTTGCAGCAGGTCACCAAAATCCATTCCATATTTATTATTTTTCTTCTTTATATATTAAAATATATTAAATCTAATAGACCAAATTACTCTCATCTAAGGGTGGTTATTAATTTGAAGAAACATTCCCTCAAATTATATAAATGGATTCTAGACTCTCCCCATGTATTTATAAACCAAACTGTCGTCTTGATAGCAAATACTATAAATAATAATGTTTAATCTTAAAATGTATAAAATACCAGAATTGACCTTAATGTTTGACATTAATAATTTGTTTTTAATGTTATTTGCATATGAAATATCAAATTAACCCAAATATATAATTTTTCTTCTTCTTTTTTATCAAAACATTATTTCAAAAAATAAATTATTAATATCACCTATTATGGTTAATATATTTTATGCCTAAATAATATGAAAAATAAAGTAATAACATGGTACATTAGGATTAGTTTTGATATTTCACATATTTTAAGATTAACAATCATTATTTTTGAATATTTTATTAAAATGACATCTTGATCTATGATATAAGGAAAATAAATGCTTATTTTTAAAATATAATAACGTAAAGTATTATACAAGGAATAACTGTCATTTACAACTACAGGGATAGAGAGAATATTCATATTTATTTTTATTTTTTTTTCTTTCAAAATCGAAAACCAAGCTGGTGATTACATGAATCACGATGATAAGGTAATCTTCCCGAGATAATTACTCCCTAGCCCCTGATCAAGAGTTGAATTTGAATATACTCACAAATCTGATTAATGCCCTAGTAAGTAAGCTATGAATCATACTCATGGGGCCATAGCTCATGCTATTAGTCAAAGTCAACACTTCCCTGCGTCATATTATTTCCCCATTTAGTTACGTACAAATATGTGAATTGTGCAATTCATTTCAATTTGTGTGAACTCCCTTGTGGTTTCAAAATAAAATTTTATTTTAACAGGAGAGTTATATATATATATATATATATATATGTGCAATTCATTTCAATTTGTGTGAATTCCCTTGTGGTTTCAAAATAAAATTTTATTTTAACAGGAGAGTTATATATATATATATATATATATATGAGTAATGATAGTCTTAACAACAAATCATAGTAACTTTTTGATAGCAACTCATGTGACATGCATTCATTGGTTACATTTTTATTAATATCAAATAATTGGCCAATGAATGCATGCCACATGAGTTGCTATCAAAAAGTTGCTATGATTTGTTGTTGAGTATATCATTACTCTATATATATATTTATTACTTTTCAAAATTTTACTAGTAGAATTGAAAAAAAATACTCCTTTTGGTCCAGAGGCCAACGATGATATGTTTTCCGAAATATTGTTATATTTATGAAAATCACTAAATAAAGTTGTAACGATCGGGAAAAGTACTGTTGCAAATATACTTGTCATAAAGATATATAAAAGCGTCATTATTATTGTAATATTTAAACATATCATTATATTTATTACGGGCCTGTTCTTTTTGTTCTGTTTTGAAAACGGTTTTGGTTTCAACAATAAATTTTATATATTTTAATCATATTTCATCATTTTCAATACAACTTTTTACTATTTAGCATATACTTTTTACATTTTCAATACACTTTTTACATTATAAAGCTATTTTCTAAAACTTGTTTTCAAAATCGTTTTCAAAACGATGAAAAAGAACAGGCCCTACAGCATTATGGAGAAACAAATTTTGTACTCCCTCTGTTCCATTGGAAAAGTTCTGTTTGGAAAAAGTACAACTTATTATGGATTTCAAGGTACAACGTTACCTAAAATAAATAATTTGACATAATTTATTATACTAATGTCCTTACTTTTTAAGTGTGGGTTATTAGGACTTGGGTCTTTCTCTTGGGCGGACATCAAGTATGTGTTTCTTTACCGATTAACCTATTTCTAAACGCTGGAGTAGATCCTAAAGAGATACTACTTCCTCATGAATTTATCTTGAATCAGGATCTTTTGGCTCAACTTTATCCGAGTTTTGCTGAAAAAATAGTAGTGGAGGAATATGGGACAAAAAATAAATCCACTTGTTTCAGACTTGGTACAACCCAAAGTCACTATTCTCGTTGGTTTGCACGAACAAAAAATTTATTTTGAGGGTCTACAAGAAGATCAAAAAATCAGACAGGTAGAAAGAGTAAACAATTTGAAAGTAAACTCTTCTATTGAAATAAAAATAAACTTTCAAAATAGACTCTTCTAATAAAATGAAAAGAGTCACCGTTATAAGTATAACAAAATTTGGTGATATATGTATATCTAAAACTTTTAGTTAATGACACTCATAACTACACAATTTAATCTTATTATGAAAAGTAACAAAATTTGTAAAACATTTGTCTAAAAAATATTGTCACTAGTCACTAGCCACTTTTGTTGCTATACGTATATATATGCTCGTTAGTTTTTGTTTCATTTTTTTTCCCCCTTTCCTTTTAGAAATATTATTCACAAAGTCTCCGACTAAGTATGAGAAAATCTTTTATTAAGAGGTTAGACGTACATGTGGTATTCAGACTTTTAGAGTAATGAGAAAATTCAGAGTGAAATTGTAAAATGGTGATACACTCAATGAAACCTTTTATTTAAGAGGTCAGACATACATGTGGTGTTGAAATGATCTTTTATATATGAGCGACAATACACTCAATGAAAATTCAGAGTAAAATTGTAAAGTAACTAATATGGCATCCATATGGCAAAATATCTTTGTCTCGCCCATATATATATATATATATATATACACACACATATAGTACACGACATTAATGATTGGCTTGCCTTCCAATCGTTCATTTATAAATTGAAGCCATGTGCATTAATTTAAATTAATACTCCGCTTTTTAATAATAATATCTTCAATTTTGTAACGTATGTATGCAAGTATGATGTAGTATATCTGTTCATTCAGATAAGGAAGAGCCACCAAATGTACCATTCGATTGGCCGCTAGCACTTGCGGTTCAATCCATTATATATATATATAAATATATATATATATATATATATATCATTGTCAGTCTACGCAAGGCACGGTCATCGCGTAATTTCTTGTTTACCTATATTTTTGTTGTTTATTATAAATTTATTTGTTTAAGATATATTATATTAAAAAGAATATCATAAACTTCAAAACAAGATATAATTATACCACTACAACAAAAGATGTCACTAGTGACATGTTTTTGGGCATTTGGTGACATTTTTTAATGTCATTAAAAAAAATTATGACATTTGATGAGGGTGTAACTATTATGCGCGTCACAAAAATTTTTGTGATATATGGAAGTGTCATTATTATTATGACATTTGAAGGTGTCATTTCTATTATGACATTAGAATGTGTCATTATTATTATGACATTATAAGGTGTCATTACTATTATGTCATTGGAATGAGTCATTATTATTATGACATTGGAAGGTGTCATTATTATTATGACATTAGAAGGTGTTAGTATTATTATGACATTGGAAGGTGTCATTATATTTATGACATGTAGAAATGTCATTATATTTTGTAACATTTGAAGGTGTCATTATTATTGTGAAATTGAAACATGTCACATTTTTCATTTTGTCCACAAATGCTTTCTGTATCATATGTATATATTTCAAAATTCATTTTCATTAAATTTGGCACAAAATATTATTTAATTTCTAAACTCATTTTCATGAGAAAACGAAAGAAAATTTTAAAAAACTCACATGATATGAGTCATAAAACCAACCATACTCATTAAAGTCTCAAATTCAATAGCAAAATTTAAGTTCCCGTACATATGTGCATGTATGTACAAATTACCGCACAGCTCTGAGCAGCTCTACACCAAAGATATTTTTCACCTCATTACAATTGTTGAACTGGTGGACAAAGATTGGGTTGTTTAATGAGTTTCATAATATATCTGGTCAGAACCCTTCTAGCTGCTCGAATTCGTTGCCCATATTCGTTCACATTTACAACAATTCTTATGCCTTTAGACAACTTGAAAACATCCCTTGCTTTCATTCTTGTAGTTGTTCTCTTCACATTCCCTTGTTCATCTGACATAGAAAAAAAAAAAAAAAAAAAAGAAACCCAATAAACAACAAACAAATCCAGTAACAATCAAGCACAATAAAGTAAAAATTGCAGCCTTACCTACAATCTCAATTTTTTCAAGTACATCATTATCATTCCCAGAAGTTTGACCCCGTGATTCATCATTAGATTCACTGCCAAGGGTCTCCTCCTCCGTGAAGAAGGATGGATGATGGGATTGTGAATGATGAGATTGTGAACGATGGGAAGGGGTAGAAATTGATCTCTCACACTCACGATTGTATTTGGTTTTGGATTGGAAATGTGTATAAGTAGCGCGTAAAGTGGGTGAACCTAAGTGGTTCATAATACCAACTGAATTTGTTCTAGGTAGGGGTGGTGGCTGAAGAGAACTGCATGGTGTGTTTTCGAATTTAGATTTAAACATGTTGAATTGAATATATTGTGCAAATCCCTGTAGATAGGATCCAACTGAGTGTTAGTATTATCAGAGAGAAACAAACCAATAATTTGTTAAGAGAGTACAGGAAGAAATGCAATGAACTGTGTATATAGAACCCCTCACCAATACCAAAAAATCAGCTATCAGAAATGGATATAAGAAGCCAAGGACTCCACCAATGGTGCTACACACGAGTAAAGAATTGAGTTAAATTTCAGATAAGATGCAGAAGTAGGAATATTAGCTTCTACCAAGTAACTAAGGTGATTACTAGGGGCAAACCTGTATTTTCCACACAAAAAAATGTAACAGGAATGCAATAGCCTGAATGAAAATCCCACCAAGAAATATTGAATATTTGAAAGACTAGATGTCAGTCTATCAGCAGCAAGTGAGCTGTGAAAAATAAACCAATATTGTTATAAATCAAACACAAAGAACATTAGCATGATCTTTTGGGTTTTTGCTTTGAGCCACAGAAGTAAATAAAAACTCTTTGTAAACATCAGGAACTGATATGGGAGAGAAAGCAGGGGAAAAAAAGGGAAAGAGGAAAACTGAAGTGAGAAAAGGAATGACCACTATCGTTAACCAACCCTGGTACCATCGAGTATGTATTCCAATGGTTAAGGTTCATGGAGCTGCTCCGAAAGAAGAAAAAATGAAGAAGGAGAGTGTGTTTGATGCTAGTAGTATTAGATGCGAGTAGTATTAGATTTTTGGACCTTTATCATGGGGTACTAGAATATGTTTAAAAGAAATGAATGCTGCAGAAACAAGGAAAGGAAGCAGATAAAGAAAACTAAACTACGGTTATCACTTCAGAATCTAAAACTAATTATGAATTGGAATTTATATTCTACAAACTGAAACCAAAAGGCCATCTATATGCATAAATCCACTATCTTATACACAAGCTACACAAAGAAATTTTTAACTAGCCAAACAAAAACAAAAGATAGATATACTTAAAAGATAATAACTAAAAAAGAACAAAATTCCGATCATTTTTAATCTGTATATTTGTGAAAAGGCAAATTTCAAATTCTGATTATACCATTGGACTTCCACTTCGAAAATATATAGAATTCATGTATGGCCATTGGATTTCCAATTTGAAAATGAAGGAATTATTGTACAAGGTAAGATAATCAATGAAACTATTGAATTGATTATTCTATTCTAATACTTAATAAGACTAGTCTTCACAAATGAAAAGATGAAAAATGAAAACAAACTAAGACTCAATATGACATCATCAAGAGACAGAAATGTACCATGCAAGGCAACGAGACTTCACTATGACTCAAAACACAATTGTTTTACTGAGAAGGTTTTGGAATGGAAAGATTACCTTAGGCATATGTACGTTGTAGATTATGAGGATTCTAAATTATGGCTTTCAGAGTAAGTGTTTTTTGCATTCATTAAGTGACAAATTTATGGAGATGTTAGTTGCAAGTTCCAACAGATTAGAACGTGTTTTGATCTCATTCTATTCAAAAACAGAGGACTATGTTAGTTACTACTGAAGGAAAGGAGAAATTGTTAGTTTTTTGGATCCTCTTGTTCTTGACATCATGTATATCTTATAGAGATTAAAGAAAAACTTTTGACCTTTCTCACTTCGCCATCGAAATGAATGCTGGTTTTTCTGTCAACGCGCTGACTAAAATGCAAAATGGCATAAGTACATTGATTAAAAAAAAATGGAGGTGCTATTAAATAACATATTGAACTTCATAAAAACTTTGATAGAAGCTGCAATTCTGTAAGTTTGGTGGTAACTATTATCATGACTAACTTCTGCCATATTTATCTGTAAGTGAGGATAGTAGTGTAGAGAATGTCATTTTAGCAAGCAGTAACAAGTAGCTATATGGTTTTATTATTATCTATTGGATGATTATTCTCAAGCAATATTGGTTAATTTGTTCTCTTTGAGAATATGATTTAATCTCTAGTTTCTACTTTTACAAGATGGCAAGCAATGGACTAGTGTACATGTAGTAGGGAGAAGAACCTAAAACAATAGAGCAAATCTAATTCCACTGATTATTGGTATATATCCTATCAACCGATTATACTTGAATAGGGAAAACGTGTTCAAATCATTGAGGGGGTGACTCAGGCCATCTTGTATCTACAAAAATATTCAAGAATAACTGTAATCTATAGAGACCTAAAAGCAAGCAATATTTTATTGGACAATCAGATGAAACCCAAACTAGCATATTTTGGAATGGCAAGAATATTCCCGAAAGACAAATCTGAAGCAAATACAGATCGAGTAGTTGGAACTTAGTAAGTAAACTGAGTTTACAACTAACCTTAACAATCATCTTGCCCATGTCATCCTATTCGTCTCCCCTTCCTCTTCCTTCTTTTCGTAAATAATGGCAAATAACATTAAACCAAAAGGCCTATGTTCCAATATTATATTTACTATCTGTTTACACAATCCATTGGAAGTTAAAGAACCAACAAAACTATTGTTACTAAAATGAGATTCATGTATCATGTTCTAAGATGACGTATGAATAAGTAAAGCTTTTATCCACCCAAACTTACCTTGAGTTGACAAGTTAAAATCACAAGAACTTTTCAATACATTGTCTGATTAGAGGCCTACAAGAACTTTCTTGATTTCAAGAGAATTAACTTTCTGGTCATTTGCATGAAACCAATTTATCAAATTAACAATTTTCCTTCACTTGAATTTTGCCTACTTAACTTCAAAAACTTGAAATCACATTCAAATTAAAACTGAAATTCTACCCACAAAACCTCTACAAAGTGCTAGCAATATGATATAAGACAACTGTATAAGCTAAAGAATTGCTTTAAATTTGGTGGGGTTAATAAAGAGTAAATGCTTCAAGTTACAGACTCCGAATTTGAGATTCTTAAGTTAGATAAATTATTTCATAGTTGTAACAGATCTTGACAGGTCTCTGCCCTGCTCCAAACTAAATTAACTACACACTAGAAACATTTTGAATATCGAACAAAAGGATACCGACCTGATTATTCATTAATAATTATTAAGCTAGTGTCAACCAATTGTCGAAATTGAAATGTCAATTCATGAAGAGTCAGATGATGACCTGAGCTATTCCTTGCCTAAATTAATTCCCAATAATGGGGATGGAGTCGTAACTTCCAACAGGCCTGGGCATGTGATGAGAAATATTTCTCTGTATTCATTACGAACTTGTACAAAGAGTTTATATACAGCTAACATACCAAATATACGAGGCCCAAAATAACTTATAAGGCCCAAAATAATAATCCATTACAATATATATTTAACTATACAATATATCCAACACCACCCCTCAAGTTGGCGCATGCAAATTGTGTATGCCCAACTTGACTAGCAAAAACTCAAATTGCTGTCGCCCTAACGGTTTGGTAAAGATGTCTGCCAACTAAGAATTTGTGGGAACGTGTGATGTAGCAATGGTTCCCTCCACTATGGCATCCCTCAAGAAGTGACAATCCACTTCAATATGTTTTGAACGTTCATGAAAAACAGGATTCTGAGCCAAATGTAGTGCTGACTGACTATCGCAAAATACCTGCATTGGCCCCTCCGTGCAAATTCCAAGACTCTGGAGAAGTCCCTTAAGCCGCTTCAACTCACAAGTCACTTTCGCCATAGCCCGATATTCTACCTCTGCAGAGGAAAGTGAAATTGTAGCCTGTTTCTTGGTCTTCCAAGAGATAGGTGAAGCACCAAGAAATACCATCCATCTAGTAACTGATCTCTGTGTTTTGGGACAAGCAGCCCAATCCAAATCACACCACCCTGTCAACTTTAGATTACAGTCTCTCTGAACTAGAACACACTGTCCCAGGCTCCCCTTCAAGTAACGTACTACTCTCAAGGTTGTTGCCCAATGATCCTGCTTCGGGGCCTGCAAAAATTGAGACAAAATGTGCACGAAAAAACACAAGTCTGGCCTAGTGAAAGCCAGATAGATAAGCCTACCCACGAGCCGCCGATACTTCTCCCCATCGGCCAGGTCCGGACTCGTCGAAGCTGCAAGTTTCTAATTCTGCTCCATTGGAAACGACACGAGCTTTGCTCCCAACAGTCCTGTCTCAGATATAATGTCTAGAGTGTATTTCCGCTGATACAAGAAAATACCCTCTGCACTCCTCGCCACCTCTATGCCCAAAAAATATTTGAGCTTCCCCAGATCCTTCATGTGAAAACATGCACTCAAATATTTCTTGAACTCTGCAAGTTCCTTGGAATTGTTCCCCGAAATAATCAAATCATCCACATACACCAAAACATTTATCCTAATCCCCTGCTTCGAAAAAGTAAACAGTGAGTAATCCGAATAAGACTGAACAAACCCATACCTCCGTAATGCTACTGTCAACTTTGCAAACCAACATCTGGGGGGCCTGCTTCAACCCATACAACGATTTGCGAAACCTACACAGTTGGCCATCTCTCCCTTTGCCGAAACCAGGAGGAACCCGCATGTACACCTCCTCCGTCAGATCTCCATGCGGAAAGGCATTGTGAACATTCATCTGGTGTAGTTCCCAATCCTTTGCTGCTGCAACTGCTAGAAAAGTCCTGACAGTCACCATCTTCGCCACTAGTGCAAACGTATCAGAGTAATCAATGCCTTCTACTTGGTGATTGCCAAACACAACCAACCGTGCCTTGAGCCTCTTAACCTGCCCATCTGAACGATACTTGATCTTATAGATCCACCTACTCCCCAATGCTTTCTTGCCAGCTAGTAATTTCTCAAATGTCCAAGTCCCATTCTTTTCCAGGGCTTGGATTTCAGTCTGCATAGCCTCACACCAGCCTGCATCTTTCATGGCATCCTTGAAAGACTTAGGCTGAACTCCTGTAGTAACAGCTGTAAGAAAGGTTCGATGGTCCACCGAAAAATAACTACTATCCAAATAGTTAGACAAAGGGTAGAGATTACCATGACCGGAGGAATGCTTGGAACTCGATGAACCGGGGGGGGGGGGGGGGGGGGGGGGGGACTTGAAACTAACAACTGTATTAACCACAAAATCTCGAAGACGAACAGAAGGAACCCGAGTACGCATACCTCTACCCAAATGCACAACCGGATCCCCTTCGCCTCGCACCTCAGCCCCATCCACCACGGACTGCTGCTGCTGGCTGCTCTTAGCAGCGACAGGGGGTTGCGGAACAGCCGCAGGATCTCCCCCTGCCGCCGTTGGACCGGTCACAGCTGGTGGCGCCACAGTGGTGCTAGGCGAAGCCGAAGGGGAAGGCACCTCCAGTAGGTCCTCATCTTCCTCAAACTCATCTTGTACAATGTCAACCAAGTCCGGTGCAACAATATGTTCTTCAACCAAAGCAGTGGAGAAAGAAAACACAGATTCAACAAATTTAACATCACGGGAGATAAAATATTCACATATCTCCAAATCATACAACTTCCAACCCTTTTCCCAAACGGATATCCCACAAAGATACACCGACGACTTCTACTAGCAAACTTATCAAATTTGGCTCTCAAGTTATGAGCATAGCACAAAGAACCGAAAACACGTAGCTCAGACAGAAGAGGTTTCACACCAAACAGACATTCATACTGGGACTTATAATTCAACAATTTCGAGGGAGTTCGATTTATTAGATAGCCAGCAGTTAAAATACATTCACCCCAAAACTGCACAGGAAGATTAGCCTGAAATTTTAAAGCACGAGCTACATCTAATATGTGCCTATGTTTCCGTTCAACTCTACCATTCTGTTGGGGAATGCCCACACAAGAGGTTTGAAAAATAATACCCCGATCAGCCAAAAAATTCCTAAGACAAAAGAATTCAGTCCCATTATCACTCTGCATCGTTTTAACTTTAGCATTAAATTGACGTTCTACTAAAGCTAAAAAATGGGTAAACAATTCAAATACCTCAGTTTTATCACGCATCAAGTAAATCTAAACACCCCGAGTAAAATCATCAACTATAGTGAGAAAGAAACGAGCACCATACGAAGATAAAGTATGATAGGGACCCCACAAATCACAATGGATTAATTCAAAAGGAAAACATGTTTTTTTTTCACTCAATGAAAATAAGTCACGACTCTGTTTAGCCTGGTAACACACATCATAGGACTCAGTCAAACGATCACTAGAAATAAACTCAAAGGGTGGGCTCTTCACGATCTTAGCTGAGGGATGCCCCAATTTTTGATGCCAAACAACCGGATCCTGCTGATTAACAACTCGATTTGCCTGAACACCAAAGCCACCCCTGAAGTAGTAGAGTTCCCCCCGCCTTTCACCGATTCCAATTAGCATCCTCGAACGTCGGTCCTGAATAACACAGCCAGATTTAACACAGTATACCATACAGTCAGTATCATCAGCCAGATCCAAAACAGAGATAAGGTTGTACAACAAATGAGGTACATAATAAACATTGTTCAAGGTCAAGTGACTAGACAATCTGACCGTTCCACTTTTCACCGAAACAACCTTACTACTATCAGGAAGGCCAACAGTGTAAGAAGACATATCATGTAAATTGGACAACAAAGACAAGTTACTCGTGACATGATTCGAAGCACCCGTATCTATAAGTCATAAACTGGACAGAAACTCTCCACTCAATCTATCATCTGTGCTCGTATTACCCAAACGAGAAAGCACCTGTTGCAATTGCTTAGAGCTCACACCCGGAATACCCGAAACAGGCGCCGAATCACCACTGTCCACCGCGGCACCTCCATTGGTCGCCGGACAGGCCACTGCCTGCGCCTCAGCAGCTCGAGGTCGCGCCGCTGCACTTGCTGCCGGTCCGCCTCCTTTCCCACGGCCAACGCCGCGATCAGGGTTGGCCTTCCCACGGAATTGAGGCCGTTTTCCCCACCATTCCGGATATCCATTCTTCCCAAAGCAGCCAGATTCCTCATGCCCAATCCTACTACAGTAAGTGCAAGTGACATTAGGAAGAAATCTCGATTCATACTCAGAAGTACCTGTATGCGGGGCGTTCACAACAAAAGTCATCACATCCGCCCAGTCAGATTTGACAGAACTGTTCCGGGTCTGCAGTTGCTCCTCTTGATTCATTGTTCCGGGTCTGCAGTTTGGGAGCAACGATAAGCGCATAGAACGAGCCCATTGTTCGTAATTCGCACCATTAAGTTTCACCGTACTAATCATGTTCCTCGGATTATCATTGGAGCCAAGATAATACGGAAATGAGGGGTCAATTCGCCGATAAATAATCCCTGCATTAGGGTCATCAGTCCTGATCTTCAGGTTCGGGGGGTTCGCCAGAGCCGGCGTCGGAGGTCGTGGTCTTCGATCCTTCATCAGCCATGGTGAAGGACATTGGGGGGGGGGGGGGGGGGGTCGAAAAAATCAAAGGTGGAGGCTTTGCTACCATGTTAAGAATTGTCAAAGAAGAAGAACAAACAGGGAAAAAGAAGAACAATCAAACTTATAATTTCAATAGAACAACTAAACAATACGACTGAATAATCCCGTCCCAAATAGGGCAAACAAGAGCATGTATAGAACTACGAACTAGTCTACCCTAATCCAATAAGGAAACTAAACCTATTACTACCATAAATCTATTATTACTATAAACTTACTATTACCATAAACCTATTATAACTATATATCTAACATCCCCTCTCAAACTCACGATGAATCGAGTCAACGAGAGTTTGCTTATCATAAACGAACCCAGAAAATACAGATGCGACTGTCGAAAACCTTCGCCACGCCGCCGGAAACATAACAATCAGAGAAGCCTCAACTGTGATTGACGGAAACCTCCGCCACACCGCCCAAAGCAGACCTCTCACAAATGCGACTATCGAAAATCTCTTCCACGCCGCCCAAAGTTACAGTTGACTGCCCAAATTGTCACCAAACGAAGTCGACTGTTCAAATTACCAAATTCTTTCCAAAACCAAGTTTCCCATTACCCAATCCCAGCCCTCTCTGGGCTGGATTGTTCATCTTGGCCCAACAAACTTGTTGAACGCATCCTCTCCGTTTCTCTTAGGCCTGCAAAACCCACGATGCAGACCCGCTTCAGACCCAATTCATCCGACCCGACCTGATAGTTTGACCTACCCGGAAGCCAACCCACTTCCAGAACAGCGCCGCCATAGGCTCAAAACAGTTCAAGTCGCTCCGAAGACCGAACTGCCATATCGCCATTGACCCAGACTGAATACCGTTAGTGACCGTCTCCATTCCTCACAGCCCGCAAAACCCAATTCATGCGAGCTTCCCGACGCATTGAGGGCTCGGATAAATCTGAGAAGAATTCCCAAATCGATAACCCAGCCCTCGTTGCCAAGTCTCAGCTTTAATCTACGCCCGAACTCAAAGCTTCGATGCTCCGATGATAATTTTCCCAGTCCGATACATCCCTTCATGCGCGGCTACCAACCCAGCACAAAGAGCTCAATTTCTCAAAAATGCTGCCCTCGAAAATTGACCCATATTTGAGAATGAAATCAATTCGGCAGAACCGAAAAGGAGAGCCAAACCGTAAATGGATAAATCCAAATCGGTAGTTCCATTTGAATTTGGTTGAAAAAACTCTCAAGAAACTAAGATTTCTTAAAACCAAATTGTCTACCAAGTTCAAAAACAAATTCAATTACCTAATTAATGCACAGCAACTCCAATCACCATCGCAAGAATCCTCCACGGCCCAAACCAAAAGCAAAACACAACTCAATCAAAAACTGAAGCAAAATGCAAATTTTATTCGAACCAAATCGCGAACTCAATATAACCGAAGCAGCAATTTTTTTTTTCTTCTTTTTCTTTCTCTTCTTCTTCGGTTTTCCAATTTCCAACCTTAGCTCTGATACCAAGATGAGAAATATTTCTCTGTATTTATTATGAACTTGTACAAAGAGTTTATATACAGCTAACATACCAAACTTACGAGACCCAAAATAACCTAGGAGGTCCAAAATAATAATCCACTACAATATATATTTAACTATACAATATATCCAACTGCATGGCTTTAATTCCTACCAAAATAGCTAATATGGTTATAGCGCATAAATTCTACCCACATAACCTCCACAAATTACTACATCAATATCCTATTAGAATCGAGTAACTATGAACACATCAACTAGACATAAACTACAAATTAAATTCCAATCATTCGCGATAAAACATGAAAATCAACGCATCAACCAAGGCACAAACTACATTAAAAGAAAATTACAATCATTTGCTATATATACACAAGTTTCGATTCATAATGAAAATAGAAAAACATAACTTAGTTCTTACTTGAACTTTTCAGCCGATGGTGGTGCAACTTTGTGCCTTGCTTTTGTTCTTGAGTGCCGCTGCGAAGATGTGAGCAGCGATTGGTGAGCGGTGAGCGGCGACTGGTGACTGGCTAAAGCGGCGAGGCTGCTCTGCTACTCCTGGCGCAAGGGGCTGAGGTATGGGGTTTGAGAGAGTGAGTGTGTGGGAGACGAAGCTACTAGAGGAAAGCAAAATGAAAATCTGTCTGAAGTCGATTTTTACTTTTTAGTTTTCCTTTGTCTCCACGGGTGAAATGGTAAACAGAGTCAAAATAAGAAATACAAGTCTGAAGTCAATGTTCAACTTCAATTTAATAAAAGTTTCAATATGCTGTAGGTCGGAAACCCAAATCACTCGGATTATATACTTTCCCAAACCAAAAATATACTTATATTCCATCAATTAATAATGACATCTGTTTATGTAGGAATTTTAGATGATAACACTTAGACTAAGTGTATCAAAATTTAATGACACCATGAAAAGTAATAAATTTAATTACATTTATAAGTGTAATAAATAAATTTTAATAACATTTCTTTATGTAATAATTTTAAATAATGACACCTATAAGTGTAATAAAATTTAATGACACCATAAAATGTAACAAATTTAGTTACTTTTGTAAGTATAATAAATTTGAATGACATTTTCTTATGTAATAATTTTAGATAATGACACCTATAAGTGTAATAAAATTTAATAACACCATGAAATGTAACAAATTTAGTTAAATTTATAAGTGTAATAAATATTAATGATATTTCATAATGTAATTATTTTAGATAATCACACCAATAAATGTAGGAAAATTTAATGACATCTCTAAATGTAAAAAATTTAGTTACATTTGGAAATGTAATAAAGTTTAATGACATTTCATATGTAATAATTTTAAATAATGACACCTATAAATGTAATAAAATTAATGACATTTCTAAATGTAGCAAAATTTATGACACATGCAAAGATGTTACAAAAATAGTGTGGCAACTTTTCTTGTAGTGATAGAACTTGGAATACATAAGTAATAATTTTCTGACTTGTCATATATTATAAAGAAAAAAGAAAAAGAAAAGAGAGACCACCGCATTATCAGTGGAAAATAATAAGTATAACCCTACCTGCCGGTAATTGCAACAATAGCCGCATCTGAGGATAGCATAAACTTAAAATCGGAAGTTGTGGCTTTGCATGGAGTATCAAGTGAATCCCCATATTTGATAAATAAATCAATTAAGTCTAGGAAATAGTTTCCTGCAGCCTCAAAAATTGGCGGGAAGTAATTGGATTTGGGACATGATTTAGATCCACCCGTATACCACATAGCCCTGAAACTAAGGCTTGTGCACATGACAGTAGTAGACAACAAAAATGATGGGCAAATTACATACCCATTTTGACACAGCATAAACACGATAAAGTTTTCCTCTCCCACCAGAAAAATAAATTCTTCAGTCATCCGAACTCATTGCTTCATAAAGAAGCTTCAAGAAGGACCCTACAATTTTGTGTTACAGAAGATATATTTCCTGAAAAATAAGTTATTTTTTATGCATCAACAAAAACAAAACAAAACTTTGCCACCATGCCAATAAATTCGGACTCAAACAAGAGAAAGAAAAAGTTTCAAAATAAAATAATGGCATTCATAAACACTGCAAAGCGATACAAAGCAATAACAGAATAAGCGAAAAGCTTGAAAAGTTTCAAAATAAAATAATGGCATTCATAAATTTTGTCCTGGGGAAATAAAGGCAGAATGTGTTGGAGATCACTGCAACTGCTGCACCCGGACAAAAAACATAACATATTCATCCAAAACCTGTTTCAAATTCAGAAAATACATGACCTGCGTGAATCTAAAAAGATGTAAATATTGCGCAGTATAAACAAGTAGGATGGAAGAACTTTGGACTATTAAAGAAGTTGATTTCAACATAAAGGAAGTAAGCATGGATTGCTATTTGCCTCTTGCAGAGTTAAAGAGAGAAGAGGAAGGGAATGGAATTATTCAGAGTCATAGCAAAAGTTTTGAAAGAAATGCAAAATCGCCATTCAAGATTCGACCAAATGCGGCAGCGTCGCTTGAATAGTGCGGCCGCTAGGGTAATAGTAAGAAGAGTATTAAATAAGGAGGAGAGAATTGTAACCCATTTAGAAATTTAATAGATAATTGTGAGAGGGTTTTTTTTTTTTTTTTTTAAATCCTTTTTTGGTAGTCTAAAGAAGGAGGAATAAGAATTCAAAAGGTCCAAAAAGTTTAATTGATAATTATGTTATAATAAAGACATGAAGGAAAACTAAGGCTATGATCTTTTCCATCATATTCTACAAAAATGATCATTTTTTCATCCTAAATTTTACCTAAGAGAAACAACCTTATTTTTTACTAAATTTAAAATTCTCTCTAAATATCCACTCACATAAATTTAAAAAATAACATAATTATTACACTTTTTTATCTCTTTACTTTACAAATCTCCAAAAAAAATTCCCTCCAAACAAATATTCCTTCCTCAAAGCAAAATTATTCCAATCCAGTCACTAAAAGAATAGGGCCTAAGAGTCTGACATGTAACTGATTAGTACTATTTATTAAATTTTTGCTAACATAGCCTCTATGTGGCATATGATTGGGATGCTGAGTCACATGCCACGTGGCATGGCATGCATTATTTTAACTATCTACATTTGAAGTGTGTGTCTTTATTTATATATATATATATATATATATATATATTGTGTTTTCCCTCGTGTGATATTCCATACATATTGGCGATCTGATAGAGCTCTTGAGAGATATTAATTACATCAGTTCAACTAAAAGAGTCTATTTTGACAAAGGGACAATATATTATGAATTTGAAAGTACAACACTAAAAGTAATTAATTTGATATAATTTATTCTATTTATATCTTTAAAATATAAACTAATTTTAGACCACACATGATTATATCAGTAAGGATATGATGAGTAAAAAAAAAATTTTGATAATTGACTCTTTTATGAGAACAAAAAATATTTTTAAAACTGGAGTTTTCCAATAGAGCAGAGGGAGTAATAATGAAGCAAATGCAAAAATACGTTCAAACCTGTTTCAATTTGTGTATACTCTTAAGATAGAGTTTATTCATTGGCATCACCAGAAAATGTTACATGTGGGGACTTGATTAAGCCGTAAATTATTATTATTATTATTTTTGCCTCGTTAAATAAATATATTTAAAATTATATATTAACACATAAATACTAAAAATTATAAAGTGATAAAAATGTATTAATAATTGATATATGGTGAAGCACCCATGCTCATTGCAATGATGTTGTGAATTAAAGTTGTGTTTTTGCGTTTTCTTATTTTTGAAAAAGCTGTAAGATTAATTTGTTCATTTTCAATCGCAAAAAAAATATCATTATCAATAGATACAACTAGATAGTCATACATCCCTATTAGGTTATGCAACTTAGTCTTTACCATCGTCATAGCAAAAAATACTCTGTCAATGAGACTTCACAAATTGCTAATTGCAAAAAAATTGAGGATCGAAAGCACATTAAACAATAAATTTTTATTTTAATTTATAAAATCTTAATTCAATTTTTAAAAGTTTCTAATATAAAATTCTTATTCAACATTCATTTTTAAATTCAAAACACCTAATTTTTGAATTCCTATTATATTCTTCCTAATTCAAACCTTAAACCTAAACTCTAATTTAGGCGCTAATTAATAATAAAAGTGAATAAATTTTAATTTTCAATTCAACTCAAACGCCAAAATTTGATTATTAAATTAAAATATATGATTAACAAAATCAAAACACTAAAATTTATGCAATAGACTAACCTCTAATTGAATGGCTGTTACTGAATAAATAGAGATAAGAACACCTAATTTGAAAAAAAGGAAAATAATTATTATAAAAATGAGTTCTTAAATTTAAAAAAGAATGAAATGAGAAAGGGCCCAGTACGTAGTACCTGTTGTTCGTTTGTTTATTGGCTGGTGCGGTTGGTTGGTACCTCGACAGAAGAAATGAAGGAGGAAGTGAAGAAAAAGAAAAAGAAAAGGATTCTTGCTATTTTACTTTATTATTTTAATTTTTTTTTTAATAGGTAAAGTGGAACGGCGCCGTTTCGAGCGGTTCAATTTAAACTAAAACTAAGCATTGCGGTGTTTCTTCTTCTCCAACAGAACAGCACCGGTGGCAGGCGTTTTTTTCCAGATTTTCGCCGCTGCTCTCAAGGGGCTGTCTCTATGGTATACTCAGTCCTCAACCTTACTACTCAGGCTGATTTTGGGGTTGGCGGGCCCCCGCCAAGCCCTCTCCTTATTCCGCCACTAAATTATTTAATTTTGTGCATTTGTTACACCGCATAGGATGATGCATGCAGATATATTTAGTGGCAGTGGCACTATTTTAGCTGGAAAGTGAGGGGTCCATGAATAAATAAAAATTTGAACTAATGATTTAGTGATTTTATCATTAGTTTGCTTTACTAATTTTAAAGATGTAATAGATGCATCCAATAATTTGTTCTCTTAAGGTGTATTTTTGTATGTTTTTTTTACTCACTTTGAGTAATGATACTCATCCATCTCAAATGATTCATCACAACTTTTCATAAAAACTGATAAGTCATGCATTTACTGGTAATTAAATTTATTATGATGGTAATGTACAACACCTAAAATAGGTAAATTGACATTATATTTTTTTATTTATATCCTTACTTTCTAAGTAAAAGTTAATTGTGGTTCACGCATTATTGTATTATTAAAGATATATTATGTAAAAAAATTCAAATTAAATTCTTTTAGCAGGACAAATTTATTTATTTTTAAACTAAATTCTTTATAGGGTACGGAGAGAGTAATAAATATTCATATTAGTAAGAATAGATATTGAAAATGAGAAACTAAAAACATAACGATTTTATCGAAATGATAATTTTTTTCGTTGAAAAAAATACATTTTTATTGGGACATAAAGATTACTCATTCAGTTCTATCTCAGAATTCTGTTTCTAAAATTAAAAAAAAAAAAAAACATTTCAATGGAAAGCAATACATATATTTTTCTCATACCCTCGTTGATAATATTATATGTGGCCAACAATTTAACCGTCTTTAATAAGCAAGGATATAAATAAAAAAATTTATGTCAAATTATTTATTATATGTATGTTTTCTGTCCAACTTATAAAAGAACTCATCTATTAGCCTTTGAGATCTTCAAGTTTTTCGTGTTTACTCTCTTATAACGAGGAAGTGGGCCCCATGATATAACATGTAGTTAGGTCTCATCCTCTATTGTAAGACATGATTGAAATAGACAAAAGATCCCATCTCTTCTATTAGAGTAGAGGGAGTAATCTCATCTCTTTTATTAGAGTAGAGGGAGTAACAATTTTGTTGTTAGAGTAAATTGCTCAGTTAATCACGAACATTTAACCATGTTACTCGAATATACACGATCCTTTAAAAAAAAATCATCAAAAACCTTTCAAAAATGGAACAAAACATGACATGCCGTCTACCCCTCTGTTAATCCACTAACGTCGCTTTTTCAAGGGCAAAATCATCCGGTTGTCACCTTTTTTGTTTTACATATCCCTTATTTTACATTTATTACAAAACAAACACTCAAGCTTTCATTTTTTTTTAATATTCATCCAAAAGATTGTATTTTACTATAATTATACTTGTTAAAATAATTAATTATAATCCTAGAAAACTTGAATCTTTATATTATGTTTCGAACTTTTCGTGCAATTTCCATGCATTCATCATTGATATGTAATTAATTAATTATATACTCTCCAACCTCCGTTCTCATTTAAGAGTCCATCGAATATGCGAGGTAGTGATAATGATGATTCCTCTGAGCTCCGGCACTGAGAAGAAGTGGCCCGCATCTTGGCTGGGCAAAACCCATATGGCAAAACTGCAACCAAGAACTTTGTAGCGATGGCGGTTCATCTTCCCCATTGCCCAAAGTTTAATAGCATTTCAAATCTAAGCCTCAGTAGTTGGATCCAATCTCAATTTAGCATTTCGCAAGCAATTTTCTTCTTGGGCGGGTTGAATTTTTTACATCCAAATCCAAAATTCCCAATCGGGACACAAGATTGGTCGAAATGCATCTCAGAACTGTCCGAACAAATTAGACACCCAAGATTGGGTTTGATACTTGTCAAAGTGGTTGCTGTAAGTGGTGGTGGAGATTGGGGTTTTCTGTTCTAGTATATAATTGTTGGGTTGTTAAAATTGGCTGTTGGCTGTATTTTCTTTGCTTAATTTGGTAGATGAAATGATGTGGTTGGGTATGATAAAGTGGTAGCGGCGGTAGTCCCTTTCGTTGGCGGCGGCTGCGTTCCAGTTGAGCCGGTGAAAAGGCGCATTTCCTTTTCAGCCGGTGAAAAGGAAAATGAAAAGGAAAAAAAAAAGAAGTTTAAATTAATTGTATTAGATGAAAATGTAAAAAAAAAAAAAAAATGAAAGATTTTGGGTTTGTTTGGTAATAAAAGGAAAATAAAGGAAATGTAAGACAAGAAAAAAGGCAATATGACAATTTTACCCTCAAATTTTTGCTGTCGTTAGTGGGTTAACGGAATGAGTAGACGAAATGTCATGTTTTGTAACATTTTTAAAAGGTTTATGATAAAAAAATATTTTTTAAATGATGGTGTCCATTCAAGTAACATGGCCAAAGATTCATAATGAATTGAGCAATTCACTCTTTTTTTTTTTTTATCAAGACATAGAAAATATATTGTTTTTTTCCAAATCATAATATCTTATATAAACTAAGGGTGCTCAAATTAGAAAACCCACCCCTACCCGCCCCAAACTGACCCGAACCACGCAGTCCGGGTTGGTTTGGGATGCACCCCCATAAAAAAAGGTTCAGGGAGATCCGGGACGGGTCAAATTAGGGCCGGTTAGGAGCCGACCCAAATTGACCTGTTTTAATTTTTTTTTTTTTTTCTCCGCTTCCCTTTGCACCTTTGCAAAATTGCAAGTGGTGATCTGAGCTTGCACAGTAAAAAAAATTGGTAGGACCATATGCATGCCAGAACCCAAAAAAAGGAAAAGCCCCTATCCACCCCACCCCACCCCAACCCCCACTCCCAGCCCACTCCCGCAAACAAAAAAAGAACCTCTTACTCCTCCTCAACCCCCTAGCCATTATCCTCCGTCCCCGCAGTAAAAATTCTCTCAAACTCCACTTTCCCATCCCCGGCTCCACCACCCCCCCACCCCACGCCCTCTCTCCCCAACCCCAATTTTTCAAACTTATTTGATTTATTTTTGTTTTAATTTTCTACTTTCTAAAATTATAAATAAAAATAATTTTAATTGTTATATTTAAAAAAATATAGGCTCCGTTTGGACAAGTATTTCAAAAACATTTTTATAAAAGTGTTTTTCAAAAATATTTTATAAAATATGTTTTTGAAGTTTTTTTAATGAAATATGTGTTTGGACAACTATTTTACAAAAACGTTTTTTGAGTTAAAAATAGTTTAAAGGATGTTTGGACAACTATTTGAAAAAAAAAAAAATTTAATTATATTTGATGCAGAAAATTATATAAAAATTATGTTTATGGTATAAACCATTTTTTTCCCCTATTGGGTGGGCAGGGGTCGGGGCTCGGGACGGAGTTGTGCTGGGGCCGGGGAAAGGTCGGGTTCAGGGACGGGGTGGGGCGAGGGCATGATCGCGATTGGGGTCGAGTCGTGGTCGGGGCTTGGGTAGGGTTCGGGTCCAGGGTCGGGGTTGGGTCCGAGACTGTGTTCAGGTCCGGGGTCGAGGTCGGGGTCGGGGTCGGGGTCTGGTTCCGGTTCAGGGTCGGGGTCGGGGTCTGGTTCCGGTTCGGGGCCGGGGCTGGGATCGGGGTCTATTTCGGGGTCGGGTTCGGGCCTGAGGTCGGGGTTGGGGTCGGGTTCGGGGTCAAAACCATGGTCGAGTCCAGGTTCGGGCCCGGGGTCAAGGTGGGGGTCGGGGCGTGGTCTGGTCTGAGGCCGGGTCGGGGTCAGGGTCGGGTCTGGGGTCAGGGAGTGGTCGGGTCCGGGGCTGTGGTCGGGTCGGGTCCGGGGTCAAGGTCTGGGTCGGGGTTAGGGTCGGGGTCAGGGTCGAGGCCGGGATGAAGTAGAGGTGGGGCCGAGGTGGAAACGTGGGTGAGGCTGCCGGGCTGGGGTCGGGGGCGAGGCCGAGGTTGAGGTGGGAACTGGGGTGGGGCCGATGTCGGGTAGGGGACGGAGCTGAGGTCGCAAAGGGTGGGACCGGGCTCCGGCCGGAGCGGGGTTGAGGCGAGGTTGGGGTGGGTATAGGGTTTGGGGCGGATCGGGGGCATGACAGGCCGACCCACGAGTTTAACTTAAAATGAGTTTAAAATTTTTGAAGTATTTTATAAAATATGTTTAAAGTGTACTTCAAAAAGTGTACTTTAAAAGCATTTTACTTAAAATTATTTTTTAAAAACATTTTGCAATTTCTTGTCCAAACACCATTTCTAAGTTTTTTATACTCTTAAACACTAAAAATGTTTTTGAAGTACTTGTCCAAACAGAGCCATAATTTGTCTATTATTTTGCAAATATTAAAATATAAATTTTAAATATTACATGCATTATTAAAAAAATTAATAATACTTTTATGAAATGCAAATTAAAATACCTTGTAAATTGTGTATATATATATTTATAAAATACTTGTTTAAACACACATTTGTTTAAAAGAAATCTGAAACATATATTTTAAAAGTACATTTATTTCTTTGAAATACTTGTTCAAGCGAAGTCGAATGTTTTTGAAAATTTTTAAAGAAAAATAAACATACAAGATTAATTTTTAATGTCCAAATTAAAAATATTTGAATTTTCTTTTCTGCAACCTCAAATTTATTATTGTTTAAAAAAATTTTACTTACATAAAAAAATCTAAGCTGAAAAAGTTTAATAAAAAAAAAAATGAACGAAAAGAAAAGGAAAGGAAGAGAGCAAAACTGAAATAGGAAAAAAGAAAAAAGAATCAAAAGGATCAGTTAGGGCCAAACCTTGGCCCGACCCGACTTAAACACCCTGGCCCCTTACTTGCTCGAACCTATGCAATATTTCGAGTCGGTTCGGTCCTGGCCAATATGCCATGGCCCGATCCGACCTGAGGACCTGCACCAAGTTGTCCCCCTTAGCTGGCCAACATAAGTGAGGGGAAATCCCCTGTGTCAGGAGGGCACAGTGTGCCCTCTCACACAGGGGGTGGGCGCCATGTAGGGGTCCTATGTGGGGCCCACCCCATGCGTGTGTCACAGGGGATCCCCCTGAACATAAGTCCCCCTTAAGGAAAGCAGAAGCGATATTAGGGGCAAAACCAAAAAAAGAAAAAGAAAACAAAACAAAAAAAAAAAAAAAGAAAGGAAAAAAAGCAAACCGACCAATGTCACCAATCATTGCGGAATTTATTAGTTGGAGTAGTGTTGGGAGATGATAAAATGTAATTATTTGAAAGAAAAAAAAAATGTGATTATTATAAAACTTTAATTTCCGCGAGACGTGGAAGATGATTTTTGAGCATTATTTTCTTCATTTCTTTATTCTCGTCTCTCTGTGTTCTTTTGTAGGTGGAATTTTCAACGGGATAGAAAGCTTTGAAATATCATCTTCATTTTCACAAGCAAACTGCAAGAATATTTAATAAATCTAATGTTCCTATCCATTTAAGAGTAAGGACATGAGTGATAAAAATAGTCACAAGTTACCAATTGAAACATTACACGCTTAAATACATAAAAATGGGCAAATGACACTAGTGGTCACTCAACTATTCACAATGTTTAGTTTTAGTTTCTAATCTTTTTTTCGGTGGGTATTTTCCCAGTCAACTATTTACAATATTCAGTTTTGACCACTAATCTATTTTTTGTGTGCGTTTGCCCACTGAACTTTCTAAAGTGTTACTTTAACCCCATTCCGTGAAACTAGAAAATTTGTCTAACTTGACTATCAATTCCTACAGAATGGGTTAAAAGTAACACTTGAGAAAGTTGAGTGGGTAAACACACGAAAAATAGATTAATGGAAAAACTGAACATTGTGAATAGTTGAGTGAGCAAGCACGCACATAAAAAGATTAGTGACCAAAACTAAACATTGTGAATTGTTGAGTGACCACTGGTGTCATTTACCCCATAAAAAGTTGTACTTCTTTTATCCCAACAGGAGATGGATGTTTGTCTTCTTTTCTTTCTTTTTTTAAAACTTTTATACACGTATCCGTATAATATAATAAACTCACACTTTAAATAATAACATAAGTAGAATAAATTGTGACAAATCAGCTATTTTAGGTCTTGTATCTTCAAACTTGTAAAAAGTTATATAGAACCTGTTCGTTAGCATGTTTTTTAAAACATGTACTTGGAATTTCACATTTTGTATTTTATATTACTATCTAATCATTCTCGATACATCTTTTTACTATTTAATTACGCATTTTTATTTCTAATACATCTTTTTACATATTCGATGCATTTTCTATATTAAAAAACTCTCTTCCAAAGACATGTTTTTAAACCCCTATTTTAAAACATGATCACGAACAAATTTTCAAAACAAAGCTCTTCCATTAAGATATAGAGGGTATGTTTTATAAACCGAACCCTTTTAACGAGACGGGAGAAAGTAGTGCCTGCAACCTACTAAGATTTGTTTATTCTTTTGGTGTTAATATAGCATTATACACCATTCATATCACATTCATATTAATAAATCTATTCTGATCTGAGTCAGGCAATATATATGGAAGAGTTAAGATAGTTGATAATCCAAATGGCCAGTTCATGACATCATTAATTAATTAGTGAATAATTAAACACATGAATACAGAAACACATGCCCCCACTTTCATCATAACTTTTAATTTATAGCTTTCCTTGGCTGCAAAAGGCGATATCCCTCGCCCGCAGGGCCCACACCGCCCAGCCCCATGAGCCTCGTGTGAGGGGTAAATCAGGGTGACTCAGCGATAACATTGGCAGGAGGACCAGTGCCTGGTGCCCACAAGGATCCACCCCCCACATTGGGGGGATGAAAATCCCACACTGCGGCTGCCAGGGCTCGATCCTGCGTCCTTGGCTGCAATCTGCTGCCAAGTTACCAACTGAGCTAAGCCCCTGGGGGCTAATTTATAGCTTTCCTGGATCTATAAATGGTTGGCAAAGCTAGCAAAGAGAAGTTGAAAAGATACCTTAATTTGCCTATCATCCTTCTTCTGAGTCCAATTTCTTTGGAAAATAAATGGAAACTTCAACCCTCAGCCGCTTTCCAGGAATGGTAAGAATCATTTGGCTCATTTAATTAAATCCTATCCCAAGTCCATTTTTTCTTTTCAAGATTTTGAAAGCTTTCTCGTTTTGTTTTGTTAATTTTCTTTTCCAAACAGGGATTAATGGATCATGGTTTCATCAATAACTGGTCCAATTTGAATTTTCTTGATGAACTAACAACCCCCATGGGTGGTTATGATGAGCAATATCTAAGTCATCAAGAATATCCCATGGAATTTTCTCCCACTAAAGATGAAATTCACAGACCAATGAAGCAGCAAAAGAGCAGCAGTTGGAGTCCTTCATCAAGCAGGGACAATCAGAATTTACCACAAGCAGCAGTAACTTCTCCTCCTTCCAATTTTGATGTGGTAAATTCTGATAATCATTTTCAGCTTCCTCATGTGGTGAAACATAAAGAGGAAATTACCAAGTCTTCTTTTACAGTGGAATTTGGGGCTGGGAAATATGATGATGATCAGAATAATTATGTGTTCATGGATTCTCAAGCAGGAGCCAAAAGGGTTACCACATATTCTAGACTTTCTCAAGCTCAAGCTCAGGATAACATCCTTTCTGAGAGGAAGAGAAGAGAAAAGCTCAGTCAAGGATTCACAACAATGTCTGTTCTCCTCCCTGGACTCAAAAAGGTATGAACTGAATCATACGCTGCCATATCAAATCGCCTGTACCGTTAACTTAAAAACATGAGGTGGTGCAATCAGGTGCCACTCTCACAAACTCAAGAGGGATGCAAACATAATTTCTCTCCTCATTTGAGGGTTGCACATATGTGATTAGTTCCCAAACACGAGTGTTTTTAAGTTGTCATACCGGGTTAGTCTAAACTACTCCAAATTATGATTTTGACTTTCAATGTTGGAATTTACGCGACAAATTATTTTTTATGTTTTCGTGACATTAACAGTTGGACAGGGCTTCTATTCTTGGAGATGCAATAAAGTACATAAAACAACTCAAAGAGAAAGTAACCACCCTTGAGGAATTAGCAAGCAAGAAATCAGTTGAAAAAGTGGTGTTTGTGAGGAAGAACAGTGTCTCTGAGAACAGCCACGATTTCTCTGATGAGCCGCTCCCCGTAATCCAAGCGAAAGTTTGTAAGAGAGAAGTCCTGATCAGAATTTACTGTGAAAAAATAAAAGGAATCCAAGAAGCTGCAGTTGCTGAAATAGAGAAGCTTCCCCTTTCCGTCACGAATAGTTCTGCACTTTCATTTGGAGATTCAACTCTTGACATCACCATAATAGCCAAGGTACGTATGTACATTGATCGTGTCGTCTTTCGGGTTTGACATGAATCTCTACCTGTTTATATATATATATATCCCGAATTAATATAATAATAAGACTGAGTTTATTTCATTTTATGCAGATGGAAGAAAAGTTCAGCATGACAATTAAGGATCTTGTGATGCATTTAAACTCGGTCCTCAAGAAGTTCATATGAGTTCAAGATCGAAAATAATTTTCAGTACTAGTTCAAGTAGCTTAATGAGTTTGTACCTCTTTTTGTGTCGTCATAAATGTCGATAAGGACATCAAAGCCTGGAAAATTTCCACCCTTTTCAAGATCAGTGGAAGGAAAGCTGTGTTGTTTGCTGCGAAGGTTCATTTTGAGGAGGGTTTTTTATTTCTTTTTCAATGGTTCACTTTTGTTGACCATGTTGAATTAGATTTTTTCACCCTCCCGTTGCAAAGATGACCACGTGGGTTAATTTGGCTTTCCTTTTTTTTGTTTTATTTTAAAATTTGGGGAAGTTGACGTTTCTACCAAACCACCAAATTTTATTGTCATCACTTTTTTGGGGTTGAAGATTTTGGGTTTTGTTTCTTTGTCTGATTTGAACTATATTTGTATACGTACCTTAATTCCGGTATGAAGTAGTGCAATTATTGAAGTGGAAACTAATACTCTCTCCGTTCAATTAGAAGAATCCAATTCAAAATACATTTTTTGTTCTAATAAAAGAGCTTATTTTTAAATTTTTTACTCCTCTTACCTTTACTAATATAATCATGTGTCGTTCACAATTAGCACATACTTTAACAATTAAAGCCAAGAGATATGGGCTCAAAGCTGATCATTGATGTAGGCCTAGGTTATTTGCAAAATCACTAGAAATTTCTACTGGTGTCCTTACACATGTTATATCATTATACATAGCTTTTATAGTTTCTATATACGTTACCCTTACTTCTTTCTTTTCTAATACATGCTATATTATATATTTATTTACTCTATCATATGCTTTTTCTAAATCTATAACTACCATACGTAAGTCTTTTTTTTTTCTCACTATATTGATCACACAGTCTTCATATTATTTGTATAGCTTCCATCGATGATTTACCTGGCACAAAACCAAAATGATTATCTTCTATATTAGTCTCATTTCTCAATTTTGTTTCTATTACTCTTTCCCATAGTATGACTCATTAGTTTAATACCTCTATAGTTTGAACAATTTTGTATATCCCCTTTATTTTTATACAATGGAATTAATACACTTTTTCTCCATTCATTAGGCATCTTTTTAGTTTTCATAATTATATTAAATAAGTTTATAAGCCATGTAATCCCAACTTTTCCAAGGCACTTCCATACCTCAATTGGAATATCATCATGACCAACTGCCTTACCATTTTTCATTTTTCTTAGTGCTTTCTCTACTTCTAAGGGTTGAATTTTGCGATAATATGTAAAATTCTTATTATTTTATGAATGGGCCAACTCTCCTAATGTAATTTCATTATTATTATTATTAACTTCATTAAACAATTTATAAAAATAATTTTTCCAACTCTCTTTTATTACTTCATCCTCAACTAAAATTGTTTCTTTTTCATCTTTTATACATTTAATTTGTGTCGAATCTCTTATTTTATTTTTCCTCATTTTTAGCTATCTTATAAATATCTTTTTAACCCTCTTTAGTGTCTAATTTTTTTTTTAGAATTCTTCAAAAGCTTTTGTTTTTGCTTCATTTATTACTTTTTTTACATCTTTCTTAGCATTTTTATATTTTTTAATATTTTCATCATTTCTACAGGTATATAACATTTTGTAACTTACTCTTTTTGCAATCTCTTGTTTTATTTTTCCTCATTTTAGCTATCTTATAAATATCTTTTTAACCCTCTTTAGTGTCTAATTTTTTTAGAATTCTTCAAAAGCTTTTGTTTTTGCTTCATTTATTACTTTTTTCTCATCTTTCTTAGCATTTTTATATTTTTTAATATTTTCATCATTTCTACAAGTATATAACATTTTGTAACTTACTCTTTTTGCTTTTACTTTTTTCTTGAATATCTTTATTCCACCACCATGACTCCTTATTCCATTTATTACCTTTCGACTCTCCTAAGACACGTTTTGCAATTCTTTTCATTGTTCAGTTACATTTTCCCATGTGCTTTCGGAGTCATTTTCTACTTTCCAATTACCATTTTCTAATATGATTTTTACAAAAGTATCTTTTACGTCTTTATTTTTAAGAGTCCACCACTTAATCCCAGGTATGATGGGTGACTTTTTTCTCCTTCGTCTGTTATTAAGTTTTATATCAAAAACTAATTCATATTTTATGGTTTCAAATGTAAATTTATATTCAACATTTATTTTGTAGATTGAAAATTTTTAATTTTTAAAATTCAATTATAAGCTCTGCAACCCCTAATTGAAACCATGTAGACTCAATTTAACAATAAAAATAATAAAATTCTAATTCCAATTAAACTCAAACAGCTCACATTAATTTAAGAATACATAAATTTAAACAAATAATTTAAATTAGTAAAACATAAATAATAAAAATTCAATAATATAAACTAACCTTTATAGAGAAGAAGGATTGCTTGACAATAAATAAATATAGAATATCCAAAGATTAATCTTCAGACAAAAACAAAACTAAAATTAGTGCTGAATTAAAGGAGAAGAAATCACAAACTTTTGTGCTGGTGGGGGGGCTGGGGTTGGGGGGGGGGGGGGGGGGGGGGGGTAGAGTTGGTGGGGAGAAGAGGCTTCTTGCGTGTTGAAGGGGAGAAAAAAGAACAGAAAAAAAACTTGGCGGGAAAAAAATAACCTTAATCCTTAATGGTTTTATCGGGTGAGAGTGATGAGAGGGAGTTAAATGGGTAATGATAAACTCAGCAACAAATCATAGCCAACTTTTTAATAGTAACTTATGCGACATGTATTTATTGGTTACATTTTTATTAATATCACATAATTAATCAATGAATGCATGCTACATGAGTTGTTATAAAAAAATTACTATGATTTATTGATGAGTCTATCATTACTCAGAGATAAATATATATATATATATATTTGGGGGTTTGGTCTTTGAATCGACCTTGGGTCTGAGGCTTTCTTTTTTTTTTTTTTTCTAGTTAGTGGAATGATGTCGTTTTACACACGGAAAAAAAAAAAAAAAAATCTCATGACAAGTAAATTGGGCCCTAAAGGTTGTTGAGCCCTCACCCATCACAACTCTCTTTTTTTTAACTACTACCAAAACAAGAAACCCACTGGGCAAATTGGAAGTTTATTTAATTAACCAATAATTTATTTTGTTGGCCTTAATTAATTAACGGATTGTTATTTGCAGTAACCAATTTACTATTTGCAGTAACATTTTACTGTAAAATGTCTAAAATGCCCCTTAAATTTTAAAAAAAATAAAAGAAATTCTTTTCACTCTAATTATGACCGATAGTCACGAGGACAATCCATAGTACACGGTAAGTAAACAATCTATACATTTTTTTTTACGTAAAATTGGTTTTTTAACAAAAAAATAAAAAATCTATACATTATTCATGTTCTTTTATTCTCTTCTCAAATTGTAACATTTCTAACGTGGTATCAAAAGCAACTTAATCCAATTACAGCTTTAGAAGAAAATATCGCCCAGTTTGGCGATATTTTGCCCGGCGGTATTTTGGAATAAAATACCGCCCGTCCCCGGCGGTATTTTCTTCGGGGTTGAGCGGTATTTTCTTTTAAAATACCGCCCAATTTTCAACAATGTTACTGCAAATGGGGGCGGGATTCTGAAAAAATGGGTTTTTTTTTTTTTTTAGCTAAAGGGTAAAATAGACTATTCACAGTAAAATATTACTGCAAAGAGTAATTTGGTTACTGCAAATAGTATGCCCCTTAATTAATCAATGCTGCTTCCCAACTTCTCACATGTACACGAATGCACAGTCAACTTTCATGCATCTCTATTAGTTACCACTCATTTCGTTATCATCATGTATAATTAAGAACACTGCTTTAAAAAACTTTTTTCTCAATTGCCAAAATTGCCCATGGGCTTAAAAGTCGCCTGTTTGACACTCCATCATTTTGTCGTTAACTCCGATACCCGAGGCATTGGATCTGCTCGTACCTCTAATATATATATTTGTCGAACGTTTATTATATTCCTGACCTTACCTTGAACCTTGCTTCCGTTGGTCGTTTGTGCGCCTTTGGTTTTTTGGTATAGTTTTCTTCTACTGCTTGTTATGTACAAGATTCGCAGTCTAGGAGGTTGGTTGGAATTGGTCGTAGGCATGGGGAACTTTATTTAGATGAATTGAAAACATCATATGTTGCAACATCTGGTGTTGACTTGTCTTCTTTTTGCTTGAGTCCATCATCTTCTAAATTTTACTTGTGACACTCACGTCTTAACTATGTTTCTTCCTCTTGTTTGAAATACTTAGCATCCACGGGGGGCTTTAGAGCAATTGAAAACTCATGATATTCCTAACTATTGTGGCTGTAAACTTGCTATTTCCGCTTTGCCATTCTCCAAAAGTCTTTCTATCTCGCCTACACCTTTTGATTTAATTCATTCTGATTTATGGGGGCCATCGCCAGTTCCTACCAAAGGTGGCTCTAGGTACTATATCTCATTTATCGATGATTACACTAATTATTGTTGGGTTTATCTTATGAAACACCGTTCTGACTTCTTTATCATTTATCAAACCTTTTGTGCCTTGTGAAAACTTGACATAATGCTGTTATTAAGTGCTTTAGATGTGATTTGGGCGAGAAATATACTTCCAACAAGTTTTGGAAACTACTTGCTTCCGATGAAACTTGCCATCAATCATCTTGTACTGACACTCCTGAACAAAAAGGTGTTACTGAATGAAAACACCGTCACATCGTTGAAACAACTCACTCACTTCTTTTGTCTGGCTCTGTTCCTAGTGAGTTTTGGAGGGGAGCTGTCCTCACTGCTAAGTACGTCATCAATAGAATTCCATCGGCAATAACTTCAGGCTTGTCTCCTTTTGAGATATTGCATGGTCATGCTCTAGATTTTGTTAAACTAATAGAACTAAGAATGATTGATTATATATCTTTCATAAACTAACAATTCAAGGTGCTTAATTTATCTTTTGTTTTTCCTCAAGTTTCTGTCAACCAATGGTTGTGGAGTATCTCATGTCCTTAGCTTATTTTTAAGGTTTTGGCAGAACCATTTTCTGCATAATTTTCAAGTTATCAAACCTGCAATAAACGGCAGTAAAGCAGCATTCCAGCTCACTAACATTTACAAGAATAAAATCCAAAACTTCGACAGTAAGAGCTGAAAGAAGAGGGATTCTTAAATCTTAGTTTTCTTAGTCTTAAGGCAAAACATTGGATGACAGAAAAGCTTAGCATTTTAAACTGCAAAACACCAATGTTTTCATACTCACTCAAAGGTCATTTCATGCTCTCACACACATTTTAAAACAAAAGCTTAGCCTAATGAAAACCAAAGAACAACTTTGACCCTCCCAAGTTTCATTTGATCCTAGTCCTGCAAAATACATTGAGTGCTAACTAACTTCAAGGGATATAATTCCATCACCCCAAATTCACATGTAAAACTAATTTACAGTGCAAAAGCATCGAAGAACAGGTTCAGACCTCTAGATTTCAAGAATCAATGTGTTTTCAACATTCACTCCAACAAAGGTTTAGTTCCACCAGTGTTTCCATTTAAATCTTACTGAAGTAACATTTTCAAGTACTCCACAAACTTTCAGCAAAACCAATGACTAGGCAAAACAACATTTTAAGCCTCTTAACATTTTCGTGAAAACAGAAACTGCAGTATTTTATATTCAAACAGTAGAATTTCCTACTTCTCGAACCAACCGAAAACTGCACTAAAATAGGACCTCAAGTCCCACACTTGTCAAAGAAAACAGAATCCAAAATTGGGGATGAGAGCTTACTAAATTCTAGTTAGTTTTCTTTATCCTAATGTAATAACAATGAGGTCTTAATTGCTAAGCATTTTCCCTGTTCACAATCAATTCCTAGCTACGATCAGTTCTGATCTTTCTCTATCAAAGTCTAGCTTAAGCTTGACTTCATTAAGAAAATTTCACAAGCAACTTATAGGCAACCAACCTGAGAACTAAGTTCTTGAACAATAGTGTGATGCTTACTCCCCAAACTGTAAAGTTTGGTCATTAACCAACTCCAATGCAGTACCACTAATCCATTAGAGTCTATACACGATTGGAGTTAAAACTTGAATCACTCAGTACATTAAACATAACCCGAAGCACCCCTGTTTCTTCCTTTATGATTTCTTCAGATTTTAGTTTCTTTAGTCGCAGGATTTAGTTATCAAACATTCATATTTAGAACTGAATAAGATTGATCCTAAGTGTCTTGTTAAAAGGTTATACTCATTCTCAGGTTTGTTTTGTCACAAGGTAAGCATAAATTATACAAACTTCAGCTCTAAAGAAAGTTTAGAGAGGATTACCTTCAAGAAGGAGAATCTTTAACCTCACGGATGATAAACGTAACCCATGGCCTCTCCTCCCATTTTCCAGAACTAGTTAAACCTTTCTCTTTCTGAATCGCTTGCTCCCTAGGGTTTCTTGCTTTGCTATTTGAAGTTTTCTTCAAAAGTTTGCAGGTCGCCACCTTTGATAGTACTGTTGGTTCTTAAAGTTTGTTCTTCAGGTTTGGGTTTGATTGGTTTCTTGGTGCAGATGAGAGTGAGAGGAGATGGTGGTGAGGACGTCTGCAAAGATGAAGAACACCTGGCGGTTATGCTGGCTCTGTTTCAGGTTTATGAAAAGAAGGAGAAAACTAGAGAGAAATTGTAAGAATGGCAGTCCAAATAATTTGTTTGTTTGTTTCTATCTATTGAATTTTATTTTATTTTCCTTTTCTTTTCTTATGGCGGTTTAACACCACCGCCTCTCAATATATAGTCTATTTAAATTTAGGGTTAAATGTAAAGAAACCCCATGGTTTCAGAAACTATTAAACAACCCTCCGTGATTTAAAAATATGTAAAGGACCCCTCGTATTTTGCTCAAATCCTTAAAATTGACGGAAGTTAATATTAAATAACAGCAGGGACTTAAAAATAAAAAAACTAACTACAGGAAATTTAAAATAAAAAAAAAAAGACAATGAACAGATTTACTATTCATTGTCTTCCCCACATATGTTCATTGTCTTCCCCACCCCTCCTCCCCTCCCCCCTCTTCCCTCCTCTGCCTCCCCTCCCCCTCCTCCCTCCTCCTCATAAAATCACCACACCATTCCAACCTCACATAATAAATCCGCCAAAGGGTATTTTTTGACAAAATTACCCTCTACTAAATTAATGCTTCCTATTTTGTTGCCTCACCTCACTCACGCCTCTTCCTTTTCAACAAATTGATTTTTCCAAAGATTTCACCTATTTGTTTTAAATTTTATCCATGGCCGTTTCTTCCCGTCGGAAGGCGAATTCTTCTCTTCACTTGCTAAATGTGAGTGCAATCTCCATCTTCGAAGTTTTGTTCAGGTATTAGAGGTTGGAATGGTGGTGGTGATTTTATGAGGAGGAGGGAGGAGAGGGGAGGAAGGAAGGAGGAGTGGGGTTTTTTTTTGTTTCTTTTTAGTCCTTGCAGTTAGTTTTTTTTAATTTTTAAATCCCTGCTATTAGTTAATATTAATTTCTGTCAACTTTATGGATTTGGGCAAAACACGGGGGGTCCTTTACATGTTTTTAAACCACTGGGGGGTTGTTTAATAGTTTCTGAAACCACGGGGGGGGGGCTTCTTTATACTTAAACCTTAAATTTTTTTTCTCTAACTCTTTTTACTTTTGAGCCATTAAGCATCTAAAAATAGTATTTTAACCCAAATTGATGTTGAAAATTTTCAATGAAATCCCAAATCATACTTAATCACTTATTACTCCATCTCAAATAATTGCAATTTACTTTTAACTTTATCTAATTAATTTCATTCCAGTTCTAATTTATTAATAAATATATTTATTTTACTTTACTAGAATCATTTTCAAGTCGAGAAATCTTATTTTACATTAATTTATTATAAAATATTTTTGTAGTTTAACGGTTACTAGGTTATGAGATATGTGGTCTCACATTGCACATCAAATATTAGGCAATCTTCACCCGCCTAAAACATGCCAATTTCAGCTGCAAGTTATTCAAGTCAATTTCACCCATGCTTTCTCATAGATAGCTTCCACTACGTCAGTTTGTATCAAAGCCATGTTCGTTCCTTGGTAGTGATGATACTATGAGGAAGAAATCCCCAACAGCAGACGGTGGAGGGTAATTTGATTAAGTCCGTTATTTTCTGCATCACTATCCCAGGTCAACAGATTGATTTTGGTTAAGCATGTACTTGCATCTATGCCGCCACATATTTGGAAAGTACTAAATCCACCAAAGGGTAGTTGGATGCACTCTTCTCTTTATTATTTCGGGGGGGGGGGGGGGGGGGGGGGGGGGGGGGGGGGGGGGGTGGGGGCAGGGGGCAGGGGAGGGACTTGCAAGGGATTGGCTTCACCGGATGCCTGACTGGTTCACACCAGGACTCAGTGTCATACAGAATAGACTAACCATGCTTTATTGTAAAATGCCCAACCATAATGTACATACATAAGCTCTTGATATTCATAAAGCAAAAGCAGAAGCTAACTAAACATAACGTTCTTACTTAACCCTATCCGATTAATATAATAGGTTTGGCCCGCATGCAGTTCCTACCTAGTGAGTGAAGTCATCCTCATATCAAGAATTTGTAACAAATATTTTGAAAACAGAGAACAAAACAGGAAAATGGAATGAGCCCTTGCCTAATGAAAGTCCCTATTTTCACAACATTTACCGAGTTGCATAAATTACGCATGCATATAATTCAAGCAGATTCTAAAATATAGCACTCATGACTCATGCAGGATTCATATACATATAATGAGGATGAGTGGCATTCATCAACGTTCAATATGAACGATGAACGACGGGCTAACTCACCTCGGTGGTCATATTTATAATGAGAATGAGGGCATTCATCAAAGTTCTACATAAACTATGAACGAGGGGCCAACTCACCTCAGTATTCATAGATAACGAGAATGAGAGATGTTCGTCAAAGTTCTATATGAACAGGAACGACGGGCCAACCCACCTCGGTGTTCATACATATATAATATTGACAGCCAACTCTCAATGGTACATATATATTTAGGGCCCCCGTGGTAGGGACTGATTTTAAAATAAGGAATGCATATGATCAAGATGACCAAACCCTATGCTGGCTCGTAAGATCAAATCAAATATCATATAATGGATCAGACTTAACTCCTGAACATATAACAGTTCCCGTGCACAAAGGAAGTACAACTGAAGCATAACAAGTATATATGCAGTCCAGCTGGTATATAAACAAAACTGGTAGTTCAAAATCAAAAGCATCTCAAACATTTTTTGAAAAACGTATAAAACATGTCACACAATTTAGTTCAATGCTAATGCAATTATTAATTGCCTTAAAATGGTATCCATTTTCAATGACAAACTCACCTTGGTCCGAAGATGCTTGCTCACTATTTCCCAAATGATCTGCAGGATATAAATATTGGGGTTTTCAATCTGTATCCTTATTTTAGATAAATTGTGACATCCTAGGGTTATAAGAATGTTAACTTTAATAATCCCAAGTGCTTCTTAATCCTAATTAAGTATTTAAATAAAATGATTTAAGTAATTAAAAGAATTGTTTTAATTTAATGTTGTAAAAATTCATGTTTTTAAGGAAATATATGTTTTACCTGCAAAAATAGTGGCAAAAACCGATCAAGCTCTTGTTCCAGCTTTGAGATTGGTTTTTCCTGTCTTCAGATCCATTAAAACCGCTCGGGATCCCTCTTCAGGTCCTAAAATCGGTTTTATCCGCCATCGGATCAGTAAAAACCGATCAAGATTTTTCGGTAATTCTAATACAGGCTTTTCCCTCCCTAAAAATTCATATGGCTTGGATCAGGGTGGTATTTCTTCAGAAATGACACGTGGAACAGATTGTGCATTCTTTCTAACTAGGTTGGGAGGTTCAACTGGTATGCAACTGGGCCTATTCTCTTAGTGATCTCAAATGGTCCAGTGTTGCGTGGACTTAACTTTCCTTTCTTTTTTTTTCTTGCTGAATTAATCCTTTCTGAGGAGTAACTTTGAGAAAAACTTTATCTCCTACCTTGAACTCTAAATTCTTTTAGCGATTGTCCGCATAACTCTTTTGCCTACTCTGAACTGTCAGCAAACGTTGCTGAATCAATTCAGCTTTCTCGTAGGCATCTTCCACCAAGGGTATTGTATTGTCAGGAAGTGATTTCTTTTCTCCCACCTCATTCCAGAAAAGTAGAGATCGGCCTTTTCGTCCATACAACACTTCATAAGGTGCTATTCCAATGGAAGATTGGTAGCTATTGTTATATGCAAATTCCACTAATGGAAAATGCTATCCCAATTTCCACCAAAATCTGCAACACATGTTCTAAGCATATCTTCTAAAGTCTGGATAGTACGCTCCGATTGTCTGTCAGATTATTGGTGCGAAGCGTTACTCATATTCAGTTTAGTACCTAATGCTTCTTGTAGTCGCCTCCACAATCGTGACGTAAACCTTGGGTCTCTATCTGATAACATGATTAGCGGTACTTCGTTAAGTTTAACTATTTCTCTTATGTAGAGTCGAGTCAGTTTTTCTAAAGGATCCCTCATATTCATAGGACGGAAATGTGCAGTGTTTGTAAGGTGATCCACGACGACCCAAATGGTGTTGTGTCCTTTTTGAGTTCTAAGTAGACCTAACACAAGTCCATAGTTCCCACTTCCACTCGGGTATAGGTAAAGGCTGCAACAGACTAGATGGTTGTTCATGTTCAGCTTTCACCTGTTGGCAAGTTAAGCAAGTCGTTACATAATGGGCGATGTCCCTGTTCATATTGTCCCAGCAATACAATTGCTTCAAGTATCGATACATTTAAGTACTTCCAGGATGTATCGTGTATCGAGTATTGTGGGCTTCTTCCAGAATTCTCTTTATTAGGTCGGGGTTTTGAGGTAGATACACTATATTCCTAAATCTAAATCGTAAAATCCCATCTTCTCCTAGAGTGTATTCGGGTAACTCTCCTTTTGAAGCATTTTCTCTCCTCTTTTTCCAAAAGAGGCGTATCTCAGTTGGGTTTCCTGATCGGGTAAATTAGATTGGATGCTAATATTAGAGATGGTTCTAAATCGTAAAATCCCATCTTCTCCTAGAGTGTATTCGGGTAACTCTCCTTTTGAAGCATTTTCTCTCCTCTTTTCCAAAGAGGCGTATCTCAGTTGGGTTTCCTTGATCGGGTAAATTAGATTGGATGCTAATATTAGAGATGGTTATTTAGTTTCATTTTACATTAGTCTTCTAATCATCGAATTGAGCTACCATGTCTATTTCCCTTACTCGGAGTCTAGTTATATACGCTTTCCTGCTAAGTGCATCAGCTACTACATTGGTTTTTTCAGGGTGATATTTAATGCTACAGTCATAATTTTCTAGAAATTCAATCCATCGTCGTTGTCGCAGATTCAAGTCCTTCTGCGAAAACAGGTACCTAAGGTTCTTATGGTCTGTAAAAATTTCAAAAGTTACACCATAAAGGTAGTGTTGCCATTTCTTAAGAGAAAAAATTACAGCGGCTAGTTCTAGGTCATGGGTAGGGTAATTCTGCTCATAAGGTTTCAATTGTCTCAAATCATAGGTGACTACTTGTTCATTCTGCATCCGTACACAATCTAATCCTTCCAACCTTCCAAAAATGCATCAATGTAAACTACAAAGTTTTCTTTCCCTTGGTGTAATGTAAGGATTGGGGCTGTGGTCAGTCTTTTCTTCAGTTCCTGAAAACAAGATTCAGTCTTTGAATTCCAATAGAACTTTACATCCTTTCAAATCAACCTAGTTAATGGTCATGCCATTTTTGAAAAGTCTTGGATAAAACGTCAGTAATATCTAGCTAATCCTAAGAAACTCTGAATTTCCATTACATTGCTAGGTTGTTTCCATTTGGTCACGGCTTCTACTTTGGTTAGATCTATCGCTATCCCGACTTGTGAAATCATATGACCTAAGAAAACTAGTCAGTCCAACCAGAACGCACACTTGCTTAACTTAGCATATAATTTATGTTCCATCAAGGTCTGGAGTACTAGAATACTAGTCTCAAATGTTTCTCATGTTCCTTAACATATTTGGAATAGACTAAGATATCGTCTATGAAAGTACACCCAACGGCAGTACATTAGGGATGCGAGCAGTTCTTACTCCTCTGGGGCCTTGTCTTGGAATGAACTTGTGGGTATGGTTCCTAGCAAATGCGGGATTAGAATTCCTTTAACATCCATGTGTCAAATTCAGGTTGGCTAACCTTCGCACCTGTCCCTCTCGGGTTGCACGTTTTGCTTCCTCTACCCTCTGGGCGCTCTCTACAAACGATCCATGGCGAGACGCAGTTAAAGCTTCTCGCAACTCAGTTCGAAGTCCTTGGATAAAATTTTTCTTCCTGTGCTCATCAGTGCTAACTAAGACAGGTACGTATATAGACAGCCGGAAAAACTTTGCCTTGTACTCTGATACGGCATCATGCCCTGCTACAGACATATAAAGGTGTTTTCCCTTTTCTCCTGGACTATTACGGGAATGTACTTTGCCTTGAACTCAAGGGCAAAGTTCTCCCAAGTCTTAGGAGTCCATGTAGCATCCCACTTCGTCTGAACTAGGGTTCACCAATCCTTAGCGTCTTCATCTAACTGAAATACAACAAAATTCACCTTTCGCTCTTCAGAATAATCCAAAGCGAGGAAGATTGTCCTCATTATTTCCAACCAGTTCTCTGCGGCCTCATCCCCTATTTTCCCATTAAACTTGGGCGTATGAAACTTTTGGAGCCTTTCCAAGGCTACATCCTCCGTCTCAGCTAGATGATGAGGTTCACTTTGTCCCTCTCTCCTAGTTATAACATTGGTTACCTACTGTAACATCGCGGTAACCTGTCCAGCAAAATGCTGCAGCCTTGGTTCCTCTTGCCCTTGATAATCTTGTTCCTGCTCCTGTTCATCGTTCTCCCCCTCGGCCTATCCTTGGCCAATGTCAACATCTTCTCTTTCAGGTTCCATTGCCTTTGCCTGTAACAGGTCAATAGAGGTTAGGATTACCTAACTAGATCCTTTATTTTATCCCTATAGTTCAATCATTTAGGATTCTATCTCTAGGTACTAAAAGAAAATTCTAAGTATTCAATATATATATGTAAAAGAAATAACATAAAAGAAAATTGGGGGGAAAATCATATCAAACATAAGAACAACATTACTTTACTATAGCAAACAACATTTATTTGAGTCACAACAAAAGTACAACTCTTACCTACCTATTCTGCTATATTATTTCTATGATACTATAAGATTTTAAGGTTACTTAAAACGCACCTAATTTACATATATCCTAGAACTGACAATTAATATATAATCAGTACGGATCCAGGAGTGAATAACTTGCATATTTGATCTCACATTTCCTACATTTTCCTGCGTTGGTTCTTTCACCTCTAAAGTAGCCCATTCTTCAAGATGGCCACATGTTAACTCCATATCTACTAAAGCTTTGCTGATCAACATGTTCTCATCTCGAACTACCTTCCTCAAGTAAGTGTTCTGAATGTTGAAATCGTTTAGTATTTCCTAGATACCCTCAATTTCTTCTTGTTGTTTTTCCATCTTTCTTTTATATTTTTTATTTCTGGCTTGGGCTTGTGCTAAAGCACGCTGAGTTTCCACTAACTGTTGATATTTCTAGTTAACTTATCTTCTGTAGTAGCCATGCATATTGGGGAAAGACTTCCTCCACTCAGGTCATGTCCCTGTATTTTCTAGAATGGGTGCATATATCTCTCTTTCTGTATCCATAAAGTATCTATAAAATATGGGTCGGTGAGCATTCAAAGATCTTTTAGCTCAGCCTCATCCATAATGAGCCTATAACCATAGTCAATAATATATCAGTTTTATGCAAAAGTTACATATTATTCCCTACTTATACATATGTTCAAAAATTTAATAAAACAACGTAATTCATATCAAAAGGTATCTACATACGCCATTATGCCTAATTTAGGGTTTCTATATGCCGGAGTTATAAGATTTAAAGTCTTCCTATCTATCCCAAATCTTAACGCTCTGATACCACAACTGTGACAGCCCAAATTCACCATCCCGCATACAAGGGACTGGTTACACCAGATGCCTGTTTGATTAACACCATAACTTAGTGTCATACAGAATAGACTAAACATGCTTTTATTGTAAAATGTCAAACCATAATGCACATACATAAGTTCGTGGTATTCATGAAGCAAAAGCGGAAGCTAACTAAACATAATGTTCTTTCTTAACCCTATCCGACTAATATAAAATGTCTGGCCCGCATGCAGTCCCCACCTAGTACTGGTAGTGAGCGATGTTATCCTCATACGAAGAATTTGTAACAAACATTTTGAAAACAGAAAACAAAACATGAAAATAGAATGAGCTCTTGCCCAGTGAGAGTCCATCATTTTCGCAAACATTTACCGAGTTGCATAAATTACCCATTCATATAATTCATATAATGAGGAATTGATGGGCGTTTATCAACGTTCTATATGAACACCTTGGTGGTTATATATATAACGAGAATGAGGGCGTCGTCTCTATATGAACGCTGAGCGACGGGCCAACTCACCTCGGTGTTCATACATATATTATATCGACAGCCAACTTCCCAATGGTTATATATATATATATATTTTTGTAGGGCCCCCGTGGTCGGGACTGATTTCGAAATCAGGAACGCAAATTATCCACACGACCAAGCCCTATGCTGGCTCGTGAGATCAAATCGAATATCATATAATGGATCCGACTCAACTCCTGAACAAATAACAGTTCCAGTGCATAAAGGAAGTACAACTGAAGCATAACAAGTTTATATGCGTAGTCAAGTCGGTATATAAACACAACTAGTAGTTCAAAATCAAAAGCATTTCAAACATTTTTCTAAAGTGTATAAAACATATCACACAATTCAGTTCAATGCAAATTCAATTATTAATTGCATTAAAACTGTATCCATTTTCAAAGATAAACTCACCTCGGTCCGAAGATGCTTGCTCACTATTTTTCCAATGATCTGCAAGATATAAATATCGGGGTTTTTAGTCTCTATCCTTATTTTAGATAAATTCTGACATCCTATGTAACAGCCCGGCCTCAGACCTCCTTGTTTGGGCATGAGACGCGGCCGAGCTGCCCGCCTGGTTCGCACCAGGACTCATTCAGGATACAAGAGCACTAATAATTATACACTGAATTGAAATAAGATACATTTTAATTACCGAACTACAAGCTCTGTTATATATTACCAAAATACAAGCACTATTTCACATTATTACAATAGTACTTTAAGACAATAAAACCAAAATTTTAAGTAATATTACAATATTATCTTCCAAAATCTAATCCAAAAGGTTCTTCATCAGCCTTCCCTTAGTAGCGATTATATCCAAACATCTGTTACATGCAAAAGGTCTAGGGGGTGAGCTTCCATAAGCTCAGTGAGGTCGTACTAATAAAACATTATCGGCACGTAGCAAATATTTCCTAGGCAAGCAAGGGAGAACACGTAAGGGATAGAAAGAGCATAATCAGCAAGCTATAACGAGGATCTATGTGATCTTTCGTTAAGCATTACTAATTATACTTTACCTGTGTTGGAATGTGTTAGAATGGGCGGCGGACACAATACAAGGTGTGTCGCCTCGTCAACTATGCCAAAACACTAGTGCACATACACGGGTGCACGGAACACTGGCATACCTCGAGATAATACCGGAACTCGACCTCTTCAATCATTGAGTCAAGCACTCAAGCCCGTTGCCGACATGCTCGATCCCAACAACTAAACAGGCTTTGGGGACCCCAAATATAACACTCACATAACACGTAATAGGAAATACTCAAATAGCACGTAACACGGGTGCACGGGAACATTTCATGCTTGACACTTAACTCACAAATTCACGATAACTTGCATTCACACGACAACTTTTAACAGGTATTTCAATTGTTTACGTAACTCAATATTTAAGACCAGTTACATACATATAACATATTTACAAACATTGTACACTCAGAAGGACATAATCACATATTCACGTATAAGCATACATTTCACTAAACATATCAATGAAATCAGTTTTTCCCTCTTTCAGAATGGTAAAAATCGATCATGCAAAAAATCATGATTTTCAATACTTGTTTTACCCGATCCAAAGGCGGTTTTAACAGACTTTCTTGAGCCAAGAAAATCATTTTTACCCAGCTTTGGATTGGTTAAAACCAATCGTTCCCAGAAATTATTTTCTTCAAACTTCAGTTTTGGGTTTCGATCAAAATAGCTATAAAACATGTTTTTCTTTGGTTCTTTTTATTCAAAATCATTCCACAATATTCATACAATATTTCTATCAATCCATAACATATATACAACGTCCAAATCTAAAGATTCAAATCAAAACCTAAGAAAAATTAAAACTTCAATATTTCTACTTTTATGCATCATATCTCTAAATTCTAACGTTATGGAAGGATTAAAATCCTTACCTTTGTATTCTTGAAGTTGTATAGACCAAGATTCAGGGTTTGGATCCACTCCAAGCCTCCAACTCATTCCTTTCCTTAGCTTTCTTCTCCTTCTCCTTCTCCTCTCCTTTCTCTCTTTCCTTTCCTTCTTAGATTCTTTTTGTTTTCTGGGTTGCTGAGGACGAAAGGGAGACATATTTATACTCACAATCACCTAGAAAGCCAAAATAAGAGGGGTCGTAGCCCTTCTTTGGAAATTGAAGAAGCTATTTTTTTTCAACTTTTGGCGCCGATCGGTTTTACCTGCTCCTAATGCCAGGTAAAACTAGTCAAGCCTTTTTGTCAGCTTCCTAATGCCGCTTTTAACTGGTCTAGTGGCGTTTAAAACCGCTATTCAAGTGGTCAGATATTTTTTTCTACTGTTCATTAGCGGTTCGAGCGGTTTTACCCACTCTCAATAGTGGGAAACCGATCCTAGTCTTTTATATTATTTTTCATTTATTTTCTAATTTCTTTATTTTTATCTCATAGTTAATTTATCATATCATACATTATTTAAAGTATGCATAATTTTAACTTTAATGTAACATCTTAACCTTGAATTAAGCAATAAAAGGTTATGATTCAAAAATAATGCTTCATTTATTAAAATTTTTAAGAAAGTCATACAAGTCCATAACTATACAAATTTTGAAACTAAAGATAATTTACATAGAAAATACAGAACCTACTGGCAAATCTTAGGCCAAAAATATGAGATCTTCCAGGCTTTCTAAATAACTAGTGTTAATGTTATCTTTAACAACAGTTTCTCACACCCGCGTTTTATAGCAACCGGTAGTGAAGATCTGTTTTGATGTAGTGCTACCTTAAACTATTATTGAATTACAAATGCTGATTTTTTATTTTATTTTTTTGAAAACAAATAATTAGTTGTAATTGAATTGGGTCCCTTAAGTTTAAAATAATGCCACTAGAGCAGCTTAATATTTTCTTTGGTCCATAACTATTAATAATTTCACTATGACACCCTAATAGAAGTAATTATAGTTAACCTTTTATTGCAATTGACACCATAAGTAATAAAAATTGAAGACACCCTAATGATTACTAATTGTGTCAACAATTATATTTATAGTTTATTTTATGAATATAACATCCTCAATAAAATAATTATTATATTATGGGACCCTCAAGTAATATTATATCCTCAACTAATTTCATCAAAATTTTATTAATTATCAATGACATTTAGTCCTTCTAAAGTTTCAATTAGGTCCTCAAAATTTATTGCAAATTATAATTTAGTATTTAAAGTATCATTTTCATTCAATTTAGTTCTTATAAAGTAATTGTTTACGTTTTTTGGTATATTTTAATGAAATTTAGTTGAAATGCACAAATGCACTGTTTCGAAGACAAATTAACTTAAAGATACACAAAAGACTATTACTTCCCTAAGTTTATTACAAATTTCAATTTACTACTTAAAGTATCAATTTTTTTAATTTTTATTTTAAGCAAAGAACAAATTCAAAAGATATATTATACTTAGTGTTTACAACTGAGCTAGATGAAGAATGATGACCAAACTATATCTAAAACATATAGCAACTAAAACTGACTGAAAGTTTTTTGTACTTACTACTACTACTCTAGGCCTGTTCTTTTTTATGGGTTTGAGACTTGTTTTGAAAACAAGTTTTGAAAAAATAATTTTATAATGTAAAAAATGTATTAAAAATATAAAAATGTATCATTGAATAATAAAAAGTTGTAATGAAAATGATAAAAACTGATTATAATATATTAATGATTATAATATATTAAAGTTATTGTTGAAACTAAATATCAAATCAAAACCAAAACCAAAACTTAAAGATAAGACCCTTGGTTTGAAGAGTCTTAAGATACAAAAACAAATGTGAGATTTGGAAACAGGAGAACTTGACTAGATTTTGAAGAGTTTCTTCCAGAATCCTTACATTGAGTTCAGAGTGATTCTGTTTCTTAGGAGAGTAGTCCTTGGCAAGAATTCTCTTCCTCAGCTCTTGGTTCTCCTCCCTCAGAACATCCATGGCTAAGCTCAGCTGCCTGATCACTTCTCTTTTCTCTTCATCCTTCTGAATCAGCTGCTCTTTCTGAGTCCTGTTCTCTTCATTAAGTCTCTCTATTTCTTCCATGAGCTTCATCAATTCTTGATTTTTCCCATCATCATCAATTGAAATGACAGCAGCTTCCTCCTTTTGTTCTGTTTCTTTGTAATGATGCGATTCCTCCGGTGGTGGTTCGGGATCGTCCACGTCACACTCCTCGTACTCCTCAGTTTCATCATAGATTTCAGAATAACTGTCATATCATCAGCTTCTCCTGTCTGCTGCAGCATTAGGTCACAGATAATGGCGATGCGAATGGAGTAACTAGGCGGCTTCCGGGATCAGACTTGAATTGATCATATCGTTCGGCTAACGAGCGATGGGTCCGGTAAAAATCTTCCACCATGCTAATGAGCTGGGTTCTCTTCTTGTAATACATCTCTGCCCGTTGAGCAAAGGAATCTGCATCTTCCTCTATCAGTTTTAGCATGGCTCTTGTCTTCTCGCCCAGCTCTGCAAGGGTGAATTGGAGCCATGAGGAACGCTTCTGGTTTCGGTTGCTGTCACTGAGCCGGTCAAACCACCACCACTGCGACGGCTCCCTCTGCTTCTTTAGTTCCACCATTTTCTTCTACCAGTCGGTGAACGAAAACAACGAAGCTAAAACGCCGGCGATCTACCAACTCCGACACGAAAACGTCTAGAGAAACTGAAACACACTAGAAATCGCAGCTCGCAGTCAAGTTTTATACCTCTTTCTCTCTCTCTCTCTCCCTCCCTCTCTCTCTCTCTCACACACAAAGGGGCGGGAGACCTCCTAGAACTTCAATGTCAGGAAACTTATCAGTTTCTTCGAATTTAGACCTTACTAATTAAAAGTTTATTTTCTTTTGATATATTTTCATAAAAATCAATTGAGATGCCATAAACCTTTTTTTTTTTTTTTGAGACAATTCGAAAACATAAACTAGGTATGAGATTAAAAACACACCATTAATAAGGGCTCCCCAGTGCAGTGCAAAAAACACAAATGCATTAAGGAAAAGGCAATGTTCGGCTCCTTGCAGGTACACTTTTGTGGTTTAAGAGTTTTAGACAAGGTTTTTGGACATTGAAAAACAAATCTTCAACTAAACTATCAACCATTTCACAATAATAACGATGATTAGTTCATGTAATTCTGAACCCCATATAGGAATTATATACAAGTGCATAACCTCTCCAGCCACTTGGTGGTTTGAAAGGCCCTAAAGTTCTTGTAAATGAGGTATTTGAGCAAATCAGTATTATATTCTGACCAAACTTTCTTCTATCTTTTAGGCCTTTCTTCAATTGTTGGTGATGATTGTGAGCCGCCACCACCACCAAGTGCTGCTGCAGCAGATTCCACATGTGTTAGAAGATAGTCATATATCTTCTTTCTTATTCTCTCAATGGTCTCAGAAGAAATCTGAGTTTCTTCATCATCCTTCTTAGCTCCGACCTCATCCAACCAGTCATTCACACTCTTCAGCTGAGTTAACATGCCAGCTATCTGACCATTATCAGACAGAGTCGAAGCATCCACGTCGGCATCTAGAAAACTTTCCACGAATCCCAAGAACCATTCTTGAGACTCCACCCGTAGTTTGTCAGCCAAGTCGACAGCGTCATCAAGTCCTTCTCCCTTGAGCCATTCCCTCGGAGGTGAAGGAGCTATTACATTCTGGTTAGCAGATGGCGCATCTGCCGAACGGCGTGCTGCTCCTGATGGGAATATCTTAGACACTGTTGTCTGTTTGGGTTTAGTTTGGTTCTTTGTAGCTGCACTCTTGGTAGAGTTTTCAAGAACCAAAATGGGTTGATTTGCAGGGATGGTCTTTGTACTAGAAGTTGAATTTGAAGCAGAAATTGGAACTGAAGCGCCACGTTTGCTGCATACTGCAAAGGGTGACAGATTTGTAGCTAATGCAACATGGACCCAAGAAGTTGCTTGTTTACGCCTCTCTAACGTAACCTTCTGAACCTCTTCAGAAATGTTTTCTTCAGGATCGGAAGTTGAACCCGTTAGTACAGTTTTCGATAAAGCATCAGAAACCAGGCGAGCGTTATTCAAACTTGCAAACAAAGTCAGAAACTGCTCCACTGCTGGTTGCGGGTTTTCTTCTCTAGAAGAGGAGAGCAATTCAGAATAAGTGCTGCCAAGTGACAAAAGATCAGAAACTAGCATAAGTATCCAAATCATACTTAATAGTTCATTCAAAGGTCTATATTCTCATTACTAAGATGCATATAATGATAGAAACCAGAAACGCACATTAACAACCATTTAAATTAAAACAAATACAAAAATTTTGGGCTGTTTAACTAGGAGACTCAAGAGTTAAAGTGAATGAAATTTTCCAAATCTGTAACAAGATATAGTCGATGTAGGAGAATAGCCTGTTCTTTTACGTTTTGGTTTTGGTTTCAGTAGTAAATTTAATATGTTATAATCAGCTTTCATCATTTCCAATATAACTTTTTACTATTCAGCTATACCTTTTTACATTTCCAATATATTTTTTCATTATAAAACTATTTTCAAAAAACCAAAACTCAAACATTCAGTAAAGAACAGGCCCTAGATGTGTAAACATGAAATGCATTCAGTGCTTGTGAACTGCCACTCTCACACACCTCCTGGACTTATTTGAATTGAAACTAGAAACTAACATAACTCTGAACTCCTTCCTATAAGTTCAAATCTAAATACATTGCCAAATCTCATATGGAACATGATTTTAAAACGGATATCATGAAGATGATCCTAGTGTCAGAATGGTAAGTTATACTAACAGTTCAGTCAAGCTATAGACTTTTAAATTCTTTGAACATTAAATTAAAAGCAAAAACCAAACAACATCAACACGGAGAGAGAGAGAGTGAGAGAGACTAAGAATATCTGGTAATGTGGGCAGAAGACATTAGTGTGATCGAATTTTGCTAAAGCCTTAGATCAGCAAACCTTGGAAGAAGAGCAGCCTGTATGGGAGATATAGAAGAGTATTTGCAAAATCTTTGTTCAAAGTATATATCTCTTAATAAATTTAGACTATAAGTTTAGCAGCTTCGTGTATCATGCTGGATACATACATACTGTACAGCATATTACCCAGGACTCACAGTGGTGGAACTAGGAATTAATTCCTATGGGAGCCAATGTAGAAGTAAAAAAAAATTTGGCAATTAAATACATATATTTATTAATTAAACCACCCTTAATATATATCTATAATTAAGGTGGGTTAGAGGTTTTGTGGGGGTGGGGAGGAGGGGGGTGTGGGTGTCCAGGACTCAACCCACCCAACAGCCCTTGGCTCCGCCAATGAGAACTAAGCAACATTTGCAAGTTCTTCAAGGTATTCTCGTAGATTATCAGTTCATCAAGAGACAGTATGAAGAACATTTTGGTTGGTTTTCATTTTACCTTGGAAATGTAAGAAGCTGCATTGAAAATGTAAAAAGTTTATAAAACGGGAAATGAAATGAAAATTTTGAAATGAGACAAGATGTCATATAAGCCCTCATACTGATTAAGATCATCAAGCATGCCCTGTATACTACAGTGTTCTTCAAACTTTTGTCTGTACTTTTAAGTTTTAAATCGAAAGAAAATCTTCATACAACACAATACTACATAAAACATTATCCTACAGAGCATGTACGAAGATAATGCTTCATGAAACGTGATACTTGTATGTTGAAAAGATTTCATAGTATCCCACATGTTCACCCCAGATCACTTTCTGAAATCAAATTTATCTGCTGAGGGGTAAAGAAAAGAACAATTTATTTCAGAAACCTCAAAGCTTAAAAAGCTTGTACTGACTTGCCCCATCCAAATTAACCCAGGAAACGCATGAGAATAGAACATCCTTTCTGGAGAAACTGTCAGCGAATTTTCCCCAAGTTCAAAATAATTGTAAATGTTAACAAAATGCAGGCCCAATGATGCAGCACAAATAAGGATCTTGTCTGCACATGCCAGCCGAGGGCTTAGAGAGGTTTAGAAAACTGTTCTAGGGTGTGAACAGCAGTAAGGGGAAAAGATTGAAAGACCAGGGGGAATATATAGTACATTAAATAACTGATCACAAAATACAGCTAAAACATAAAGCCAAGATTGTTATTGGTCAATCATATATGAAACATAAACAACTTGACAAGCTGGTTATAAGAACATAAAACACATCACCCAAGAGAAAATCAGTGTAACCTTTTCCTAACTTTCCAAGAGCAATAAGATTACAATTAGCTAAGTACTAGAATAACACTCATAAAATAAGACCAATTCTGAAAGACTTATAACTACTAAATCTCAACTTAAAACCAGCTCTAAATCTACGAACCTAATGATTTACTTGGACATCCTTGTTAGTAATCCTTCTCTTAGTTGTCTGCAACACCTACACTAAAATAACTGAAACATTTGAAACACTGACCAACTTGTAGGGCTGCTTGATTTCTATGCATAAAGAAACTAAAATAAATAGAGACTTGTAGTTTATAGCTTTCATCATAGGAATTGAGCATTGTAAAGGAGAAAGAAAAAAAATAGCTATGCATATAATTAAACACAAAGAGTTGCAATTAAAGAGGATTTAGATTAAGATGACCCAAAAACCAACCTCCTTATCTTTGGAGCAAGCAGCAGTTGGAGATCACATTGTGGAACCACACATATTAAGCTAGTAGAATATTGTCAATAGAGTGAAAGCTGGAAAAGGTCAGACAGCGGTATCCCCAGAAAATATTTGCTCTACTTGACAGAGAAGGTAGAACAGGATGATCAAGGGAAAGGTGGTGGAAAGGATGGAAACTGTGGCTTAACCTTAATTCTAGTAGATCAATCTTGAGCTAAGCTCAGTCTCATAAAGGACCCAATATAAATTCACTGTTTTCAGATTTGGGTGGAAGTTGTTATCCATATTACCATTGCAATTGTGTGATGCAGGAACCACTAAGAATTCCACAAAAAGGCTAAAAAATTTTAATCATGCTGATTGGCCAAAACTCAGCAGCACAATTCCACTTCAGCTTGGTTCAAAATGAAAGTTACCTCAAGGCTCTCCCTTAACAAAGAATTCCTACATTTTGCCCCAACTCAATCTTTTACAGTCATAAATATCCTAATTTCAATTAACAAAATAAAAAGTGTACTGATTGCAGTCTAGTCAATGGGTGTCATACTTTCAGTCCGAACAAATTTTGGACGAAATGTCCATTCCTCACTTTTTGGATTTGGGAGTGGGGCCCAAGGAATGAAAACTCCCCAACCTAACAACCTGTTTTCATTCTCATTCCCCACCCCAAAAAACCTCCAACCAAGCACATCCTAAAATTGATTCTCAAGTTAAAACTAAAAAGTCTAAAAATTGTGTAATTCTCTAAAGGGAGATTTGAGTTAGAGTTGAGTTCAATATAGAAACAATAAAAAAAATTCCTGCTACGTCATTGTCTTCTTCCAGGTCCCTTAGGTGTAAAAACTAGAGGTTCTAGGAGTCAATTCTTACATAAATTTCAGTTTTCCTACACTTATATCATAGCTTTCACTTTTCTTATTCATAAAACTAAAGTTGTCTGCATTTTTCATGCCTAGAAAGAGTTTCTAACATCTGTTCGGTTAGAACGTGTGCTTGTGCTGCAGGATTAATATATGCAAACAGTTAGCAGGCCACCTAAATATCAAGGATCATGCAATGTTGATGATAATCAAGATACCTGCCATTTCCCCACAAACAGATTGTTCCTTTGTTTTAATAATGGAAAAGTGATATCCGCAATGCTATTCTCTGGAAATCTAGTGTCAAGTATAAATGCATCAATAGAACAAAAGTAATTTAAGTAGTGACTACGAGAGCAAAATTAATTAGCACAGAGAAGAAGTCAAAATTGCGAACAAACTGCTAAATGAAACACTGAATCCTTAGCTGCAGGAACTTAAAAACTCCCAATAAGTAATTACAAAACAAATCTGCAAAGTAATTCTAGAGGAATTATAGACTAGAAAAGAAATCGGAATAAAAGCCTCATTCCTATCAGCACCTTAAGAGCTAGAAGTACCTTATGCATTGAAGTAAGCTTTCCGCAGCTGAAGCCTCTTGCACTGCCTCAATTGCAGCTGCCTGTGCAGTATCTCTGTGCTTCAAGACTTCCTGTTAAGCCCAAACAACAAATTGGTTTCAACATACAGTTCCAGGGCAGTGCCTGGCAAAGTTCCTAGTCTATGGATCTCACAGAAGGAACAAATGGAAACTCCATGCAAAAAGACATGTAAGTCCCAGACAAAGGAACACCAGTCAGGGGTAAAAACTCAACTACAAGTTTGCCTAGGGACAGAGAAAGAGTTCAGTCCTGTATTGTCAGTTTAGAAAAAATAATGTATAAGCAGAAACCAAAATAACTTCTATAAAATCTAAGGCAAAGCTTACAAAACATATTTTCTTTCCAGGACCACACCATGTCTTAGGACACAAACAGCAAATCTGAATCACCACCAAAGTGGATACTGATCAAAGTCAAATGATAATTTGATTTTCCCATTGACAAGGAGATCTGCTTATAACTTGTTAAAGGTTGACTATTTGAGCTACAAACCCCATCTGATCGATTTACAATCTATATAATTAATCACACTGAAACTCCCAAAGTCCCTTTCTTTAAGATCCGATCAAGCAATCTAAGTACCGAAATAAAATTCCAGAATTCCTTTCTTCTATTGATACAGCCCCATTGTTGAGTAAAATGAGAAGGGTATACTGGGACAGGTTCAGGATAGCTCAACTGGTAGAGCAGAGCTGCAGAGGACTGAAGATCCTCAAGTCCCCAGCTCAAATTTGGTTCTAGAAACATGATTAATTTGATATCTACTAGGTATTCATTATAACAATAAGGTATAAATTCCACATGGTACAACTTTCAGAATAAGACAATTTGCTGGAGGAAGGCTTCAAGGATCCAATTAAAGAGCAGGGAAACCCAATGAAGTGTGATGAATGTTCAAATATCATACCTTCCCAAGTTTTGAGATTGATGGTGGTATTGAAGTCCATGAAACACTGGCATCTGTAAATCTTCGGTTACTTAAAGAAACCTTGATCAAGTGTCCATCTAATCCAAGACCCGCACTATCAGCAGATTTCTTTCCAACAGAGCTCTTCTGCTTAGTTGACTTGTCAATATCAACACGATCCCCAGATGCAGTAACTTTCTTTGTAGATGAGACACTTATATTTTCATGTTTTGATGATTTTGCAGACACTACTTTCTGCTCTTCTTTAGATAGTAGAAGTTCACTTGTTGATTTTCTTGGAACCTGCAAGATTTTTAGCAGTTGCATGTTTCTCTTTGAGTTATTCACAAAACAAGAAGACATCAATGTGACTAACACTCCAATACAACAAAAGAATATCTGGCCAAAAACAAAATTAAAGACCCAAAACCATCACTCTTTCCAGAATTAAGACCAGCTAAGATTTTAGACAGACACGTCTAAGCAACTCTATATTAACATGAAACAAAAAGCATGGAGTTACTTGCATTTGCATCTAATTATCCCAAACAACATGCCTGTAAAAAATGCTACCCATAAAACAATGTTTTTACCAATCTAAATACAGCTTTTATTGATCTCCTCCTATAAGTTTGAAAAACTCTTTTCTAAATTGGTTTCCATTGAAGAATCAGAGATGAAAAATAGGCTGTAAAAATAGGGGACTCACAGAAGTACTCCGCGCTTCTGGCTTCAAATCATTCTTGATCACTTTCATTCTAGGAGTTTCCCTGCCCCTCGCATCCATATTGCCTTCCCAGCTCTTTCTCAATGCCTTTGGCCCCAGCTCAATCCCTTGGACAATATTTCTATTCAAACTCCCTGCTGGAGCCTTTTTCGTGATAGGACTCACCCTATGAACAGAGCTTGCCTTTTCACCCAGCCCAAGTTTACCAGTAGCCTTGTCCAACCTGTCCAATCCCTTTACCTTTGCCTGCTGCCTAAGGCCGTTGGAAAACTTCTCAAATGAAGTTGGCAATGAATAACAACTTGTGGGGGATGATGGTATTGATCTTGAATTGGAAGTCTTCAATTTCCCTAAAGAATCTTTCTTCTCCACTAAACTAACATTTAGCTTTGATAACTGAGACTTGGATCGAACTAATTTCGGAGTTTTATTATCAATCCTTTCCTCTTTAGCAGTTCCATTCGATCGCACATTCGTAACTTTAATATCCTTCAAACCAGTATTCTCATTGCTAGATACTTTTGTGTGTGATTTTCCTTTGTCCAATGGTTTCGAACTCGAAGACAGACTAGCATTATTACTGAGGAAACCCAAGGAATGTGTGGCAACTATATCTTCAGGGCTTCCCAAACAGGGATGCCTCCCTGGCACTAGCCTAACACCCCTAAGAATAGGCACTGGTGAGGCTGCTTCAAGCCTCTCAACATGCAGAAATTGGCCCAATTGTATTTTATCACTAAGAATAAGATCATGCTGTTCATCAGGTAAAGAAACGTAAGTGGCATGGGAAGAATCGGATACCTTCAAATAGAACCCTTGATTTGGAAAGAGCTCCCCACCGGCTAGTGCAGGCACAATGCTCACCACTTGCAATAAAGATGATCTATGCTCGCCGGCAATCTTCACATCCGTATTCATGTGCTGCAGAAGCTTCAGAAGAACTCCAGGAACCAGAGTAGCCATTTCTCCAAACTTCAATATGCATCACTTTGAAAGGATCCCAGATGGAGAAATGCAAGACCCAAGTAGCAAACGAAGTTAACAGATGCGGAGAAGGGTTAGAAGGCTCAGACCCAAAACCAATTTCAGAATTTCAGATTGGCATTTCCAATCAAGTAGATCAAAAAGGGAAAATCATTGGCACTAAAGAATGAAGTTCTACATAAGAAAAAACAGCAACAAACAATCAAACTGTTCTATAGCCCAGAAGAGATTTGCTACAAATCCGACAAGGGCCACAACAGAGAACTTAAAAATCGAACTTCTATGAACTTAGGAACTTCAAGATTTGAGCTTTTACAAGTAACAATGGTCAACAAAGAAAGAAGAAGTGACCCCAAGAATCGAAAAAGAGTTGGGGAGTGAAAATGAAAGAGGAGCTTGAAATATTAAATTTATTCTAATTTTTGTGAACTTCAAGTTTGCACCTTTATGGCGTGTAAAACTAAAAGGTCAATAGGGAAGGAAAGGAAGGATATCATACTACTCAAATTGCAATAATTATAGTACAAGAGGGAAGAAGAGGAGAACTAAGAAGGTATTGCAATCTGGCATTGATTGCTCATGGCAGTATCCATTTGGGAAAAAGGCAGCTTTTTGGGAAGAATTATTAGTGACAGCCCAGTTGGAAAAATAAATAAATAGAGTGTAGGATAAAGGAAAACTTGTAGCGTCCAAAATCTGAGCTCCTGAACATGGGAGGTCCTCCCAAAAAAATGTTAAACTAGGAAGAAGGTGTAGTATGATTGGTGCCAGAGAAGTGAACAACTCTCTCTCCCCATCATTGATTTCATACTCAACCAGCCCCCTAGCACAAAAGCAAATCCAATAGAGTGTTATACACTACATTTAAGTTGGGTTAAATTATGAACGGAATTGATATTTGCAGCGACGGTTTCGATATTTGCAGCGACATTTTTTTGTGAAAAGACTGAAATGCCCCTGAGCAAAAATAAAATAAAAACCACGGGCTGCAAAAAAAAAAAAATTGAAAATATTGAAACTCACGGGCTCTGTTCCGTTTAATAATTCCTGCAAAGCAGAGCCGGGTGGAATCATAAAATCGGATAAAAATCGAGACGACTCGGATCGGAAAAATGTTAGTGGCGAAAGTTAAAATGTTTTGCGGTATTGTTTTAGATAGTTGGCTTGATTATTTTAGTTGTATTATGTCTGAATTTGTTAGTATTTTTGTCGAAAATGTGAATTTTTTACCGGATTGGCGAAGATCCGCCCGGTGGTTACTGCAAATATCAAAAATGTGAACTTTTAAGGAGGGGGGGTGTCCGGCGATGGTTTTAAACCATCGCCGGTCGCCGGCGATGGTTTTAGGTTTTTTTTAAAATTTTTTTTTTAATATTCCAGCAGCCCTCACGGGTGGAATAGGAAAATTTAATTTTTTTTTCCCAAGGGCATTTCAGTCTTTTTACAAAAAAATATCGCTGCAAATATCGAAACCGTCGCTGCAAATATCATGCCCCATTATGAATCGGTATTTATAATTTTTGAAAATTAAAAATACTTCCTTGAATCATTCAAAATATTTTTATTTTATGTTTGTTTTGTTGACTACCGATAAGAGTGATATCAAGTTGAACTAAGTTGAGATTTTGAGTGTTCAAACTCTGAATATTTTTTAATAATTGAGTCTAAAATTACGTTTATTCGCTAATTTGTTAGATAAGTAATTTTAAACAAAACTTTTATCAAGTCAATTCTGAAATTGTTTATGAAAGTTCATATTGGTTCTCAGGTATAACAAACAAAGATCAATTTTATGATTATGACCAAATTAAGAAGAAATATATGTAATTTTTAGAAACTGTAAGGACTAATTCTTCAATCATCTGAGCAAACCTCGCTGGAGGTAATTGTAATCTTCCCTTACAATGTGCAAATGTAAAAAATCGTACTTTCTTGTATTTTTATGAAATTAAAGGTAACTTGTATTAAGTAGACGAACACGAGTGGCAAAAATCATACTTTCTTGCATTAGAATTTGATTCAAAACATAGTTTGACTTCTAATTTCAATTGATTTTAAAATATTAAAAAATGAATTAAGAACTTAAATTTGTATATTAAAAAAGTAAAAAAATGTATATCAAATCAATAATAATAAAATATTATAATAAAATGTAAAATAAGTTCCCAAATCTTTGATTACCACATCAACTTACGCTTGTCAATATTCTCAAAACAAATAATTAAATTACCCTTGTCAAACGGGACATTGACTGAGCAAATTACTCTACTTTGGATTTATTTTTAGATTAAAACTTAAAGGAGTAAATGCTTACAAAACTTTTAAAAACCTTCTCTTTTAAAGTTCCTTGTCACGTTATTACTTTCCCATATAAAATTAGGTTTTTAGTCATTAATATAGTAATTTCTCTTCACCTCTGGCTAATATACATTGTAAAATTACAATTTTTGTGCGCATCACATATCTTTATTTGTTTCATTAAGTTCACTTTAAATTTGTATTTTGGAACTCGTAAATAATTGTAGTACTGAATTTTTCGTAATAAAACTATTTAAAGTAAAAAGATATAAGCATTTAGTTTTAATTTAAGAAAAGTAAAAGAAAAAAAAACAGTTTATAAATATTAATGACAATAAAATTTAGGTAAATACACAATTACCCCCCGCGGTTTCGGAAACTTATGCATCACCCCCTTATGGTTTAAAAAGCTGCCATGCACCCCCCTTAACTTTCGTGAACTATGTAAAGTGGACAAAAATGACCAAAATACCCCCAAAATGCCCTTATTCTAGTTGTGAATTACAGTTTAGACACGGGATATATTGGTCATTTTTGTCCACTTTACATAGTTCACGAAAGTTAAAGGGGGTGCATGGTAGTTTTTCAAACCATTAGGGGTTGATGCATAAGTTTTCGAAACCACGGGGGGGTAATTGTGTATTTACCCTAAAATTTATTCCCTCAGTTCTACTAGAAGGTCTATCTTGACAAATATAGACCTTTTTATGAATGTCAAGGTACAACATCTAAAATAGTTAATTTGACATAATTTTTTTCATATATATCTTTATCCTTATTTTGTAAGTATGCGTTAATTCTAAAATACACATGATTATATTAGTAAGAATAAAAATAGTAAAAGAAAATTGAAAGTCGACCCTTCTAATATAACAAAAAAAAATTTAAATAGACTTTTCTAATAGAGGGTGTATATTTTAATGCCCAATATTTTGTGACTACTTTCTATATTGTCCTCTATGTCTATATAATAAACATTCTGGCCCATTCTCGCACCAATTGAGAATAAATGAAAGAAATTAATTGGGAAGAATTTTATTGAGTATTAGAATACCCATCCATGCCCATGGGGCCTTAATGGAAAATTAAAATGAAAAGTAAGTACAATTATTGATGTGTTGACAGGTAGTAAAATTTTAGTTATTTGTCATTATTATATTAATTAATTGTAAAAAATTTACCCTAACTTTTTGTCTATTGCAAATTGACTCATGAATTTTTAATTTTGAAATATAACCCCTTGAACTATAAATTTGCAATGTAGGAAGTATTGATTTTAGCAACAAATTAATAGTCAAGGGGTTGGTTGCACGAATTAAAAGTTTAGGAATCAATTTGGAATCAAAGAAAAGTTTGGGTGACTTCTTACATTTAACTCTCTAAACATGTTAATATATAAATTTTGTATAATATTTTACGCCAAATTATCATCACTTCTATAGTTTGTCTTTCTTAAATTATTATCACTTTTGCAGTTTCTCCACCTATACTTTAAAAATATATTTTTTGCCCTAAATTTCATTCCATTAAATGTTACTAACATTAACAAAAGTAAGAGTAAATTATTCAAAAGGGGAAAATGAGTATATTTTTAAAACACAGGGGACCAACCTGCAAAAGTAATAATAATTTAAGTGAACAAAGTGTAATTCAAGATTTATTTATTATTTTTTAAAAATTTTAATTTTTGTAAAGGGGTGGCTTGTTGAAATCGGACGAGACTGTCAAAATTTGACTGACTGTTAATGGTCAAATATAACTGATGGCCAGTGACCACCAATGTTGTCAGACCCGGACTGGATACTGACCCGGCGAGGTTAAGGGGTCAGCCCAGATGACGTCATAAATATATATATATATATAATATAAATAATATATTAATAATTAATATACCTTAATTTTATCATATACAATATATGTTTCCACAACATTTATATAATTTTTGATATTTACAACTAACTTAAACATTAAAATTCATTATTAAAAAAAACCGTAAGTAAATAAAAGATAAAATATTGGTTATTATTAAAACATATATAAAATTATAGTACTACCTGAGTCTAATAGTAGTCAATGGAAGTCTAAATTTATAGATGGTCTTCCCAACTTATTTGCTGAAAGAGTCAGAAAAGCTCTTAGGAAGGATAAAATCACTATCCCATATAATGATTATACGTATGGTAAACTGATAGCAACTTGCGTCCAGGAAGGTTTATCATTATGTAATGAAATTAGATTGAGTCAACAAATAAAACATCAAAGATTAACAGAAAGAAGTCAATTAGGACATTTCTGTAGTCAATTTGGAATGGATATTCCCTTTCCAAATAGAAAACCTCATAGGAAAGAAAAATCTGATAAGATTTATAAAAAGAAAAGATATTCTAAAATGAATTTTCAGAAAAAATTAGAAAAAAGAAAAGAAAGAAAAGAAGCTAGATTAGCCAGAAAGAAAAATCCAGTGGATGTTAAATGTTATAAGTGTGGAAAAATAGGTCATTTTGCAAATAAATGCAAATAAAGAAAAAAGAGAAAATAAAATCCTTAGAATTAGATAAGGAATTAGAAGAAAAAATTTCTAAAATAATTTTAGAAACAAGTTCTGAATCAGAATCTTATGAGTCTTCAGATGAAGAAAATAAAATTGATTTTTCAGAAAATGATCTGTCATTATATGAGTCAGATTCTGATTGTGCTTGTAGCACAAAAGGATCTTGTTTGAAAAAATTAGATGATAATTCTGAAAATGAATTTTATAAAATTATGTCTCAATTTCAAGACATAAATATTTTAACAGATAATACTTTGTTAGAATTTTTAAAACAAATAAAAAATTCTGATTTAAGATAAAAAATAATTGATGATATTCAAAATCTTCCTTCTACAAGTAGTATGAACAGTAATTTCGAAAATAAAAATGATTTTCACACATATGATGAACCATATTCTATGAATGAGGTTCAAAGAATGATGAAAGAAAGAAGTAATACTTTAACTCCAAATGTTTCAATAAATGCTTTGACTAATGAAGTCAAAAATCTGCAAAAAGAAATTCAACTTCTTAAATTAAGAAATCTTACCTTTGAAGAAAGAATTTCTCATTTGGAAAAAGGAAAGGAAATAATCACTTCTCCAAACTTTTTTGAAATCAAACCACCAAATGATGAAGAACAATTTTTATCATCATTAGACATAATTACTACTCAAAAATGGTACACTAAAGTCAATTTATTAATTGATAACAATTTTCAAATTGAATTAATTGCATTAATTGATAGTGGTGCAGATCTTAGTGTCATACAAGAAGGTTTAATACCTACAAAATATTTTCATAAAACTACTCATAGTTTAAGGCATGATGGAGGAGAAAGATTAGATATTCAATTTAAACTCCCCAAAGCTTATATTTGTAAAAATAAAGTTTGTATTCCAGAAAGTTTTTTATTAGTTAAAAATATTAAAAATCAAGTGATACTTGGTACTCCTTTTTTGAAAAAATTATATCCAATTTATCATATTGATTCAAAAGGGTTAAAAGAAACTTATGAAAATAATCAAATAAATTTTCAATTTATAATGGAACCTTTTTCCAAGGTTTTAAATACTATCAAAGAAAATATCCTTAGAAAAAAGAATCAAATGAATTTTTTAAAATATGAAATTAATATTTTAACAATTGAGGAAAAACTTCAAAATCCTAAATTACAGGATAAAATTAAAATGATTTCTAATAATTTTTCAATAGAAATATGCAATGAACATCCAAATGCTTTTTGGGATAGAAAAAAGCATATTGTGAGTCTTCCATACGAAGATGATTTTGATGAAAAGAAAATTCCAACAAAGGCTAGGCCTTGTCAAATGAATTCTGAATATTTGGAATTATGCAAAAAATAAATACAATCTCTTTTACAAAAAGAATTAATACAACCTTCAAAATCTCCGTGGTCATGTACTGCATTTTATGTTAATAAGCATAGCGAAATTGAAAGAGGTATTCCCAGGATGGTAATAAATTATAAACCTCTTAATAAAGTTTTAAAATGGATTAGACATCCAATCCCTAATAAAAAGGATTTATTAGATAGATTATATGATTCAATAATATTTTCCAAATTTGATTTAAAATCAGGTTACTGGCAAATTCAAATTAATAAAAAAGATCAGTATAAAACTGCTTTTATTGTTCCAATAGGACATTATGAGTGGAAAGTTATGCCTTTTGGTCTGAAGAATGCTCCTTCAGAATTTCAACAAATTATGAATGATATTTTTACTCCTTATAGTGAATTTATCATTGTTTATATTGATGATATCTTAGTATTTTCTAAAGATATTGAAACTCATTTTAAGCATTTGAATATTTTCAAGAATTTAATTATTCAAAATGGGTTAGTTATATCTAAGTCCAAAATGAGTTTGTTTCAAACAAAAATTAGATTTTTGGGTCATAATATCGAGAAAGGAAATATTATTCCTATCAATAGAAGTATTGATTTTGCTTCTAAATTTCCAGATGAAATTTTGGATAAAACCCAATTACAAAGATTTTTAGGAAGTTTAAATTATATTTCTTCATATTATAAAAATCTTAATGAAGATACTGCAATTTTATATGATAGATTAAAAAAGAATCCTAAACCTTGGACAGATAAGCATACTGAGGCAGTTAGGAGAATTAAGTCAAAAGTGAGATCACTTCCTTGTTTAATGATTGCGAATCCTAATCTGGAGAAAATAATAGAGACAGATGCTTCAAACATAGGTTATGGTGGAATTTTAAAGCAAAAATCAAAAGATAGTAAACAAGAATTCTTTGTCAGGTATCATTCAGGCAAATGGTCTGAAAGTCAGAAAAATTATGCTACGGTGGCAAAAGAAATCTTAGCCATTGTTAAATGTGTATTGAAATTTCAAGATGATTTATATAATCAAAAGTTTGTCATTAGAACTGATTGCAAATCTACAAAATTTATGTTTAATAAAGATTTCAAGCATGATGTATCTAAGCAAATGTTTGCTAGATGGCAGGCTCATTTAGCCCCATTTGATTTTGATATTCAGTATAAAAAAAGAGAAGAAAATAGTCTTCCAATTGACTAGAGAATTTTTGAATAATGACTGATTATAATTTTATGATTGCAGGTTGATGCACCCCAGAGGAAGGGCCTCTGGCCCTTACCGAGGAAGAGGAGGACGAGGAAATATCCTCGCCCAGCATGGCGGAAGAAGGCTAGTAGCAGAAAATATTTCTGCTAGAAGGAGTATGTCTCCTGAAGATCCATTATATGAAGAATTTATGGAATTCATAAACAAAAAGCAAGGTGATACTTCTGCTTCATCATCCTCATCATATTCAAAAATTGTTGGAGAAGAGGATAAGGAAGAATATCTTACTTCCTATCATCAGAATAATAATAAAGAGGTGATAATACTCTTGGAAGGTAAGGATTTACAGTGGATCAATGATCCATGGACCTTGATGAACAGGTACCTTGACAGCTCTGGACATGCTGAAATGGCTTATAAGCCAAGGCCATATTTTGAAAATCTTTTGAAAATTTCAGGAAATTGTGAGATTACACATTTTACAGGTGCTGGTAGTGCCCAGAATATTTATAATTTCAGCAAGATTATTATCAAGCAGGTGATATCTGCAGAAGAATGGGGTTTATCAACTCTAAAGGATAGAGAATATCTCCATCCTGATCAGAAAAATTTGATAAAGTACAAGTATTGGGACTATGTTGAGTCTCTTACCAGAGTTCTACTCTATGAAAATCCAAGGAAAAAACATTCTTGGTTTATAAAAATCTGTTCTGAGGTGTATAAAAAGCCTCTGCCAAATTGGTTCATTAAATGGTGGATTAATTTTGGTCCATCTATCAAGGTACTACCTGAACCATTCAAAGCATTATATGCAGATTGGGTGAAAATTTCTCCCAAAATCATGAATTTGGATAATAGTCATCCTTGGAATGATGATATCGCTCCAATGTATTTCTTTATAGAATTTTCAATTCCATGGATCTGGAAATGGGCACCAGAAGTGGGTTATACTCCAGAAAAACTCCCATGCCTGAAAAGAGTTAGTTATACTAAATTTTGGGAAAAATTAATTAAGGCTGATGCCACTGGTCTAATTCAAGGCCAAGAATTGGTTGATCAAATCAAAGCCAAGTTGCAGGAATACCAGCAGCAGCAGCAGCAGACAACCCCAAGGGAGGAAATCAGTCCTTTCCAGCAGATTCATAGAATGCTCCAGAGGCAAAAGGGAATTGTCACCCATGAAGAGATTATAGCTTCCTACATGGATCTATTGAAAAAAGATCTAGCTCAAAATCTTGAGGAGACCAAATCAGACGCTTCAATGGCGAGCCAAGAATATTGTCTTGCAGGAGAATCACAAGAGGAAGAAGATGATGTCGACCTCGATATTGATGAAATGATGCTGGCAATAAAGAGCTCGGTAACCGGTTCTACTGGTAAAAGTCCAATAAATGATTAACATAGGCGGTTGTGGACTTCACCGAAATTAATACTGTTGCGGACTTCAAAGCTGATAATTTGGAATCCGGAAGAATACTGTAGCGGAATTGAAATTAAAAATTTCAGGCCCGTAATAGTGAAAGGCAGACTCTGCCTATAAATATGTTGTTCATTTTCATTTAGAGGCAGGACTTAGAATCCCAACTCCTTCCTCTTTTCCCATTCCCTCTTGTACATCATCCCACTCTTTCCTCTCCCCTTTGTAAATTTTCCCTTCATAAATAAAATTTTCATTTTCAAGATTTGAAGACTTGAAGACAATTTCATAAGTAAGTCTTTTTAATTTTCTGTTTTTTAATTTTAATTTTTAGTTTATATTTAGCCTAATGGCAGGCTAAATACTTAGTGTTAAACCATGAAGCTTAGTTATCAGATTTTACTGTAATGTTGATGATTCTGTTTGTGTGAATCTTCTCACTGTTTATGGATTAATTGAAGAATGCTTAGGTCTTTGAATTCGAACAGGCATCTTTGTACTGTTTAAAGGATGATGAGGGTTTAGCCCGTTGTTAGCCAGGGATTGGCGTTGTTAGGGCGTTTTACACCCACTTTTATCTCCTTGAACCAGTGCAATAGATTGACAGTTTTGAGTTCTTTGTAATTTGTTTCCTTATGCTTCTTTGTTTAATCCATTGAACCGTTGGATTGGTTCTCCCTTGCATAATTCCAAATATTCAGAATTCATTTGACAAGGCCTAGCCTTTGTTGGAATTTTCTTATAACATTTAATGTAAAAGAAATGAAATGTATTTTAGATTAATACATGAAAAAATTAAACAAACTTTAATTGAAAACAAAACAACTAATAAAAATTATGGTAGTCTTAATTTTATAAATAGTGAGAAATGACGATGAGGTTAATATTAGTTCAGATGATCCAATTAATAGATGATTAGAAAGCCCATGACTCACATTAAAAATGAGTTAAACTACTACTTTACACAAATATAAACAAATGATTATTGTGGTATAATGGCAAGTGCTCTTGTTTGTTACTTTGGAGACCAAGGTTCAATCTTTATTGATGACAAAATTTTATGTCTAAAATTTATTAATTCCAAAATAAAGGAAAACCTGGGGTCGGGCCGGTTATATCGGGTCACGGCCCGCCCCAAGTTTTGCCCGGGCTTGACCGAGTCTGCGCACTTTCAGGTTTAGGCTATTGTTTGGCCCGGTGATGTGGCTGGTCGTGGGCCAGGCCGAGCCAAACAACCATAGGTGACCACATATCTAATAGTGATTCAGTAAAGCTAAATGATTTTGTAAAATAGATTTAAAGTTTTTAATAGAAAAATTAATTGTTAAGGTATTCCCATGGTATTAGGAAATTTCAATGCCATTAAGTCCCATACCCACTCAAATCCAAAACTTCATTAGAAAAAAGGGCAAAGATACATATATGCCCTTGAGGTTTTTAGTTAGGGTCAACTTTGCCGTCGTAATTTTTTTGAGCTCAAATATGCCCTCATTGTTTATAAGTAGGAACAACTATGCCCTATCCTTTAAATTCAATTGACAAGTAGGATTAATGTCAATTATTTGGAAAATTGACATGGAAAACAAATGTTGAGTCATATATTGTTTGAGTCTCTTCTGCCCTCGTTCAAATTGAAGCGTAAAAAACCTTCCCCCGACTCTATCTCCATCTCCCTAATTTGACATTCACACAAGCATTTTCATTCTGACAAACCTATATATTTGATCATCTTTTCACAAAAATTAACCTCAATTCACCATCCAAACCAACTAAGACGGCTACGGCAACATGTCTTTATTTGTTCTTCATGATTTCCCTCTTTATTGACTGGGTTTTTGGTGAGAGGGAAAGCTCGTTTATCTACTGATCAAGACTAGGATCTTAATTAGATTGCACCTGCAATATACCTCCTTGCAGATGTGGTCCATTTGGCGATTCGTACCACGATGGTTGCTTGGATTACAATGCTAATTTTCATTATTTTTACTGGGAATCATCTTTGATTTCTTGTTAAGAATGAGAGGTAGATCACTTCGTATGTCACAATCAGACCAGAAAAAGGACAAATTGATAAGCTCAAAACTTGCAAATTAGGCCTCTCTCACAGCACCGCTGCTGTCTGCCTCTTTTGCGGTGGAGGTAGTAGTGTTTTCAGAGCTCTTTCGGTTTGAGTACAAAATGTTCGAGAATAGACACCCAGTTGTTCTTACACAGGCATCACAGAGCAGAGCAACTCGTACCATTATTGATTATAATTCCATAACTCAAACTATGTATGTAATTTGTGGGCTGTATGAAAGGAAACTCAAAGAATTAAATCCAACAATCAAAAAAATTAATTATGATATCTAAGATCTTTACATTTTTATTGATGGCTTGGCAGATATGATTACACTAGTGTATGTCTTTGTCTCCGTGAATCTCTTTGTTGCCAGGAAGCCAATCCACAGTGTGATCCTCCATTACCGAGCTTGATGCATTTTGAGGCTAGAAATTTTGATCTCTTGGAATCCATGGATCCTGGAATATGTGACTGTTTTGGCCATTTTCAATTCTCTTTCTCGCTCCCAGCTTGAGTGCATTTCGGCAGTATGTGAATAATGCTGCGCCAAGCATGTGAGGCTTTCGAACCTGCAATAGAAGGAAAAAAAAAAAAAAAAAAAAATGACGTATTAGGAAAGTATGATGCTTGATAAATTCTGCTTAGGAGGGTGTTTGACTCAGTTAAGATTCTCGATGCTTGCTTGAAGGCTTCCAAATGTTTGAAACCAAGACCCCCTTTTGATTTCGGCATGCAGAGCTTGTCGCAAGATTTCCAATAAATTTTCCTATGATCTTCCTCATCTCCCCACCAAAATGATACCAATAAATTTTTACCCTTCAGTTTGGACGAGGGCAGAAGAGACTCAAACAATATATGACTCAGCATTTGTTTCCATGTCATTTTTCCAAATAATTGATATTAATCCTACGTGTCAATTAAATTTAAGGGAAAGGGCATAGTCGTGCCTACTTGTAAATAACGAGGGCATATTTGAGATAAAAAAATTATAAGGGCAAAGTTGAACCTAACTAAAAACCTCGAGGCATATATGCATCTTTGCCCTTAAAAAATATATAGAATCCTTTTAATTGCATACCTAATTAACTCTCACCAAATTTTTATGAGCTATCGTCCCCATTTTAGTTAGTGGAAAAATAGCATTTTTGTACCAAAAGGTTTTTTCCCCTTCACCCTTTGGTATCAAATCTTTTTCCAATTATAAAATTTTGGTTTATATTTCTATTTTGTGACATTTTTAATCTTGAAATCGGTTGTCACACATTTTATTTGGCCAAATCGGTAGTTAATGGCTTTTTGAGTATTTTGCAAATTTCATATATTTATGTTGGCACAAGATTATTTCCTAATGTTCTATCAATAAAAAGGACGATTTGAAGTTCTTTAATCCCTAAAAAAATTTAGATAAAAATGTGAATTCTTGCACATCTTTTGGATCGTGCCAACAAAAAATATACAAGAAACGTGTGCCTCTATTCTATAAAATGAACCAAGAACAACAATTAGTTTCAATAAAAAAGAAATTTAATTTGAAACCTACCAATCAAACAAATTCATCTTTTCAATCATTCATTGTGTATACCCACGGGTCATTTTGGACATGAGAATAATCTTCTTTATTGCTGAAATTCGTCTAAAAAGTCGTTAGTTTCACTTCCCTATCCCACTCACACAAACTCTTATTATCCGCTGCAAATCGGGACACTAAATTATTGATGGGCGAGGATGATGAAGTACATTGTTGCATTTTTGCCTAATTTTTTGGGGATTAGCAAGCTTCACGCCGTCTTTTTTAATGGACAGAACATTAGAAAATAATAGTGGGGGCACACAAAAATTTGAAGTTTACAAATTGTTTTTTAAAAAAAAAGCTCCCAAAATACCGTTGACTACTGGTTTGACCAATTAAAACAAGTAACAATTCATGTTCTACTAAAAACATCACAAAATAGAAATATAAAGCAAAGTCTTACAACTGAACAAAGATTTGGTATAAAAAGTATTGATTTAGCAATTAAAGTCTTGATTTCCAAATATTCTTTTGGTAAGAAATTGACAATATTTTTTATTACTGTATTTTATCACAACAATTATTATATCATATAACAGTTTTTAAGAAACAACCGATTAAGTTGTTGGAGGATCACATAATGTTGTATATGTTTTTATTATTTGTGATATATATATATATGCACAAAAATGACTCATATTGGAATGGATAAATGTTTGATTGAGACTTAAGTATTACTTCCGACAGTTTAAACACCAACTAACACATCACATCCAAACAAAACATTGCAAGTTCATGTTAGGCTCAGTTTATCCAAAAAAAAACATTGCAAGTTCATGTTAGGCTCAGTTTACTTTGTTATCATTTTCGTAAAAATATCACTTTTTCTTCAAAATTTTTTAAAAATCTAAACACCTCTATTTTTTCCTACATTCAAGATTTAAAATTCCCTGTAAAATTCTACTCACATAGTTTTACAAAATAACATTATCATTAAATTTTCTTCCCAGCTCTTTTTTACAAAAATACTCAAAAGTTCCTTCCAAAAAAAAAAATATTCTTTCTTTATAAAAGAATTTTTCTCAATTTGGTCACTAAGTAAACAGACCCAATAACTCCCACTTTTTCATATATGGATTTAACGTCAGGGTGTATTGTTATGGTCAAAAGTGCATTTTGACAATAGGGAAATGATGTGAGTCAGTCCAGGGATGGACTAAAACGCAATAAAACTACTACAAATCGGGTCTTCTACACAAGTTATGACCCCTTTAGTACCAAATTTTCACTTTTTTGGATCTCGCGCAAATGATAGGTGATTGTAATAATCTCGATTCATTGAAACCGATTATGTGGAAACTGGTGTTATAGGTCATAGATCTTCAACACCGATTATTTGTATAACCGGTGTTAAATTTGGAAATTTTGTAAAAAGAGTTGTTCGAGTCTCAATCTTGGTTTTGCATGATGACTCAACAAATATGTGAAAAGGAATTTAATGGTTTGCCTAAGTGATGATGTAGAAAAATGCTCACTGGAAGTCAACCGAGCATCCGTGCGAGTCGCATGCTCAATCGCACACGGCAAACAAATCCAGCACTTAGAAGAAATCTTGGCAATTCACGACTGTCAGTCGAATGAGTACCTGTCCAAGTCGAATAGCACACTGTAGAACCGAATACTTCAGCAACACTTAGAGAAATTTTTAGCGAATTGCAACTGTCAACCGTATGAGTAAGCGTATGAGTCGCACAGTGCGTCGGGTACAGAAGAAGTCAAAAACATTAAATACAAGGCAGAAAGAGCCCGAACCTTTGATTGAAAAGTAGCTAAGAAGCATGCGCAGTATGTTTCACGCAGAAGTGTGCGAGTCACAAAGATCCTCAGACGGACTACAGACAAAGCCATTAAAGGCATGTCGGGAGGAGCGTCTGGCATTTGACCAAGCTGCACGTGCAAGATCTCTCATACGAAGAACCGTATGAGTCAAACAAGTGCTCGGGCAACTAGCAGAAGAGCACATTTAATGCGCACGTGGGATGGAGCCAGCTGAGCATTGAAGAAATTCAAACAGATGAGTAAGGTTCGAGAATCCATACGAGTCCGACAAGAACTCCGATAGCACTCAGCGAGCTGACACTTGAAGCTGCTTCACCAACCAACAAATAGACTTCAATGCAGCTATAAACTCTCAAAGTCATTTTAAAGTGCTAGCAATTATTATCATAGTTTAGGTTGGATTAGAAAGATTCTCATTGTAATAGTTAGTTATTTTCATAGTATGAATTTTCTACTTTGTAAAAGGGGTTAGAGGGAGTCTTAGATCCTTTCAAGAGGTTGAAAGGGTTAAAGCAAGGAGATTATCTAAGGATTACCTATAGTTTGAGTAAACTAGGAGGTAATTCCTTAGGATAATTTGTAATGTTTAAGATTCACCTTTAAGAATCTTATTGGAGGATTAGGACCAAGCATTTAGTTTGGAAGTGGATTAGAATTTCCTTGAGGAAGGAAAGTTGAACCACTATAAATTGCTTTGTGTCTTTACTTTGCTTTCTTACGTGCTTCACACTTCTTATTATACACAAAGCACAAATATTTTCAGATTACTTAGTTTTTTTTAAACTTAATTCACCCCTCCCCTTTTAGGTTTAACTTTAGTTGCATTTTAAAGAATAAATATCCCAGCATAATTTTGAAAAATAACGATATATTACAAAAAGAATAAACCGTGCAAAAGCTTGATTAAACAAGTCTTTGAACTAAGTATAAATACTTAATAAAATGCAACAATATATTAAACTTAATAACAATTATTTATTACATATATCATAAAATTCAATTCTTATTACAATCTAAATGCTAATTTATGCATTCATCTTCATCTTTAACTTGATAGACAACTCTTCATCTTCATCTTCATCTTCATCTTCTAGTTGATAGTTAACTCTTCATCTTCCTCTTCGTCTTATACATGATAGTCAACTCTTCATCTTCAAAGTCTCTACCAGTGTAACCCCATCCTCCAATTTGTTGATTAGTGGATGTTCTTCTTTGGCTTTGGCCCCATACTCCACGATCGTCATTGTCCTCTTCGTTTTTTATGTCACAACAAGTGAAGATCCTCATAATCATGTGAATGAATTCATTGTAAAACAACCCTAATAATCTCTTTTATGATGAGGTAGAGCGGGAAATTATTGATTATATGAAAAAATTTACGCAATCAAGAATTGCTCGGCCGCTCCATCTAATCGTAGAATGGATCGTTATGATAGGTTTTACTTAATGTTTAAGTTTTAATAAAAAAATATGTATATATATATATATTTCATTAATTTCTTATAATTTATCTATGTATATTTAGAAGTTTTACTTTTATTTTTCTTTCCCACATTTCCTTTTGATTTTTAGTTTTAGTTTTTTTTTTTTTGAGTAAACAGCCTAAACTGGTTGCCAAAACCTATTCCATTATGTCAAATCGGATATAGCGTTACAAATAGGGGGACTTGCAACCTAACCTTGCCTCGAAAGAGTATCTATACTCGAATGTAAGGGAATTTCCTAGCATCTAGAGCTGCCAATCCCTTTAGCCGCTAGGGCAGAGTTCCCATGAGGTAAAGGGTTGTTGATCCTAGTACCACTTGCTCCCGTAGTGAGAGCATCTGCTACTGCATTTCCTTTCCTGTAATGTACTGTAGAGAATAGCCGTCGATTAGCTCCCTTATCCTGAATAGCGTACATGCTGACTGCCATGACCCCACCCTCAACCTTAACGCCTACTCCAGAACCTACGAGTCTGTCTCTATCTCCATTGCCTGAATACCCAGCCTTCTGCATGTCATAAGAACATATAATAAAGCTAATGCTTTAGCTTGGAAGGCCCCTCTGTGGCCCAGGAACACACTCGCTGCAAAAACCACTTCCCCTGTTATAGTTAGTAGTACTGTGTCGGCGCCTAAAGGCCCTGGATTTCCCAGGGATGACCCGTCAACATTCGATTTGTACTACGCTCGCCGCGGGCCTTCCCAAGACACCACCTTCATTTCCTTCTTTTTGCAATACGAACATCTCGACATTATTGCGCCAACAGGAAACTGTGCTCCTGAAGTGAACCGAGGAGGCCGGATGCACATAGCTCCCAGACAAGTTCCCATACCCGGAATTGAACCCAATCTGCAACCCTTATTTTACCTTATTTTTTCCATTTATACCTAATATTAATACTAAATGTTTTCCTTTTATTTCTATGTTTTGTTCACCTTTTCTCAAAATGTGTTCAAGCTAAAAAAAAATATTAAAACTAACAGTATTATGAAATTTTCTTATGAAAATGTTTAAAATGTTATTATAACGTATCAAAATTTGGGGCCTATTTTCATAATTTGGCCCGCATCTCTTAATTTTAAGGATCGGGCCTGTATCCACGTGACAAAAAAATTTGAACAATTAAAATTAACTGTTAAGTGATAATTACTATATAATGTCATATCAAATCCAAAAATTTTTTAAAATAAGTATTTCACTTTCTAAATAATTTCTCATAATAAAGTAACATCTGGTTTCAAACATTAAACAATAAAAAAAAAAAAGTAACGCAAATGTAAAATTCTCCCATTCTCCTAATACAACAAATGTGTACCGAGGGAAATGGTAGGGGAAGGGGAGGATATATTATTTATATTTACAAATGTACAATACTTTTTTGGACACTTACCTTTTCTCATTTCCTATTGCACTGCGAAACATCCATTTTCGGCCTTTACATCTCAAATGAATTCGTACAAAATGGAATTGCTAGTTTGTATAGAAATTAAGATGGTTACTGTATGTTTTATTTTGAATTCCTCCTCTTTAACATGCATTACTGTATATAAGACATAACACCAGATATATATTTTAAATATATGAACATATGTTTGTTTTTTTTTCTTTTGATAATAAATGTTGTATTTTCAATTTCAAGAGGATACAAACATTTGAAAATAAACTAAATCAAATTTATACAGTTCTAAACAAGTAATCTGTATAGATCCAAGCCTAGTCCTGAGCATGTGTTGGGTGAGCCCATGCTTAGGACCCAAAATGTTTGGGGCCCCCAAAAGACATGCTCTAAGTTTTTTTTTTTTTTTTTTGTGAAACGACATGTTTCACTAAACTGAAAAATAAAAAATAAAAAATCTCACAAACCTATCCCCCAATTCCCTCTCTCCCCACCCCCAGTAAATATTGACTGGTTAACAACTACCACGTCATTGCTGATGTGATGGTTATTCACCCACTTAAAATTTGAAAAGTGTTAATTATTTGGTGAGTCACAATTTTAAATAAATACACAACTACCCTACAAAATAGGTGTCATGGTGATTCATATAAATTTCATCAACTTGTCAAATTTTAAATGGATTAATAACCACCACCTCAGCAATGACGTGGTGGTTGTTAACCATCTAAAGTCACACCCTCTCTTCCTCCCTCAATTATTTTTAGCACTCTGATATCCCGCAATTCTTTTTGCACCCAGTAGGCACACCACACCTTCATCTTCCTTACTTTTTTTTTTTTTTGGAATAAACGTTCATCCTACTCAAGATGAAGAAATTTCCCTCCCCTCTAAGATTTGTGAATTATTTTTATTTTATCTCATTCTTATTTTTTAAATTCAAACACTAATTTTATTTTTCTTATTTTTGTTTGTAGCTTGATCTTTGGATTCTAAATTTTTTTATTCTCAACCAAAAATAGTTATTCTTTTTAAAGGTTAATTTATATTTTTAAATTTTGATTATTTAGTTTTAATAATTTAAATTGTTTGTTTAAAACTATACATTATTAAACCAATTTATGTGTTTAACTTGAATTGAAATTGGAATTGGATTTTTATTTTTATTATTAATTTGAGTCGACATGGTGTTTTATGGTTTGAATTAGAGGTTGAATAGATTATAACTGAAATTAAAAGAAATTAGAAATTTGAATTTAGCCAATAAATATTTAATATGAATTGACATTTGAAATTTTAAAAATTGAATAAGGATTTGATTGAATTGCCCAAAATGTCATCTTACTTTCTCACCATGTCCGCTTTGGTAACTAAACTTTTTTATTTTCCACAAATGTCACCATATTTTTAAAAGCGGGCCAAAAATGTCATATTTGGGGTTTTGACAGTTAGTTTTAATGGAACCTTAACCACATGCATATTTTGGAGGGTATTTTTGTCCTTTGTCTTGAATGCACTATTCATCTTCTTCTCCTAAAACTCCTCCACCTTCCTCCTCCCTTTGCCGCCTCCATCTGCCTCCCCTTCTCCTCCCTCCTCTCCCTTTGCCGCCTCCCCTTCTCCTCCCTCCTCCCTCCAGAATGTGATAACACAAAATCAAAACATCCATGCATCTAATCCGATGATTCATTCAAATGAAATTTTTCCCAAAAACAACCAACCCACTAATTAGGATGGAGAAAGCAAAAGGAAAATGAAAACAAATTGATGAGGGCATCCCAAGTTCACAGACAAGTCCACAAACAAGTGAGTCCGGAGAAGCTGAGGAGGTTCGAGTTCTATACCGAGGTCCAACAATGCTTCAGGATCCAAGTCCATATCAAAGGGATCCACTTGTAGACATCATTGGGCCAATGACCAGAAGCAGAGCAAAGAAGGTTCAAGAGACACTCAACAACCTTGTACAAGCTTGCCAAAAAGATGCCCAAGTGATAGTAGAAGCCAACGCCTTGGAGAACAAAGACGGAAATGTTCAAATTGCGACTCTCCTTACAATTCTTGAAGAAGAGGCGCAATTCCCCAATCCACAATGAAGAAGAAGGCTGTTTCTTGAAGTTCTTGAAGACGCCGGAAGGTTCTTGGACTTTAAAGAAACATTTCTTGAAGTTCTTAGTTTTTCTTAAAATTCTTGAATTTCATATTTTGCAGAATCTTGAAATCTTGAAAATCTTGATTCTGAAATGATTCCGGGAGGTTCCAGAAGATTCCATAAGCTCCCACCATCATTCCATAATGCGACATCAACAATTGGGCCGACCCAACTCATGGAGTCCATTCCACAAAGTCGGCCAGCCCAAGGAAGCCCACACGGCCAAGCCTAGTCCATTAGGGTTGGAAATTAAGGGTTAGGGTTTGGGGGAAAATAAGGGTTTGTGCATGTTCCCTATTTTGCCCTTAGTTTAGTTAGTTTCTAAAAAGGGTTCCTTCTTGATCTCCTTTTTGGAGTAGGATTTTTATTCCTTTTCCTTATTGTTCTTAAGTTGTAATTTCGGCTACCACTAAAGAAATAAGGTGACCGAAAATTTCCTTTTCTTTTTACCATTACCCACTTCTTTCAGGTTTTGGTATTGTAAAAGAAATCAATCTCTTGATTGGTTTCCAATTCTACTTCTTTTTCCTACTTCTTTTAGGTGACTTTTTCGGTTGTTCTTTGCCTATAAATAGGCAGCCGAAACTCCAAATTTAATACAAGTATTCAGATCATAAAACTATTAAGTACTCTCCCTTTATTGCTTTATGTATTTTACATGCTTGTAGTTTACATATTGCATGAAACTTAGCTAATTAGGTTAATTGCTCTACCTAATTATTCGCATGTTTCAACTCTTCTTACTTGGTTCGAAAATTCTTAAGTAAACTTAGCTTAGGTTAGTTTATTTTGGTCTTTGAAATTCGGGTAAGTTAGAGCTTATACGAGCTACGCCGCTTAATCACACTGTCCTTGGCAATTTTCATCCGCATGTGTACAACCGTCCACATCACATATGGAAAGAGGAAGAAGAATGTAACTGGAAACGGGAACTTGCAGTAAGGTGCAAACACAAATAATTTTCCTTTGTAATATAATATAGAGCCACATTCCTCCTCCCTCGATAGTCACTTTCCATTTTTTCTTGCATTCTAATCCAATGATTCCTTCGCAAACTTGGTGCAAACGCGAAGAGGAGAAACCCATCTGGGTCGCTGATTTGCATATATGTTTGTAGATGACAAGGAAGAAGAAGATGAGTGGGGGAAAAAAAAAAAAAAAAAAAAAAGGAAAACAGCAACAAAGAAAAAAAAAATTTTATTACGATTTCTCTTCAAATTGTGCCGCCCAGAGAAAAAATATATATATAAAAAAATGAGGTCCAATTCGGTGGAGAGGAGGAGGACAAAAATACCCTCCACAATATGCATGTGAGATGCATGTTAGTAACATTTTTGGCCCGTTTTTAAAAGTATGGTGACATTTTTAGGAAATAAAAAAGTTTAGTTACCAAAACAAATAGTTCACTCTAAGGATTTTATAAATTGAAATTAGATAATGTTGAATATTTTTTTATATTTTACATTTACGATAACGACAATAATGTTGAAACTAATTTTTGAAACAAACATCAACTGCTCAATCTTCAGGTCTTCCATTGTCAAGGAGGACCCACCTCCACCGTTTCTTGAAAACGCTGTCATTCCAACCTCACCTTTGCCCTCACCTAGCAGAAGCAGCGGGGTTGGGGTTTTGTTCTCACTGGAAAATCATGACATGCCATGGAGGGCAGGGATATTAATCACCGACAATAACGACGCGCCATCGTCCAATTCCGGGGCAAACAAACAGTTGTTAGCGACGATTCTCAACATCGGATCTGTGGCGTTGCCAGCAACCCAGAGGGCACTGTCGTCGCCTCGGGGAATCAATATACGATTGTTCCTCTGTATATTAATCACAACGGTTGAGGAGGTCATTTTCATTGGATTACTTTACCGTTGTGATTACTATACAGAGGAACAATCGGAGGGATGGGTCTCGCCGACATCTTCTTCGGTATTAACGAAAGATGATCTTATAGATACTAGAATGACGGGGACGATATCGATAAAGCATTTGGATCACGTCTCTTAGAAATTCTGATAAAGCATTTGGTAGAATTGCGGCTGCGGAGGTGGTGGTGGAATTACGGGGCAGAGATGGTGGTGGAATTATGGCGGCGAAGGCAAGTTGTGGTGGAAAACATGCTTCCAAAAACCAGAAAAAAAAAATGCTAAACAATGTTTTTAAAAACTGTTTTTGAAAACAATATTTTTTAGAATCTTTCTGAAAACATGATATCAAAATCTGACTTCACAACAACAAAAAGAACAAGCCCTATGTGTTTTCTTTTGATCTGAAAGTAGCACATTGTTTATATGTTTGGATCGAATCGACACCTCTACAGTCCGAATCGATCTAAACAGTATTTTTTTTTTAATGTGATTTCGTTTTCAGATTGCTTTCAAATATGAAATCAGTGGTTTTTGTAAATGTTTACATTGAACACGTTTCATTTAATTTGTGAATTTTTTTCATGTTATTTTGCTGTCTCAAATCAATTGAAATTTTAGAAATGTTTAGATCAAATCGGCACCCTTGCAGCCCGATTCAATCTAAAACATATTTTTTATGTTTGCTGTGATTTTTTTTTTTTTTGGTTTCATTCGAATCTAAAATCAGTGAATTTTTTAACTGTTTAGATCGAATCGTCACCCTTGCAGTCCAATTCGATCTAAATCTTGTTTTATTTAATTTGTATTTTCTTGTTCTATTTTTTGGGGTTCTGAATAATTTCTAAGTTTTGTTGAACTTTCAGATTGAATCTGCACCCCTGTAGGATGATTCGATCTAAACTGTATATTTTTTGTTGGTTGTGATTTACTTTTTTTGTTCTTATTCAGTTATTAATTATGTGCTTTCTATTTAGATTGAACCGAGGCTGCAGAAGGACCCTTGCATTCATATTCGATCAAAAACTGAGTTTTATTTAATTCTTTTACTTTGTTTGAATAAGGGCAATAATCAATGTGTTGTTTGATGTATTGTTGTTATAGGTAATATTACTTATTCGTATATCCATTGTCAAGGTCCAGACACCCAAAAAAGTTGTACTTTTTGGCACCCGTGAATATATAGATGCTATTCATAGTGCACAACACATACTGATTTAAATATTCTCTGTCATCATCTATTTCTCTCTCAACTCACAAACACCCACCACTATTCATGGAAGTGTTTGTCTCTCTTTCATTAGAGTATGGGAGAATGGGGGAGTCTGAAAATTTTCTTCTATTAGTGTAGTAGTGTTGTTATTTTGTTTTATCTTCCTCCATGGAAGTGCTTGTCTCTCTTTCATGAGAGTGTTGTGTCTCTCTTTCATGAGAGGGTTGTGTCTCTCTTTATGAGTGTTTGGTCTCCATTTGTGGAGTGTTATTTTTATTTCACTTTTGAAGATTTCAACTTCAGATCTTTGTGATGAAGGTGAAGAAAAAACAAAAAAAAATAGTGGATGGTAAATTCACACATATTGAGGGACAGATTTCATAGCCTGCAGGATAACGACAGGATGGTGAGAATTAGTTCGTGCCCGGTGAGTTTGGAATTACCTCCATTTTGGAAAAAATGTTAGATTCAACAGTTGGTGGCCATATTTTGTATGTGCGAATATATTGTTTAGTTGCTATTATGGAGATTTATATTCAGTTTTAGCATTAAAATAGTGAATTAGTTTTGCACAAATGGTGCATGTAACTGTTGGAATGTTTATGGGATAACCTACCATTAGTTTTTGAGCTATAGGCTCATTATTTCCTGTAATATCTTGATATTTGTAGGTGTTCAAGGGTCATTCGACCTACTTGTAGGATCATTTGATCCATTCAGTTTATTATCAATAGAACCTAGGGGGAAAAAAAGAATATATAGATGATCATATGAAAGGAAGCACTAGAAAAGTATACTGATGATCCATTCTATGATGAGATGAGTGGGCAATTATTTTACTGTGTAATTTTTTTTTACATAATCAATAATTGCACGCTCCACCTCATAGTAGAAGAGATCATCAGGATAGTTTTATAGTGAATTCATTCACATGATTATGAAAATATTCACTTGTTGTGAAGATAATGATGAGGAGGACAACGCGTGATGAGTGAGGAGTATTGAGGCAAAACCAAAGAAGAACATCCTAATAAAAAATTTGTAGGATGGGGTTACTTTGGTTGAGGCTATCGAAGATTAAAACTATCAAGTAAAAGAAATAGAGGAAGATGATAAGTTGACTATCAAGTAAAATATGATGAGAAGATGACGAGTTGGCTATCAGTAAAGACGAAGAGGAAGATGACGAGTTAACTATCTATTAAAAGATGAAGAGGAAGATGAATATCTAAGTTAGCATTTAGATTGTAATAGGAATTTAATTTTCTAATCTATGTAACAAATAATTGTTATTGAGTAGAATATATATTATTATTGCATTTTATTATGTATTTATATTAGTTCAATGGCTTTTTAAATCAAGCTTTTGCACAATGTAATTCATTTTTAGATTATATCGTTTTTGTAATTAATTGATGGAAAATTTTAATTTTTTTAACAAAATTTTCTAGTTTAACACAGGTTCTAGTTAACAACCTATGTTGAAGACTGCCAGATTAGTTCACATCCTGTGTGAGGCGAATGCAGTAGCTGATCTTCTAGCTCAGCAGGCGAGCAGTACACGTCAATCAAAATCCTTCAATTCCTACTATGGTCAGACCTCTTCGTGGCCTAGCATTGCTACGCACCAGGGGGGTTCCCATATTTGACTTAGCGATCATTGATATGTTTTACACTTCGTATCACACTCTTTATGCTTTATCATCTGCACCTTGCATATTGTATCTTTATAGAGGTCAAGCTCATTACGTCCCCCTCTGTCTCTTTTCCTTAATTCTAATAAAGGGTCTCCATGCCCCAAGCCACTTAATCGGCTGTTACCCAAAAAAAAAAAAAAAAAACCTTTGTTGAAGATGTAAGACCCCGTAGTTTCTCGCCCTAGCTTAACCTTTATGATTTGTATTTTTAGCCTACCATTAATGTTTAAACTCAATTAGGTATCATTATAAAGCTTTGAGAATTTTCTTAAAAGTAATTTGATTATAAAATCGAAGGATTTAGATTTTTATATTAAAATTTTTAATTTAGAAATTAGGATGTTTAATTTAGAATTAATATATTAATTCTAATATAGGACTATGTTTAAGGATATATAAAAATAAATGTATAAGTTTAATTTTAGGAATTATGGAGTAACAATAAAGAAATTAGAAAATAAGTGAAAATGAAAAATAAAATATAACCAATCGGTTAAAACCGAGAATGGTAAATTGGTTTTACCCAATTCCAAAAAGGGTAAAACCGATTGGTAAGATAAGGCAATCGGTAGTACCGATTGGGAATCGGGTAAAACCGATTCCACCGCTTCCCGAAACGGTTTTACCCAATTTCTAAATGGGTAAAACCGAATTAAAAAGTAAAGAAAAAATCTCACCGACTCACAATCAGTTTTACCCGATTCGAAAAGGGTAAAACCGATTCTATGGATAAGACAATCGGTTTTAAAAGATTCTAAATTGGGGAAAACCTATTCTGATCGGTTATAACCGATTACAAATAGGGGAAAACCTATTCCTTGCTAGAATTGAAAAAAAAATAAAATTTTCAGATTATAAGATCGGACTTGTTGTCTCATTAGGCATTTTTGCCTATTTCCCTCCCTAGCCATTCTTCTTCACCCAAACCATGCCCAAACTCTGCCAAAACCGAACCAAACTAGAGAAAAATTAGAGGAAAGTAGAAGGAGAAGGAGAAAAGAAGAGGAAAAGCTTGGAAGAACAAAGCTTAAAGCTAGGAGTCAATCTCGGAGCCGTGGATTCGGTGTTAGGAGGAATTTGGAACGTGCCGGTAAGGAATTCAACAAATTCTTTCGGTTGATTTTTTAGAAAATAATGCATATTTTGAGATTTTGAAGGTTTTAGAAATTTTATGAATTTTAGGGTTTGAATCTTATAGTTGTTATGGAATTCTTGATTAGGAAATGTTAGAAATGATGCCTAGATGTTGTAGGCATAGTTGTCGAATCGCGATACGTATCGTGTATCGAAAACTAAATTTATGATACGCGTATCGTATCGTGTATCGTATCGTAAGATACGTTTATATATAATAATATAATATAAATTTTATATATTACTAAAATAAATTAAAATTATATATTTTTCATTATATATTATGGTTATATATTATTGAAATAAATTAAAACTATATTTTTTTCATTATATATTATAGATTACATATAAGAATAAATATTTACTTTAAAATAAACTTTCATAAGTTTATAAAAATGAACTTTTATGTGAAAATCATAAAAATTATAAGTTAAACTTGAACTTAAATAGTATTATTTGAATCATATCATAAATTTACAATACAGTCCACAATCTTTTTTAAATTAAATTAAAAACATATTATATTATTAAATTAAATAATTAATGTTCTCATCAAAATAAATATACTAGTGATATTATTATTTTAAATCACTAAACAAATATAAATATGATTAGTATGGTTTTTCTATTTCGAAAATGTATTTGGGATGAAAATATGCTTTAGAAATGAATTTTAAAATTTTTAAAGTGTATTAAAACGTAAAATGTGTATTTGAGATGTAAAAAATGTATTAAAAATGATGAAAATTGTTATAAATTTTTAAATATATTTTACAAAAATAAAGCAAAACAAAAACCAATACTACCAAATAGGAAAAATGTGAGATAATAATTATAAACAAACTTTAAATAAAAATAACATTTTGAAATAATATCTTATATTTAATATAGAGTAAAAGTTACTTTTATAAGTGAAAAAATTTAAATTAGACATTTAAAATTGAATTTTAGACATATTTAACGTATCGCACGATACGCGATACGTATCGCGATACGTATCGTATCGCACGAATCGCACACAATTGCACGATTCACAACGACTTGCGATACGTACGTGCGATACGTATCGAAATTCTCAATTCATGATACGTATCGTACGATACGTATCGCGTATCGTACGAGTTTGACAACTATGGTTGTAGGGTTGATTTTGCACAAAAGAAAGTAAGAAAAAAGGATTTGGAATGGATTTTGGCAAGAACCCGAAGAAAAACTTAGAAATCAAGTTTTCTGGCCACGAATCGATTTTAACCGATTTATAATCAGGTAAAACCGATTTATGCTCTAGTGAATAGGGTAAAACCGATTGGATGTTGGAAATTGATTTTTGTAAAATTTTAGTTATTTTGGTTATTTTTTTTATAAATCCTTACTAAAATTGTTTTACCCACTGTTTTTAGGGTTTTAAATCCTTATTTTCTTAAATTAGGAGTTATTATAATTTTTGTATATTTGTTAGGTATTTCCGGAATAAGTTAGAAATAAAATTTAAAGGTTATAAATTCCTTTTAAAAATAGGAATAAGTAAAATAGTTTTACGGCATAAAACTTATATTTTTCCTTATAGAAATTACTTAATAAAATAGAAGTTATTTTTATAGAAGCCTAGAATTTAACGATTTATTTAGATTTACGGATATAGTCTAAATTATGATATTTATGAAAATGCAGATCTGGTTACAAAATATTGACGATATATAGAGGTGACTGTTCTCACTAAAGGGGTTAAATGTTTTAAATAGTAAGAAATGAGTCACCATGCTTTATAATAATATTGTTTATACATTAAAAGTATGTTTAATGAGATGCATGCGATATATGATTATGACATTTATATGAAAATTGTGCTTGCTATGTCTACGCAATTGTTCTTAAATGTCGAGTTATGTTTATAAGTTAGATATCTGATAAAATTTATTGTGCACTCATAATTAAGTGTCAAGCATGAAATGTTAGTGTCTTGTGCACCCGTGTTGATGCACCATGTTTTGTGCTACTTGCGTGTTCCCTTAGTTGTTACGTGCGTGTCATAATTGGGGTCCCCAAAGCCTGTTTAGTTCGTTGAAATCGAGCATGTCAGCGTCGGACTTGAACGTTTGACTCAATGGCTGAAGATGTCGAGTTTTGGTATTATCTCGAGGTATGCTACCTAGTTCCGGTGCATTGTGCTCGTGCACCTCGTGCAGTTCGTCGTGCATGCGCACTGTTACGTTTGGAGTTGTTAACGAGGTGAGACATCATGGATTGTGTGCGCCACCCATCCCAACACAAGTAAAGTACAATTAGTAATGCTTAACGAAGGATCATATCGATCCTCATTATAGCTTGCTGGTTATACTCTTTCTATCTTTTACGTGTTCCCCTTGCTTGCTTAGGAAATACGTGTTATATGCCGGTAATTGTTTATTTGGTAATATTCTTAATAAGTGCGACTCACTAAGCTTATGGAAGCTCACCCCTTATACATTTTGCATGTAATAGATCTTGAGAGTAATCGCTACTAATATGGTGCAGATGAAGAGCCTGTTGGTTAGATTTTGGAATAATAGTATTGTAATATTACTTAAAGAATCGAGTTTTAGTGTGAGAAAGTACTGAATGTAATAGGGTGAATTAGTGTGTGTATCTTTTGGAAAATATAATACAGTTTGGAGTTTTATTACTTTAAATAAATGAATGTCTTATTCATTTTGCAATTACTCTGTATATCATGAATGAATCCTGGTGCGAACCAGGCAGGCATCTCGGTCATGGCTTCCATGTGAAACAGGGAAGTCGGGGCTGGGATGTCACAGAGGATGTAAGAACTTTAACACTGGTTACAGAATAACCAGTTTAGAAGAGCTGAGATCATTGCAACCGCATATCATTCACACCGGCGGCAAAAAAAAAAAAAAAAAAAAAAAAACTAGAAAATCAGTTAAAGACCTGCTTTGTGGTTGTGCATTTAGTTTCAAAACTGCATTAATGCTTCTTTTACTCCATAAATTTTACAAAGCATTAAGATCAAATCATTAGTACAATATAAATTAACATTAAGCATCAATTATGCTCTAATATACTCAAGAGACCAATCACTGAACTATAATTTTTCCCAAAAGAAATTGTAAACAGAATCGAAAAATGAGTTAATGTTCACAATCTATATGCATATATACAGTGCACATTTCGTTAAATATATATATTTTTTTCCTAAAAGTAAACTAAATCCCTATCAAATCAATTAGTGAATTCAAAATAATAAATAAGTGTTAAATCTAAAGACATCCTCTTTTTATTTGTTTATTTATTATGGATAACAGCCGGTTAAGTAGTTGGGGGCTTGGTGACCCTTTATTAAAAATAGGCAAGATTAACCTTTAGTGAAAAAAAAGAACCAAGGGAGACATAATGAATCTTACCTTGGTAGTACAAATATGCAAGAGTGCAGATGTAGAAATAAAGTGCAATACATAGGATTGTTGCTGCTCTTCCCATAAAATAGGGGAAAGAGCGAGCATCCAAACTAACTAAACCCTGTGCCCGTGAGGGCAGGGAAGTATAGCCAAAATACTCAGTAACTGCTTGTGCGCTAGCTCGCCGTGCCAAGAAGTCCGCCACCACATTTGCTTCTCTGTAGATGTGCCTGAAATCAACTACCTCAAATGAAGGACGGAGCCGTACCACCCTTCTGAGGACAGATGATGCCATCCACAACCAACTACCCCGCTGCAGGGCATCTAACATCCCTTTCGAATCAGTCTCTACCATAAGATTCTTCTTCCATTGCTCCTTACACGCCAATAAAATCGAAATATAGGGCTGAGGTCTCTGCCTGAAAGCTCATGAGATTTCCCAAAGAGAAAGATGCAGCCATCACCACCCGACCCTCTGAGTCCCTAAGGAAAAAACACCCCCCGGCCGATCCAGGATTGCCTCTAGAGGATGCGTTGACATTTAACTTGTAAAAGCTTACATGAGGAGGATGCTACGCCTCCACCCGAGGAGCCATCTTCTTCCTGAATGCCCATCTTGGGATGATCCCATCCGTCATTAAAAAGGAATATGAAGTGGAGAGATCGGGAGGTTTGAATGCTGCCAACTTATAGAGAGTGGATCTAAACTCTTGCACCACCGTACCAGGCAAGAGATAAACCCCCTCAAAGAATGCACGATTGTAAGCCTTCCAGATAACCCAGAGGAAAACCATCGGCACCAATGCCCCAAGAGGCCTTGGAAAGTCACTATCCATGTTAAAAAAAGCCACCATTGATTCCCACGAAGAAAGCTAGACAATGCGCCAATATCACCCTGGACCATGCGCAGGTGAAAAAAGTATGCTGCAAACCCCCCTCACCTTCACAGAACAGGCATTTGGAGGCCAGAAGAAAACCCATTTGTCTCATAGTGGCATCAAAAGCTAACAAACCATTTCCTAATCTGTACGAGAAAACCAAAATCTTCATCGGAATAGCTGGTTGCCATAGATCCAAACTGGGAACAACCCCGCCCCTCCTGCGAACCGCATCGGAGGTAGATTTAATCGTGAACAAACTCGACGGCTTTAGATTCCACTCTTGCCGATCCCGCGCCCCATCAAAAACCACATCTATCCCCTGCAACATCTCTACTACCAAAAACGGCAGCAGTGCACCCAAAGTCTGAAGGTGATATCGCTTATTCTCTATGAACTGTCGTATCATTAGTGATGGGTTAAGGATATGCCCCTGTTCCACCAGCGATGTCAAATGACCATGGCTCGCCCAATTAGAGTACCAAAAATACGATGTACCATCTCCAATATCTACCTTCGTATTTTGTGCCATAACCCCTTGAGCCCTATTGGATCTGGACCAGGTGCATGACTGGCGATCCCCCGAGGGCATTGACCTCATAAAACTGGATCACAAAACTGACAACGCATGAATTTTCCACTACAATTTACAGGAGAAAGCATCTGTGATCGACTTCAAGCTACTCACCCCCATGCCATTTTCCTCCACTGGAACAGATAACTTTCGCCAAGCTCTCTAGTGCTTCTTGGGACCCCTCTTGAGTTTTCCCAAAAGAAATTTGCAAAAATCACTTCCATCTCCTTCAATACCCCTTTAAGGGGGCTAGCGCACTGCTAGAACATGCTTCAAAATTGCCGATAGGACAAGTTTTATCAACATAAGTCGCCCTCTTGAGAAAGCAGCTTCTTCTGCCACCCCCAATTTGCCCTTAATCTTCTTCAAAATTGGTTGAAATAGGGCTCGCGTACAACACCCCTGATAAACCAGGCAGCCAAGGTATATGATAGGGAAGAGCAACCCTACGCATCCTGGTCTAGTCCCGAACCAATGGTATCCGTCCCGCATAATGCTAACCCGAAAAGAAGGAACTCTTGGGCTCGCTCACTTGCTACCCATATACCAACTCATAATTGTGCAAGAACTCCATGAAGGCCCTGATGAAACCCCTATCTGCTCGCATAAATACCATCAAATCATCCGCAAAAGAAAGATGAGATACCCCGAGCAAGCCTCTCGACACCGCATACCGCCCAATAGCCCTTTCCTGCACTAGCCGATTCAGCCCTCTGGTAAAAGCTTCACTCACTTAGATAAAAAGGAAGGGGGAGAGGGGGTGTCCTTGCTTGATACCCTTGCCCACCTGAAAGAACCCTATTGCCTCCCCCCCCCCCCCCCCCCCCCCGGTTTATAAGCACCGAGAACCACAAACTCTGCAGGTGCCCATAATCAAGGACACAAAAAGCCCCAGAAAACCCAAAGCCTCCAACAGGCGACCTAAAAATTCCCACGAGACCCTATCGAAGGCCTTCACCATATCTAACTTGAACATAACATTCCCTCCCTTGACTTTCTGATCAATGAACTGGACCAACTCCTGTGCAAGCAACACATTGTCCCAAGCTCTCTCCCTTCCAAAAAAGCTGCTTGCTCCGGAGATATCAAACCTGGCATTATAGGCTTTATTCTCTCGCATAGAATCTAAAGACTTCCTTTCCTATTGCCCCCTTCCCTTTCACTTTCCAAACTTTAAAAACATAATTATCTTTATTATTCATCCTCTTGTTGTGAGCAAGAATAAGAGAAATAGTTCTACTTTCGTTTTTATAAAAGTTAAATGTTTCAAAATCAACTCTACACAAACGATTGATCACTCAGTACTAATTAAACTGCAGTTTCGAAATTATTCGAGTGAAGTACATAACTAGTCACGTAACTTTGCAGAAATTGCAAAAATAATCACGCAACTTTGAAAATCGGATCTTTAATCACATAACTTTAAAAAACGTGCAGAAATGGTCATTCCGTGAATTTCAGTCGTTAACTCCCTAACGGAAGCTAATTTTTGAGGGCAAAATTGTCCAATTTTCTTTTCCTTTGTCTTATCTTTCAGTTATTTTTCTTTTATTAGCAAATAAACCCCTAATCTTTCATTTTTTTTAACATATTCAACCAAAAATAAATTTTACTGTATAGTAAAAAAAATTTTATTATAAAATTTAATTATTTTAGAAAAGTTAAAAATAAAAAATGAAATATTAAACTATCTTAATTTATAAATATCATAATAGGGGCCCAGCTTATTTTCTAATCAGGATGGCAACAAATTTAAATTATTTTTGTAAAATTAAATATGAAATTGAAATATTAAACAATCTTAAATTAAAAATACTATAATTTAAAACAAAAATATTCATATTAAATTTTAAATATATCATAATATTAAGAATAATTACTATTTTAGTAATATTATTATGCAGTAAAATTTATTTTTAGTCGAATAAGTAAAAAAAGAAGAAGAAAGATTAGGGTTTATTTGCTAATAAAAGTAAAATAATTGAAAGATAAGATAAAGGAAAAGGAAATTGGATGATTTTGCCCTCAAAAATTAGATACAATAAGGAAGTTAACGGCTTGCCTTGACGGGATGACCTTTTTTGCATGTTGTTGAAAGTTGCGTAACTAAAAATCGACTTTTGAAAGTTACGTGATCATTTTTGCACTTCCGCAAAGTTGCGTGATGAGTTATGAACTTCACTCTTATTATTATTATTATTATTATTATTATTATAAATAATAGTAATATTCAAATAAGAAAATGCTATGGTTAATTGTTTCAATTAAAATGGAAATATAGGGAAATTTGCACTTTTGGTCCCTCTTCTTTACTCTCGTTCACTTTTGGTCCATTTTCTATAACATTTTGGCATTTTTGATCCCTCTTACCGGTTGACCTATGAAGTCAACGGTAATTTGCACCATTTTGAAAAAGTTATAAATTTTTTGGGCAAATATAGTTACTCAAACCTGTAAAGGGTTTAGTTTTTCGAAATTCACAAAGAAGGGTCCAGATTCCCCCAAGAAGAGTCGATCTTGCCGTATGAAAAACAAGCGTGTGTGACTATTTCCAACTTCTAAGCGGTTTAGTTTTTCGCAATTTACTAAAAAAATGTTGCAAATTTTTAAAAATTTCATTTTGACCCTAAATGACTGGTCGACCGGTTGGTTGCCAGTAATAGGTACTAAAAATGCCAAAATGAGAAAAAAGATAGGCCAAAAGTGCGAATTTAGAAAGAAAATAGACCAAAAGTGGAACGAGAGTAAAGAAGAAGACCAAAAGTGTGATTTCGCCTGAAAATATATATCCAGTTATAAATAGTAATAAAACTAAAAATATTGTGTGAATGAAATGATAAATGAGAACTGTTTTAACTACAAAAACTTATCATATAAAAGCCTTCAAATTGGAAATTTCCATCCGACAAAATGAGTACCCGGATTATGGCCGGATACTTAATGCTGTTGTTCATTTGTTGTGGACCTTCCCTTCCCCTCATTGTGGGGGTTACAATAATTGATGGTTCTGATTTCTAAACCACAAATAATTGGATACCTTATGAATAATTAAATCCTGTCTAACTACCAAACCAAAAGAAAGTGAGATTAGGGTCTATAGTCCGCCATTAATTTTATCACAATGGTTCCATCAAATTGCTTTCAAGCCTTACATCAATAATCAATTGTAATTTGTTACCCTTCCAAACAAAATATTATTTTTTCAAAAATAAAAAATCTCAATCTAAACAGCTTCATTTTTTCTAAATTCAAATTTTAAATTTTAAAATTTGTTCTAAAATTCCAGTCACATAAAATCTTGGTTTGGATTGTGATTTTAAAATGTTAAAATTACATTGAGAATGTAATAAGATGTATTGGAAAAATAAAAAAATTTATTAGAAATGTAAAAGATTTATTAGGAATGATGAGAAATTATTATAAAATGCAAAATGAGGTTCAAACCTTGATAAACATACACTTTTTCTTTCAGTCATTACCAAATTCTCAGAAGAAATTTCCTTGAAAAATATATTCTTTACCGAAAATAAATTTTTTTTTTAATTTTATCAAAAAGTAATCAGACTCTAGAAATGTGAGTTACCTGTAGATGTGAGCTCATGTTTTGAATAATCTTATTCTACGTAAATGGTATAACTGATTACCTTAATATTATTTTTATTTTTGAGGAAAACATTAATATTATTTTTATTAAGCCTACGATAGTAATGAAAGAAGAATAGCAGAAGTAATTTGTACTAAATTTCATTGTTTTAGCTATGACATTAATATCATTTTTGTTTTTGGCAAAAGCATTTTTTTCTTGGGTATCATATGAATGAAATATCTTTCAGCTATGGCCATTGTACGCAATTAATTTTAATTTGCACCATTGGTTTATATTAAAGTATGAGGCAGTCTACTACCGTCTTTAGCATTGATATGTATATTTTCTTTATTAAAAGTGATAACACACCTACTACACAAAAGGGAAGGGGGGGGGGGGGGGGGGGGGCGGGGACAGGGTTTGCTGTCGCAGGGGCGACAACGTCCCCCTCACAGTGATGTATTAGGGGCCACAGTGGGGTTCAGTTGTGGACCCCCACATCATTGTGAGGGAGAACACTATCACACACAACAACAGATCCCCACCCCCCCCCCCCCCCCCCCCCCCCCCAATACAAATACAAAGATGCTATATGTGATACATATGATGTATCGAAGTCATCTATTGGTGTATTGCGTGTTTGTTATAAAAAAAAAAAGTATTGTTTATAACTTCTAATATATTGTGTATCACGTTTAACCTCTGACGTATCGAGTTTAGTTGCTGATGTATTGTCTGTTTCTAAAAAAAAGTATCATTTGTCGTGAAAAAATATTAATTATAAGGATTGAAATATCGTCTGTTTGAAAAAGTATCACATGTAAACGAAGTATTGTATGTATTAGTAAAATAAGCATCAATTATCAGAATAGAAGTATTGCCTAACTAAAAATATCACATGTAATTAAAAAAGGTATTGCATGCATTATTAAAATAAGTATCAATTTTAAGAATATAAGTATTGCCTAATTAAAAAAGTATCACATGTAAGAAAAAATATTGTCTACTCTTAAAAAAATTTTAAAAAATTAAAAATAATGTTGTGCACATGTTCATCATGTAATAGAGTTTTCTAACTAATTATATATCCGTCTAACATAAAACTCCATCAAAGAATAAACTACATCTCCTTATTGACTCAGGAAACATGTTCTTGTATGTTACTGCATTAGGCCATCTCCATCCGTTTTTCACTATTACTGTCACCTTTATCTCTAATTTCCAGTTTCTACATTAAATTCACCACAACAAACAACTCTATCTTTTAGTTAGAAAAGAATATTCTATTTTGATTTCTCTATACAAATAATTTTAAATTTAATTTAATTACCTTTACACTATTTAAATTATTTATACAAAATTCTGAATTATTGTTTTCTTTTACAGTTTCATCTAATATGATAAATTCATTTGGTTAATAATAAACGATAATTATATTAACATTGCAACCAGGATTGATACAACACAAATTAAATTAAAAATAGTTCCAACGCACGAAATTGAACAAAGATAAAAAAAAACTTACATAATTATTTAAAAATAAAAATGTAAACTACTAAACCAATATTACTAATTAGAGTCGTATATTGCATTCAAATGATGCTCCCACAAGTGCTCTATAAGTGCATCGCGAAGCTTAAAGTGGGTATCTCTATCTTGGGTTTGTCAATATCGAACAAGATAACTTTGAAATCGGGTATTATCATTTTGGCTAATTTCAGTTTCATTTGGAAGATGATCTGTGCTTATCGGTTGGACAATTGGTGCAGAAAGATTACGTTCATCCTCAATTATCATATTGTGCATGATAAGGCATGCAGTCATTATATCATGCATCATTTTTTTTTTTGTTGCCAAAGTTGAGTCGGCTCTCTAATAATGTGAAATCGTGATTGTAGCACTCTAAACACAGGCTCCACATCTTTTATGCAAGCGTCCTTTTTTTTAAAAAAAAGTAAAATACTTCAATTTTGGAGATTGTTGCATATTCGTACTCCATTTAGGGTATATACCATCAGCTAAATAATAACCATAGTATATTCTTTCCCCTGAATAATATTGCGAGCCAGAGGTGCAGTACCATGAGTAAGATTGGAAAACAAATGATATGACTCCAACAAAATAATGTCATTATTTGTGCCTGCCATGCTAAAAATTGCATGCCATAGCCACAGATCATAATAGGCAACTGCTTCAAGGATAATGGTTGGTGTTCCACAACGACCTGCATACTGTCTGGCCCATGCTGTCGGGCAATTTTCGCACTTCCAATGCATACAATCTAGACTAGCCAACATTCTTGAAAAACCCCATTGATGACCAACATAGAGTAGCCTTACAATGTCATTGGCATTTGGTGCTCGTAGATGTGTTTCTGAGAATATTTCTACAATACAATGACAAAAATTTTTAATGCATTTAAGAGAGGTCAACTCACAAATTTTAAGATATTCACCAAGAGAATCTGCTGATTTGCCATACGCCAACAATCGAATTGTCGTTGTCATCTTCTGTAAAGTTGTTAATTCAACTGTACCCGCTGCATTCACTTGTTGTTGGAAGTAGTTATCATGATTTTTAACCGCTTCAACGATGCGTAAGAATACATCATGTGACATGTGAAATCTTTGGTGAAATGTATTTTTATCGTAGCATGGATTTTCAGAAAAATAATCAGAATACAATCTAGTGCCGCTAAATAACGAGCACGATTAACCGTGATACGACCAGAAACTGAGCCATGTCTCCCTTGACATCTTTGTTAACGGAGGCAATTTTGACAATGATTTTATTGTTCTGCAACATTTGATATACAACTGTGTCATCTTCATCAGACTCACTTGATGTGAGCATAGCATCAAATCCTTCTGAAGATGGATATGAGTTTGAAATTGGCACCTTAGATGACGAACCTCCAATATTGGAATTCATTTTTATGAATTATTGAAATAGGTAAAGTAAAAAAGAAACAAATCCTCAAAAATGGAATGGAGAGAAATAATGGAATGCCTATTGTGCCAATGCATTGTGTTATTTATAAAGATGATACATATGACAAAGACAATAATGTCATGTGGTCAATAGTCAAGGGGAGACAATTTTCACAATAGTAGTTATAAAAGTATGACAAGCCTTACATATGAAGATTAGACTATTCAATGACAAAAAATTGACAACACTTGCATGTGAAGACAATTTACTCAAGACTAGTTGTAAAAATATGAGTGAACTGCCAAAAATATCACTTTACTTTTCCAATTTCTTCCGTTTGGTCACTAAACTTTTTTTTTTACCAACGAATGTCACTATACTTTTAAAAACGCGTCGAAAGTGTCACTCCGTTTATTTTCTTCAGTAGAGGCTGGCGGAAAACATATCACATGCAGTGCACATGTATTTTTTAAGGACATTTTTGTCCACTTACAGTTCTTTTTCTTTCTTTTGCTTTTTTTTCTTCTCAAAATTTGGTATTCATTTCTCCCCAAATTCTTCTTCCCTCCTTATTCTCCTCCACTGTCTGCCTTGCCCTCACCTCCTCCCTTCTCCATTACTCCACCGCCTCCAACCACCATTAACACAAGAAGAAAGCCATAATCCCTCTTCAGGGATGGGTTCGGTTAGAAAGTAGGCTTTTCCTGCAAAATCAACTCAAAGCAATTTCTCACAGTGCTCTGTCGTCAAACCCAGTTCGCTGAAATTTTCGTCCATTATTTGAACCAGTTTGTCAGCGCCACCACAGTAATTGTTGGAAAACAGGAGCATCAAAGTTCTAAGTCCAATATTTAATCTCTGTCCAAATCTAAAATGAACAGTTTGTAATCAAAAAATCAGTTGCCTCTCGCAACACTACCCCATAGCCATTCAAGCATAGGACCATCTAAAGCACATATGAATTTTAAATAGAAATTTCAATACATCTGCAGGCAATCTAATGTCCAAAAAGCTTCTAATGCAATAACTACAGTTAACTTCATTGAATACATCAATGCAACATAACTGTAGCGGCATTGGTTCGTTGTACTTCTCTTCTACGATTATGCTCCGCTAGTCCTTAATCTCTTCTACAATTTGGTTTGTGTTTTTCAGAAATTACAGCGGCTGCACAGGCTAGCGGTGGTGGAATACTGTTGGACGTTAGAAATGGAGTGGCATCGACGGAAATTGCAGAACCATCTTTTAGCATAAAACAAAATAATCCCTGTGATTCTGGAGACTAAATCAGAGAAGGAAAAAAAATTAAAATCAACAGAATTAGGGGAAAAAAAAACACAAGAAGGAAAAAAGAGAGAGAAGGGAAGCGGCGGTAGTTGGTGGAAGAAATGGTTGTAGCGGAGGAAGGTGAGGGTGGAAGAAGATGAATTGTAAATTGTGGGGAAAGAAAAGAAAAAAAAAAAAATGAAGAACAAACGGACAAAAATGCCCTTAAAAAATACATGTGCACTGCATGTGATATGGTTTCCGTCAGCCTCTAACGGAGAAAATAGACGGAGTGACACTTTCGGCTCGTTTAAAAGTATAGTGATATTTGAGGGTAAAAAAAAAGTTTAGTGACCAAACGGAAGATTTTGAAAAAGTAAAGTGATATTTTTGACAGTTTACTCTAAAAATAAATACTATTCTTGCATTTGGAGAAAATTTCCACAAAAGGACTCATAAAAATATGAAAAGCATTGAATCTGAAGATTAGATTACTCAATGACGATAAATTGACCACTCTTGCATTTGGAGACAATTTACACAAGAGTACTGATAAAAACAACTAATAATCTTGCATATGGAGACAATTTTTACAAGCGCAGTCATAAAAGTATTACAAGTTTTTTCATGTGAAGATTAAACTACTCAATGATGAAAAATTGACCACTCTTGCAAGTGGAGAAAATTTACACAAAACTAGTGATAAAAATAAATACTGGTCTTGCTTGTGGAGATAATTTCCACAAGAGTAGTCATAAAAGTATGACAAACTTTGCATGTAAATACTAGACTACTCAATGATGAAAAATTGACCACTCTTGCACGTGGAGACAATTTACACAGGATTAGTGATAAAGGGCCCTTTCTTTTCGTTTTCGTTTTGGTTTCAACAATAAATTTAATATATTATAATAAGTTTTCATCAGTTCCAATACAACCTTTTACTATTTAGCTATATATTTTTATATTTTCAATACACCTTTTACATTATGAAATTATTTTCCAAAAACATGTTTTCAAAACAATTAAAAAAAAAAAAAAAACAGTAGTCTTACTTGTAGAGACAATTTCTACAAGAGTAGTCATAAAAGTATGACAAGCTTTGCATGTGAATATTAGACTACTCAATGACAAAAAATAACTACACTTACATGTTGAGACAATTTACACGAGACTAGTGATAAAGGTAAATACTAGTCTTGCTTGTGGAGATAATTTCCAAAAGAGTGGTCATATAAGTATGACAAACTTTGCATGTGAAGATTAGACTACTCAATGACGAAAAGTTAACCACTCCTGCATGAGGAGAAAATTGCACAAGATTAGTGATAAAAATAAATACTAATCTTACTTGTGGAGACAATTTATATAAGAGTAGTCATAAAAGTACGATAAGCTTTATAATTTGCATGTGAAGTTTAGACTACTCAATGATGAAAAATTGACCACTCTTGCATGTGGAGACAATTTACACAAGACTAGTAATAAAAATAAATACTAGTCTTTCTTATGAAGACAATTTCTACAAAAGTAGTCATAAATGTATGACAAGTTTGGCATATGAAGATTAGACTACTGAATGATGAAAAAGTGACTACTCTTGCATGTGGAGACAATCTACACAAGACTAGTGATACAAATAAATAGTATTTTGCATGTGAATACCATGAGAAGACAAACAATTCTACATTCTACTTCAAACACTAAACTTTCTTTGAGAGAAAATGTCTTAGACAAACTATAGTCAAGAAAAGGATGAGATATTGTGTCATGCATACATGGGAATATCACAATATCCTATTATAGGACGAAACCAACCAAATGAGATTTTTTGGATTCGCGTGGCAACAAAATACAACAGCCTTATTCGTGGTGGATTGAAGGCTCGTACTGATAGATCGGTCCAATCTCTCATGGGGACTATATCTAGTGCTGTTTGAAAATTGATAGTTTGTCTCCGTAATGTGGAAAATAGCAATCCTAGTGGTGCTTCTGATCAAGATATTGTGAGTATATTGTATATTATTTTATTTTTTCAGAAACCTTTATGTTGAAGTAATTCTTACATCCTAATTTTTAATATTTTTGGCAGATGAAATAAGCAAAGATTTTAATGAAAGAAGACAAACTGTACCCACAGAGTTTCAAATTCGACCATGTGTGGTATATTTTGAAAGATTTCGAGAAATTTCAAAATGATTTTAGTTGTACCTTAAGGAAATCTCGTATGAATAATCTGAATGATTTATTGTCAGACTCTGATTATCCTACTCCTGAGTCTCCATTGTCAACAACTCTTGGTTTGGATTCTTTTTCATAAATTTAGGTGATAGTTCTGAAGGTTTAACGTCTAAACATCCAATGGGGGTAAAAAAAGCAAAGGAAAAGAGACGAGCCGGTGGCCAATCTTTATCTATCGTGATGAAGTCAAGGAGGCAAACCAACCTCTTATTGAATTGATGTCGGCAAGCCAAGAAGGAAGAGCAACATCAAATTTATTTGGATTTCAAAAAACAAACACTGGATGATGCAATAATGACAATAATTTTGAAAACATTACCAACCCAAATTATTATGCGTATGTTTAGCTTCAACAGGCACAAATTATGGCAAGAATCTCGTAGCAAAATTTTTCCCCACCTCCACATTTCGGAAATGATGATTTCGGGGGTACTTTATGCAATTTAGGTGTATTGGAAGCGACATATCACCTTATTTTTTTAACTATATTAAGAATATTGCAAGTTATTGATGTGTGTGTTTATGTGTTTTTTTATTAGCTTTTTAATCTTTTTTACTTTTATGTAATGTCTTTTTAATTTTATTTTTTATGCAATGTTTTTTCATATTATGTACTTTTTAATATGGAGTCATTTTATAAATATGAATGTTTGAATTAGTATATTTATAATTTTGGACACTTTGAAATGTCATTTTTCATATTTATATTATTCAAAAATTTAAAATTCTTTTTTAATTAAGTAGAGTTGATTATTAATTATTTATATTTTAATCATATATGAAATAACAATTAAATAAGTTAAACTCTGAAAATTATAATAATAACAAAGTTTGTTTTAAATTAATTAATTAAAATAAAAGATAAAGCTAATTTAGGAATTAATGGTGTAAATAATTAAAGTAATCACAAAACAAAAAAAAGAAGAAGAGAGGCGTGAACAGTGGACCTGGGTCTGTTCACACCTGGGTTGGAAACGCAATGGTTTCAACGCAAATATTGCGTTGGAACGCATCTCCAACGTTTTGCTAGAGATGGTCTTAGTTCATTAATTCGTTCTGCTAGAGATGGTCTTAGTTCATTAATTCATTCACATGTATTAATTAAAAGATTTTGTTTGTTTAAAAGTAAACTATTGACCTTGCCCATGAAAGTTTTCATTAAAAATTTGACTCATTAGGGACAAAGGGTTAAGTCTTATTGTTAAGCGCTGTATTCTTTTATAAAAAATTTCAGCACTTCGAATTTTTCCGAGGCTAAGAAAAACTGATATACACTTAAAATTTTATTCTGTTACATTCGTTCGGTATGAAAAATAATATTTTCAAGATAGAAAAAAGCTTTGAAGCAGCCCAATGTTTTTACCAGGCTAAGAAAACAGGAGATGCATAATTTGACTTTGTCATATTCATTTGACATGAAAAAATAAATTATTACAAGTGGAATTCATATATATATATATATATATGTGGACATGGTATAATGGTTTTGAGTTGGTACAAAATTTGCTTATAATCCTATACAATGGCTTTACAATTCGGAATTTGGTGCAATAAAATATGAACATGAATAATAAATTAATACGGACCAGAAATGAGAATGTTGAAATTAATGTAAGAGCATATTTGATTAAATATAATAAGTAATGCAGTTTTAGAAAGAAAGTAGAAATATCTCCGATAGTTGAAGAAATAATCTTGGTTAGTTCGTACAATTAATTCTCGATGCAAATATATTCATGCAAATATAAATCAACCAATTATAGACCACCGAAATTCAATATATCTATTCAGTACACGTGTCAATATTCTATAATAAAAGAAGTTACGAACCGAATTTCTCTTTACTTTTTGGTATAATGTTAAAAGGACTCTTTATTATCTACTTCCCTAATCAACAATTAAATAACCTATAAGGATCCCTTACTACATTAACCTATTGACATTGATATAAAAAAAAAAAAAAAAAAACTATTGACATCAATAAGATCAATAAAAATCCAATTCTAGCCAACAAACTCGGGACCCCGTGTTAATTTTTAGACTTGCCCGTAATTCTCCCTTCACTGTTTGTAAGAAAAGTTACCACTAACCTTACAACTCATTTGGTTCTCTGGAATTATATGATTGGTGCTAAACCAAACTAGATTAATTGAATATATCCATCTACTCAACAACTTGAAACATTTATATAGTGCAAAAGTGCAAAATTACTCCTAACGTTTTCTTCAGGGTGCAAATTTAATCTGAAACTTAATTTTGGAGACAAAATTACTCCTAACGTATATAAAGAGTATAGTCATGCCGTTCCCCACAAATGGAGATGACACGTCGATCGAATTGCTGCTGAGTTGGTCGATTAGTCGGACTTCCACATCGACTGAGTTGCCACGATAGGATTAATCGGCTGACTTTATCGATTATTACACGAAAAAGTGGGAAACTAAAGTTGCAAGGCTATAGCTCGCTCAGTTGGTCGATTAACACAGTACCTCACGATCTCTATGGTGGAAGGATAATAGGCTGGCACTTCTCAAGCCCATTAATACATGAAGAGAGACCTCAATTGGACCATCACCCTTTATAATGAGAGGGTTGGGATGGTGGATAATAGGTGGGTCTTGTAACCCTAAGGTCATGGGTTCGATGATTGAGAATGCAAAAGTAAAAAAAAAAAAATAATAAATAAAATTATTTTCGTGCGATGCATTACTTTAACAACAGTTAGATTTCATAATTAACAGAACGAAACCCCTTAATTAATTTTCAACTAGAAAAAAAAACTAACTAAATTTACTAAATGGAAGAAAATAGGAGCCAAAGCTCTCTACCTTAAAAAAAATGCTTTTAAGGGTACAAGAGTTTCTCTATAGAGAAACTTTTCCTACACAATTTCTTAAGAAGATTATAAAAATAAAGTAACTAATTAATCTTAATAAAAGTAAATAACCTATTTGAAGATGGAGGACAAATTCCTTAGAAAGCCACTTAAGGGTACTAGAGAATTATGCATCAGACATGGTAAGTGGAAACACCAAATATTGCTTGCTGCATTACATTGCGTCCGGTTCAGATTAGTGGAGAATTACTTGTGATCACATAAACCTCAAACTGGGCTTTGCTCCATTCAAATTCGGCTTAATTAGGTTAACCCAAGGCATTCCAAGAAAAGAATTCCAGCCTTCCTTCAGGCCGCTTCCAATGATGAATGCTGATCTCAATTATTTAGCTTGGGGTGGACACTTTAAATGGGGCTTGACTAATCTTTAACCCAAGCACCAAATAAATCCTTCAGCTCAAATAAGAAAATCACCAACTGCTCAAAGAAGCTTACATATTGCGTTTATTTGATTTGTGACTAAAATGGGAAAATTTTGTTTTAGGCATTTTGTAAGAAAATTTCTTTGGGGAATTTTTTTTTTTGGAATATTCTTTTTGGAATTTGTGTAGGAAGAAGAGAATAAAAAGTGTAATAATTATTTTTTTAAAAAAAATAATGTGAGTTTGCCGATGCATTCACCAGAGGCTTGAATAAATTCTTTTAGGAAAATCATTTGGAGTTGTATATGGCCGTTTGACTCCCGGTTCCAAACCAATCACTGACCTAAACTATGCTGACGACATTGTGGTATTTAGGAGGGCTACAAAGAGAAACACCAGTACTTTTTGTTAGGGTTGTCTGGCTCGGACCGGATGCTGAACCGGTGAGGCCAAAGGTTTGCTTGAACTGGGGGTTTGACCGGTTCGAGCCGGGGGTCAAACCGGATGACGTCATATATATATATATATATATATATATAATATAAATAAAATATTAATGATTAACATGCTTTAATTTTATCATTTTTAACATTTAAAATATATATTTTTTCAAAATTTACGACAAAGTTAAACATTAAAATTCATTATTATAAAACCCAATAACTAAATCAACTATAAAATATTTCTTATTTTCTATTAAAAAATATATAAAATTATATTACTACATTTTTATTACACAAAAAAAAGATAAAATTTGATGTAAAAAAAATTAAACGTATTTTAAGTTAATACATGAATAAATTAAACAAATTTTAATTGAACAGAAAATAACTAATAAAAATTATAATAATATTAATTTTATAACTAGTAAGGAATGACAATAAAATTAACATTAGTTTGGATAGTTCAATTAATAGATTGTTAGAAAGTTCATGATTCATATAAAAATAAGTTAAAATAATAATTTATAGAAAAGTGAACAATGGTACAGTGGTAAATATTCATATCTTTTGTGTGAGTGACCAAGGATCAACTCCCATTGACAGGAAAATTTTGTCCAATTTGAAAAAAAGAAAAAAAACCCGGTTTCCCGGTTCCGGGCCCAACCCGGATTTTGACCGGTTTTGACCAATTTATTACATTTCTGGTTTTTTACAATTTTTGAACCGGCAACCTTGCTGGTTCTCGGCAGGACCGGTCCAGCCCAGACAACTATACTTTTTGTAAGGTTTTTGGAAGCCCATGAACGAGCAACTAGGCAACGGATCAATACATTTTAGAGGAAATTTTAAATTTTAAATTTTGAAATTGAGGAAAAATGTGGCTGTATAGATTGAGGTTATTTTTTTTGAGAAAAAAGTGATATATTTCCATAAATGGTCACAAAGTAAGCAAAAATACCTACATTAGTTTCTTTTCGGGTTTTGATCATTTGTTAAACTCCTTATTACATATCTTAATAATTTATTATAAATATTATTTTATATATATATATATATTTGTTTACCAATAATATTAATTTTATTCTACCTAATGTTACTGTTTTTTTTATAATTTTTTTTATTGTGCGCCAAACAAAATTGAGAGCCATCACATTCAAGTATTCTCCATAAACAATTAAAAACTGGCTAGTACAGCTTAATTTCCAATCCCTGTCACAAAATATTCTAATGAGAGAGTTAAATAACAAAACCAACACAATAACTCCAATTTTCCTTGCCAGCTACATAGAAAAGAGAGGTTCCCTATCCCTTCTTATCTCCACCGATCTTAAAATGCTTGCACCTCTTGATAGGATGCTGTGAAACATGTTTGCAACCTTGGCATTGCAGCCTCAGCCCAATTTTTTTGGTAGTTTTGGCCTTTTTGTGGAAGACGGGTTTGGTCTGTCCACCATAACCTGACTGTTTGCGATCATAATGACGCTTTCCTGAGCAGCAAGACTATCTTTGCCTTTCTTATACTAGGTAACCTTGTGTAGTGACGAAACTTGACTCACTAAATTGGAGGGGCCAATTAGAGAAACAACCTAATTAAACTAGTAAAAAATTTTTATAGGGACCAAATATTTACATAAAAAATTTTTTAGCCTAAAATATAAAAACTTACTAAAATTTTTTTTTCTTGTGGGCCTTGGTCCCCACAATCTTCCGCCACTGACCTTGTGCAAGGTGTGCTTTTTGCACTCCTTCGACTTGTAGTAAGTCTTTTTTTGTCTTCGGGACGTTAACCATTTTGGCCGGCGGTGGAGGGGACGGAGAGATCGACACATACTTCCGAAAAATAGCAAATTACGGGCGATTGCCGAAAAAAAAATGTTCATTATTACTGTTAATTTATTATTATAACTTCAGTAATATTATATTTTAAAATAATTTCATAGTATTTTTAAAATTTTTAAATATCAAAAAATTAAAATAAATGTAACGTATGAGAAAAAAGTGAACCCTTAGTCCAAAAATTGATTAGAATGAAAATAAATATTATTGGTAAAAAAAAAATTTAATAAAAAATATAAGATTTATAATAAGTTATTAATATGTGTAACATGAAATAATATAGCTAGTAGTTTAATAGACAATCCAATATAGTTTCTAATGGACTCATCAAATGCTTCTTGTATCGATCTTTGCATTCTATTGCGAGGGGAACATTTTGAGGGTGAGATACCTTGTATTGCCAAATATTACTTGTGATAAAAAATAAAAAATAAAAAAAATTGAACGGTAAAAAATGACATTAATTATACTTTTCCAAAGTGTCCGAATTAGTAACTAAGCTTTTTTTCCTCCACAAATGTCACCATACTTTTAAAAATAGGTCAAAAGTGTCACTCCACCATTTGGTTCCATTAGAACTAACGAAATGCCTAATATGTACTAAAATTTAAGGATATTTTTATTCATTCATTATTAAAATATTTTTTGAGGGAAAATTTTAGTTAAGGGCAGTGGAACTTTTGAAACTAAGAAGAGGAGGTTAATTTTTGCATAATTTTTTATAAGGGCAGTAATTTATTAATTAAGAAATCAAAACTAAAAATATAACTATATAGGCCAATAATGGAATTCATACTGAAATTTGCTTATCTGCTTCGGAACCAAGAGGCCACAAGAAGCCCAAACTTGAAGTATATTTGAAATAAGTGGCTGGCACTAAAAATATCCTTCCACCTGGGGTATGTGGAATGGATTGATTCCTTTCCCAAAAATTTTAGATACCATGGGATTCCACGACAAGGCTAGATGCCTTTCTTGCGGCCAAGGGGATTGAACGCAACATTTTTCTTAGTGTCCCCTATTACCAGATCAGTGAGGCAACATTTTGAGCTCAGTTTTAGATTCTCCCCCAGCCATATTGCTCATTACCAATAGGAGTTTTTCGACAGTGGTGGCATCCGACAGTGAAGAACTTTCACATTTTCTGAGAGCTATTCCAGCCATCATCTGCTGGGAACTTTGGAAAGCTCGTAACGAATGTTTCTTTAAGAATAAACAGCTGCGAGCGTAGGAGATAATACAAGCACTACCACAGAAAACGCCAATGGAGGCGGGTCTCCAAAAATCCGCCTCCAATAGGGACATACGAGGCGGGTTCCCAAACACCTGCCTCCAAAGGCGTTGAAAAATTTTGACTGGGAGAATGGAGGCGGGCTTTTCCGGCACCCCGCCTCCAATAAGGTACAGTACTAGAGGTGGGTTCAGGAAAAACCCGCCTCCAATACTCTACAGGCGGAATGGAGGCGGGTTTTTCCGGAACCCGCCTCCAATACTGTACCTTATTGGAGGCAGGTGCTGGAAAAACTCGCCTCCATTCCGCTAGTAGCGTAATGGAGGCGGGTTTCGCCGGAACCCGCCTCCAATTCTGTACTTTATTGGAGGCGGGTGCTGGAAAAACCCGCCTCCATTATCCAATTCGCTAGACAGGCGAGTGCTTGCATTGGGCACTTGGATGGTTACCTTCAATAACAGTTGGTCTACAGTCTATTCCATTGATGAGAAAAAGGATAGAAATGCCGAGGAACACTCAATCTGCAGCGACCAAACAAGGATAAGATTTTGTTTCTAACGGATTTATCAAATGCTTCTTTGATCTTTGCATTCTATTGTGAATGAAACATTTTGAGGGTGAGGCATAGACTTCCCATGTATGGTATTATGTTTTCCCAAATTTTACTTGTGATAAAAAAATAATTCCTCTTTATCTATTCTTTTCATCCATATGATATCTTCTATTGTTGATTTTTCGCTTTCATTAATTGTAGATTTCATTCATCAAGAAATGGTGAGGATTTATGAGAATCGCCATGGATACGGGGAACCTTAATTTGGTTCCAGTTTTTCGCTTTGGACAGGTAACCATTTCTAGGGCTGGTCACTTTGACCGTGGATTGGGTCGGATAGACTGATCCCATCCGAAAACTTCAGTTCGGATCGGATCAGTAAATCCGGATCAATATCGGTTTTTGGATCAGTTCGGGTCGGATCAAATCTGATCCGAAACCAAATTTATCGCCAAATTTGAAAGCGATCTATATTCTAATTCTCTAGTATTCAAACTTTTTCTCACTCTGCCGACTCCGTCCACTCCGTCAACGCACCGGCCGACTCAATCCCAGTTTGCAGTTTTCATTGGCTCTCTTCTACTGGGTTGAGAACCGCATTTGTATACCGACGGCAGTATCTCAGTTCAAAGAAGCGACGGAGTTTTGGCGCCGACGAAAGAAACTAAGGCCACTCCTAAAGTTGCTCAGGTGGTTGCGCACAACGAAGCAGAGGTATAATTCTTCTTTAACCACTTTACTTTTACATTTTTTTATGATTTTCCCAATTAATAAATACTAATGGGTTGAATTTAATCAATTATTTGTTTAGTGTTAAAGACAAATTGAATGTCAATGTCTATCCTTCTTCTGCTTCCGGGACTATGCTTTTGGGAAAGGATATCATTGAATGTCTTGAATGCCTTATGAGTTATGGGTGATTTTTCTGTTGAAAATGGATTCTGGGATTGTTTTTTTTTTTTTTTTCCCTTCAGTCTCAGGGTGTACCCAATATACTGCAGAGAAAATGGTTGAGTATTTTCTTTGATACAGAAGCTCAAGAAATTTTCAGTCGAACGCCACTAGCTGTTTAGGAAGTGGAAATCGAGGTTTATGATGGCTGGATTTCAGCAATATCCTTGGAGTTCTTATGCCGGCCTAATCCACAGGTCCGAAAAGACCAATGTTGTTCGGCCCGGCCCGGCGAGGCCCAAGGGTCGCACGACCCGGGTCAACCCGGATGACATCATAAATAAATATATATATATATAATATAAATAATATTAGTTAAAATATTTTTTCTTCACAACAATTATATATATTTTCGAATTTTACAAGTATCTTAAACATTAAAATTCATTGCTATAAAACTCAATAAGTAAATAAATTATAAAATATTAGTTCTATTCTAAAAATTATATTAATACATTTTCTTAGGAAAAAAAAGATAAAATTTGATGTAAAAGAAATAAAAACGTATTTTAAATTAATACATGACAAAATTAAACAAGCTTTAAATGAAAAGAAAACAACTAATAAAAAATTATAGTCTTAAAATTATAAATAGTAAAGAATTACAATGATATTAACATTAGTTTAGATGGTTCAATTAATATATTATTATTAGAAAGCCCATGATTCATATTAAAATATGAGTTAAAATACTATTTTGCACAAAAATAATCAAACAAGTCATTGTGGTCTAGTGGTAAGTCCTCTTATTGTTTATATTGGAGACCAAGGTTCAATTTCTACTAAAGCCAAAATTTTTAAAAAGTCCTTTAATTAAAATTAAAAAAAAAAGGCTCTGCGGGTCGACCCGGTTCCCGGTCCGCCCCGGGTCTTGACCGGGTTTGACCGGGTCACCCCACATCCGGGTTGCCCTTATAATTTGGTCTGGCAAGGCCTACGGGTCGCCCGGTCGGCCCGCCGGGCCGGGCCGGGCCAAACAACACTGGAAAAGACCCGATTCAATCCGATCTGAAATTTCGGATCGTTGATCCGAAACCGATCCATTCCGAATGGATCGGGTCAGTTAGATTCAATATCCGGTTTTGAACAGCCCTAACCATTCTTCAAAGAGAGATTGTGCACATGTAGAAAGAGTTCTTCCTTGCTGATGTCAATACAAAGAATATGAAAATAAGTATGTTAATTTCCATATAGAAACATGATTATTTGTAGCTTATTGGGATTCTTCTTTTTTGTAGGCTTTAGATCACCTGTTGGATCCCTCTTATCTAGGAGGTGATCCCCACTTGTAGGCCCACCTCCTATGTATTTCTTTTTTGGTATAGAAGAATCAGTTGTGTCCTCTAAAGGGCTTGGGATCCTATGTCGCTTGTGCAACATGGCTCCCCTCAGCTATGTGGGGGCCCACAAGTGGACGTGGGCCTCTCGCATGTCACATAGACGACATAGGATCTCCCCCTTCTCTAGAAGCCCAAATTATCCCTATTCAAGTTTCAACAGTATCATGTCAATTTTTTTATGTCAACTTGAATTCGGGTCATTTTGTTGTTGCCTATCTTTCATGTAATCGGAAGTCTACTAATGGTAGAAGCCCAGAGGAAAGCTGCTCTCGGAGTTGTCTAGAGCTATAAAGTGTACGCCTATTATTTTCTGGGGTTCTTGTCTAAAATATTTGTGGCAGACAATAATCATATTTATATCTTTTTTAAATCAACGATTGCCTTCTTTTTAGAAAAGTAGTTGATGGGGTTTGTATGTAATTCCAACTTATTTTGTGAAATTATTTATGTTCTATGATGCTTTAAAAATATCCAGACTGCATAATATGAGACATGAGACGTTGATTGACCTCTTTTTCTTTCATTAATTGTATGTTCCCAACATCGCATCTATGTCGTATATTTAATATTTGTATACCTTCATTTGCTTGTAGAGTGAAATATTACACAGGCTTTGCTTAAGAAGAGAAAAGAGGAAGGACAACAGATGAATCTCTGCAAATATCAGTGAAACGTTTCTTGGCTACGTATCTTTGAGTTTTAATTGGCGGAGGGAGGCTCTAGATTCTCAACTAAGCTTTTTTCCTTTTCATCGAATCCTACAAAAGGTTGGACGTGGAAGTCCATGGACAATCCGTTGTAGCACTTATACCTTTTTGAAAGGCATTAAGCAAGGAATCGTTATATAGAGATACAGTTGAGACATATGTTGAAAAACACATTGTCGATCGATTTGTAACCTGTAAATTTTTCCACTTACATATACACCTAATGTTTTAGTCTTGACCAAGTGAGCTGGGGTGTTCTTTCTTTTTAATTCAATGAAATAACTTCTTGACTTTTTGGGCACAAATTTAGAATAATGAACATGTGGACTGGTTGATGGACAATGTTGTCAAACAGTAACAAGAATAATTTTCTCTCAAAGGGTTGGCCTTAACGAAATCATTGATATCTGATGAGAAATATTTAGGGTCAAAATAACCTACGAGACCCAAAATACACTTAACTATACAATATATCCAACACCACCCCTTAAGTTGGCGCATGCAAATTGTGTATGCCCAACTTGGCTAGCAAAAACTCAAACTGCTGTCGCACTAACGATTTGGTAAAGATGTGATGTATATCCTATCTCCATCAAGCCTCAACAAGAACCTAAGCAACACATGACTCGTCTTCAAACAAAGAAATTGAAGGAAGCAATTAATGGATACGTTGATCAAGCACTAGAGGACCGCAAGGTGGAAGAAGCAAAACCGTGGGTGACCATGATCACCATGAACAATCAATTTCAACCATCAAATCTCACATTGGGACTACATTCTCGGTCAAGTGAAAGGATAGGAGGTCAATCTACCTTTGATCACAATTGGAAGGGTCAAAATGCATTTAAGGAGAAGTTGGAGGGCAAGATGCCAATTTGAGGGAAACCTTATTTGAAAATTCAAAGGTGGAAGATATATAATTCTTGGCCAATAATCAAATCCACCAAAACATGGCAGCCAACTAATGATTTTCGGCCATGAAGAATCAAAGCCACAAAACATGGCTGAAAATGAAACCCACCCACAAAACATGAAGAATCAATCCCACTACTTTAAGTATTATATTGTATTTCTTTATTTGGTGTGAACTTTAGCTTTGTATTTCTTTATTTGGTGTGTACTTTAGCTTTGTTGGACTTATTCTTGCTGGCCTTCTATATAATGTGGCTGAAACTACAAGGAATCATCAACCTACATGAAAATTCAATCCAAATTTGAGAGCTTCTCAACTTCAATTCCAACTCCTTGGTGGTTTTGGTCATCATTGCACACTTGTGGGCATTGGTAAGAAGTTTACAAGTCTTCTTTTGAGTATTAGAAGTCTTGGTTAGCTTGGTTAATTTCAAGGTTTTGTAAGTAGCTAGGTGAATTTAATGACATATGTTCATTAGGGGTGCCTAGTCTAGATTCGATCTTGTATTGCCTTCAATAATACTCTTTGTTTCCATTCTCTATCTCTCCATTATTGTATCAATCTTGTTGTATTTTTGATAATCTATATGTGAAGTGTTTTCTTGTGTTCATCACTTTGCAAATCCATGATTATCATTGTTCCATTCACTAAACAAACCCGAACTAGAGCTTGAATTCTCCAACTGTGTTGTATGCTCACTAAACCAATCTTGGGAACTTATTCAATTGCTTAAGAAATCTACATCAACTTGGTATCAGAGCTTAAGTTCTTGGTTTTGTGAGCTTTGAATCGTTTTCTTGGTGAAACAATTGAAATCACCTCAAAAACTCGAAAACCATAGTTTCTGTTTCATTGTTTTCAATTTCCAGAAAGTTGTGTTGTTTTGTGTTGTCTATATCTCTGTCATTTGACGTTTGTTTTGTGCCAAATCATACACCATTCTTTTCCTTTTTGAGTCTAGTTTCCAACCATGTATGCCATGCAATTTTATTGTTAGCCTAAGGTGTTGAAAATCACGTTTGACTCAACACTGTCTCTGTTTTGGTATTCTGGCCAGAAACTTCTGGTTGTGTGTGCTGTTTTGTTTTGACCATATCTCACTCATTTCAAATCTAAATTGAGTGATTCCAATTGCTATGGATTCCTCTATGAGTCTAGTTTCCAGGCATGTAATTCTTGCTTGCTAATTCGTTGTTAAAAAAAAAAGTTAATTTTGTTGCAAGCAAACTGGTACAGTGTGTTCTTATTGCTGGCAGATTCTGTCAATTTGTGATACTGTTTTGTTTTGATCATAACTCGGTCGTTTCAACTTGGAATTGAGTGATTCCAAATTTCTTGAACTCCTCTTTCATAGTAGTTTCCATATAGGTAAGCCTTGTTTCTTGATTCTTTCCAGATCCATACAGTTTATTCTTGAAAGTCACTGTATTATTTATACCCCCCTGTTTGACAGATTTGTTCTTGTACTTGTTGCTTCATATCTTGCTTGCATTTAAGGTGATCATACCCATTGCACAAGGTGTTGGATTGTTTGTTGAGATAGTAAGGGAGTGAACCTACCCCTCACAAATATTCTAAACCTTTCTTGAGTGTACATTGGTGAGTGTTGGGGAAGGGGTGACAATTGCGGGAGTGAGTTCTTCGAAAAAAAAACCCCCCTTCTTTTGTTTGCACTAATTTGCAGGTACAATGCCACCTCAAACGAGGCTTCAAGCTCAACAAGAACAGCAAGATGAGGCCTCTACGGCCCATGAGGAAGGAGGACAATTGGATGCTATAATGGGAATCTTAAGGGATCTTCAAGCAAGGATGGATACGATGGATGAACGCGTGACTCGCATGGAGACTAGGCGTAGTGATCATGGAGACCAAAATCAGCAAAGGCATGGTAACATGCACGATGAACCCCGTCGGGAGAATTATGATCGCCCAAGAAATCAAGTGGAGGATGGCAAGCTCAAGCAGGACATTCTGGTTTTCTATGGTCTCTCCAACCCGGAAGAATTCCTTGATTGGATGGATCAAGTAGATATGATTTTTCAGCTTCACACTTATTCCGAGGAGTATCAAGTGAGGCTTGTGGTAGCTTCCCTTAGAGGTCACGCTTTGATTTGGTGGAAGGACTTGGTTCGTCGAGAAGGAAGAGGTGGAGAACTACCGGTGGATTCTTGGTACCATTTGAAGCGTATTATGAAAACCTATTATGTGCCTAAGTCTTATTCCACTTTCCTTCGCCGAAGCTTCAACATTTAAAGCAAGGAAGTAAGAGTGTGGGAGAATACTACCATGAGATGAAAAGGTTAATGCTTCGACTTAATCTTAATGAGGAGGAGGATATCACAGAGGCACGATTTGTAGAAGGATTGAACATGCAATTAAGGCACAAGGTGGAGTTGGAATCTTTTCGGGTTAGATCTTTGGAAGATTTATTCAAATATGCCGTGACCATTGAGCAACAACTCAAGGAGGAGAGTATGTTGAAAGGAAGATACAAGACAACGTATCCGGTTCCGGGATCAAGGCCCAATGCGCGCCCCTTTCCTACACCTTCCGGCTCCGGGAGGAATTTTAGCTCGGTACCTTCGGTTTCTAATCCTTTGGTGTCTTCGGCAGCATCTAATTCAGCCTCAAATGCACATTATGGCCGCCCCGAACCAGCCGCACCTTCATCCATTTCTCGGCCTATACCTACCCGAAACAATGCAACAAACTCTAGCGAGCATGTTCCTCGGACTACTCGGGTGACAACTCGGCCAAACCATTGTTTCAAATGCAAAGGAATCGGACACTATGCAAATGAATGTCCAAATCAAAGGGTCATGATTCTTGGGGATGATGGACTATGGCATGGTGAGGAAGATGAAGAGGAAACCATGGAAGAAGAGCATCCGGATACTTATCTTGGCTTTGAAGGAGAAGGAGAACCTGAGAGCACACCTATCCTTGCTCAAGACCACAACTTGGTGATTATGAGGGCTTTAAGTCTACAACCAAAGGTGGAGGATCATGAGGAGCAACGAACCAACATCTTCCATATGCAATGCAAGATCAAGGGCAAAATTTGTCTCGTCATCGTGGATGGAGGTAGTTGCACCAATGCCATAAGTCAAGACTTGGTATGTAAACTCAATCTTTCTCTTGTTAAGCATCCGACACCCTATAAATTGAAGTGGTTAGGTGATTTTGGTGAAATTAAAGTGTCTCATCAATGCATTGTGCCTATAGTGGTAGGAACATATGTTGATGATATTCTTTGTGATGTTGTACCCATGGATGCATGTCATGTTTTGCTAGGTCGACCATGGGAATATGATACTTGTGCTATGCATGATGGTAGGAGTAATGAGTATATCTTGAAATGTAAGGGTAAGAGAATTCGTTTGAAGCCTCTTTCCCCTCATATTGTACACAAAGCTCATCATGTGTTGAAAGAAGAACGAGAGAAGAATAAAAGGCGAGAGAGTGAGTGTAAGAAGCCAAAAGAGAGTAGAGGGCAAGGGAAATTAAAAGAGGTGAGTGACAAGCCACAAGATGGTGAGAAAGAAAAAGGCATCTTGTTTACTTCCAAGAGGGAATTGGGTAGGACATTGGGTGATCACTCACCATTGGTGCTTCTCATGCACCCAAGTTTTTGTTTATCTTTATCTAATGCTAACTCAAGTTTGCCTAGTGTTGTGTCTTCGGTTTTGAAGGAATTTGCAGATGTTTTTCCCGAGGAGCTTCCACACGGCCTTCCACCACTTAGAGGCATAGAACATCAAATTGATTTGGTTCCGGGAGCTCCATTGCCGAATAGGGCAGCCTACAAAGCAAATCCAACCGAGACTAGGGAGCTACAAAGACAAGTGGAAGAATTACTCCACAAAGGTTTGGTAAGGGAGTCATTGTCACCATGTGCCGTACCGGTCATTCTTGTACCTAAGAAAGATGGCACTTGGAGAATGTGTGTTGATTGTAGGGCCATTAACAAGATCACCATTCGGTATAGACATCCAATACCGAGGTTAGATGACTTGTTAGAGGACCTATGTGGAGCCACAATATTTTCAAAAATTGATCTTGCTTCCGGTTATCACCAAATTCGCATGAAAGAAGGTGATGAGTGGAAGACGGCTTTCAAAACCAAATTTGGTTTGTATGAGTGGCTCGTGATGCCTTTTGGACTTACTAATGCACCATCTACTTTTATGAGACTCATGAATCATGTGCTTAGGAAGTTCATAGGACAATTTGTTGTTGTTTATTTTGATGACATTCTTGTGTTTAGTAAGAGTCTAGAAGAGCATACTAACCATTTATCTTTGGTTCTTTCATCATTAAGGAAAACAAGCTCTATGCCAAGATGTCAAAGTGTATATTTTGTGAAGAAGAAGTTGTGTTTCTTGGCTTTGTAGTAGGGAAACATGGAGTCAAAGTGGATGAAGAAAAGGTCAAGGTGATTCGAGAATGGCCAACTCCAACATCCATAACCGAGGTGAGATCTTTCCATGGCCTTGCTAGTTTCTATAGGAGGTTTGTGAAAGATTTCTCTACAATAGCCGCCCCTATGAGTTCATTAACTAAAAAGAATGCTAGGTTTGATTGGGGTAATGCACAACAACATGCTTTTGATACACTTAAGCACATTCTTACTCATGCACCTTTACTTGCTTTGCCAAATTTTGATAATACTTTTGAGGTAGAGTGTGATGCAAGCAAAGTAGGTATTGGAAGTGTTTTGATGCAAGGTTCTCGGCCCATAGCTTACTTTTCCGAGAAGCTCAATAATGCTCAATTGAATTATCCTACCTATGATAAAGAGTTGTATGCAATCATTAGGACACTTGAACATTGGCAACATTATCTTAGGCCTAAGGAATTCATCATACACACGGATCATGAAAGCATTAAATACTTGAATGGACAACAAAAACTAGATAAGAGGCATGCTAAGTGGAGTGCATTTCTTGAATCTTTTCCTTATGTGTTGAAATACAAGAAAGGGAAAGAAAATGTTGTAGCCGATGCTCTTTCTAGGAGGACTTCTTTACTTTCAATGTGTGATTCTAAATTTCTTGCTTTTAGCTTTATCAAGGATCTCTATGCCAAAGACAAGGAATTGGCCGAAATATTTTCATCTTGTGCAAAGGGAGCCTTTGGTAAGTTTTATTTATTTGATGGATATTTGTTTAGGAATAACCAACTTTGTGTTCCTTCTTGTTCTTTTAGGGAATTACTTGTGAGGGAAGCACATTGTGGAGGTCTCATGGGACATTTTGGAGTTCTTAAAACACTAGACGTGCTCAAAGAACATTTTCATTGGCCACACATGCGCAAGGATGTGGAAAGGATATGCTCAACGTGCATCGAGTGTAGGCAAGCCAAATCAAAAGGGAATAATCATGGACTCTACACTCCACTCCCAGTTCCTTCTAAACCTTGGCTTGATTTATCTATGGATTTTGTGCTAGGACTACCTACATCTAGTAAAGGGAATGATAGCATTTTTGTTGTGGTAGATAGGTTTTCTAAAATGGCACATTTTATACCATGCAAAAAGACTAATGATGCATCTCATATAGCTAATATCTTTTTCAAAGAAATAGTTAAGTTGCATGGTCTTCCAAAAACTATTGTGAGTGATAGGGATCCCAAATTTTTGAGTTATTTTTGGAAGTCTCTTTGGCATAAGTTAGGAACTAAACTTTTGTTTTCTACTTCGGCTCATCCTCAAATGGATGGACAAACCGAAGTTGTGAATAGGACCCTAGGATCTTTACTACGGGCCCTTGTGCGAAGTCATAAGAAGGCTTGGGAAGAATGCCTACCCATAGCCGAGTTTGCTTATAATAGAACTACGCACCGTACTATTGAAATGTCTCCATTTGAATGTGTATATGGCTTTAATCCTTTAACACCTCTTGATTTATCTACTTCTTTGTGGCCACAAAAGGCAATCATAGGTGATGAAGGAAGCAAGAGAGGAGAATACATACGGCATATGCATCAAAAGATACATGATCTAATTGAAAGGAAAAATGAACACTATGCACAACAAGCCAACAAGGGCCGCAAGGAGAAGATTTACCGCCCGGGTGATTGGGTTTGGGTGAATTTTCGGAAAATACGATTTCCAAATCAAAGGAAGTCGAAATTAGACCCAAGGGGGGATGGACCCTTTCAAGTGGTGGAACGAATCAACAATAACTCTTACGTTATTGATCTTCCGGGTGAGTATAATGTAAGTACTACATTCAATGTAAGTGATTTGTCTCCTTTTGTTGTTGTAGGTGAAGATCCGAATGAAGATACGGATTCTAGGAAGAATCCTTTCCAAGGGAGAGGGGATGATGTAGATCCTATCTCCATCAAGCCTCAACAAGAACCTAAGCAACACATGACTCGTCTTCAAACAAAGAAATTGAAGGAAGCAATTAATGGATACGTTGATCAAGCACTAGAGGACCGCAAGGTGGAAGAAGCAAAACCGTGGGTGACCATGATCACCATGAACAATCAATTTCAACCATCAAATCTCACATTGGGACTACATTCTCGGTCAAGTGAAAGGATAGGAGGTCAATCTACCTTTGATCACAATTGGAAGGGTCAAAATGCATTTAAGGAGAAGTTGGAGGGCAAGATGCCAATTTGAGGGAAACCTTATTTGAAAATTCAAAGGTGGAAGATATATAATTCTTGGCCAATAATCAAATCCACCAAAACATGGCAGCCAACTAATGATTTTCGGCCATGAAGAATCAAAGCCACAAAACATGGCTGAAAATGAAACCCACCCACAAAACATGAAGAATCAATCCCACTACTTTAAGTATTATATTGTATTTCTTTATTTGGTGTGAACTTTAGCTTTGTATTTCTTTATTTGGTGTGTACTTTAGCTTTGTTGGACTTATTCTTGCTGGCCTTCTATATAATGTGGCTGAAACTACAAGGAATCATCAACCTACATGAAAATTCAATCCAAATTTGAGAGCTTCTCAACTTCAATTCCAACTCCTTGGTGGTTTTGGTCATCATTGCACACTTGTGGGCATTGGTAAGAAGTTTACAAGTCTTCTTTTGAGTATTAGAAGTCTTGGTTAGCTTGGTTAATTTCAAGGTTTTGTAAGTAGCTAGGTGAATTTAATGACATATGTTCATTAGGGGTGCCTAGTCTAGATTCGATCTTGTATTGCCTTCGATAATACTCTTTGTTTCCATTCTCTATCTCTCCATCATTGTATCAATCTTGTTGTATTTTTGATAATCTATATGTGAAGTGTTTTCTTGTGTTCATCACTTTGCAAATCCATGATTATCATTGTTCCATTCACTAAACAAACCCGAACTAGAGCTTGAATTCTCCAACTGTGTTGTATGCTCACTAAACCAATCTTGGGAACTTATTCAATTGCTTAAGAAATCTACATCAAGATGTCTGCCAACTGAGAATCATGGGAACGTGTGATGTAGCAATGGTTCCCTCCACTATGGCATCCCTCAAGAAGTGACAATCCACTTCCATATGTTTCGACCGTTCATGAAAAACAGGGTTCTGAGCCAAATGCAGTGCTGCTGACTATCGCAAAATACCTGCATTGGCCCCTTCGTGCAAATCCCAATACTCTGGAGAAGTCCCTTAAGCCACTTCAACTCACAAGTCATTTTTGCCATAGCCCGATATTCTGCCTCTGCAGAGGAAAGTGAAACTGTAGCCTGTTTCTTGGTCTTCCAAGAGACAGGTGAAGCACCAAGAAATACCATCCATCCAGTAACTGATCTCCGTGTTTTGGGACAAGCAGCCCAATCTGAATCACACCACCCTATCAGCTTCAGATTACAATCTCTCTGAAGCAGAACACCCTGTCCCGGGCTACCCTTCAAGTAACGTACTACTCTCAAGGCTGCTGCCCAATGATCCTCCTTTGGTGCCTGCAAAAACTGAGACAAAATGTGCACCGAAAAACACAAGTCTGGCCTAGTGAAAGCCAGATAGATAAGCCTACCCACAAGCCGCAGATACTTCTCCCCATTGGCCAGGTCCGAACTTGTCGAAGCTGCAAGTTTCGGATTCTGCTCCATCGGAAATGACACGGGCTTCACTCCCAGCAGTCATGTCTCAGATATAATATCCAGAGTTTATTTTCGCTGATACAAGAAAATACCCTCTGCACTCCTCGCCACCTCTATGCCCAAAAAATATTTGAGCTTCCCCAGATCCTTCATGTGAAAATAGGTACTCAAATATTTCTTGAACTCTGCAAGTTCCTTGGGATTGTTCCCCGAAATAATCAAATCATCCACATACACCAAAACATTCATCCTAATCCCCTACTTCGAAAAAGTAAATAGTGAGTAATCCGAATAAGACTGAACAAACCCATACCTCCGCAATGCTGCTGTCAGCTTTGCAAACCAACATCTGGGGGCCTGCTTCAACCCATACAACGATTTTTGAAGTCTACACACTTGGCCATCTCTCCCTTTGCCGAAACCAGGAGGAACCCGCATGTACACCTCCTCCGTTAGATCTCCATGCAGAAAGGCATTGTGAACATCCATCTGGTGTAGTTCCTAATCCTTTGCCGCTGCAACTGCTAGAAAAGTCCTGACAGTCACCATCTTCGCCAATGGTACAAACGTATCAGAGTAATCAATGCCTTCCACTTGGTGATTGCCAAACACAACCAACCGTGCCTTGAGCCTCTCAACCTGCCCATCTGAATGATACTTGATCTTATAAATCTACCTACTCCCCAATGCTTTCTTACCAGCTGGTATGTATTAACCACAAAATCTCGAAGACGAACAGAAGGAACCCGAGTATGCATACCTCTACCCAAATGCACAACCGGATCCCCTTTGTCTCGCACCTCAGCCCCATCCATCACAGATTGCTGCTGCTGGCTGCTCTTGGCAGCGACAGGTGGCTGCGGAACAGCCGCGGGATCTCCCCCTGCCGCCGCTGGACCCGTCACAGCTGGTGGCGCCACAGTGGTGCTAGGCGAAGCCAAAGAGGAAGGCACCTCCAGTAGGTCCTCATCTTCCTCAAACTCATCCTGTACAATGTCAACCAAGTCCGGTGCAACAATATGTTCTTCAACCAAAGCAGCGGAGAAAGGAAACACAGATTCAACAAATTTAACATCACGGGAGACAAAATATTCACGGGTCTCCAAATCATACAACTTCCAACCCTTTTTTCCAAACCGATATCCCACAAAGATACACCGACGACTTTTACTAGAAAACTTATCAAATTTGGCTATCAAGTTATGGGCATAGCACAAAGAACCGAAAACACGTAGCTCAGACATAAGAGGTTTCACACCAAACAGACATTCATACGGGGACTTATAATTTAACAATTTTGAGGGAGTCTGATTTATCAGATAGCCAGCAGTTAAAATACATTCACCCCAAAACTGCACAGGAAGATTAGCCTGAAATTTTAAAGCACGAGTTACATCTAATATGTGCCTATGTTTTCGTTCAACTCTACCATTCTGTTGGGGGGTGCCCACACAAGAGGTTTGGAAAATAATATTTCGATCAGTCAAAAAATTCCTAAGACAAAAGAATTCAGTTCCATTATCACTCCGCACCGTTTTAACTTTAGCAGTAAATTGACGTTCTACTAAAGCTAAAAAATGGGTAAACAATTCAAACACCTCAGTTTTATCACGCATCAAGTAAATCCAAACACCCCAAGTAAAATCATCAACTATAGTGAGAAAGAAACGAGCACCACATGAAGATAAAGTATGATAGGGACCCCACAAATCATAATGGATTAATTCAAAAGAAAAACATGCTTTTTTTTACTCGGGGTGTTTGGATTCACTCAATGAAAATAAATCACGACTCTGTTTAACATGGTAACACACATCACAGGACTCAGTCAAGCGATCACTAGAAATAAACTCAAAGAGTAGGTTCTTCACGATCTTAGCTGAGGGATGCCCCAATCTTTGATGCCAAACAACCGGATCCTGCTGATCAACAACTCGATTTGCCTGAACACCAAAGCCACCCATGAAGTAGTAGAGTCCCCCCTGCCTTTCACCGATTCCAATCAGCATCCTCGAACGTCACCTGAATAACACGGCCAGATTTAACACAGTGTACCACACAGTCAGTATCATTAGCCAGATGCGAAACAGAGATAAGGTTGCACAACAAATGAGGTACATAATGAACATTGTTCAAGGTCAAGTGACTAGACAATCTGACCGTTCCACTTTTCACCGAAATAACCTTACTACTCTCATGAAGACCAACAGTGCAAGAAGGCATATCATGTAAATTGGACAACAAAGACAAGTTACCTTTGACATGATTCGAAGCACTCGTATCTATAAGCCATAAATTGGGCAGAAACTCTCCACTCAATTGATCATCTGTGCTCGTATTACCCAAACGAGAAAGCAGCTGTTGCATTGCTCAGAGCTCACACTCGGAATACCTGAAACAAGTGCTGAATCACCGCTGCCCACCGTGGCACCTCCACTGGTCGCCGGACAGGCCACTACCCGCGCCTCAGCAGCGCGAGGTCGCGCCGCTGCACCTGCTACCGGTCTGCCTCCTTTCCCACGGCCAGCGCCGCGATCAGGGTTGGCCTTCCCACGGTATTGAGGCCGTTCTCCCCACCATTCCTGATATCCATTCTTCCCAAAGCAGGTAGATTCCTCATGCCCAATCCTACTACAGTAAGTGCAAGTGACATTAGGAAGGAATCTCGATTCATACTCAAAAGTACCTGTATGCGGGACGTTCACAGCAAAAGTCATCACATCCGCCCGGTCAGATTTGACAGAACTGTTCCAGATTTACAGTTGCTCCTCTTGATTCATTGCCTTAAACGCCCAATCTAAGGTGGGTAGTGGATTTTGCGGCAAGAGTTGAGAACGAAGGCTCCCAAATTGCTGCTGGTCGGTTCCTTCATCAGCCATGGAGCCAAGATAATACGGAGAAGAGGGGTCAATTCGCCGATAAATAATCTCCGCATCAGGGTCATCAGTCCCGATCTTCGGGTTCAGGGGGTTCGCCGGAGCCGGCGTCTGCTGGTTGGTGCCGGGGGTCGTGGTCTTCGATCCTTCATCAGCCATGGTGAAGGAGATCCGGGGGGGGGGGGGGGGGGCTCAAAAAAATCGAAGGTGGAGGCTAGGGTTTTTTATTTCGTGGCTCTGATACCATGATGAGAAATATTTTTCTGTATTCATTATGAACTTGTACAAAGAGTTTATATACAGCTAACATAATAAACCTACGATGCCCAAAATACACTTAACTATACAATATATCCAACAATATCCAATCAAAATGCAAGTAACACAAAACAACTGAGATGAAAAGTACTTAAAAATCTACATAGAATAGATCTAATCAAAACACACGTAACATAAAACAGCTGAGAAGAAAAGTACTTTGGAGGGTTTAACAACTGCTTGCCCCTTTTTAAGTTCATGGCAATCACATTTCTCCTTGTATTTTCCTCTGCTTGAGATGGTAGCTTCCCTTAGTTACCTTTCTAACTGTTTGGTGGCTGTTGACAGTTGTGTGATCTGAGTTCCCAAATTATTGATGTACTCTAGTCTCTTGTTGGAACTTTTACATTTCTTCTTGCGCCTTAATATTCATTCCCTGATGCAAGTTATACATACTGTTAGCAAGAATTTTTACCAAATCTTGTAAAAACGTACCTGATTTAACCGACTTTGGTGCAACAACTTGTTTTTATGGCATATTGTTGGAAACGAGGTGGACCCCTATTTCTGTACCTCAGATTGGGATGGTCACGCAACCTAGGTTGTACCTGCTAGAAAATGGATGCGTCTTCGTCTTCTACGGTTGATTCTGAAAATTTCCCAGCAATATTCACCTGTTCCGTACGGTCCTCTTAAAGGGTTGGACACATATCTTTTGGGTGACCAGTGAAATTACAGATACCGCATGCCTTCACTTGTTGTACAGATCGTAAAACCAACTTTTCCACGTGCGATGTCAGTGAATTAATTTTACTTTCAAAGCCATAAACACTTACCTTGTGAGACCCCAAAAATAATAAGGCAATTGTAATTGGTATTACTTATAAATAGATTTTAATTTTGGTCTCGATTGAGTATTTAAAGAAATTTTGGGATTGAGTTCACAATTAAGGAATTTAATCCCTTAATTGATTTAAATAAATATAAACAAATAATGATAATACCAATAAATAAACTAAATAAATAAGACGCAACTTAGTAAAACCAAGAGTAAAAATAAAGAGGAAAAGTAAGCCAGCAATGTGAGATGCTGCAAACTCATGAGTTTGTATGTGTTCAGGACTCTTATCTTAACAGACTGATTTTGAACATGGGAGGAAAATATGGATAACACACGAAACGTAGCTGATTAACGATATAGCTTATTCCTAGTTGACTGCGAATCAAATACAATTTTCAGTATCTCTTCCTCGCGTCGTTCTTTCCCACGGACTCGGCCTCCACTTTCTCTAATTTCCTCTCTCGATAGATTACTGCTCCGCTCGAAAAGAATTCAGTTCTTGAAGGAGGAGGAGGAAGGCCCATAGCACATCATCAACGCAGGAGAAGCTATTTGTTGTCAAAACATGCGACGTACCCTGAACGATGGCCTTTTAATAAGACAGGAAAAGAGGAGTTCTGAGGCACCGACTTCTCTTGTCACAGGTAAGAACACCCACTACTTCACAAAATCAGCTATGCTTGCAAAGAGGGTTTTGTAATTGGAGAAGTTTTGAGCTATATCTGGGTGATTATTCTTTGTTGATGGAGCTGGAGATGTAGAGAAGGCATATGTGTAGAAGTTGAGCAGCCTTTGTTTTTAATTAGCTTGGAAAGAACAAACAAACCTATTTATATAAAGGGGAATTTAAGATGGATACGTAGGTATGCAGTACACGTAGGTGTATATGATAGATGCCGGTGGACTGATCAGTATATATATTTGTTGCTGATGCATAAATAGATTCAATATTAACACTATCGATGTCGATTCAAGATTTTGATTCTTGGAACCATTATTTCGAGGAAATGCATCAAACATACATTTATCACTATATAGGGAATGTGTACACCGATTTTTTGTGATTTTTAGTTCAAGAATTGCTGAATTATGATTTTATTAACTGTGACTGTCTACTAGAATTTGGTCCTACAGAGCAGCAGAGTTTTGAAAATTTATCATAAAATGTATACTTTAAGAAAAATTATGAAATTTTGTATGTACCTGATGAGGGCATCCCAAGTCCATCGACAAGTCCACAGACAAGTGAGTCCAGAGAAGCTGAGGAGGTTCGGGTTCTACACTGAGGCCCAACAATGCTTCAGGATCTAAGTCCATATCAAAGGGATTCACTTGTAGATATCATTGGGCCAATGACAAGAAGCAGAGCAAAGAAGGTTCAAGAGACTCTCAACAACCTTGTACAAGCTTGCCGACAGAATGCTCAATTAATAGTAGAAGCCAATGCCTTGGAGAACAAAGCCGGAAAGGTTCAAATTGCAACTCTCCTTACAATTCTTGAAGAAGAGGCGCAATTCCCCATTCCACAATGAAGAGAAGGCTGTTTCTTGAAGTTCTTGAAGACGCTGAAAGGTTCTTGGACTTTAAAGAGACGTTTCTTGAAGTTCTTGATTTTCTTGAAAATCTTGAATTTCATATTTTGCAGAATCTTGAAGAATCTTGAAATTCTTGAAAATCTTGATTCCGAAATGATTCCGGGAGATTCCAGAAGATTCCGGAAGCTCCCTACACCATTCCACAATGCGCCGTCAACAAGTGGGCCAAACCACCATGGAGTCCATTCCACATCACCAAGTTTGGCCAAGCTCATCAAGAAGCCCACACGCAAGGTCTCCTACATTAGGGTTTGCGAAATTAAGGGTTAAGGTTTGGGGAAAAATAAGGGTTTGTGCATGTTCCCTATTTTGCCATTAGTTTATTAGTTTCCAAAAAGGATCCCTTCTTGATCTCCTTTTTGGAGTGGAATTTTCAATTCCTTTTCCTTCTTGTTTTACTTGTAATTTCGGCTGCCATTAGATTAAGGTGACCGAATTTCCTTTTCTTTTTACCATTACCCACTTCTTTCAAGTTTTGGTATTGTAAAGGAAATCAATCTCTTGATTGGTTTCCCATTCTAATTCTTTTCCTACTTCTTTTAGGGTAGAATTTCGGCTGCCCCTTTCCTTATAAATAGGCAGTCAAAACCACCATAGTAAAACAAGTATTCAGATCTTAAAACTATTAGTTTGAGTACTCTCCCTTTATTGCTTTATGTATTTTGCATGCTTGTGATTTATATATTGCATGAAACTTAGCTTAATTAGGTTCTTTGCTCTACCTAATTAAAATCGCATGTTTCACCTCTTTTCTTACTTGGTTCGAATCCCTTGAGTAAATTAGCTTAGGTTGGTTTGTTTTTGTTAACTGGATTTTCGGGTAAGTTAAGAGTTCATACAAGCTACGCCGCGTAATCAGACTTTCCTCCGCAATTCATCCGCATGTGTACCTTGGTCCACATCAGTACCATTCAGACAGTTGGTTTTAGCTACCTGCAAATTTTCGTGCCCATTGGACCTGTAATTTTCGAGTTATAAATTTTTAAAGATGACAGTTCTGTACAGGGATTTTTCAGAAAATCAGTGAATTACGAAAGCAATATTTAAATAACCCTATTTTGGAAAATTCTGAAACTTATGCAGTATGTTAAAGGGACATAGTTCTACCTTTTTGTCAAATTTCATCTAAAGGCGATCTGTATTTTGAGAGATATATGCATTTAAAGCTGGTTGCTCTGCATAGTGTTTTTCAGGAAAACACTGGATTGCGATTTTGATAATTAATTATTCATTCTTCCAAAAAAATATGAAATTTTTACATTATCTGTTTTAATCTGCTATTTAGCTACTGGTAAAATTTTGGGTTAATCGGACTTACCAGTTGAGAGGAACATCCACTTAAAGATGACTGCCCTGCATAGAAAGGTTCTGAACCTACGAATTTGAGAATTCAATGCCTTGTTGTCATCCAAACTTACATAGGGGCCTTGAACTTTTACTTTCGGTAATGTGCATGCCTGCATAGGCCTTCGATTAGTAATACGGTGCAACGTTGACTGATTAAGGGTTAATTAATCTACAGGATTGATTGATTGGGGACCTTTAAGTTGGTTATCCTCGCTTGCTAAGGTGAGGGTTCTTGCTATTTTGACACTTAGGTACTACGCGTTTAAAGATAAATATATATACTCGTATATATATGATAAATAGGTATAATTGTTTTCTTCAATATTGTTGAATTGTTTGTGAACTCATGGCTGCCCACGCCATAAAATTATTTTGGACATGAATTTCCCAAAATACCATTTGGTATGTTTTACTAAAAGGAGAGACTTTTGTATTATTCTTACATAAATGATTTCTATGCTTGACAACCATTTCATAAATTGTTTTACGAATGATTTACTCGTCCTCTAGTGCAATAAAATTGTGGATGTGAAATCCCCAAAATATCCTTTTGATTTGCTTTGCAAAACTGCCGACCCTTGTAAGCTTCTTGCGTGACTAAATTCCATTTTTAACAATCTTGTTCTGGTGCTTTTACTTCAACTGCTTATTCGGCTATTTTGATTCCTTGAATTATCTCTCATGGTTGCTTATGACTACTCCTACTGCTACTGTTGACTTAGTGGTCGCCTACTGCTACTGTTGACCTGGTGGTCGCCTACTGCTATGATTGACCTTATGGTCGCCTACTGCTACTGTTGACCTTATGATCCTACTGCTACTGTACTGCTGGATGTCATGCAACCACGGAGTCATGCATTTGTCCTTAGACAGGGAGGAATTTTGTATGATCTCCACCACTTCTCCTTCTCTACTCACTGTCGAGAAAATTGTTTCTCTACAATTACTGGTTTGAATTTGTACTCGCTCTCTAGGGCAAAACTTCTACTGAATTGCAATTATATTTGTTTCGAACTCATTCTTTTTTTCTGGAGTAAAATGTTTAACTTGGTAATCACTAGGGTGACTGGTGCTTTGTGTCGAGCTAACTCTTTGAATATTATTATCTTGGTAATTGCTCTTATTTTATCTTTTTATTTATTTTTTAATCTCTATTCCCTGAAATTCTTACACTACTATTTTGAAAGGGCCGATACTTGAATTGTTATTTTTCTTATCCGTTCAATGTCTTAATACTAGAACTGTGGGCTTTCATAAATCTGAGGACTCTCACGGGCTCACTACTAGAAAAAAAGGCTTTCAATGGCGGTTTTTAAGGGCTTTTAACGGCGGTTTTTGGCCTTTTTGAACCGCCATCTATCTGGCAGCCGTAGAAAGTTAGCGGACTTTCTACACCACCATAGAAAGTGGTCACTTTCTACGGCGGTTTGGAACCACCGTAGAAAGTGGTGACTTTCTAAGCTAAACCACCGTAGAAAGTGACCATTTTCTATGGCGGTTTATTCCCAACCGCCGTAGAAAGTGTTCACTTTCTACGGCGGTGTAGTTATAAACCGCCGTAGAAAGTGGTCACTTTCTATGGCGGTTTATAACTAGAAAGTCTGAGATTCAGACCCAAACCGCGATAGAAAGTGAGAAATTTCTCCCCTATTTAAAAGCAAAAGTTGTTGCTAAAAGTTTAAAATTAATACAAATATCACCAAGATACAACTTGAAATCGCTATTATATTACAGGGGCATAGCGAAAAATATTTGTACAACTATAATATGAACAAGTTTCATTACTATCCATCAACTACGGCTAATGCTCCACAATATAACTAGCGCATATTTTTCTCATAGCATCTATATCCACATTGCTTAATGGAGTGCGGTCGAGCTTGAAGTACTGCAACAGAGTATAAATTCAAACGTAATTGAGTAGCAAAATGAAATACAGTCAAATAAGTTATGAGAAATAAAATACCTTTTCGAATGCCAATGTGTCTGATTTCATTGTGATTTGGTACATGTAGTGCATGACATAGTAGCCACACTCCCAGTTAGACGTTTGCTTTTTATGCTAATGAATATTAGTATACGAGTTAGAAGATCATACAATTGTATATAACATGTCATTGAATAAAAAATTCAATAAGAACCAATTTTACCTTAACTACTATCCATTCAGGTTGCATATGCACATTTCTAAGCAATCCTAAGAAAGCTTGATAATTAAACATCACCCTATAAAAATGAAAGCGGAATGAAAATAATTAGCAACATCATATGTATATATGATTGGCATTAGAAATTATATATGCATTCTAATATTAGTTTATATATATAACTCAATCGTGCATAAGTATTACTGCCTCCTCTTTCTGGGGTTTTGTAAAGAATCAAACATGTACACAATCTTTTCAATTGGTCTAATGGCTATAAGCATCCAATGTTCACTGCAAACCAAAATTTTAATGACCTTAGATCTTTAAATCAGTGTTTCTTAAAAATTAGAGAAACGCTTACAGTGTTTACCCCTGAAGATACCGCACCAGATAAATTTCTTTATTCCGATCCTTCAAGTTTCGTGCAATGTAGTGTACTCTATCTTCATATGTGTTTCCTAGTGCCGTGACATGATCAGCTGAGAGAAACCCTATCCCCTTCCGTTCATTCCTTTCAACCAAATCATGTAAAACTCTAGAGAATTTACATTATCATGCATCATTGGTTAGTCTAGGTACATGGAATGCATACTATATATAACAATAATATGAAATAGGTTATAAAATTAAGTGGAAACTTACTTGGTGAAAAATTGCATCAAACAGTTTGTGACCATGTTTTCTCTTGACAATAATTCACCGATATCCATTCGATCCATTGCAATAGGATGATCCACACCTATGATATCTCTTGTCAATTGAAACAAGAAGCAAGTGAAGTTCGAATCTCACTTCTAACACGACCAGCCTCTGGGGTAAAGTATTCACCTTTTTTGTTTGTGTGAGCCTATCTCCAAAGTAGATGCCGGCCTGGCCTTGCATAAGGTTCTTCCCCTTCTTCTTCGGACGGACCGTCCTCTAAAGGCTTCTTCCCAGTTGCAATCAAAGCCTCTTCATGCAAATTCTTCTTTAGCAGTCGGTACCCACCGCGAGATAAATTATGGTAAAAAGAATTTAAAGTGGCATTCTTTTGCGTTTTTTCACGAATTGCCTAGAGAAAAATATAATGAAAAGTGATTATCCATAAACTGAGCAATTTCAAATATCCAACAACAAGAAGGAAATGAATTTCAAAAACCCACCTTCCATTCTTCTGTTTTGCGGCTAGCCTTAAACTTAAGCCATGTCTCCCTAGGGAGATATTTATATTCAAGGCATGGGTCCTCACCCTGCAAGTCACCATTTACATATCTACCTAAAAATGATTTCCAATCTTTCCAACGTTTACCGGCATAAGAAATTCACTTGGTTTCGAGTTCTTCGGTTGATTCAAAAACAAATAATGCCTACAATAAACAGTAGAAGTACAAATTTAGATAAATTTGGGTTCATTTGTATGAATGGGTAAACAAACAATGCATTACAATTTTGTATAATACCTGTATTTCCATCCACACTCTCTTCTTGATCTCGTCGGGAACTTTGGGCCATGATGTATATTCCATAATGTCCACTTTGCTCCGGGCCATGAATGCTACGAATGTAATCCACTTCGTATGATAATTTTTAGCGTCATTTTTTGAATTGAACGAAATCTCAAGAGTTTTTCCCTTCATACGCATTTCCAAAAGATCGTTGCAATTTGTAGGCCCTCTACCTCTTTTAGATATAGTATAAGACCCATCTCTATTGCGCTCTCCCTCATCACTATGCTCCTCATTGCGTTTTCTTTTTCGGGCCATTAGCTTACCTTAAACTTCATGTAAAGACAAAGAGAAAACAAGATAACATATTTGCATTTAAAGAAAAGCTTTAATTTCAAAACCCACGCGCCACTGAACACTTTAAACCAAAGGAGACAAAAAACAAGAATGCTTGTAATGTTTAAATTTTAAAGGCAATGTACATTTCGCAACGTCAACTATTGACAACTAGCATAATTCAATCATTTCTACTAAAGGAAAAAATCAAAATATAGTGAGAAAGGTAAAAGCTTAAAGGAGGAGTACTTCACTCCTAAAAAATACTCTCCTTCCCTAAAACAAGAGAAGTACTTTGTGCTTTTGCAATAAAGAAGCTTTACATTGATGTAAAGATAGCCTCACTTTCAATAGATTAGGGGCATTCATGACATTAAACCAAGGGAGGAACACACTTTCAACTCAACCAAGCATTATCCTCCTTGCCACTAAAGGAGAAACACTAAATCGCATAATGTAAAAGATTTAAGGAGAAGTGATATTTCAAACTATACAGTTATGAAAGAAATCCCCCTCATCACGGAGAACGACTCACAAAGCATATTTCACGCATTTCAAACAAAGATAAGGGAAAGCGAAGAGGAGATAGTGATATTTGCAATACACAAGTGCCATTATCCAACTTAAACCAAAGGAGCCCCAAAAAAGTGGACTTATAAAAGGTACCATTGATAAAGTGCTTCACATTTCACAACCAACAACTAATGAGAAAAATCATGTCTACTAAAGAGAAAAACCAAAATATAGGGAGAAACGTAAAAGCTTAAAGGAGGTGTACTTCACTCCTAAAAAATACTCTCCTTCCCTAAAACAAGATAAGCTACACTCAAAAGGTACTTTGTGCTTGTGTAATAAAGATGCTTTACATTGATGCAAAGATAGCTTTACTTTCAATATATAAGGGGCATTCAAGACATTAAAACAAGGGAGCCCCAAAGAAGGACCCTATAAAGCTCAACAACCAAGCATTTTCCTCATTATCACTAAAGGAGGAACACTAAATCAACTAAGAACCGAAATCAAACACCAATGTTCTCAAATTAATCAAGAAAAACCGAAATCAACATTGTGATTCTCATCTTAGTGAAGGAAAATCGAATTGAAGAAGGGTACTTAATTGAAATCCCAATCAAACACCTAGGTTCTCAACTTATGTAGGACAAAACACGAAATTCAACAACCAAACCAATTCAACCAACAATCGATAAATCCCAAAACAATCCAATCAGTCATCACTAGCATTAAACCCGAAATCAACATTATATTGTGCACAAAAACCCTAGTCCAATAGGAAATAATTACAAAATGGAAGGTAACATTGCAAAAGCTTTAAAATGCAAGCATAGAAGTTGGCCAAACCTTATGTAGGATTGCACTCCTACATCCAAGGCCAAAAATATTGTTGGGGAAAATGGAAGAAATGGTGGCCACTACCCCACGACACACAAAGACCGAACATTGGTCCTCGATGACTGATCAGCACGCCAAGCAGCCGTCGGGAAGTTGCGAGAAAGGGGCGGAGTTCGTCGGGTCCCGGGCGCGAAGAAACCGAACCGGGGCTGGAGAAGGGAGAGGGAAACAAGGGAGAAGCAGGGGAGAAGAAGGGGAAAAGAATAAGGAAAAGAGAGGTCTAAGTTCAAATATTTTGAACTTAGACCGACGGGTTGGTTCTACGGTGGTTCAACTGAAAACCGCCGTAGAACCAACTTTCTACGGCGGTTCAAAGTGAAACCGCCGTAGAAACTTTCTACGGTGGTTTCACTTTGAACCGCCGTAGAAAGTTGGTTCTACGGCGGTTTTCAGTTGAACCACCGTAGAATGTTTGGTTCTAAAGCGGTTTTTCGTGAACCGGCGTAGAAGAGGGGAAAACAATTGGAGCCAATTCCCGCGCGGGCATATTTTGCTATTATTTTTTTTTTCATTTTCATAAATTAACCCCACAATTTTGTAAATATAATATTACATACCCAATTTACATTATATTTATTAATTATGTACAGAAGCTCGACTTTTATGAACCATTTAATAATTAAATTTCAAAATTTCCCTTGAACCATTTGCATTTAATTAAATTTCACGTACTATTACACAATAATTATAGGTAAAAGATCAAAATTAATAAATTTCGTAGATATACATGTAAGCTTCGATAAAGTAATAAGCTTCATTATCTTCCCTAAATTTTCTGCGTTTCGACTTGGGCGAACGGGATAAAATAATCAAATCGATAAATGCATTAAGTAAGTAGTATAAGAAAAATTAATGCTTAAGGGCCCAATAAAAAAAAAAAGAAATACTTACTGGAATTCATTAGCTATATATATATATTTATGTTTATATATATATATATATATATTGCAATTAAGGACGATAATATTAATCAAATATGTATAGTGAAATACATTAAATTTAGTATGTTGCAACATATAATGTATTTTTTTTACTTGCACCGGTTGATCATTATTAATTTGCATATCCAATATTACAGGGGAATGCAGGGGAGAAGCAGGGGAACTGTGAGGAAATTAGAGATATTAATTAGACCAACAAATTTGAATTTAGACCGGCAGTTTATTCTAGGCAGTTCAAGGAAGAACCGCCGTAGAAAATACTTTCTACGGCGGTTCAAACTGAAACTGCCTCACCTTTCTACGGCGGTTTCAATTTGAACCGCCATAGAAAGTATTTTCTACGGCAGTTCTTCCTTGAATCGCCGTAGAAAAATGGAAACAATTGAGCACATTTTGATCCGTTCAAGCAGGATAAGACGTTCTTATTGAACGCATATGATCCCTCACATAGGGCTCAACTTCTTCAGAATTGCGCAGTATGTAGAGATGCGCCTTCATCAATTCAACATTAAAAGGAGTAAGCATTTTTCTTCCCCTTGTGCCCATACCTGTAATCCTCCCATCGTGCTGATTCTTAGATATTCCAACTGATGCTGTATCGGCCAAGTACTCAGTGCAAAACTCAATTACCTCCTCAGCTATATAACCTTCAACAATACTAGCATCAGGACGATAACGATTCTTAACATACCCCTTAAATACTTTCATATATCGCTCAAACGGGTACATCCATCGCAAATGAACAGGCCCGCAGAATTTTATCTCTCTAACCAAATGAATCACCAAATGTACCATAATATCAAAGAAGGCGGGTGGAAAATACATTTCTAATTGACAAAGGACAACAATTATTTCATCTTGTAACTGATCAAGTCTTTCGCGCACGATAACCTTGCTACATATAGCATTGAAGAAGAAACAAAGTCTTGTTATGCTGGACTTAACATGCTTGGGCAACATCGAGCGAATAGCTACAGGCAACAATTGTTGCATTAAGGCATGGCAATCATAAGACTTCAAACTAGCCAGTTTTAAATCTTTCAATGAAACAAGTCTACTTACATTTGAAGAATATCCGGATGGAACTCTCTTTTCTGGACAAAGTGTGACAGGAAGGGGCTAGATATGTGTGTTGTCCTCGAGTTAACGGTGCTAAATTTGATCTTATGTTCATATCAACCATATCAAGTCTCGCGTTATAACCATCCTTAGTTTTACCAGGTATGTTCAAAAGCGTACCTAACAGGCTTTCACAAATATTTTTCTCAATATGCATAACGTCGAGACAATGTCTGACATCCAAGTTCTCCCAGTATGAAAGTTCAAAAAAGATAGATTTTTTCTTCCAACAACATGTATCATTATTGCTGGACTCCGAAGGTTTTCCAAACTCCACATTAATGTCCGTCACACGAGCTTTCACCTCTGGCCCGCTCAAGGGTTCTGGAGCTTTTCTAAACTCTTGAAATCTATTGAATGCTCTTTTCATACGGCGATACGGATGAGTTTCGGGAAGAAATCTACGATGCCCAAGGTATACTGTCTTCCTCCCATGTGCAAGCTGACAAAAATCTGTACTCTGCTCACATATAGGGCATGCTTTATGCCCTTTAACAGAGTACCCAGACAAGTTTCCATATGCAGAAAAATCATTAATGGTACAGAACAACATGGCACGTAATGTGAACATTTCTTCACGGTATGCATCAAACACAAGTGCGCCTTCATCCCATAACTTTTTCAAATCTTCAATAAGAGGAGCAAGATACACATCAATGTCATTTCTTGGTTGTCGTGGGCCTGAAATCATTAGAGACATAAGTATATACTTACGCTTCATACACAAGTAAGGCGGCAAATTATAAATAACCAACATCACCGCCCATGAGCTATGTGTGCTACTCAGACTGCCAAACGGGTTCATTCCATCAGTACACAAACCAAGCCTCAAATTTCTAACTTCTCCCCCAAATGAAGGATACATTGAATAATTTTTTTCCACTGATCCGAGTCTGATGTATGCATTATCACCTTGTCATTATCACTGGGAATACTACGATCTGAATGCCATGTCATAAGTTTTGCATCTTTTGCATTAGCGAACAACCGTTTAAATCTCAATATTTTAGGAAGATACCACAGAATCTTAGCCGGCAACCCCTTCTTTTGCGCATCAGAACTGTCTTCAACCTCATCACATAGCTGCTTGTTTTTGTATCGTGAAGTTTTACACTTAGGACAAAGCAATAAATCCTTATACTCATTCCTGTTGAGGACGCAATTGTTTGGGCAAGCGTGGATCTTCTTATACTCCTTACCCATTTGACACAATATTTTTTTTGCCTCATAAATTCGATCTGGAAGTTCATTATCTTCTGAAAGCATATCTTTCAATACCCTCAATAAGGCTGTTAAACTAGTATCTGACCACCTATTTGCAGCTTTCAAATTAAACAACTTCAAAACACTAGACAAGCGTGTATATCTGGTGCAAACGTTGTATAGAGACTTCTCATTGTCACCCAAAATGGAAGCAAGAACTTCCGATTTATCAGCAAAATCCTCGGCCATATCCTCAATCATGTCATCTAATCGATCTCTAGTAATCCCATCATCTCCTTTTGCATGAGATTTTCTTTGCTCAGGTAAACTATCAATATTTTCACCATGCCAAATCCACAATTTATAAGAAGGATCAAATCCGTTCCGATATAAATGGAATCTTATTGTATCTGAGTTATCAAACCGCGCACCATTTTTACAAGATTTACATGGACAATGGACGTACTTTGTATTCTTATAAGCCAATTCAATGAAATTCTCAACTTCTTTCGCATAAAAATCGGAGGTCTAATCACCATACAATAAGATATTTCGATCCATGCGTAACTAACATCTTGAAATAATTAAAAAAATCAAATAATAATTCAACAAACAATGTAGAAAGTATCAAGTTGCATACTTGTCTTAGCACATGTCATACTAATGTTACTCATATAATCAAAACAAATATAATACCTCAATGAAAAAAATAATGCATAACCAACACAAGCGCAATAGACATAATCAAATGAAGAAGAACCCATAAGTTTTTCATTTATGCCTTTTATCAAACACATGCAATGCATAAAAAAAATAATACACACTCTAAGTAGTGCTAATTATATGAACATCATCCAATAAAAATCAAACACTATAAATCAAATCACATCACCAAGAAACTACATAGTATAACTAAATAGGGTTCCACAATACTAAGGTTCACCATATACATGGATTGTAACTTTAATTTTCAGTACTCTACCATAAATAAAAATAAATTCAATATACACATATCTAAAGTACAAGAATAAGCAATTACTGAGAAATTTTAGAAGTTTCTAACCTTAAGGTGGTAAATTTTATCTTCAAATGATGATTCTTTACATCAAACGTGCAAGACTGTAGTAGAAATTTGGAGAAGAAGACTTTCGGCCGCAATATGGAGATATACGTTGTTATTTAGGGTTAAATACATCAATACAATGGCGGTTTTTATATAAACCGCCGTAGAAAGGGACCTTCTACGGCGGTTAATTGAAAATATGCCGTAGAAATGGACTTTCTACAGCGGTTGGGACAAACCGCCGTAGAAAGTATGGACTTTCTATGGCGGTTTGCTTATAAACTGCCGTAGAAAGTCCCTTTCTACGGCGGTTTGATTATAACCGCCTTAGAAAGTCCCTTTCTACAACGGTTTATTTTTAAACCACCGTAGAATGTCCGTATTTCTTTTATAACAACAGTTTTCTCTTTTCCGCCGTTAAACCGCAGCCGTTAAAGCTCTATTTTATAGTAGTGGCTATATTCTAGTAGCTCACCCTCTTTTTCAAAACCTTATTTTGTACAGGTACCTAAGCTATTGGGTCTTTTCATACGGCGAGGTCGACTAGACGAGGTTAAGGATTGCTAGAATACCTTGATGATAAGACTAGATACTAGCTTGGAATGGGATGATCTTGTTGAGCGACCATCCCACTACCCTCGATATATAAATTATAAAGATTGTACCTTTCGAATTTATTAAAGCAAATTATGTATTAAAAAATAATTTATAGTTTGCTCCTGTTATCAACTGTGGGCATGAGCCCTGAATGGTGTCACCTCCCTCTGTGTATGGCACTGAAGGGGGGGTCGGGGTGGGGCGTCACATACCTCACTCACACGCTTGGTAATTCCGGTGCGTGCTGAAAATTGTTGCCTTGACTCAGTAGTCCTCTTGATAAGAGCGTGAGCTTCAACATCAACATGTATTTTTCTCTTGAAGGCACCTCCACTTAATTGTAGCATCAATTGTTGTCCTGTCCCCCAGCAGCAATCCTTCATAAAAATATTGAAGCAATAATTGGTCAGGAATCTAATGCCAATAAGGACAACTATTAGATAATCTCTTAAATATTTGTCAATATTTATAAAATTTTTCACCATACAACTACTTAGTGCTACAAATATCCATCCTAATAGCATCAGTTTTTTTATGCACGATAAAAATTTTCATAAAATGTTTTTGCATTTTAGCCCATGTATTGATAGAGGTAATTAGGGTTAACTTTGAAACCAAACATTAACTTCTGCAGTTTGAGTAAAGGGAAATCTAGCAAATTTAACGTACTCTTCAGATACCCCCTATTACGCAAAGTCCTACAAACTTTCAGAAATTCATTTAGAAAAATTTTAGGATCTTCCTCAACCAATCCATGATATCTAGGAAGTAAATTCAAATAGGAAGATTTTAGTTCAAAATCAACAGTTAGTGCTGGAAGCACTATGCATAGAGATTGAAAACTATGGTTGTCTGGGCGGACTGGACGTTGATCCGGCGAGGTCAAGGGGTTGCTCGAACTGAGGGTTTGACTGGATCAAGCTGGGGCTAAAACCGGATGATGTCATATATATGTATACAAAATATAAATAGTATATTAATGAAAACATGCTTTAATTTTATCATTTTTAACTTTTAAAATATATTTTCTTTACAACAATTATATATTTTTTCAGATTTTACAACTAACTTAAACATTAAAATTCATTACTATAAAACCCAATAAGTAAATCAAATATAAAATATTTCTTATTTTCTATTGAAAAATATGTAAAATTATATTACTAAATTTTTATTAGAAAAAAAAAAGAGATAAAATTTGATGAAAAGAAATGAAACGTATTATAAGTTAATACATGAAAAAATTAAACAAACTTTAATTGAAAGAAAACAACTAATAAAAATTATGATAGTCTTAATTTTATAAATGTTAAGAAATAACAATAAAATTAAGGCTTAAATATTATTAACCCCCTGTGTTGATAGGGGAGTGTGACATTTGCCCCCTTGTATTTTTTTAATTCGTCTTTTGCCCCCTGTGACCATAAGTCAAATATTTATATATAATGCAATGACTTTTATAATCCTCCTCTATTAAGCATTATTTTTTTTGACAACAATACCCCAAACTGATTAAATATTAACAGTAAAAAGATAAATCAACTATTAAAAATTAAAATAATTTTGGTGAGTGGCGTGAGATTATCAATAAAATTACGAAACAAAGTTATTTAGGGGGAAAAAATCTCATGATATGGCTCAAATAAAAACATGCCTATGTAATGAAGGCTCCGTTTGAATAAGTATTTCAAAAATATTTTGATAAAAGTGTTTTTCAAAAATATTTTATAAAAGATGTTTTTGAAGTTTTTTTTTTTAATGAAATATGTGTTTCGACAAGAATTCTATAAAAACATTTTTTGAGTTAAAAATAGTTTAAAAGATATTTGATAAAGTATTTTAAAAAAATATATTTAAATTATGTTTGATGCAGGAAATTATATAAAATTTTTATTTATTGTACATAAACCATTTTCTTTTTCTTTTGGGTGGGCAGGGGTCGGGCTTGCGGGAGGTTCAGGATCTGGATTGGGGTTGGGTCAGGTCCAGGTCTGGGGTCGGATCGGGTTCGGGGTCAAGGTTAGGGTTGGGTCCTGGGTCAAGGTTGGGGTCAGGTCCGAGGTCAGGGTCGTGCGGGGTTCAGGCTCCAGGTCGGGGTCACGTGGGAGTCATGATCGGGGTCACGTGGGGGTCAGGATCAGGGTCGGGTCTGAGGTTAAGGTCGAGGTCAAGTCCGATTCTGGTTCCAAGTCAGGCTCCAGGGTCCAGTCTGGGTCCAGGGTTGAGGTCGGGGTCAGGTCTATGGTCAAGGTTGGGGTCGGATACGGGTCCAAGTCTGTGGTCGGGGTCGGGGTTGGGTCGGGGTTGGGTCGGGTCTGGGGTTGGGGCCTGGGTCAGGGTCGGGGTCGAGGTTCAAGGTCAGGGTATGGGTCCAAGTCCTAGGTCAGGTCTAGGTCCGGGGTTAAGGTCGAGGTCGGGGTCGGGGTCGGGTCCAGGGTCAAGGTAGGGGTCAGGTTGGGGTCCGGGTCTGGGTCCAGGTCCGGGGTCGGGGTCCGGGTTAGAGTCCAGGTCCTGGGTTGGTGTCGGGTCTGGGGTCGGGTCTAGGTCCAGGTCGAGTTTGGGCTTGGGTCCGGGTTTGGGGTCATGGTCAGGGTATGATCCGGGTCCAGGTCCGTGGTCGGGATCGGGTCGGGGTCGGTGTCAGTTTCGGGTCCTGGGTCGGGGTCGTGGCCGGGGAAGGGGCCAGGTCGGGTCCAGGTTTGGGGTCAAGTCCGGCCGGAGGTCAGGGTCGGGGCCTGGGCAGGGTCAGGTCGGGTTGTGGGGGCAGGTCTAGAGTTAGTGTCAGGATCAGGGGCGAGGTCGGGGTGATGTCGGGTGGGACCTAGGTCGAAACATGGGTGGGGATAGGGTCGAGGTTTGATCGGGGGCGAGGCTAATATTGAGGTCAGAACGGGGGAGGGGGACAAGGTTAGGGCCTTGTCGTAATGGGGCCGATGTCCGGTCGGGGACGGAGCCGAGGTCGAGGTCGAGGTCGAAATGGGGGTGAGGCTGGGTCGAGGTCGAGGCGATGTCAGGGTGGGTCCGAGGTTGGGGGCGAATTGAGGGAGGGACAGGCTGACCCACAAGTTTATTTTAAAATGATTTTAAAATTTTTAAGTATTTTATAAAAATTGTGATAGTGTACTTTAAATACATTTACATCAAATTATTTTTTTAAAATATTTTGCAATTTCTTGTCCAAACACCATATTTAAGTTTTCTATACTCTTAAAACGCTAAAAACGTTTTTGAAGTACTTGTCCAAACATGACTGAAATCTTTTATTCTATGAATTTTTCATAAACACCACTAAAAAATAATGGTCTTCCATTATTTTTTAGTGGTGTTTATGAAAAATTCATAGATTAAAAGATTTCATTACATAAACATGTTTTTATTTGAGCAAAATCATGAGGTTTTTTCCCCTAAATAACTTTGTTTCGTAATTTTATTGATAATCACACTCCACCCACCAAAATTGTTTTAAGTTTTAATAGTTAATTTATTTTTTTACTGTTAATGTTTAATTAGTTGAGGGTAGTTCTGTCAAAGAAAATAATGCTTAATAGAGGAGGGTTATAAAAGTCATTGCATTATATATAAATGTTTGACTTATGGTCACAGGGGCCAAAAGACGAATTAAAAAAACACAGGGGGGCAAAGGTCACACTCCTCTATAAACACAGGGGGGTTGATAATATTTAAGCCTAAAATTAACATTAGTTTTGATTGCTCAATTAATAGATGGTTAGAAAGTCTGTGATTCATATTAAAAATAAGTTAAAACAATGTTTACACAAGAATAAATAATGGTATAGTGGCAAGTACTTATGTTTTTTGTATGGATGACCAAGGTTCAAATCCCATTGAATGCAAAATTTTTAAAATTTGAATAATTCGAAAAAATGGTAAAAACCAGTTCGTTTCCGGCCCAACCCGGTTTTTGACCAATTTCATTTACTTCCGATTTTTTGCATTTTTTGAACCGGCAACCTTGCCGGTTCGTGACAGGACCGGTCGATCCGGTCCGGCCCAGACAACCATGTTGAAAACCAATGTCATGACAAGCAAAGTCTCCCAATGTACAACCTTGAACTGGATTTTCATTCTGATCTTCCATGATTTCACTGTAACTTGTGGAAAGAGTTTCTTCCAGCACAGATTCGGTATGGCTTTGAGGAACCTCTTCTGCAGCACCAAAAGTTGATACTTGGCATCATTCCCTGATTTCTTTTTTCTTTCTCCGGGCAGACTTCTCAATTTCTGGATCAAATAATAAACAGGGTGAGAAGATTGGGACATATACCAATAAAGAGAACAAAATTAATGGAATGAAAAAATTAATGCTTTTGCCGTCCCGACAACGGCGCCAAAATTCCAAAATTTGGTGCAAATAAATTTACTCAATTTTGAGATAAAATTAATATCGGAGGAGTAAGATCATCCCCCACTGGGAACATCATTAGTTCTTTCTTTCAATTAATGATGAACAGTTAAGAGAGATTATTTGCATTCAGATTTCTATTAACAACTTAAAATAGAGTAAAAGTAAAACATGGATTGAAATCAATATATAAAGCTCTGGCAAGCAAATGATTTCACACTAATTTATGAACTTTGCTCATTGAGGTAAGGAGTTATTATCAAATAAAAGTCAACCAGTTATCCTCTAGGATAGCACATCACTAACTATTTCTCTAATTGGCTAGGAACCTAGAGAGACTCCCTACTAGAATTAGGGGACCAACAACATTAAGAAATAGGAGAATCCGATCTAGCCAAACAAATTGTAACGTTAGATTGTTTGACTTACCCTTTATTCCCTTTACCCAATGGTAAATTTATCACTAATCAAGTCCCTAATCCGAGGACACCTTGACTGACTTAATTGACTTTAAATTATTCTAATTAATTATGTGATCAGTACTTGAAAAATTCTCGTGAAAGAACTTAAACTAGTGTTACATTATGTAATTGCTGGATAAGTTAACTTAGCCACGAAACATAATTAAAGAAAAGATAAATAGAGGAAAACGGGTGCTTGACTTAATTAATTAAAGATAGAAGGTGTCGCACGAAAATTACAAATGGAAAAGGAGATGTGGTTTCTTCGGGTTTTGTTCTATTTAATGAATAATTAATAGTATGTGTACAAAATGAGGTGAGATCAATTGTACAATTTTTCAATCTTGTACCATAACAAAATAAATATATTTTACGGTTGTGATATAAGGCCAGGAAGTACAGAAGATTGTAAAAGAGTACTACATTGTGTGTCAATTGAAAAATCTTTGATTGGCTGATGAGGACAAGTAGAAAAAGTTTGTTACAAGGATTTCAATTAATAGCAGCAGGACAATTTATTTGGATGCAAAAAGTTTGAGTAAGATGAATTTACCAAATGGAAAACCAAGATTGCTCATCAAGGCCTTGTTAACAAGACAATCAAAACTGATGAAGCCACTGAAAGGAACAACGCTACAATAACTCCCAATTGGTTACTCTGCTGCATGTCTCCCATCTTTCACCCAAGAAAATAAAAACAAAACACAACAAGAATAATCAACTTTGTGAATGGATTTTGCAGAGATGAAAGAATTGTATATGCTCTTAAATCTTTTCTCTATTTATATAGAAAGATGAATTACTACACGCATTGAATAGAGGAAGTCAAGCTATAAAAATTAATGTACCTCGGTCAACGAAATTAATAATAAGATTATGAGCATTAAATTATTTTGTCTTATAGCATTAATTGCTTTCGCTATTCTTATCAGAAAAAAAAAATTATTTCCTTTATTGAAAATATTTTTCTAACTTGGAATTTCATTAAATCTATGAATTTTACCTACAATAATCAATCTAAGTAATTTTTTTTTTTTTTTTTAACGCACTTGGTTCATTGTTTTTTAGTAAACGGAATTAATTGTGAAGATTCATGGTCTTGAAAGATGAAATAAATTCTCACAACAACTTCATAGGAATTGTTGTCAAATTAATGTTATGATTATAGTCAATTCAATTATTTTTATACAAAAGTCAAAAAATAAATATTTAATGAGTTAGTGTTGTCTGTTACTTTTAAATTTTGAATTAAAAAATGTCCAATTCTCAATATCCAATTTTCAATTGCTCCTTTCATGGTCCAAATTTCGAATTTTATAGTTTTATAAACTAATAAATGATATGTCTTACAATGTTACTAACCGTGCAAAGATTATAAATAAAAAGTAAAAATATAAATAGAAAATTACACATTTGATAACTTAGTTTGACCGTGACGTACTTGATCAATAACCCGTAACAAATTATATCTTAATTCTCAACAAGAAGTCTGACCAAAGACATTGAAATCACTAAGTTTAATTACCATTTATTGTGTACGTTGATTATATTAATAAGATCGAGTGGGCTTTTATATTAGTTTTGAGAAAAAGTTATATTCTATTTTGACTTCTCAATATTAGTTGTGTAAATAGTAACGTTGCAACATTGGTTTTAACTTCGAAATCTTTGAATTTCTTTGCTACACTTCAGCATTAGAGTTTTAGCATTGTAGGGCGGATTTTAGCACTGTAGTGCTGGTCGAGTCAATTCACCTCATATCTCAAAAAATTTCTTCTATAGCTTTTTTTTTTTTTTTTTTTTTTTTTGGTGTTATGTCCCTATCAACCAAATAGTCATTACTCACAATATTTTTCGTCAAAAATTAACTAAGAGGATTAATAATGGAGAAAAATTCTAGCATTAGTCCTTTCACCTGTGATTAACTTCTAGTGTGATGTGTTTTCACCACATACACGAATAGAAACAATCCCAAGCTCCAAGTTTTGTTGGGTTCTGGTGTAATTGTGACTCATTAATTACCCATAAAGAGGTAAGAATCTTGGTATTATCACATTAAAATCATCTTTTTTTAAAATAACATCTTCTACAATAATATTTATAAAAATAACACAAATGTTAATCATATTCCTTAAATACTACTACTATTTTCTTAGGGGCGATCAAACAGGCCTGCGGGTCGGGGCGGACTAGTTGGCCCGACCCTAATCGACCCTAACTGGCAAGCATGGGTTTTGGTCCAGGTTAGTTAGGGCTAAGACTTGGCCCTAACTAACCCCATACACCCCCCACCCCCCCCCCCCCTAGGGCTGGCAATCGGGTCGGGTCCCGTGTTTACGGGTTCGGGTTTGCGGGTTAACGGGTCTGGAACCCCTAACCCGAACCCGACCTGTTTTGAGTTTCGGGTCAGGTTTTCAAACCTGAACCCGACCTGGGTTTGACACGGGTGACCCGAACCCGACCCGATAGTAACATGCCCCTCTTTCTGTTTTCCAATTCCAACGTCCAAAATAGTTTTAAACCTTAACATCAACAAAATAATACTCTTAAGGACTCCCTTAACAGCAACAAAATAATTAAGTTCTTAACACCACCAAAATAATAGAGCCATAACAATAGGTTTAAGTTCAAAAATAGCGAGATAATAAAATTTAATTAGGTAGATTCAAAGAAGTATCGGAGATCTTTAACAAAATGCAGTAAGCAGGGGTACATCCTTTGAAGAATGACATCTCTATTAGTTTCCTGAGAATGCAAAAGAGAGTGAATAAGCACCAATAAGCTTTTTAGAATATTTCTATAAGCATAGGTATAATCTTTACTAAAATTTAAATGCTTAATAGATAAAATTAATTAGAGAAAGAAGAATCAAGAAATTAACTAATACAGATCCTTCTTAATCAAATTAAAAATACAAATAAAAAATAAAAATAAAATAAAAAAAAGAAAGAAAGGAAATCAAACCCAATGATTTACATTTTGTGGCTTACGGATGAACAAACCATAGCTTTCTCGCCATTTGGCTAAGATAAGTGAAGGATCTATTCTTATCAATTTAATATGGGTCTAGAAGTTGTTTTGCATATACAGATCATTTCAATCAATTTAATATGGGTCTAGAAGGTGATTGGAAGTAGTCCCCAATGCACAGGTAAAGAACTAAATCTGTTCATGTCACTTATGTGACTAGAGAAGTTTGCAGTTGAATTAAGTGAAAACAACAAAAGTACCTGTTCAACTAACTAGCTTCTATCATCAAGAATGCATCTGATTTACATCTAAAACTCAAAACAGAACCTTCAGTGATAATGTGCAGAAGAAGCTAAGTGGAGTCCAAAGTGGGAAACTATGAATGACTGGAGAAGTAAGAATGTTGTGAGTGATATGAATGACTGGAGAAGTAAGAATGGGAACTTGGATTTCAATGTGAGGATGGCTATGAATTTGCGGCTATGAATACAAAGAGAGAGAGAGATGAATGAATTTTAGGGTATTTTGGCTTTTATAGGATGTATCATTATGATATAAAATGTCAATAATATCCCTATTCTTTCCTCATATTTACAAATAAATTAAATGGTTGCAAATTTAAACGGATTCTGCGGGTTACCCGTGGGTTAACCTGAATCCGACCTGTTTATTTTCGGGTCCTTCGGGTTCGTGTTGAAATTGACCCGATATTTTTTCGGGTCGTGTTCGACATGCTAAATGCGTGTTAGGTTCGTGCCGGGTTTTCGTGTCGGGTTATAAATTGCCACCCCTACCCCCCCCCCCCCCCCTTTTTTTTTTTTTTTTTTTCATGTTTCAAGTTTTGCCTATGTTTTTTCTTTTCTTCTTTAATTATTTTTAATTACTGCCTGGCCCTTTTCTTTCTTTATTTTTATTTTTTCCTTTTCTATTTCATGTTTCAAGTTTTACTTCTGGTTTTTATTTTCTTTCTTTCAATTATTTTTTTAATTAACTTCTTCACTTTCTTGAATGTTTTTTTAAATATAGATTTTTTAGTAATTTTTTAAAATAATAATAATAACATTTTTTTTTATTTGAAATTTTTGTTTGATTTGTACTCCAAAAATTAAACTTTTACATATATATATATATTTTAAATTATTTTTTAAAAACATTTCGATTTCGTTTAAACAATTATTTCAAAAATAGTTTTATAAAAGTATTTTTGAAAAATATTTTATAAAATATGTCTTTAATTTTGTACAAATATGCGTTTGGAAAAATATTTTATAAATTATTTTTAATATTTAAAATAAAATTTTAAAATAGTTTAAAAGGTGTCTCATAAAAATATTTTTATTTTAAGAAATAATTTATGTAATCATCTAAAATTTATATATATATATAGACACCTAAATTTATATTTTAATATATTAAAAATATAATGAAAATTTTATTTTTTCAAATAAAATAATTAAAAAGTATAAAATTTAAATTTAAATTTTAAAAAAATTAGTTTGAAAATTTAGATTTAAAGAGGGCCTACTGGAATTTTTTGTTTTTTCTTTTGTTTTTTTGGGATTACTTGAACTGGAAGGTTGGGGGTTGGGGGGGCGGGGTTGGGGGACAGGGTGGGGGTGTGGGGGCTGGGCTGGGGTGAGGGAGGAGAGGATACGGGATGGGTGGTTGAGGGGATTACTTGAAGGGAAGGGAAGGGAAAGGGGGTAGGGGGTTGGGAGAGGATACGGGGGGATGGGTGGGTTTTTTTTATTTTTGGTTGGGCATTGGGGTGCATAAAAAAAATTTAATTTCTTTTTTACTGTGTGCATGGTAAAGAAAAAGAGAAAGAAAAAAAAAAGAGGGGGTATATTAGGGTCTTGGTCTGGACCGAATCGGCCCGGACCTCATCATTAGGGTCGCGTCTCTATCTGACCATACCCATTAGGGTCAGGGCGGGTCAAGACGGGTAGGAGCGGGTTTTACATTTTGAGCATGCCTAATTTTCTATGCCACATAATACTTTAAATGCCAAAAGGAAAAGTAGAAATTATTCACGATTCTACAAATCATCCCTTCTTCTTGTTCTTTTTCCTTTTCTCAATTCTTCTCATCATTCAATTAATTATTTATACAAGGATTCAAAGGTTGGTAGGATTTTCTTCATCGATCCTAAAATCATTCATTCTTCAACAATCTTTACAATTGATTATCAAAGGTACAAATGAAAATCTTTATTTTCTTCATTATCCTTTCTACGTAACAAAAGCTTGAGCCGCAGGGCCTAAAAACCGAGATGATGGAATAAAAAGCTCTTGGATTTGTTAACCACTAGCAGCCTGCTCATACAATGCTAGGAACATAAACAGCTCTTTCACAGGGTATCGATTTCCTCTAACAAAAATCAATAAATCATCTGCAAAGCTCACCTGGGTGATTGAGATGTTCCCCCTTCCGATTTCGATTCCACAATGCCTCTTGCAGAAGCAAAACATTATCAGATATTTCTGCCCTTTCATGAAGGCCGCCTACTCTGGGAAGATTTTCGATTGCATATGCGGCTGCAACCTCTTCACAAATAATTTTGTGAACACCTTGTTTGTCATTGTGCAAAAGGCTAATAGGATTAATGCTGTTGGTTAGACTCTTTAAAGTATATGTTGTCTAATACACAAATTTTTGTTTCATTTTTGCTTTTAAAAATCTGGGAACGTAATGTTAAGATTACAGTAAATTTGTTTACATTTTATATTAAAAAAGGAAAAATAATTTTACTAAGGATGTAAGAAAAAAATAAAATTATTGAAAGGACATAAATTTTATATTTATTACTAAACCATTAAAGACTAAGCTGGTAAGATTGGAACCTCATCGATTTCGAAATTTTCTGTTGCTAATTTTCTTTGGGTTTTAGATCAGCCGGCTGAACTTGCGATTATTAATGTTGTCAGTCTATAAGTCTATAAGAGTATAATAAATATTGTAATTAAAAATGTATAGAGAAAATCACAGTTTTAATCCCTCAATTATTGAAACTCGTACTTTCAGTCCCCTAACTATCACTCTTTTGTCGGTTTGGTTCCTCTTACCGGCAAGCTACTGGTTGACTAATAAAGTCAACAGTAATTTGGACCCTTTTAAAATATTCATAAAATATTTGGACAAATCATAGTAATTCAAAACGTTTTCAAAGGGTTTCCACATCGCGTTTGATTCTTCTCCCTCCCCCACTTTCTCTTCCTCTCCCTCCTCCCTCCCTGGCCGCCGCCGTCCCCCTACCCAGCAGCCCCTCTATTTCCTCACCAACGGAGGAGAGTTCACGAACCTGTCTTATCACTTGCAATCCCATGTACAATGTCGACAGGATTTCTATGGCCAATACGTACCTGCAAACAAATCCAAGCAAAAAAAAAAAAAACATCTCAAAATTCCATCTTCCAACAATTAAATTAAATGCGAGAGAAAATTTCTAAGAAATTCGAACCTGTAAGCTTTGTATTGATCAAAATTTCTACTGTCACCCCGCTTATTACTAGCCATGATAATGAAGGAGAGCAAGGAGCAGACCAAGGCAACAACACGCAAAGCCAGTGATCCTTTTTTCAATAAATCCTCCCTCATCCACCGACTTATGATATTAGATATTCCGGCGGTTAGTTGCGGCGTCAGTGTCTGATTCTCCACATCGCTGGGCGGTTCTGTCTGGGCCTTGGGGATTCGACATAATCCCTTCTATTACTTGAGCTAATTCGGAGAAAAAAACACCGGAATTGGGAACGGAGAAAATGGATGTTGAAATTGAGAATTGAAGAAGCTTAACCCTCAAGAACAAGCTAAGGAAAAGGATCATTTAATAGGTCGGCGAGGAAATAGAGGGGGCTGCGGGGGAGGGAGGAGGGGGACGGCGGCGGCGGGGGATGGAGGAGGGAGGAGGGAGAGGAAGCGAAAGTGGGGGTGGGAGAAGAATAATAATTTTTCACTTTTTTTTTTTTTTAAAGTTTTGAGTTATTATGATTTGGCCCAAGTATTTTAAATATGTTTCATTTTGACCCCAAATGACCGGTAACCTGATAGCTTGTCAGTAAGAGGGACCAAATCGACGAAAGAGTGATAGTTAGATTTGGCCCAAGTATTTTAAATATGTTTCACTTTTTTTTTTTTAAAGTTTTGAGTTATTATGATTTGGCCCAAGTATTTTAAATATATTTCATTTTGACCCCAAATGACCAGTAACCTGATAGCTTGCCAGTAAGAGAGACCAAATCGACGAAATAGTGATAGTTAGAGGACTGAAAGTGCAAGTTTCAGTAATTGAGGGACTGAAAGTATAACGAGGATATGAGGGACTGAAACCGCAATTTTCCCAAAATGTATATCAATACTACTCTTACCTTGCATTTGCAGAGTACAAAGGAATTGAAATAAAGATAGAAAGGAATTCAAAAAGGATTATCGTTGTTATATGGTCAGACTAATAATATTGTTCCTTGCATGCGAATTTACCACACTAAATCACAACAATAACAAAATTCTTTGTAGTTCAATACATATTACAAGCAAGGCAAGTGGAAAACCAATCTCCATCCGATAGGAGACAGCCAACAAAATATCCAAAACATCATCGTACCATAACCGCGACAAACATACAGAACCAACCCCCCAAAAGAACAAGTTATTCTCCACTGTACCAATCAAATAGAGTGGAATAGAAGAATACTCAATATACACAACAAATAAGATGTAATTCTAATTATAAAAAAAAGAAAAAAGAGACACCATTCTAATTCCCCAACCAGTTTAATGAAAGCATAAAGGAATAATGTCGCTTGTAGCTTAGTAATATATAACTAAGGTGATATATACCCATTCATTGAGAGCTACGATATATAACTACAAACAAGAGAAACAATATCAGAAGAAAACAAAATCAAAACAAAGGAAAGTACCAACTGCAAGCGAAGAAATGTAACACAAAACAAAAATTAAGGAAAAATGATACTGGAAACATAAACCAAATCCTTAACGAGAACCATTGAAGCTTGGTCCAGCCCCATCACTGTTGAAATAATTTGGATAGTAACCACCATTGCTAGCTGAAGCACCATCGCCAGTGTTCAGAGATAGCAGGTTGGGGTCATAGGCCCAGCCCAAACCATTAGAGTTATCAGAACGAGGTTGCTCAGAAGGGGTAATCACAATAGAAGAGGAACCTAAACCAAGGTTGTTAAACTCGTATTTTTATCCAAACTTGTTTTAGGACTAGAATCGGAATCGTAGAATTGGAAAATAATTTAAAATTGTAAAAATAATTCTAATAATTTTGTCAATCACAATATATGCACATACTACTTAACTATTATTTTAGTATAAAGTCAAAAACTGAATAAAAATCACATAAAGTCAGAAACTGAATAAAAACCACATTAAAAGTGTCAAATTATCAATTGTCTAACAAAGTAATATCCCCAATTTGCAAACTTGTAGGTTTATGGAAAACAAAAGGAACAAAAACCGAAAGAGCATAAAAGAACCTTCAAAATGAATCGCCGATCGCGTCTCAGATTCTCAGGCTTTGTCTCGATCGACTCTCTCCCCGACTTCCGTCCGTTTCTGGTAAATTAGGGCAAAATAAATTACCAAATTTGTGAAATTGAGATTTTAGGCAGATAGGGTGAAATTGGGTCAATTTTTTTGATCAAAAACCCAATCCAACAGCCTAGCCCTTTAAATATCACAGCCCAAGGCTATTTTGCTGGATTCGGACTAGACTCGTATGAGTCTAACAATTCTAGCCGAGTTTAACGAGTCTGGTCCAAGTTCAGGTAGCCAGCGATCCAAGGTAAGTTTAACTCGATTTTGTGTATTTGACTCGTAATCTACGACGATGACCTAAACCACCACCATAAGTCATTGGTTGTTCAAAAAGATAGTAGCCATAGCAGAAGAACCTAAACCACCGCCATAGACCATTGATTGTTCGAAAAGGATAAATTGCCATAGAAGATGAACCTAAACCACCGACATTGAGATCCCCTTTAGTATATTCAAGCAGCATCGGTACACCTAGACGTTGAGGTGGATTTCCATATCCATTGAGATAAGCCATCCTCATGGTAATTTCATTCAGCTTATTCTGGATCATGATATTCATATCATTGAAATCAGATTTTCCAAAGTTTTCAACGCAATTAGTGCTCATCCGGCGGATGGAAAGGTACCAACTTTATTATCAAATTCAATCCCACGGCTCTTGCTCTTCAATCAGATTTTACTATGTGTTTTGTGTTTTATTAACTCTATTTTTTAGATGAATTCGAAATTTAAGTGGGAACATCTTTTATTTTTTTTATGAATGTTTAACAGACAGCAAGTATCCACCTTGATCTGCAACCCCAAACAACTAAAAAAGTTTGAGGGGATAAGCTCAAGCCTGAAGACTATTGGATACATTATAATTACTTTGAAGAAACTGAGGTTTCTACCGAGTCCAACGCTACTAGAAATATTAGCAACTGGACAGTTTTATCATTCTCTGAAGTAGAGAAGCTTGGTTAAAAGTATTCTGGTTCAGCTCCTCTTACCAAGCAAGAAGGGTATAGCTGTTGTGATATATACAAGTGGCAGTACTAGCCTCCCAAAGGTTTGATCAGTATTTTCTTTCATAATACTGTAGTTATAAATGTAGTTTACTTTGTGTTTTATAGCTTTCACACGAAGTCCCAATTTGTTGGTGCAAGTACTTGTCTTACATCTATATGTTCATTATGCTTATGATGTGGAATTTTTGCAATTGCTGAATGAATGGAAAATGTTATATGGAGGTCGGAGCTTCTTCTCATCTGGGCTTTAAAAACCACATCTTGAAGTTTATGTTATACCAATTAGATACCAGATACAGGGTCTTCTGTTTATGTGGCAATCGCAGTTAATTTTTATGTCCAACTTGAGCTTCATTCAATGCTTCTGTAGAGCCAACACACGACCTTTCTTTCCTTCTTTAGTTTCAAGAACATTTATGCAATCTGGCCAGTCATGATATATGTAAATTATACACGAATTACATTCTTTTATTCTACTTGTAGATTGAAGTGTGTGTATGTCCATGATGTTCATCTGTAGACTAGTGTGACTACATTTAATAACAAAAATGAGGGCAAAAGAAATGAGAATGTTGAGATTGGTGTATGGACATGCTAAACTTGATAGAATAAGTAATGCCTCTTGCTTGCGTGGCTGATTTTAAGGTTCTGAAAAGTGCGGAGAAGTAACAGATGTCGCAGGAATTTAAAACAAGAAATAATTTTTATTTTTCTCGCTATTTTTTAAAAATAAATTTGTCTGATCTTTTCTGGAGTCCGTATCCTTGGGGCTCAATTCTTTTGACTCAATGTGTGAAAATTTTCTTTCTCCTTAGGATTTCTAGCTGCCATCCTAACTCTGTTTTATTAATTTTTTTCATTGATTTTTTTATTGAAGAAGCATACAGTATAAGGCTTTCATTAACTTCTGCTTGATGGTTCAGGTCCAGAAGATTAGGTGTCTTAACTACTGTCAACAGCAAGTTGAATTGCTGAAAGGGTCCACTGTGAATTTCTTCTTTAGCTTGTCTTGTGTTGTTGGATGCTTGAAAGTGTGTTTTCTTTTGATTTGTGTTTGTGTGGAAGGAACTCCCATATGATGTTTCCTCTTCCAAATGCCTTGAGTTCACATGTGAAACTTGAAAGAGTCAAGAACTATGGGATCATTGTGGTGAGATTTTGAGAACTGTAATTTTCCCTTTAAGCTGTTTAGAGTTGCTCAAAACATCACTGGTACTTTTAGGGCTAATGAGATCAAGGGGCCTATTAACGCATTGCTTTCAATATGAAATCACTGTTTTTAATACTTCATCATGATGATCTATATGGGAAACATGATTTGCTAACATATATCAATTGAGTGAAAGGCTTTTAGCTGAGAAAAGTTTTTTTTTTTTGTTTTTGTTATTACTATTATTAAGGCATGCTTGATTCTTTAATTTAAGGTAAATGGATAAGTTAGAAAAGCTTGTTTTCTCTGTTGTAAATGGTTATTGTATTGGGAATTTCTTGGTATCGCCAATGTTTTTTTTCATCTTTTTGTGCTTATTTTTCAATGCCTCATCATGTTTCCTTCCTGTCTGACACATATGTATCAGGATGGCGGAGAGTTTGGTTTATACTTTTTGTTGTAAGAATAATGCTTAAACTTGCACGTTAATAGCCTTTGCTTCTGTCCAAATTGTTTGCTAATTTTGCTCGATTGCCTGGGGTTCTGATGTTTTATGTTGGTACTGATGGTGTATTTATTCTGCTCTTACATCTCTTCATGTTTTCTCTTTACTATTATGTTTTCTACTAATTACTACCTTTTTGTTCCCTTGGAATGACCAGGTATTTGGACAATCAGCTAGGAGAGTACGGGTGAAGCAGTTGCTCTTGTTTAACTGGAAAGCATTGCTGGCGACACGGTTCTTGCACCTGCTTATGCTCATAAATTGCCTCATTATGGACTTGAAACCATATGTTTTGACTAAACATGATGGTGAGATATGATCCATTAAGCCGACCCCACATAGAGAGAAATGTTTAGTTGTTTGTTGTTGTGGTTAAATGTAGTTTGTTCCCTTGCACAGAAGGTATTATCGAAGCAGAAGTCCAAGTAGAGGTGGGGGGTCTGAAAGGGGGGACTCGCGTTTCCCCCTTCCCTTGTTGTTCAAGGTTCTGCTTGACTCTATATTTCTCTGTTAAACTTTCTCCTCATCCTTACATTTCTTATTAACTTGTTCTCATTTGCTCTAAAACACAATGTTTCAGCTTAAGTGGCACCCCTTCTTTCAGGATTATTCTGCTCCCAAGGTGGCCGTGAACAAGAAAGAGTTCTTCAAGGGCTAAATTTGAATCTTGATATGAGTAAATTGTCTCTAGAATCATTGAGGTTCCCTTTGTGCTCCTTTCTTTTTTGTTTGAATGAGTATCATTTGTCTGTTTTGTATTGGGAGTCTCAGTATCCTAGGAAAATATTTAGGTCTTAAGGGTCTTGGAATGGAGTACGACTTGTCCAGCCTTATGTCAGTTGAATTAGCATTACGGCATTATTTGGGAACTTTGGAGAATTTTTTAGCGTGGCACTTGCATCTTTTTGACATATAGGGGAAGTTCCTTGGACAACTACATACTTCTATACATTGCAGGGAAATAGGGGCATGATAATCAACATAAACTCGCTGAGGAGCTTTTGGTTGGCTACTTTACTCAAGTAAAGTTCATAGGTGACAAGTAAGAGCAGTTAGTTCCATTTTTTGTAATGCATGGTAGCCTTTTGTACTCATGTAATCATGTGTTTATTGCTACAGTTCTTTTAAATAGTCATATGATGCAACTTATTGCATCATTGGGTATTGCAGGCAGAGAAAGTATTGCGAGGATGGATGATGGAGCTATTGTTGCAGAAATGCCTGAAGAGGAGTTGGAGTTTATTGCTTAGGATGGTGATTTTAGAATATTTTTTCAGATATTTATGATTATTGTAGTAATCTTTTTTGACCCTGTGGACATATTTTCTTAGCACCATATATACCATCCTCACTTTCTTTAGGTTATCTTTGTTTGACATTTTACAGAACCAGTAGATCAAACATCAATCTTGTGTCTATTGTCCATAACAAGTTCTAATGGTGATTAAAATTTAAGTTACAGCAAGGCATTGGTAGTGTACGATCTGTCCTTTCCATCACTTAATGATAATCAAGTAATCTTAAAATGGTGGGCTTCATCTTAGGATTGCTGTAATACTTTGGAGATAGGTAGAAAGATTCAGATCCAAATACTTCTTTTCTTTCTTTCCCTCAAAACTCTATTCTGAGGATTGATTTGGAAGCCTGTAATGGATGTCAATGGTGATTGAAAACTTACGAAGAAGATGTTGGAAGAAGAGAAAGGTTCTGTCACTGCAAATGAAAGTCATCTAATTGGTAAGTGGTTAAATTCAAGTGGGATTACTTAAAGATATAATTGTTGTGTGTGGATTCTGTTTTAGAAATATATTTAAAATAGGTTTCACTTCATGTTTAAAATCTCATTACAATGTAAATGTTGAATATGATGGGGAAGAAACATCTTCAGATTTTTTAGAATTTTCATGTATTTGTGCTAAGATTTTACTCCTACTCTTTGTACAGCTATTGGGACAAGTTTTTTTTTAAAAAAAAATCTTGAAGCAAAATTTCTGGTGATATTTCTCAAAATTGGTTTTGTTCTGCTGACCAGTTTGGTAGATAGGCTGAAGGTTTTTTGTTTCCACCTTTTAGAAGGAAATACCAGCAGTTACTGAATCACATTGTTCTTTTCTTAAATGCTGATTTCCCTGAAAATCCAGGTTGTTAAACTTGGGGAAGGAGCCTCTCTGAGTTATATTTAGTTTTTTCACTCATAATGCAGACTTGAAGGAGGAAACACAACCAACAACGATGTAGTCATCATTTATGCATCTTAGTTTGCTGCCAATTGTACTATAATCTTTGTTGTTATCACCCATAATATGTTATCAATATTAATTTTTTATTAGAACTCTTCTCAGACAGAGTGCGAAATAAGGTGTTCATTATTGACGTGTTCGCCTCAATTTACCATTGAAGATTGGATAAATTCGATTCATTTTGATACTTATTTTATTTTTCTTTGCATATTTCTTCTATTTTCTTAACATTATCCAAGGTTTATGAATCTCTCCGAAAATGGTTAAGCAGATTTGAGTAAACAAAAGAAGTTTTAGTATAAATATAATCTCTCATAAATAAAAATTAACTTAGGCGTATTACAGTTAAATTTTTTTTTTCTTTTTAGAAAAACCAATGATTTTTGTATAAATATAATTTCTCGTACTTTAATAAAAGTTCATTTTTGTGTATCACATCAGAATATAAAATAATTAAACAAATATAGTGGAATAAAAACAATGCATTTGACATAAAAATCACACACGCAAAAATCCATGATCATTCTAGTGAAATACATCAATGAAAAACATTAAACTTAAGAAAACAAAAGTAAAACTTGTATTGCTTAATCTAACAAACCCAAAATACAAATATTAAACCATCCATTATTAAACAAATTAACTAATACAACAATTTGTCGTATAGGAGTTTTAACAAGAAGTGTCATATTATATATTTATTAATTTAATGTCGTAAGATTAATTTTTGTAAGACATTTACTTTATACGTATTTTATAGTGTCTTGTTATAGACAATCTAATTAGACACTTATTTTTATAGTGTCTTAATATTAGCTTTATTAAGACATTTATAGTTATTAGTGTCTTATAAGACTTTTAATAGAAGTGTCACATTACAAGTTTATTAATTTAGTATCATAATATGTTCTTTTTTAGGACATTTATTGTTCAGTGTCTTATAATAAGGCATGCTATTTAAAAAAGAAAGTCCTAAAAAGCCATTTTTCTAGTAGTGGGTGCAAATGTTGCTGGGTTTGCTTTGTTGTACACTATGGGCTTGTGATGAAAAAAATGATTAAGGCACCTAGGAACAACCAAGTTTTGCTTGCTAAATTCTCTACCTTGTGTTTACCCTTAGTTAGCCACGTTGAAGCTTGGCATGTTTTTCATAGTTACTATATGTTGCCTAACCTGAATTTTGCCCTTCTCTTGTCCCCCACTAAATGACATGTGAAAAAGTTATGTTGAAACTGTTTGAATAATACGGCATTGGGATGAGTGTGAGCATATCTATGGGGTGGTGATAATGAGATTGGAAGGTGTTGCTTTGAAATATGTCTTATGGGTTTGGTAGCTTGTATCATGGTAATGCATTTGGTGTTGTGATTAGTAAGAAAAAAAGAGAAAAAAAGAAGAAAGGAAAAAGAAATATTGTTGTGAAAGAAAAGTGTACTATCATTGAGTCAAGTTCTTATTCATTTTATTCTTTCAACTAATGTAAAGTGAGGGTACTGTTGTTCTCAAAGTTCAGTAGCTTTATGGAGCGGAGCCAGAAATCATCTGTTGAAAATAATTAAGTGGCTGAAGGAGTAATATTGGGAGCAACATAGGTATATGATTCATTGGGTTTGAAGTGTGAATTGTGGGAATTAAATGATTGATCAGTTGGCATGTCTTTGGTGTTTAGCTATTTTTGACCTCTTCCTTTCACCAAGCCCTGTTACAACCCGATGAAGACCTTATGATTTTGTGCATGAGCTCATGTATGTGACATATAATCAAGCCTAGACATCTGTGGCGCACTGTGACACTTATGACTTGTAGGAACTATGTTTTTAAAATGAGTGGGAGTGAATCCTGTTTTGTGAGGAAATGGTTGGTTTGGCCTGTTTTGACTTGAATGATAGGTGTGTATACATATTTGTCGTTGATTACTGGTTTGTGATTTGCAGCGGAAGTTCTTCCGATCCTTACTTCTGTTGGTCATTTAAATTGGAAGTCAAGTGTTCTCCATTTTGTGCTATGTGAAGAGTCGTGTTTTGTGTCTTTTATTTTTTTTCAAGGTTTTTTGTGTTCTAGTGTTTTACATGCTTAGGGGCAAGCATGATTTAAGTTTGGGGAGATGATTGAGCTACACTTTTACTAATATTTTGGGCTGATTTATATGAGCTTCGAATGGTCATTGCACTTAAAATTTCTGCTTTTGTGAGGGATCCTAAGGAAGTGAAGAAATGAAGGTTGTTTCGATCAAAAGTCATATGGAGCGTGAGATGGGCATATGGAACACATCAGAGAGCCATATGGGCATATCGAGAGCTGACGGGAGAAGTACCTAAAATGCTGAATTGTAGGAGCTGAGGCCCGTTATATTTTGAGATACAATTTTATCTTGTTTCAGCTGATTTAATATCAGATTTTCTGGATTATTAGTTGGTAGATTCTTCTATAATATTCCATTATCTTCTAGAACCTTCTTGGCTATTTCTTAGGCTAGTAGTTAGAGACCTCTCCTATAAATAGAGACTCTTAGATAGTGATGAGACATCTCTTGTTTTTGCTGAAACGATACATTAGTTATTTTTTCTGCAGTTTTATTCTCTGTTTTAAGTTCTTTTCAATTCAATAAAAGAAGTCTTATAGCTTTCCAAACTATGAGTCTTCACTAAATCCCTTTTCCGGTAGAGCTTTAACGAAGCACTAATCTCTATTTTCATGAGATCTAAGTGTCCTTGATCTTTCAATACATTGCATATATCTATTGTTTTCTGCACAAAAAGTCTATGCTCGTTTGATTTCATTTAGTAATAGGGCTCGTTGCTGAATTGGGTTATATACCCTAATGCCCATATTGTCCACCAATCCGTAATTGTTGGCCAGGACTTGATAAGGGGCATGTTGACGAGGTCATGCCGTTAATTTTGTGTGGCTTCATCGTCAACGGAACAAAAGTCTAATTGTGTCATTCTGGCGGTTTTGAGAATGATTGGTTAGCACTGGGTCTCTCTAAAACTTAAAGCTGCTGGCACGTTCAATCTAACGAGCGTATCTTAGATTGCCTGTCGGTTAGGGGAGCAGTTAATCATGCTGATCCTTTTAACTATCGAGACATCAAGGAGAGATTGGCTACGTCAGAGGCAGTTTCTCGGTAGCTATAACCAGTGTATATGCATGCTACCGGAACTCAATTTATACTAAATTTTCCAAAAAGCTATTTTTACACTCATTTATTTTCTTACTTATTGCAGCCACTACTCTCTTCAACAAACAATTTTCAATTGTGTTCTGTTACATCCGTTTTAGAAAGGATTAGTTTCACCGTTCCTCGTGGGTATGACCCTGCTCCCTCTGTACTGGTGTATCTGCGCAGACTCCTTTGTGGGCATATTGCTGTAGAAGCCATGCAGGCTTCTTTATTAAGTTTGGTGTAAAAACGACAGTACTACCATGGAGAGCTAATATACATTTGCTCCCCTCTTTAGTGGTTTGGCTGATTTGGAGGGCGCGTAATCGTTGGGTCTTTGAGGCTAAACTAACAACACCTGAGAGCTTGATTTGAGAGATGAGGGTTCTGTTTGTAGCTATTTTTCATGCTCAGCCTATGGAAGGGTGCAGTTTCTCGGAGGGGAGCTGGTTGAGCACAAGTTTAATCCCCGACCTAAGGTAGCCAAGGAGAACGGAAGCTAAACTAATTGCATGGTCTCCTCCTCTTGGGCGGTGGACACTAAATGTTGATGGCTCTGCTCTTGGGAATCCAGGGCACATAGGAATAGATTTTGTGATTCGGGATAGTTATGGCTCAGTTCTGAGTGTAGGTTCAATTTATCTTGGGTATGGCACTAATTTCGAAGCCGAGGTGAGGGCACTTTTGCTGGGTTTTAGGTAGTGCAATCGGTTGAACCTGCAGGGAGTGGAAGTAGGGACGGATTCTCTGGCTCTAGTTCATATGGTCCGCCGCATTTTTAAAGTCCCTTGGGTAAATCTCCACACTCTGCGACACATATGGCACCTTATGAAGTCTCATCAGCGCATTATGTTACAAAGAGGGTAATTTAGTGGCAAATGGTTTGGCCAGCGAGGTAAGTACACACAAGGTTACTTTCACTGGGGGAGCTTTGGATCTACCTAGATGGATCAAGGGGCTAGTCATCCTTGATAGCCGCTTGATCTCAAACCTTAGGATGGTTAAATTAAGATGCTTTTGGTGCTTTAAGAGGTAAGGTCATTATGTCCCCCTCATTTATTTCTACTCACATTTTTTTATTTTAATAAATGGTCACTAAGCCCCCCAACCACTTAATGGGCTGTTCTCCACAAAAAAAATTAAAAAAAATTTACTTTGTTATTTTGACTTAATATAATTAATTTACTTTAACAATATCAGAAAACGCTCAAGGGGTCGCGCAACGATGGCTCAATTTCGGACGGGTTTTTTAACCGCTGATTTCATTGGAGGTTTGAAAAAAATAATGGGCCAAATTGCACCTTTTTCAGTGAGATAAACTTATATATATTATACTATAGATGGAAGTGAGCATTAACGTGCACACAATTTGATCATTTGGAAGTGAGTCAACTACTCCAGTATACAGCGTCAATGAAGCAAAAATGTTTTTCTCTAATACTAGAGAAATTCACAGTGCTAACGCTCTGCGAGTTATAATTAAATATCTTTATTAGTATTTTTTTTTCTTCTTAAAATAAAAAATTATGTGATTAGGTTTGACTTGCACTGATTTATTTTTATATATTTTTGGATTTTAAACAAGATATTAACCATTAAAAAGAAAATATTTGAAAATAAATAAAATACAAATAACATCATCATCATCACAGTTTGATGTTTTAATTCGACAACAAAACATAATTTCTAAATTCAAAACCAAATATGAAAGTTTGACTTTTCAAGATTTCACTGGTAAATGTGAACACTGAAGCTAGCATTGACATTGTTCAAGGGAATATCATTATGATAGAAGGTGAACTCCATAATCTTTTTGTAGGGGGTGGCATTGTCATCAGTGAACATTTTTCAATTCTCGCGCAATTCTACTTGACAAAATTTAGCTTCTGGGCGCATGCTATCTACATAGCTGACGAGATGCATAGGGTAAATTTTGTTTGGCGTGTGAACAACTTTTGTACTAAGCTTGTGCAATTTATGAGTTCTAGTAAACTGAGCAAGTATGGTCTATAAAGGTAAGAGTATAAAAATGTCTGAGTTCAAGATATCATATAAATCCAGATATTGAAACTAATCACAGATATTAAAAAGGTGAGAATTTCATTCTTACAATCCTTCTTAAACTGCACATCTTCTCAGTAAACTGAACGTAAAACTGAGTTGGAAGTTCAATATAGGCTGGGACTTGATTAACTGCTATTTCAATTTAAAGCGCGTTGGAGAAACAAATAGAGAAAAATTCAATTATTAGTGGAATCATTGAGTAAAGAGTAATAAATTAAGTTATGCCATGGACAAATTTTTCTTAATAAATACCTTGCATTTGTTCTCATGGCAAAACAATTTGGTCCCTTCCAATTTGTAGAATAGGCAAGTTAACTTCTTCCGCACCCGTAGAACATAAAAAATGATTAGGTAGATAGTGTTCCAAACACAACATCAATAAAAGTTAAGTAGGAGTTTTACCAACATGTTGGAAATGTAGAAATTTCTTCTCCATGAGCAGATAGACAGTAATCTCCAAATGATTATTGCCACAATAAGCTATAATCAAAAACTTGCCTTCAGTTAGCTGATGATCACATGCGAAATGTCTCCAACCATTACCATAAAAATAAAATCTTGAAAATCCCAATGGATTTGCATGTAATCTTGTAAAACCAATCTTTGTTTTTATAGAGAGATGGTTGTTGTTCTCAAGTTCAATCCTGTGATAGAAGTTCCAATGGACTGCCTAAAAAATAAGGAACAATTGCTATTTATGAGTAGCACATAAAGATAGAAATAACTTCTAGTATAAATTTAGAAGAAACACTAACCAGATATTCCAAGCAGGTGGATGGGAGTTTCAGCATATATTGTTGCTTGACATAGAGACCATCTACAAGGAAAGAGTACTTTTACACACCAGTTGGATGGTAAGAATACAAATAGAACTGAAGGTTATCCTTAATCTCCAAATGAAGATAATCTTCAAGCATTTCCGAAACTATTTCACAAAGATTTTTAACTAGTGTACCCCAAAGTTCTGCTCCACTGGCAGGCTGCCTGACCAAACAAGGAAAATATCCTCTAAAAGATTTCACAATATGGATCTTTGGGTAGTTGTAATTGATCCGCTTACAGTATGCTTCAGGCAAAAGCTTAATAAGAATATAGATTGTGTGTTTCAACAGAATAGTATTTCCAAGTATTTAAAGATATGTAACGATGGTTAGTATAAAAGATTTAATGTTAAATTAAACTGAAGAGATGTTGCAATACTATTTTTTTGAATAATTTCTATTCTTACAAGAGAGATCTCATCCAAGTATTCAATGTGATATAGTTGATTAATAGTTTCCATGACTGTTCCTGCAAATGTTTCCCTTTGTATTAGAGGCTGCAAAGCAGAATCACAAAACCCTTTGTACTAACTACTTACATATAAATAACTATACCTAGGTCCATGAAATCACACAATTCTTCTCCATTTGTTTGATAGATAGTAACCTTAAAGGTGTTAGATCTACACCAAGTTAAGATCAGGTACATCTCAGGAAGTAATATATGTTCTCGAGCAAAGTCTTTCCATTTTTCCTAGAAATAAGAATTTAATGTGGCGTTGTCTTTGGCCATGAACAATCACTACTATAAAATGGAGTTATTGCAAAATTTTGGAAGAAACAGTTGTAGAAAGTGTTATAATGGATGAAATTCTAAAAAAAGTGGTAAACACTTCTCAAAAAGTGTCTCCTAAAGTGTAATTTAGCCGGGAAAAATTAGTGGGCAATTTTCTTTGGTGAAATAGGCCGAAGAAAAGATTTAGGGCTGAAGTCCCTTTTTTGCCTCCCACATCTTTCTTTTCATATATATAGTCTATGTCTCTATCTTCTCTTGGTAAGTCCACCACCAGCACCAATGCCCATCTCCACCACAACACCCACTCTCCCTTCCTTCTCCATCTCCCAAAAACCTTTGTTTTCTCCCCAAACTCATAACTAATTTTCCCCATGTCACACTCTAATATCCCAAACGCATAACAAATTTCCTTCCCAAACTCACAATTGATATTCCAGTTAGAAATGATTTGAACTTTGTAAAGGCTGTTTTCAATGAAAAAGATGAGGATGAAAGTATAAACTAGAGTAAGGAAGAAAGTTTGATGTCCGGTTTTCTACTTCAATGACTGAATTTAATGTGATTTGATCATGCAAGGGTGTCCTTTGCGTTAAGAATTCTATGTTTGAGGAGATGTAGTATTCGCACATTAAAGGCAGCTGCAGTTCTGTTGAATGTAAGGTTGCTCCATTTTCACATCATTTTCACAACAATTGCATTTCATTTGCACATTAAGAATGGAATTAAAAATCCAATGTGCTTTCTTTGTGGTGGTGAATTTAAAATTTGTCATCATAATTTCACAGATATCAACTTTGACCATCGTACTAATTTTTAAATTATACAATAGGTCATCAAATTTGAAAATGTGATTGCTTGGGTCACTTCATTAAACCTCTCTTTTAGCAACTAATGAAAACCACTTTTCCTTTAAAGCATTTTTGTCCAAACAATTTCACAAATATTTTATCATATAGGTCATATAATGCGTCAGTCGCTAAACGTTATCATTATATCACCTCGACTTCACATAAATAATATACTCTTTTATCTATACAGATTTTAAAAAATAGTCAATTACATGGTTGGTGAGCATGAAAACCCTTATTAATTATAAAAAAATTAATGTTGAACGGAAGATATAATAAGTCGATAGATAAAAGAATAAACCCTAGAGTGTTACACTCGATACTTTTTCATACTTAGCGGTACTCATCATCATATATGAATTTCAAAACTTTTCCCACCCAACTCCAACGTCTAACGCCACATCTGCTTACCAAACACCAAATTCATCACAGCGACAACCAAACCTCCAAGGCTTCAAAACTATTGTAGAAATTGAGAATCTAGCAAGGATGTAGCTAGATCACTTAGCTTCTTAGCTCGTAAAGGAAGAAAAAATAGTAAGAGCCTTAAGAACACTATAAAGGAACATAGAATTTGGAGAGAAGATTTTCTACCTTTAGAATTGAGTAACCTAACTTTATAGGCTTACATGTGTGCCTACTACTACATTTATACACAAATGAGAAGCCAAGCCAGCTGGCTGTACAAGAAATGAGAAAGGTGTGAAAGGGGAAATCAGGTAACTGCTTTTTCCACCAAAACTAGTAATCCATGTGCAAGTGGATGATCTTATCTGAAATGAGCTAAACTAAATTAACATAATTACAAAGAATAGCTAATTAGAACTCATTACAACTCATTTAGACACGTCATCAGGGAATGTATCATAAAGTAAGTGCAGCTAATGAAACAGCAGCAGATACGAGTCGTACACTTGAAAGATCATGAGAGTTCTAATGTAAGTCAGACCAGCTGCCAACTTGTAGAGCTCCAATATTCTGCATACCCCCCTCAAGCTGGGTAGGATTAAGGGCAATCAAGCCAAGCTTGGAGCTCAAAGAAAGGAACTGAGGGGAATGGAGGCTTTTAGTGACAAGATTAGCAAGATGGAGTTTGGAAGGGATATAGAGAAGCTGAATCAAACCAGCTTTATACTGATTTCGAACTATGTGACAGTTGATCTCCTAATGTTTGGTGCGTTCATGGAAAAATGGATTGGCACAAATATACAACGTAGCTTGATTTTCACAATAGTTTGGAATATGAAGCTCCACAGGAACAACCAAAGCTTGTACGATGCAAGTGAGCCACTATAATTCACAAACATTAGCTTTCATACTTCTATATTCTACTTCAGCAGAAGATTTAGAGCCTGTAGCTTGTTTTTTGGCTTTCCAAGAAATTAAAGAACTACCAAATAACACACAAATACTAGTAAGAAAACGTCTAGTCTTTATTCAGGCAGCCAGTCAGCATCACAATAGAATACAAGCTTGGTAACAGGTTGAGAAGAATAGAACAAGCCTTTGGACTGGCAACTTTTCAAAAATCTGAGAAGATGTAAGGCAGCATCCTAATGAATTTGCTGAGGAGCATTAACATACTGACTTAACTACTAAGTAGCATGAGCTAGATCAGGTATGGTGAAACCTAGATAGAGAAGTCTGCCAATAAGCCTTATGTACTGTTCAGGGTTTGAGAACAAAGGAGAAGCTTAATCATTAAGCAGAAGGCCAAGAATCATAGGAGTAATGGCTGCTTTGGCATCAAGTAAAACAGAATCAATCAAGATGTCTTAAGCATACTTTCTTTGATTAAGGTATATACTAGAATCTGAACGAACAATTTCCACTCCAAGAAAGTGTTTAGCTGAGCCCAAATCTTTGATAGTAAACTTGTCATGCATAAACTATTTAATGTCTGCAATGGCAGATTTAGAAGATCCAGTGACAAGCAAGTCATCTACATAAACCAAGAGGAAAACCTTGATTCCAGGTTTCATCAAAGTAAAGAGATAGTTATCATGCTCACATTGCCGGAATCCATAGGCTTTCAGACTCTCTGTCAACTCATAATTCCATTGTCTGGAAGCTTACTTAAGGCCATAGAGAGATTACTTCAACTTACAAACTTAACCATTCTGAGTTTTGATGTAGCCAGGATGAAGCATCATATACACTTTCTCATCCAAATGGCCATGTAGAAAAGCATTGTTGACATCTATTTGTTGAAGAGACCATCCCTAAGAGGCTGCTAGAGCAATCAAAAGTCTAGCCATCACCACATTTACTACTTATAAGTTCCAAGGCCTGAATCTCTTGCTGCATAGAATTTTCCCACTCAATCTTCCATTTTGCCTGCTTATAAGAACAAGACTTATGGACACAAGATATGTCAGCTACAAAGTTCATATATGCAGGAGAGAAGATAGGCGTGACTTCAGAGGATGGATCAGAAATATATGAGGTAAGAGTAGTGTTTCTTGGATGAGTGGATAGAAAGACAAAGTATTGCATCCAATGAGGTGTTTTTTTGAACCTAGAACTCTGTCTGATTGGTATTGGGAGACATAAGTAGAAGAAGGAGTTGTAGAGAAACTTGGTTCTGAAGTAGGATCAGGCTGCCTCAATGTAGCAGAAGATAAGGGAGAGGTAGATGGAGAAATTGACATAAGAGTAGGAGTAAGCTTGTGTATATTTAAAGAGAGATCATGAGAGTAGGTAGAAGAATGTGATAAGGGATCAAAAGGGGTTGAGATTCTATGATAGGGGGAGCAGACACTTTATCTGCGGAACGAGGAGCACATGGAAAGGTGAATTTATGAAACTTTACATCCCTGGACATGGAGGCTCCACTTGGACAAGTATTTCAAAAACATTTTTATAAAAGTGTTTTTCAAAACCATTTTATAAAATATATTTTTGAATTTTTTTTTAATGAAATACGAGTTTGGACAAGTATATTTATGCAGATGTGTTAAAATAATTTAAAAGATGTTTGGACAAGTATTTGAAAAAAAAAAAATTCAATTATGTTTAATGCGGAAAATTATATAAAAATTGTGTTTACGGTATATAAACAGTTTTTCTTTCTTTAAGGTGAGCAAGGACCAGTGTCAGGTCGGAGTCAGGATTGGGCTCAGGTCCGAGGCGTGGTGGGTTCCGGGGTCGGGGTCAGGGTCAGGGCCAGGGTGTGGTCGGATCCGAGGTCTGGGCCAGGGCACGGTCAGGGTTAGGGTCGGGGCATGGTCGAGGTCAGGGTTGGTGTTGGTGTCGAGGTCGGGGCGGGGGCCTGGGTCTAGGTCGGGGCTGGGGTTAGGATCAGGGTTGGGGCGGGGGTCGGTTCTGGGGACAGGGCCTGGGCCTGGTCGGGTCCAGGGTCAGGTACGGGGTCAGGGCTGGGGTCGGGGTCAGGGTCAGGGCCGAGTGGGGGTGGGGTCTAGTCCTCGGTTAAGAACGGGGCCAGGGCCAGGGCGAGGTTGCGGTCGGGCCGAGGTGGGGTAGGGGTAGGAGTCAGAGCCTGGTCAGGGTCAGGGTCAAGGCTAGGGTCGAAACCGAGTTCAGGGTGAGGTCGAAATAGGGGTGGGGTCGGGGCTGGGGTTGGAGTCGGGGTCAGAGCTGGGGCAGGGTTTGGGTTAGGAATAGATCCGGGTTCGGGGCAGGGGCACTAGCGGGGTCGGGGTGGGGGGCGAGGTCGAAATGGGGGCTAGGCCAGGGTGAGGTCGGGGTGGGGCCAAGGTTGGAATGTGGGCGGGGCCGGGATCGAGGTCGAGGTGGGGCCGAGGTTTTGTCGGGGGCGAGCTCGAGGTTGAAACAGGGGTGGGACCAAGGCCAAGGTCGGGGCGGGGTGAGGTCGAGGCGAGGTCGGGGTGGGTCTGGAAGTTTAACTTAAAATGAGGAAATTGATAAGATTGCTTGAGGAAGCATTATCCTTTGATCCTGAGGCTCCTTGACTCTAAAGAATCCTACTGAGTTGTCTCCGCAACACACCAGTGATGACAGATTCTAGATTAGAGCTACTCTGAGTTTCTGAAAAATCTAGAGGAGTTTCTATAGCATTGGCTACATTTCTTGGCTGAGCTTTGTGTCTGTCACCTTTCCACCAGTCTGGATATCCAATTATCTTAAAACAAGACTCCTTCAAATGGTCATCTCCTTTCCATTAATCACATTTCAATCCAACTTTCTTCGTGTTAAGTGCTTTCTTCTTCCCCAGAGACTTAGCACCAGAGTATCTAATGGAGCTATTAGTCTTAGTTGAGACCATCATGGCACTGCTTTCAGAGACAGCAAAGTTGCTAATGTTAAGGTGCCCCTTTCTTTCCACTGCTTGAATCATAGAGTATGCTTGTTAAATAGTTGGCAAAGGATCCATCATCAAGATTTGATTCTTAACAGCATTAAATGTGTTGTTTAAACCTAGCAAGAATTGCATAAGCTTATTTTTTCGATCCAAGTCATGAACTCCTTGATTTTGCAGGCAATTACAGCTAGGAATACAAGTGCAAGGAGGTAAAGATTTCAAGGTTGCCAATTCATCCAAAAGCCTCTTCAATTTTGAAAAGTAGCTAACAAAATTCATCTCTTTGGCTAATAGATGCAATATCCCTCTGAATCTGGTAGATTAGTGAACCATTGGTATCTCCAATCTCATCCCATAGGTCCTTAGTAGTGGAGGAAAACATAAATTCATCAACAACATTCTTAGAAATGTGTTCAGTCCATGAAAAAATCGTATCATCAGTTGTCTTCCAGATCTCATGAATCTCATAATACAGATCATGTTCAAGGATTCGTCCATCAATGAAATCTAATTTTCTCTTAGAAGATAAAGCCAATCTCATAGCCCTACTACAAATCACATAGTTGCAATATGTCAGAGAAGTAGTAACCAGCATTAAACCTGGATAGTGCAATCAATTAAGCATCATTGCCTCCAGGATTCCTTGCACATCTCTTAGTAAGCGATCAACTTGGTTAGGGTTGAGAACGAAAACGAACATTAACGAACAAGCTCGAGCTCTGCTCGATAAAAACGATCACAAATATGATTTTTAGGCTAAACAAACATGAAAATGAACAAGGTGTTAGAAGCTCGTTAACGTTCGTGAGCAGGCTCGATTAAAATATTAATTGTATAATACAAATAAAATAAGTACATACAACATTAAATTTTAAATAATACAAATAATTGAATCTTTATATATATTTATATGTACATAGATATCAATATATAAGTTTAAATTAAATTTTGATTTTTATATAAGTTAATATAATATATTAAATTAATTAAACATTACAATTTTCTGTCAGTTAATGCGAGATAGAATACACACGAACAAGCTCGGCTTAGCTCGATTAATAAATAAACAAACACGAACAAGATTTTAGGCTCGATAAATAAATGAACACATCAAAGCTCGGCTCGTTATCACCCCGAATTGGTGATTACCTATAGAAGATCCTTCCAGTTCCACTCAGATTTTCTACCATTGAAGCTTGTGATACACCCAATCAGAAACTTACTTTCTCAAGTTTCTCTGCAAATATGATCGAATTTGAAGAGAAACTGCTCGATACCATGTAGAAATTGAGAATCTAGTAAAGATGTAACTGGACCACTTAGCTTCTTAGCTCGTCAAGGAAGAAAAAATAGTAAGAGCCTTAAGAACACTCTAGAGGAACCTAGAATTTGGAGAGAAGATTTTCTACCCTTAGAATTGAGTAACTTAACTCTACAAGAGTGCCTAACTACTATATTTATACACAAATCAGAAGCCAAGCCAGTTGGCTGTACAAGAAATGAGAAAAGCGTGAAAGGGGAAATCAGGTAATTGCTTTTCCCACCAAAACAACTGATCCAGGTGCAAGTGGATGATCTTATCCGAAATGTGCTAATGAGCTAAACTAAATTAACATAATTACAAAGAACATCTAATTACAACTCATGAGAGCTCATTAAAGCCCATTTAGACACGTCATCAGGGGATGGATCACAAAGTAAGTGCAGCTGATGAAACAACAGTAGATGCGAGCGGTGATGCGAGTCGCACACTTAAAGGATCATGGGAGTTCTAGTGCGAGTCAAACCAGCTGCCAACTTGTTGAGCTCCAATATTCTGCAACTACTACCATTACAACTCGCAAATTGAGATATTTTACTGTCATTTTTTAAAACTGAAGATCTGAAACCTCTAAATTGGATTTTGACTCCGATTGTGGTACATAAAATGCCTACAGATGCTTAGCTCATTGCACGTATGCCAGCTAAACCACGCATTCAAAATATATCATCAGTGCCGCACTCACCAGAGATCAGAAGTGATAGCATACTCGAAGAGAATGGGGGACTACTTATGGTCCTTGGGAAACTGATAATGAGGGTGCAGATAAGGAACTAGAGGAATAGTACCTTTTAGGGCCCAGGAGGCCAGAGACTTACTTTGAGTATCACTTTCGGAAGCAGCCTAAAGTAAACTATAAAAAATTCAATAACCAAGGCAACAAAATGTAAACTTTCGGGTCTGTTTCATTTTATTTTTCCTTTTATTTTAATGCAAGAAATAAAACGGTTAACCAATGTGAAGTTCCGGATTTTCAGAGCAAAATCCTAGGAATAAAAATGGTAAAAATCGAAATTTTTTTTGTTTAGTTTACGTGTCGATGTAAAACATGACCTGCTTGCTTTAGAAATTGTGTGCTCGCTAAAGGGTTTAGGGTTACGGTAGACCCTCGATAGATATAGGGCGGAGGACTCACCCCGAACGGGGAAATAAATGCGAGAAAGCCCAAGAGGAATGATGGCTAGAAGGGCCCCGAGTCCGACGAGGTCACGGATGGCCCCAGTGGACGGCGTCACTGACAGACTCGGACGGGCTCCCGTTGACGAGGTCACGGAAGGCCCTAGTGGACGGCGTAGGGACGACATCTCGGACGGGCTCCAAGGGATGACATCTCGAACGGGCTCGGAGGACGTCTCGGATGGGCTCCGGGGATGACGTCTCGAACGGGCTCCCAGGGACGACGTCTCGAACGGGCCCCAGGGACGACATCTTAACGGGCTCCTGGTGACGATGTCTTTGACGGGCTAACCCAGGCCTGGCGAGCGTGGCGTGCACGCGCCTGGGAGCCATCATGGAGAAAATCGCGAAAATAGTTTTTGAATCAGAGTTGGATTCTTATCCAATCCAAATCCGATTTTAATCGAAGGAGGAGGCGGCTAGGGTTATGGAGGAAGTTCTAGAAGCTTCCCAAAACCTAGGGGAGGCCTATAAATAGATCCCCAGGCTGCCAACTCTTCCTTTTCCATTTGCTGAACTCCAACTTGAGGAGTCGCTGCTGACGTTGCCGGAAAGCCGCCACCGTAGCAGCCACCGCGTTTCCCTTCTCTTACACCTCCTCAACGAGTTCGTGGCAATCATAGGACCAGTGCAAGTCTTTAGAACTGTTGTTGAACCCTAGCAATGTGGCATGAAAGCATAAGTTAGGAGATCTTGATATTTCATGTGGGTTGTTTAGTTTCTTCACAACAGGGGGGGGGGGGGGGGGGGGGGGAAATCTATGCATGAGAGAGGGGCTATACATGTTTAAGAAGGTTTAGGGCTGATTGCATCTAGTGGGAATGGTTGAAAATGAGATCTCGAATTAATATGCAAATCAGGAACAAGGAATTAAGATCTGGAAAAACAGTGTCCATGTCATGTTTGAGGCCATGAAAAAAGTTGATAGGATGGGTAGAATTGCGTAAAAAGTGTTTAGTTTGTTAGTATTATGCATGTCTACGAATTGACATTTTTGGAACGGATTGAATTGGACTAAAGACGCAAAATAAATGGCTTCAAAAGGGCCATCTCGCCTCAGCAATGCTAGGCAACCCCGAGCCGAGGGCCTCATGGCCAGCTGATGCGCACAGCCACTCTGCCATGGCGCCTGTCGCATGCCGACCTCGAGCCCCCGCGTGCCGACCTCGACCCTCGCAAGCCGACCTAGCTATTTCTTGCCAACCAATCCTTAGCCATGCAATCTTTACCACTAGCTTTGACCCACTTAACCCTATACTTAACCTTTACCACTAGCTTTGACCCACTTGACCCTATACTTGACCTTTACCACTAGCCTTGACCCACTTGACCCCTTGACCAGTTGACCTGACCTTTGACCAGTTGACTTGACCTTTGACCACCTGACTTGCTCTTTGACGCATCCTTGACCCGCTTGACCCAAAACTTGACCCTTGACCTAGAGTTAACCGTAAAAGTCAAACCTAACCCGAGAAAGGTCAAACTTACCCCGAAAGGTCAACAGTTGACAGCAAAGTCAAAGTTAACCGTAAAAGTTAAACTTAACCCAAAAGTCAAATATTGACCAAAAAGTCAAAGTTAACCGTACAAGTCAAACTTAACCCAAAAAGTCAAAGTTAACCAAAATGTCACCCAAAACCCAAAAAGTCAAAGTCAACCCCAGTTGACCAAAAAAGTCAAACCTACTGAGAAAGTCAGCAACTCCTCCTTAGCTAATAATCGTGTTTCCTTTATCCGCAGGAGCTGATCGTGGACCCGAGTCGACCGAGTTGGACAACATACTCGCCTTCCGAAATTTCAGGTGGGGATTACTCGCTAGTTTCCTAAGACTTAAACGAACTACCTACGTAGTACTTTTGTGTAGCTATATGTACTATTGTGTGTTTATATTTGCCAACGAGGTTTCCCACGCCTCATCGTTTGCTTGTTTTCTCGATTATGTTTTACACGAAACATGCGTGCTTAGGTGCTACGTGCCACGTGCCTACGTGATGCCATGCCTTGCTTGTTACATACTATGCTTCGCATTACCTATCTACTTGCATACTTGCCATTATGTGTGCCTACAACAATGAGCTAGCATAACCCACCAACCTAGAAGGACGTAGATTGCTCGAGGTAAGTTGCATGTCATCTAGGATTGCATAATGCCTTTAGATATGTACGAAGCATGCCAGGGTTTCCATGATCACCTTAGCATGAAATAGGTTGGAGACCTACTTGATAAGACTCAGGCTATGCGTATTCTTGCTTGACTTGACATGAACCCGGTCGCCCCCTGAGAAGGGCCTGCCAGGGAAGACCAGTGTCGCAGACAGTAGTCGCTCCTTCGTTATGAGAGGAATACTTGTGGCCTGAACGTGAAAGGGCCAGGATCCAAAACCCATGCCGTCGAGCATACCTCCATTGTACGGCTACCGCAGGGGTGATGTGCTTTGCAAACCATCAAGTACCTGAACAACTCGAACACTTGAATAGATTCCGACCTAGCTTTATTAGAGAAGGCTTTTTTGTGCAATCTGCTTGCTAAGAGTCTAGTGGCTCAAATATGTGCATATGACTATTGCATCTATAGTGACATGCTCATTTTTCGTAGTTGCCACATGTTGAACTATATGCTTGATGTGCTTGACTTTCTTGATTTGATGACGTTGATTGCATGTACCCCTAATGTCATATGGTTATATCTATTTACACATGTATGAATTGATGCATGAACTATGTGTGTACTTGGCTCTCGGCTTTTCTATTAAGACCTACGGTGGGATTTTCTGAAAACCCCGAGGTCTCTCATTGAGCTTAAGCTCACCCCACTCCCTTCACAATTTGATAACAGGTACTTGACTTGCGTGCACTAGAGGTGTGGCCGTTAGGCCTTAAGAGTAACACCGCAAAGGTTTTGTAATAGTTTAGTTCATGAACCCTGTTTAGGAGGATAATTTGGCCTAGGGCCATCCTCAACACTTTTATTCTATTTTTTCGCTGCGTTGAACACCTTGAATTTTTGGAATCATCATAACAATTTATGTCTTTTTCTGTTTATTCTGTATCGATTGTTGGGCGAAAACCCTGTATGACGTCACAATCAATCCCACATTTAGGAAATATATATATATATATATATATCACGGTTCATTAATGTAACCTTGATTAATCCATCAAATGTTTCTTGAATAATATATTTAAACTTGAATGCCAGTTATTGTTTCTGGAGTTCTTAGTGATGCTTTATTTTTCTTGAGCTAGATAGAGGTATTGAAGATGGGCAGAGAATATAGAGGATCACAAAGGACAAGGGGGTCAATGGCCTTTCGACCGTAACCTCAGGTTGTGTTAGCGTGTTCTTGAAGAGGAAAGTGACGATGATAGAAGACAAAGCAGAATATGATGTAAGTAGAAAACACGGTGGAAGATGATGCTCTTGATGCACAAAGAGAAAGATAAAGCTTTATATGGGGGAAACGATACGAGGAATTAAGATTAATAAATTATGTCATTTAGATTATAATATTACAAAGGTTGATAAATGTAAAATGTTAAAGTTTAACATACAATATTGCATTTAATATTTTTTTTTCTAATTTTTTTACTATCGTTTGCATATTTGATATTATCATTATTGTAATTCTTTTATATTTTGCAGTTTGATTTTAATTTTTACAAAACTAATAGTTTTACAATTTCACACCGGTTTCTTAAGGATAACCGATGCTGAAAACCCAACATCTTTAACACCGGTTCCAGTATAATTGGTGTTGATGAGCCAAAATCATTGACACCGCCCATTCATAGCGCATGGAAAAAGCGAATAGCTGGTGTCAAAAGGGTCTAAAAACCAGTGTTGATGACCCGTTTTGTGATATTGCATGTTGTGCTTATATATAGCCAGAAGGATGTAACTTGTAGACTTATTCATCCAAATGAACAAGACTATAACGTTTATACCATTTTTGACCAGGAGGATACCCTATGAAAAATGGACCTAATAGTCGTAGGACTCAATTTATCCTTGTGTGGTAAATTCTGAAAGCAACCTATGATGGGAGTGGATTTATGAAATACCTCAAAAGGAGATTTCCATCCTAAAATAGCTGAAAGTAACCTATTGATTATATAGGTGGTTGTAGGTATGAAATCTACCCAAAATTAATGTTTGGGTAAGAAGGATTGAAACATGAGTGACCTACCTATTTTCAAGAAATATCTATGTTTTTTTATACAATGCCATTTGGCTAAGCAGAATATGTACATGATTTATGATGAATAATCCCCAATTAGAAGAATAGAGACTGACATTGGGAGTTAAGAAATTCTGTGTTGCTTTTGACAAAGGAAAAATAGTACAGGAAAAACCTTACTAGCATCAACTGAATTGGTAGAATTAAGCTTTTTTAGTACATCAAATGAGGAATGCCCTAATCCCTAATGCCACCAAAAAAAAAAAAAAAAAAAAACTTGTTTAAGGCAGTGAGCATGTGACACCCCCAGCCCCGACCTCCCTATTTGGGAGGGAGCTCCACCGAGATGTCTGTCTGCTCCGCAACAGGACTCACTAACGATATGCAATCGCTAAGTAGATATAATACATGCATTCATTAACATGAGTTATAAACCTTCATGCTACAAGAAATTTCTAAAAGTTACAAGCACTAAGTCATAATATTACAATTAGGGTAAAATGCATGAAACATCGCTTAACTATGAACTTTTGCAAAAAATGATACTTTAAAAAAAATGCTCTTGTTTCAGACACTAATCTTCAAAAACGCTCAAAAAATAACACTCTGTCGGGTTTTGCCGTTATCTCACTAACGTTGAAAAAAAAGCCAGGGGTAATTTCGTCATTTCGCACGTCAGCGACACTGTTCATCTTCCCCAAAAAAAAAATTTTGAATTTTTTTTTAAAACAGTCTGCAGAAACCAAAAGAAAAAAAATGAAGAAAACGATTTCCAGGAAATCATTTTCTTCAGAAACCAGAAGAAAAAAAAATGAAGAAAACGATTTTTGAAAATCGTTTTCTTCATAAACCAAAATAAGAAAAAAAAAGTCTTCAGAAACCAATTCGGGTTGGTTGTGAACAATGGTGGAGACAAACCCATTCACATTGCTCTAGCCAAGGTTGTTAAACTCGGATATTGACTTAGACTCGTTTGAGGTCTAGAATCGGAATCGTAGAATCGGATCGTAGACTCATACCTATACTCGAAAAATAGGATTAAAGTATATAATTAATTCTAATAGTTTTGTCAATCATAATACATACACAAATTTAACTATACTTGTAGCATAAAACTTAAATATAATTAAAAAAACCACATTAAAGTGTCAAATTATCAATTGTGAAATAAAAAAATATCTTCAAGAAAGAGCAACCTCAAATCTCAATACATCAAGATCAAATTCAAGTCATTAATTCAACAAACCATAGCAAAATAACAATAACATAACATGTTTATTTATAATCATATCAATAATTAAACATCTTTCTAAACTCTGAAGCAAATAATTTCAAGTTTTCAACTGTAATATTCATCATAATCTACATTCAGCCCAAAATCAAACAAGAAAGACTTAATTTACTGATAAACAATACACTCATTTCACATTATCACAAGGGAAAAAATATCCTGAAAAGAAAGAAAGACTTAATTTACTGATAAATGAACCTAAAATAGGTTCTGAAAGGTGAAGGTTGGACATTTCATCTTCATCATTTCGGGCGAAGGTTGGACAGCCCAGAATTGGCGACGGCGGCTGCTAGAAGTTTTGGACTCGACTCTCCGAACTCTCTTCTCCCGCCTTCTCCAAATGAATTATTTTAGTTCATCAAAGCATTAAGCAATGAATTATTTTCAGTTCAGCAATTTTACCTTCAAATATATACAACTCAGAAATTGAAAAACTGAATTCTGGAGCTGAGTAGTTGAGCAGCTTGAGCTAAAGCCCGGTCAAGTCTCTTCTCCGGTCGCAGGTCACTTCTCTTCGCCGGAAGCCGATCACGTCTCTGTATCTCTTCGTCGGCACTCGGTCGGCACTTCGGCAGCTCTCTGTTTCCAATTTCCCTTTCCCGATTTGAGAACAGCAAACTAGGGCTGTAAACTATTCTCTAAAATGTGAAATAAGAATTTTTGGTTGGTTTGGGCCAAAATTGGCCCAATTACTTTTGAAAAAAAACCATTGCAGCAGCCCAATATTTGAAAAAATGCAGCCCAATCACATTTTTGTGGACTTGCTCTAGACTCGTACCAGTCTACCGAGTCTGAACGAGTCTACCAAGTCTAGAGCGAGTCCAGCCATTTTGCGAAATTCCTACGAGTCTGACTCGATTCCAGCAAGTGGACTCGTAGACTCTGGCGAGTCTACGAGTTTAACAACCATGGCTCCATCTCTATCTATCTTCCCTTTCCTATGGTACCAAGTTTCCAAATTCCAACATCCTTAATTGTTCTTCCTTGCTTTTCGGTTCAGCTCTCCATTTCTTCCTCTCAATTTTTGGTTCTTCTATTTTCTTACGGTTTGGCTACTGCCATCTTTCTCATCTCCCTTCCTATTCAGCTTCGCCTATATATTTATTCCACTTCCGTTCCAATTTCCTTCCTTCTCCGACATCCAGTTCCAGTTCCAATCTCTCTCTTCTTCCACCAGTGGTGACCAGTCACGCTTTTCCTTTCCTTGGAACTGGAACTGGAACTGGAACTGGACGCCGGAGAAGGAAGGAAACTGGAACGGAAGCAGAATAAATATATAGGCAGAGCTGAATAGGAAGGGAGATGAGAAAGACGGTAGTAGCAAATCGTAAGAAAATAGAGGAACCAAAAATTGAGAGGAAGAAATGGAGAGCTAAACCGAAAAGCAAGGAAGAACAATTAAGGATGTAGGAATTTGGAAACTTGGTACCATAGGAAAGGGAATATAGATGGAGCTGGAGCAATGTGAATAGGTCTGTCTCCACCGTCGTTCACAACCAACCCGAATTGGTTTCTGAAGACTTTTTTTTTCTTGTTTTGGTTTATGAAGAAAACGATTTTCCATAAATCGTTTTCTTCATTTTTTTTTTCTTTTGGTTTCTGAAGAAAACTATTTCTTGAAAATCGTTTTCTTCAGTTTTTTCTTTTGGTTTCTGCAGACTGTTTAAAAAAAAAAAAATTTGGGAAGATGAACAGTGCCGCCAACGTGCGAAATGACAAAATTACCCCTTGCTTTTTGCAACGTTAGTGAGATAACGGCAGAGCCCGACGGAGTGTCATTTTTTGAACGTTTTTGAAGATTTGTGTCTGAAAAAGAGCATTTTTTTTAAAGTGTCATTTTTTGCAAAAATTCATAGTTAAGTGATGTTTCATGCATTTCACCCTTACAATTATACTCCAAAAATGCTAAAACTAAGTTATCCAGCAATAGCACAATATTAGCGTTTCAAAACATAAACAAAAGGCCATTCCTTAGTATCACACTATCAAGTCATGAAGGCACTTTAGTAGCGACTACTGCCAGATCTGTAACATGCAAAACGCTTAAGAGGTGAACCCCATAGCTCAGTGAGGTCGCACAATTAATACATTACCAAGTTATCAAACCGACACATAACACGTATTTCCTAAACATACAAGGAGAACATATAAGGGACATAAATAGTAACTAGGATCTATGTCACCCTTTGGTAAGCATTACTATATATTTTACCTATGCTAGAATTCTTTGGACGGCGACACAATACACGATATGTCGCCTTATCAACTATGCCAATTAATGAACTAGTGCACATATAGGGGTGCATGAGATAGGTTGGCATACCTCGAGATAATACCGAACATGACCTCTTCTGTGATTTAGTCGAACGTTCAAGCCTAATGCGGACACGCCCGATTTCAACAAACCAAACAGGCTTTGGGGACCCCAAATGAATACGCAGGTAACAAGTAACAGGAAACATGCAAGTAGCACAGAACAGGGTACAAAAACACGGGTGCACGGGACACGAACATTTCATGCTTAACACTTAAATCATGAGTACTCGACAGATTACACTCACATGGAAACTTTGAACAGGTATTTCATTTATATATATAACTCAGTATTTGAGAACATCTATATAGACGTGGCACAATAACTACATCAAGAGGCATTTCATAACATGATTTTGAATAACTATCACACGTAAGCATTATTGTAAGTAAAACATGCTAACTTGCTTCGTTACTACTTAAAACATTTATTCCTTTAGTGAGAACACTCACCTTATTCCGCAGATGCTAGCTTACCAGTATCCAAATAATTAGCATTACATAAGTCTCATGGTTTAGAATTTATCCTTGAGTCTAGATCAATCTTTAGATTCTAGAGTTCTAAATGTTTTTGCCTTACGAAACTTGTGTTTCTAGTCATTTAATGAACCTTAATTAATTACGTTTAAAGTTGCAAAAGAAGTTGTAAGGATTGTAGTTTGAATATTCAAAAGTTCATGTTTTCAAGGGAGGATCGATTTTACCAGCAAACAGAGCGGCAATAACCGCTCTTCAAGAGCTTTCAGCTTCAAAAAAATGGTTTTACATGCTATCAGAGCGGTAATAGAACTGGGGCGTTGCAGCTCCCGAAGGTTATGAGCCTTAGTTTGCTGTCGCGCCACAATCCCCATTTTGGCCATTGTTTTTTAATCATATTTCAATATTTTCTTAACTAGAGAAGTGTTTCACTTTAGTAGTATAGCTGGAGAATGGTAAAAAATATGGAGGAGGACAAAGGCCGGCCAAGTAGTCAATGGCCTTTCAACATTGAAGAAAAGTTGCTCGAGAGAATGAGCGTAAATTTCCTATTTGGAAAGTGGTGGAGAAAGACCAAAGGCTCTCGAGCGAATGATCGAACGTGCATTTTCAAAAAGGAAAGTGTAAGGGAAAGATCGGAGCCGAAGAAGGGTAGAAGCGATGGAAATCGCTTCTAAGACAAAGGGTGATTCCTTAGATGAACTGCCTGAACCAGTTATCTTCAATAGGTTTCTCTGGCTTCTAACACTGAAGTAAAAGATGCATACACGAAGATGAAGATCGAATTGAATGTGAAGTAAAAGACGAAGAGTTGAATGTGAAATAAAATACAGAGGAAGATCAATATGTAAAAGATATAGCATTTATATTGCAGTAGAATATAAATTATTGTGTTTTCTAATTTATAAGGCCTATTATGTAAAAATTTATTGTTGAGTTGAAATATATATCGACGCACATTTTGCATACTTCAATTTTTATTGTGTTATTTTTTAAAATATTTTGCACACTTATAATTATTTTATTTTATTTACATGCTGTAAAAAAATTTATATATATTTTTTCTCAATTTTCCAAATTCAACACTGGTATTTTAGGATAACCGTGTTGAAAATCTGCGATCTTTAGCACTGATTTCTGAATAACCGGTGTTGATGAGTCAAGAGCGGTGGAATAAGCGAATAATCAGTGTTAAAGGGGTCCAAAAATCGGTGTTGGAGACCCGATGTATGGTAGTGTTAGGTTGCTCAAGCTGCTGCTTCTTGTGTTATTCTTCAGAGTTTAGCCTCTGAACGCATATATGTATGCTAAAACTACAAGTATCTTGTGTTAGTAAAACATGTGTACCGATTTTAGGTGTTGAAATATTGAATTTAACATTTGAAATATCGCGTACGTATGTTAAAACAAGTATTGAAAATATACGCATCGAGTTTAGCTGCTAAAATATCAAATTTAATTGGTGAAATATCGAGTTTAGCTACTTAAGCACCGCAGTTATATTATTGAAAGAAACGCACATATCAAATTTAACTGTTAAAATATCACGTGTTACACTATCAGACAGAGACTCCTACTTGAACTGATTTTAATGACGACAGGAAAAAGAAAAGTGTAGATGGTATTACTGTTTTAGTGACTAATTTGGCACAAGTCTTATCTAAATCCAGAAAAGTGGTTTTCCACTAAAATATGTTGGGCCTTAAAATGATGTACGTATGGAGGAGAAAGGCTAATATGCTGTTCGTATCATCACTAGACAGAAAAGCATCCATGGGATCTGGTTGGTATTCTTCTGCTTGCCACCACCATATATGCCCCCCCTCCCCTCTCCAAAGTGTCCTCACTTTTCTTTATTTCTTCTTGGTAGTGCATGGCATTGAGCTTTCACACTAGATAACTATTTTCTTCTTTTTCCTTCAATCGTTTTCATAAACAAAGGGTCCTTGTTAGATCAAATCATGAGTTGCAAAGTTTGTGCTCAAGTAAAGTTAACCAATGAAATGGAAAGTGAATCTTCTGGCCCTACCCCACTGGGATTGATGAAGCTGTGCATATATATATATATATAGATAGTGAGTGTAAAGTTTCTTTTGTGATTGATCAACATCCCATACATAAAACCAATCAACTTTCTTTATTAATTTCCTGCGTGGTATGTCTATTATCTTTTTAACCATATTATTGTTAATATTTCAGATGATTTTTTGAGAGTTCTCCCCACTCATATAACTGTGAATGGGAAAAATTACAATTTTAGTACACATTCTTTTCACTAGTATCTAATTTAGTCCACATTCTTTTAAAATTAGTTAATCTACTCCATGTTTTTTTAAATTTTAGTAATTTGAGTCCAATGAATGTAAAATTAGACCCTACTAATGGATTTACACATTTGTCCGTCGTCAAATCCTTGTTCGCCTCTTAGTTTATGAGAGTTAGTCCGTTAGTTTTGGTCCAATTTTCTGTCTAGTGGACTAAATTAAATTGGTAAAAACTGAAAGAATGAGAACTAAATTAATCAGTTTTAAAAGGATGTGAGCTGAATTTACCACTAATAAGTTAAGAGAGAGAGAGAGAGAGAGAGAGAGAGAGAGAGAGAGAGAGAGAGAGAGAGAGAGTGAGAGAGAGAGAGAGAGAGAGAGAGTGCTACCCAAGAAGAGTAGAGGTGATACTGGTTAAAACTACAATAACTAATCTTAAAGTGTATAGAATTACTACTCTGCGGGAGTAGACTTAAAAAAAAAAAAAACTACTATTACTACTCTAGAGCTACTTTTAAAGGATTAGCATGCATTGGGTCAATTAAAATTTTTATTTAGTGAGGACACAATTACAATATTTATTGTATGACCAAAAAAATCATATTTTATAATACATTTTTAAGAAAAACACTAAAATAGTTAAAGAGAAACGGAAAATAATTTGTTTAGTTATTTACATTTTTCACTAGCGAATGCAATTGCAGTAATAAATGTGTAGCAGTACATAAAAATGTTATTTTAATAAATTTATAATTTTTTTGTTCTATATTTAAAGAAATTGTGGGATAATAATACTAATTCATTAAATTCATCCCCAAAAAAACTATATGTATGTAAGAGGGCCAGAGGGTGGTGGGGTTACTGGGGGCATGTGCCCCATGTAAATCCGCCTTTGGTAGCATGCTAATGTTACTTTTGAAAGAGTAGAATGCTACTCTTGAATGAGTGACATGCTACTTTTTAAAGATTTAATTGATATTTAAAATTATGTTAAAAGGAGTATGAGTTAGCTCTTAAAAAACTAACTGATTCTTCTTAAAGAGCTAACTGATACCCGAAGTTCTCTTGAAAGAGTATGAGTTAGATTTTGAAGAGCTAATTAATACTCTTTGATACTCGAAATTTTCTTGAAATAATATGAGTTAGCTTATCAAGAGCTTACTAATACTCTTTTAAGAATTAATTGACATATGAAATTCTTTTGAAAAAGTATGAGTTAGCTCTTAAAAAGCTAACTGATACATGGGAAAAAAAAAATACATTGCTCCATAGACGTCCGTGCGAATGATGCGACATAGCATGTATACATCCGTTGTATGTATAAACTCTTAAAAATCTGAAATTAGCTACCTAGTTGTATAATCCTCTTTTATATCTCAAGAACAATTATACATATTTTCCAATATATATCTAAGAATCAGTCCGATTTTGAATGAAGCATAAATTAAAAAGAAAAAATAACTCATTTAGGATCTATGGAGAAAACCATACGGAATTGGATGGTCAAGTTAAGGTACTAATGATGTTATTTACCGAGTTTGAATTTTCTGTTCTATTAATTATTTACCAATTAACCTTTATCACAATATTAGTGTATGTACAGTGTGCATATGCTTAACCATCTACTTTTATTTTTCCCATTAAAGCACGTATGGTACATTTCCTCAAAGAAAAATAAAACACGTATGGTACATAGGTGTCGTTGATGTATGCGTACAGTTTGTGAGCTGAACAATATCCGGACTCATGATTTACCCCCTTTTTCCTATTTCCTTTTCTCAAATAATGGACTTGGACTGGGGACTGGGAGTGATTATATTGAGTGATAATGGAAAAAGAAAGTTTCATAATTTTAGTCATTTTGTTTGGACCTGTTACATTTTTGATCTCTTATATTTTATTGGTGCAAAAATAATTTTCTTTGTTTTTGTTTGTTATTGCAGTGTTTGTCCCTATAACTAGCTATGGCAAGTTTTGAGCCGTCTAACGGAAGGTTAACAGTTTTTGTGTGCTTTTTGAAATGAAAAAAAAATAAAGGATAGTTGCAATTTTGAAATTGTGTACCAGAGCAGTCAAATTGAATTTAACATATTATATGTGCTTGAATTGTCGAAATTAGCTCTTTTTTACTGAAATTTTGTTTTGGCTTACTTTATCAAACCCTCTAATTGAGAGACAGATAAAACTTATTATTGTGGCCATTGAAAAATATTGAAACTTAAGAGAAAGTTTCAGTTTTTTTTTTTTTTTTTGGTATTTCACAGGATCCAAAAAAATTGTTTGACCTCTCATTTGACTGTTTAAAACTGTAACCGGTCACATAAACCAAAATTGCAACAACATGCAAACGTTAGCAACTATTTTTGCACCAATGAAACATAAGGGACCAAAAGTACAATAGGTCCAAACAAAATGGACGAAAATTTGCAATTTTTCCTAATGCAAAACTCATTCCTTAAAAGTTACAACAAAATAGAAAGAAAAAAGAAAGAAAAAGAAATCTATTTAATCTCAAGTACCATATATCTTGAACCTGCAACTATAATGGTTCCACTCCCCACTCCTTCCAAACCAAAAAAAAAAAAAAAATGGAGAAAAAAAACTATATGCTTTAGTTTAAATACAAAATTAAGAAATTGCATTCCAAAAATTAAAAAAATAAAGCCTGCCGTCAGGAGCCCTGTTGATATCAAAATGGATATATATGATTTTTAATAGGCACTATGCATGGTTCCAACTCATTTGCTAGCTAGCAAGCAAACAGATACGTTGAAACAGAATGTCTACATCATTACACTTGCGCTCACTTTCACGATTATTTTTACTCAAAATTAGTCCACATAAATCCAACCACAAATACAAAAGCAATGCTACAGCCTCTGGGAAAAAAATAAAAATAAAAGACACCATTAATATATATACACACACATTATGAAGCCTAAACCTTTCTTTCTAGACAAATTAATTTGATATAAATTAAGTTATATAAATTGTATTACTCTTGTATGACTAAGAAGAGCTGTCAAGAAGTAGTCAGATTTCCATCTTTTTTCAGGCAACTTTCAAGTAACAAAAAGGACCCCGATGATGTCATTTTTAGAATTATCAATTTTTTTCTTAATCAATCATCATTAATAGCATTATTTTTGGGAAAAAAAAAATCAAAGTATTATAATTACGGAGTATAATATAAGAATTGTATCTCACACAATGCCACAGAAGGTGTTGGAAAATATTATTTAAATCAAACTTGTATTAATTAGATAACTATAACTATAGTAGGATTTGTTATTATTTGTCTGTTTCGTATTTGTTTTAGAAAACTTATTTGTTTTAGGAAATAGTTACAATCTGAATTAGTGTAGAATTCAGGGATAGTTTAGCCTATAAATACATGTCTTGGGTTGTTATTGTAATTACAAAGATAGACAAAAAATTACAGAGATAAAAACAGAGATTGATAGAGAGGAACGAACACTTTATCTCCCTTTTTATTTCGACATAGCAACTTATATCTACTCAATTAATCTATGCACATTCTCATTAATATACAAAAATATTGCTACAATGGATCAATTTACAGTTTTGTGTTAATGATTATTTAGATGGTAATATCTTGTTAATTTCTATAGAATTGTAGAACTGGTAGACATTAACTATAATTAATCAGCACTGACTACTAGTAGTACTGCTGTGATTCTGTCAATCTTTCCGGAGCGGAGGGTTGGGAGGGGATGATGTTTTGTAACTTTGAAATCGTGAGTTCAAATTTGTGGGTTGCAGGAACGTAACAAAAAAAAATTAATAATAATAATAATAATAATAATAAATAAAACAAACTTAAATTCTTGACATGATCATCATCCTAAGAAATGCATGAAAATCAGTTGAGCCATTACAATTATTCCTCTAATCTGGTAGATATCCACAATTATTAGGAATTGAATTAAGGTATACTCTCCTCGTTCACTAAAGCGTGTTCCCTTAAGGTTTTTTTCTTATTCTTTAAAAAAGTATCTATTTTCAAACTCCATGTAAAAAGTTTAAAAAATTCTTGTTTTACCCCTAATTTAATTGATCTATTAATTATATTCTCTTTCCAAATATATATACATCACACAAATTCTCATTAAGTTTATAGTTAAACAAGTGAATATAATAGGGGTAAAAGAATATTTGTTCCCACTTCATTTATGTGCAAATCACTAAGGAGACACTTTTTAGAGAATAGAAGGGAGTATACACTAATTTGCAAATTACTTGTCCTTCTATATAGAACTCTCTAGTAGTGACCTTATAACATAAGAGGAATTAATGACTGTAAATTAATGCAAGAGAAGCACCAGTGCAACCACTTCCAAACAAGAAGATGAGAAGAAAAAGAAAAAGAAAGAAGCACAAACTAACAAACATACAAAAGCATCAACTAAAAAGGTAGGATGATCTGAAATAAACATTAAAAGAAACATGCATATACATAGGTATGCATGATCATGGAGAAAAGCTGCAAACACAAATAATTTAAAAAAAAAAAGGGAACTCTTCTAGATATATGTTCAATGTTCTACAAACTCAAATATAAATAATTCTCAAACTACGCTTGAATTTTTTTCAAACTAATTATTTTCTGACCATTTTTTATTAGGGTTTCCATGCTGAAGCCCATATCACAGGTTCCTCTTTCCATGTCAAGTAGATCCCAGATTCATGATCTGCTTGTGATGGCTGCAACGACCATCCTGCTGGATACCTTTTCAGCAGTGCTTTAACATCGTCAATAACATCGTCGCTGTACCCGACCGGCAAAAATGCTTCCCGGAGCCTCTCAGCCCACTGGTTTCCTCTTTCCCTGCATTCACTATCTCCCTGATCATCTCCAATTTCATCATCACAAGCCAAAACCCTAACAATGCTTCTTGAACACTCCCTCTCTAGCATCAACCTTTCGTGGCTCGTTGCCGGAAAGCTCTCTTCCAACATCTCAAAATAAATGGTGGTGAATCTCAGGCATTCTTCAAAACACTTGACAAAGTCAGTCTTGGAGCAGGAAAAATCAGCTTCCTCTTCAACAACGGTCACAACCCGAGGCCTATAAGACTGAATCATCCGGATTACGGCATTTCTTTCCTCGAATTTAACTCTCTTAAGGGCTCCTATGCAATTTACAGCAACAGCTTCATCATCCTGGATGTTCAAACTCTCCTTTGTAAGCCCTCCCAAATGAGTCAATCCTGTAATGAGGTTGAACTCGAAAGGTACTCCCATCAACCGGGCGAATTTCTCCATTCTTTGAGCTATTTCTTTCATCACGGGCTTCACGATGCTCGCCGTTATAACCACCGTTAACTTCAGATGAGGGGTTTCATCATTTCTTGTAGCCAAGGCCTCTAACAAAGTAGGCCATTGAGTACAAAGAGTGTTGCTGATGTCTATGATGTGCAGCTTGCTTTCCCCGTCTAAGGCCTCCAAGATTGCCCCATTTGAAGCTACATGTCCAAAAGTTGTCCATGGACTGACCTCCTGGAATTTCAAAATCAACTTTCTGGCAGAATCAAAAGAGTGGCTCTTCTCAGCAACTGAAGCTAGGGTTTTGTAGCACCGGTGGCCGGAGTCGGTGGCCTTGCAGAAAAGGGCTTGCAAGAAGTAAGATGCTAACTTCTGATCGCAATCTCCATAGGGAGATGCAAGCTCATTAAGCATCCACAACAGATGATGGATCTTGCCGGAATCCTTCTCAGATATGGCGGTGGCGCATTCCCGGAGCAGCCTGGAAGCCCACTTCCCATCTCCACATGGCTCGCCGGAATCCGATGATCTGCTGGTGGATGTATGGCTGCTTTGGGGCTGATTATTAGTGCTCTGCATGTCTATATGATGATGATGAGGAGGAGGAGGACCATTTGGAATAGAGTTACTGTTCAAGAAGTTTGTTTCTTGAGGGTGGCCGAAAAAACTGATGTCCATGGATTGTGAATCCTAAGGATTCTCTGCAGGTAGTTCTGCAGGCTTAAATCCATGATATTATATTATTCAGGGAACAAAAAATTAGTTATAGCCAAGTAATATGCTGATTGCCACTTGTAATTGTATGACAATAAATGTCATTGTCACATAGTATATATATATATATTGGAATACCATTTCCCTTAAATATAGGTATTAAAAAAATATATGTATATATAGTACTTTTGTTTTAGGGCATGCTACATATATATATATATATATTATTTATATTACCAGCTAATTAATTACAAAATGATGATACAAACCGTAAAAAACAAAAATTAGAAAAAAAATCTTTTAGAGAATGATGTGACAATCACTTGATAGAATATTATTAGATAATTACAATTAAAAGTTCTACTTGTTAGTTGATACCACGTAAATGTCACATCATTTCCTGAAAGAATTTTTTATTTTATTATTATTATTATTTTTGCTATATACACCGTTTTCAATAATTAGTTATGCCTGATCTAAACCTTTGCTGTCAAAATAAGAATTGAAATGAGTATATATCTCCTATGAATTGTATCGATTTAGTGATAAACAACCACATGGGATTTTGGAAATTGACTAGGTATTTCATTGTTTAAGTTTTAGGAAAGAAAATTTCTTGAAAGAACATCGAGGGACAACCAATAATGAACATTAATTATATTGTTTAGAAACTGTAAATGATGTCAACGTTCATTTGCTTCGACAACTAAGTTTCTTGGAGTCACTGAAGTTGAACTCAGAAGAATCTATATATTCCATTTCTTAATTTCCTTTTTATTTTCCAAGATAAATGACAGTTAACCCCATGTAATTTCTCATAACTGATAGTTTATCTATTATTCTCTCCATCCCATTTAAAAAGTCCATTTTATATTACTGTTTTTAATAATATGAAGTGGATTCTTTGACTGGGCTAAGGAAGTATAATTTCAAAATATAATATCAACCTCCTCGTATTTTTGAACTAAAATGTCAAAAATGGTAAAATGTCGCCAAAAACACACTTTTAACTGATTCAATGAGTCGTCTAGCAGGGACATAATCGTAATATTAAACCATATTTTGTTAAAGGTGTTGATGCTTTTATTTTAATTTTTTTTTTGTGGTTAAAAATTGATATTTTAATTCAAAAGTACAAGGGTATAATATAGTATTTTTAAAGTGTAGGGGTAATTGTCAATAATAATAATGCAAAAACTTATATCTAACGCATCTCATAGTTTGATGTGCACGTGTATCAAATTTGGTCTATAAAATATTGTGGTTATATTATGAAAACACACATATCGAGTTTAACTTCTAATATTACGCGCATTGAATATAGTCTCCGTTGTATGGAGTTTAAGTGTTGATGTTACTTCCTCAAGTATTATCACGTCTGATGGATATATCTCATATTGAGTTTAGCTTATAATGCATCGACTTTAGCATTTGATGTGTTGTAGTTATGAGTGTACATGCTTATGTATCATGCACGCAACGTATGGTGTATTTTGGTTATTTCAAATATTTTAATTTTTGAAGTATTGTGTATCAAACTGTCTGATTACCAACATAAAACGGGCTAATAGTCATTTGCCCTTCTTTCAATAGCTCAATTCTGCTCTACTTGGTACACTATAAATATAGCCTATTTATTTATTTATTTATTTTACCTTAAAGAGAAACGGCAAGTTTTGCTTCTCTGGCCAAATGTGCACTAATTACTCTCCCTTAAGGCCAGTACAAGCTCTAGTACACAATAAGTCATATACTACTCGCTAATAGAAATGACAAAACAACAGTTAAACATGTTTGCTCATTGTAATCAATATGAATTTATCCTAAAATGCAGTAGACACATAGAGTATATACTCCCTCGATTCCATTAGAAGAGTCCGCTTTGAAAAATATTTTTGTTCCATTAAAAGAGTCAACTTTCAAATTTTGGACTCCTCTTACGCTTAATAATATAATCATGTGTGATCCATAATTAGCCCATACTAAATAAGTATGGATATAAATGGAATAAATGGTGTTAAATTATCTATTTTAGGTATTGTACATTGACATTGATAATAAGTTTTATATTGGTGAAAGTGGACTCTTCTAATGGAACTGATGGAGTATATATGTAATCTAAAGTGCTTAAGTTAGGTTGCAAAATAAAATCCTAGATTATATATATATATATATATATATAATATTTATTTGTTTATTTATTTACACATAAACTAATTTTGTTTCAGTCCCTGTGTTTTAATTGATGATCCAAACAAGTAATTCCTAAATCTTGTATTGTTCAAATGCTGAGTCCATCACAAATATTCGACACATAATTCCAGTTTTATGTCTGACATTGAGTAGGTGATCATCAATCATCATGAATAAATTAATTGTGAACGTTAATTTAAAATAATAATAAAAAAAGAGTAAATTGTGAACACTTTTTCTTGTCCAGTTATAATTAAGAAAGAAATTAATATTGAATAACTTATCAAGTTAATTACCTAGGTTCATTTAAATTATGTTATGTACTTAAATTTAAGCGTCAAATAAAAAACTACAATGCTTTGTAATTTGTACAGAAAAACCTTGTTTTTGGTTTGGGAACAAGAATGCATTTTAAAATGTGTATCGGAAAAGTTCAGTAAGTTCACAATAAGTTAAGAAAATACTCTGGTCCTGCTACGAAACTATTTGATTATTGAATAATGACCAAGAATGCATTACAAATGATTGTACATAATTTATTATTCCACGATTAAATGGTTTGATAATGAGACTCTATGTAGTTTTACCTAATGATTTACTAATGATTTATTGGATTGAATAAATTCACACACACACACACACATATATATATATATATATATATTTATACTAAAGATAAATACAGGGAAATATTAATTTTTCCCTGAAAAAAATGTTCAATTAATTGGTCAATTAATTTAAAGGGCCGGGACAAAGAGAAGGACAAATACATCAACCCTAACTATATAATATAGTATTATGTCAACATCTTCCTCGTATTATTTATGTGTATATTTGAAAGGAATAAAACATTTATCCTTGGTGATAATTAAAATATTGGTAATGGAATATCTCTACTTGAAAAATATCAATGTCTCTCCAATTAATTATACAAGTCCTCTTGGCAAGCTATAACAAAGAACAAGGACATGATGATAAAACCAATACGATTTTGAGAGTGTACAAGTTGGAACTTTTGACTAGGTTTTACCTATTTCAAATCTTTTGTCTTTCTTTCACTTAATATAATGGTAGTTAGGAGTTCGTTGTCTTCTTTTCTGAAAGAAGAAAAAGTAGGAACATGAAAGAATAAATTTGAGATTGATTTGCCCTTGGTTATCCCAACAATGAATTGAAATGCTCATCCACCTAAAATACACTTACATCGTTCGATTAGAAGGGTCTATCTTGATAAAAGTATGACTTACTATAAATGTCAAAATACAACTTGAAAATAGTTAATTTGATTACAATTGTTCCATTTATATTCTACTTTTTAAGTATGGACTCATTGCGGACCACACATAATTATCATAGTAAGAGTAGGAGGTGTAAAAAAAAACTGAAAGTAAACTCTTCTAATGAAAGAAAAAAAAAATTCTCAAAATGGACTTTTCTAATAAAACAGATGGAGTATAATTTAAATTTTTTAATGACGTTACACTTTCTATGATGAATTATGAACTATCACTTGTGCCCCATTAATTAAAAAAATCCAATCAAATATATATATATATATATATATATGTATATGTTATTTATTTTTTTTATCTATTTTAAGGTATAAAATTTCAAATAAATAATATGATCACTATCCTTTCATTTATAACCCTTAATTTTTAGTGGAAATTATATTAGTAAAGATAAGAGAGTTAAAAAAGAAACTGAAACATAACTCTTTTATTTGAACAAATAAAAATAAAACTTTTTGAGATAGGAGTACAAGATATAATGCATTAATTCAAATATGTTTATTAGACTACTAGATTTTCATTTATACTATTACACACAAGTATTGTAAATTGATTAAGTCACAAATGAGCAGATTATAAATAAGAGTATAAAAGGTAAATAAGTATACATCAAATTAGTAAGAATTGGATGGATTATATATTAGTACTTAATTGGTATGTAAAATATTCCCAAAAAAATAATTAAATTTTGCTATGTAATGATCTCAAAATGTTTATCTATTGAATGGTAATGGATTTTATTTTTTTTAAATTTCGTTTCGATATTGTAGTCCCTTGTATTTACTTTATATGATTAGATGCTAAAATATGTTTGACAAAGTAGTCCATAAAAACAACAAAATCACAATCAAATAACTATTCTTGAGTGTATTTCAAACAAATATCTTATTAAAATGTTGAATTAAATAAACTTTTGTATGATTCTTCTTTATAGAATGAGGGTATATTCCACGCGTAAGCGCGAATCAACTTTAATCTCTAAAGTATTGCAGTTGTGTTAAACAATAAGTATAGTGTGTTTCAAAATTCATGTCCCATTTTAGGTGTTAAAGTATTTGGTTTAGTCTCTAAAGTATCACATGTATATTAAAATAATTTTGCTCTATTTTCAAAATGCCAATACTATTTAGGAGATAAAGTATTGGTTTGTCCCATAAATATCGCGTGTTTCCAAAACGCACATACTATTTTTAGCTGCTGAAGTATTTAATTTAGCCTTTCAACTATTGCATTTATTTTTAAACAAAAAATATCGTTTGTTTTCAAAATATGCCTACCGTTTTGCTCAAATATTGAATTTTGCATTTGAAATATCACATTTATTAAAAACTGTAAGTATCGTGTGTTTCAAAACACACGTTCCGTTTTTAGATGTGGAAGTATTAAAATTAGTCTCTAAAATATTGTGTTTATGTTAAAACAATATGTACGAAAAACACGCATATTAAATTTAACTATTAAAATATCAAAGTTAGCTACTAAAGTATCTAATTTAACTATTAAAATATCAAAAGTATATTAAAAAACAAATTTTGAAAGAAAATATATGTATTAAATTTAAGTGTTAAAATATGGTGTGGCAGACTTTCACATTGTTGGACGGAAAACTCTCCGGTATATATATGCAATACCGCACAGAAACTCTTCACTCTCACATTATTCTCCTTCAGATTAATGGTCTTGATCAGCTGGGAAATTAATTGGGAACTTCGGGGCAATATATGAATCTATGTTTTATTGGTTCTATTAGAAGGAATGAATGTTGATTTTGAAAATTATTTTTTTGTTTTAATTTATTTTTAAATTTTTTTATTTTTCTTACCATTGATAATATATAATTATGTGTGGTCCACAATTAATTCGTACTTAATATGTAAGGATATAAATAGAATAAAGTGTGTCACATTGACTAATTAAGATGTTGTACCTTAACGTTTATAATAAGTTGTATATTGATCAAAGTGGACACTTTTAATGGAATAGAGGAGTATTATATTTTACATTTTAAAGCACAAGATTGATTATAATGTGGTACATTTAACTTTTCTTTAAACTTTACTTTTTTGGCGACAACGCGTTATTTCGTTGTCAATCAAACAGAAGTACTGGTTTGAGCATCTCAAAAATACCTTTGCTAATCCACTCACAATTTAATTATTTGAACTGGAAATGTGAATACAAAATTGTTGCAGTAGGCAGCTTCTCGTCCTTATGCATGTCTCCTTTAGTAGCCCTGCATGATATGATATACATATATATATATATATGCATGTCTCCTTTAGTAGGCATATATCTCCTTTAGTAGCCCTGCATGATATGATATATATATATATATATATATATATTGCAGACCATTCTAAATATTCCTTCATACAAGGGTGATATTCATGCCGGAAATCTCCCTATTTATATAGCTTTCTTGAAATTTGAATTAGTCTTTCTAGTTTTTGGAAAATGATGAAGCAAAAATACATAAGGCTGTAGTGTTTATTGTCCAACCCGGATTCTCTTTTTCTATATTTACAAGAGTCTTATTTTTATTTTCTTTCTCCAGAAATAGAGTTTATATAGTGTTTTTTCTTATATTATATATATATATATATATATTACCTTTACTATAATATGATTAGGGAGTCTCATGTCTAATGGGACGTCGGACGCAATAATTCAATCAATAAATTCAGTGTACATGTTTTTCTTCTATACTTGTTGCTTTATATATAATAACTGCAATAAGTCATATACTAAACTCAATATGCAATACATTAAATGTTAAAATTGATACATTAGATTTCAGCAACTAAATTCATTACCGATATATATGCATTAGAGGCTAAACTCAATACACCATAGGCTAAACTCAATACGTGATACATCAGGACTAAAATCTTGTGCGTAATACTTTAATAATAAAACTCATAATTGTGATATCTCAACAACTAAACTCGATACACCATAGGCTAAACTCAATACGTACGTGATACATCAGGACTAAAATTCTGTGCGTAATACTTTAATAATAAAACTCATAATTGTGATACCTCAACAACTAAACTCGATACACCAAAAGTTAAACTAAATATGTATTAGGAACTGAACTCAATACATGAGTTTTCAATACATGGATTCAGCCGTTTCTCGGGGTAGCGATAAACGTGCTCAGCAGGGCAACTTTAGATTGCCTTTCCTCCTTACGCCCTTCACGTCCATGCCCTCGGTAAAAATGTAGTTTCACTACCAGTGCATGTGGAAGAAGTGGCATGATTTCTTAAAGTTATTTAGGACAATTGGGAGCCGGATATTCAGGGGTGCGGTATGTTGCGGTTCTCCCTCAAGTTACGCAGGCTCAAAAAGGGTTTGAGGGAGTGGAATAAATCAGTCTTTGGCAACATCTTCTCTAATGTTCAGGAGTCGGAAGGCGAGGTGGAGCATGTGACACCCCAGATTCAGCACCCCGCATACAAGGGTTTGGCTTCACCGAATGCCTACCTAGTTCGCACCAAGACTCAGGACGTGCAGAACATGGTAATAAATTTTTTTTTCCTTTTATTATAGTAAATTAAAACTTGCACAGCTCTAAAGTACATGATTTATCAGAGTATGAGCCCATCTCTATCAATCCCGTCTTCTAGATGTATCCCAAAATTTCATTACTTCGGGTGATCCTAGAGGGCATATTCGTCTTCGTACCAAAGATCTGTAATACAATTTTGAAAACAGAAAACAAAACAGGAAAATTGAATGAGCCCTTGCCCAATGAGAGTTCACCGTTTTCGTAAATACTTACCGAGTTGCAAAAATTACCCATGCATACAATTCAAGCATATCCTAACAAATAGCATTTATGACTCATGCAGGACTCATAGAACATATAAAGAGGATGAACGGCGTTCGCCGACGTTCTATGTCCACGATGAACGACATACCAGCTCACCTCGAAGAATGAGAGGCGTTTGCCAGCATGTACAGGAACGCTAACGACAGACCAGCTCATCTCAGTATAATCATAAATAAAGAGGATGAGAGGCATTCGCCAACGTTCTATGTGAACAATGAACGACAGACCAACTCACCTCACTGAATTATAATAATAATCGGAATCATGCATATAGGTACCATTTCCTCCATACCACTATGCTTGAGTTAGAAATAATAATCTCGAGATTATGAACGCAGATGATCAAATGACCGAGCCCTATGCTGGCTCGCGGGATCAAATCGCAACACACATACTGGATCCGACACAACTTATGCTCATATAATTAGGTTCAGTGCACAAAAAAAGTACAACTGAAACATAACATGTCCAGATGTATTCCAGCTGGTAAGTAAACACAACTGGCAGTTCAAAATCAAAAAGTATGTCAAGCATTTTCCGAAATCTTTTAAAACATGTCACACAAGGTAGTTCAATGCATATTCAATTATGAATTGCATTAAAATGGTATCCATTTTCACTGAAAACTCACCTTAGTTCGAAGATACTGGCTCACGTACTATCTATCCAATATGAATATATTTCAGGTCCGAAAATTCAGGATCTATTTTGGGCTAATTGAATTCTAAGATTCTTAAACTTCTGACATATTTTAGACATTAACTAAATAAGGACGTAAAAGTAACTTTAGTTAAATTGTACAAAAAAGATCGTAAACTAATAATAGACTTTAAAAGTTATTTCTATTTTATTTTGGAAATAAGTAAATCAATTAAGAAATTCAAATCTTAAAGAAAATATCATTTTCAAATCATAACACTAATTTACTTATTTTCTTACTTAAAAGGAGTTTATACCATTTAAACTTTATTTCAGAATTAAATAAATAAACCAAAATTATAATAATTTCTAATTTTAAGAAAACTCATTTAAATAGTTATTAAAATAACTTTAACCAAGATTTATAAAAGAATTTATAAAGAAACAAACAAAAAATTAAAATTGCAAAACAATAAATTTTAGTAATTATTGGATCGGTTTTACCCGATGTAGAATCGGTTAAAACCGCTCCTATTTTTCCAGAAATTTATTCAATCGGTTTTACCCGCTCCGATATCGGTAAAACAATGCTCGGAATTGGTTTTACCCGTTTAGCAAACGGTTTTACCCACTTTCCTTGAGCATGGAAAATCGGTTTTACCCGCTCTTAAATCGGTTAAAACCGATTCGTGCCCAGAAAATTGATTTTTCAACCTTTGCTTCGGGTTTTGCTAAAAACATGCACAAAACTCATTTTTATTTGATTCTTTTTGCTAAAAGCCATTTCTACAATACTCCTATAACACTTCTAATGTTTCAAAACATTTTTCTAATGTCCAAAAATCAATAATCAATCAAAACTTTAAGAAAACTATAAAACTCAAAATTTCAAAACTTTTGCATTTTAATTCTAACATTTAATGTAAAATTACTTACCCTTTGATTCTCGAAGCTTCCGAGATCATGTCCTTCAGATTACAAGACCAACTTTACGTCCAGATTCCTTGCTTTCTTCCTTTCTTCCTATTTTCCTAAATTTTCTCCTAACTTAAGCTTTCTCTAGTTTTTGGCTTTTGATTTCGAAAATGGAATGTTTAGAAACGATCCAGGGGTATTTATAGACCCTGGAGTCGTATAAGACAAGACCTAGGGGTACCTAGACCCCCTAAGTTCGTAGCCCGACCTGAAAATTTTGAGAAAATATATTTTTTTCATTTCTGGTACACAATCGGTTTTACCCGATCAAGCAATCGGTAAAAACCGATCAAATCGGTTTTACCCACTTGGATACCAAGTAAAGCCACTCTGTAGGCGGCGAAATATTTTTCTTGCTTTTACCAATCAGTTTTACTCTTGGAGACCGGGAAAACTGATTTTATTTTCATCATTATCCCTTCCAATTGATTTTACCCGATTGGAGAATGGGTAAAATCGATTTCCCAACTGGTTTTACCCATTTTGTAATTGGGTAAAACTGCTCATAAGCGGTTAGAAACTTCCATTTTTTACTATTCACAACGGTGCAATCGGTTTTACCCGACTCGGGACTGGGTAAAACTATTCACCCATTTTTTAACAATTTTTCATTTATTTTCCAAATTTCTTCTTTTCTAGTTCTATTTCCGAAAATTCCATAAATTATTAAATTATAATATTCCTAAACAAAAAATATATCATGAAATCAAGAATAAAATTAATTCACATAGATAAAAATTTGAAATTAAAATAAGGAAATTCTTTTGAAAGGAAATATTTTATACTTCTATAAAATTTTCTAAAGAAAATAGTTTTAGACTAAAATTTTTTTAAAAGAAACTCCTATAGTTTATTAAATGCTTGTAAAAATATTTTTAAATACCTCTAAATATTTTTGAGGTGAATTTTAAATGCTAAAAATTTTCAGGATCCCACAAACCAGCTGCAGAACATTTATGATGACAATGGCACCAACTTGAAGCTTGTTGCCATGCATCATGGAGAGGCAGCGCTAGCCCAGCTACTGTTAGAGGAAGAGACTTTTTGGTGGAAAAAAATCTCGCATCAGATGGCTTAAGGAAGGGGAGCAGAAAATGAAATTCTTTCATAGCACGCTGCCGAACCTGCTAGCTAGAGCGGGAATTTTTCAAATCCAAACACCGACATGGCCTATTTTGAGTGATTAGGATTCCATTAGCGGGGAAGGTGCTCGATTTTTCAAAGAACTTTTCAGGGGTGAAGAACCGGACATGGCTGCGGTGGAGGAACTTCTCGGGCATGTTCCAACACTCGTGAAGGACCATTCTTTGTTAACTGTTGGGGTTGGAATGGATGAGTTAAAGGCGCTGGTTTGAGAACTTAATCTCAATAGTGCCCCAGGTAGTGACAAGTACCCTAGGAGTTTCTACAAGTTTGCATACGATATCATTCGTACGGATTTGAAAGTGGCAGTTGAGGAATTCATGGCAAACGTCCCAGTTCCAAGGGTTATCATCAGTACCAAGATAGCTGTGCTGCCTAAGAAGGACGCTCAGGCAACATTTGCAGATTATCATTCTATTAGCTTATGTAACTTCCTTAACAAGGTCTTTACAAAGGTGCTCTGTGCTAGTTTGAAGCCGATTATTTCATCTCTTACCTCGCCGAAATAGTCCGCCTTTCTTCCTGGCTGGGAAATAGCGGATAATGTTCTCCATGCTCAGGAATTGGCTAATTGCTTAGACAAGAAGTGCAAGACAAGGAATGTGTTCTACAAGCTAGATATGATGAAGGCTTTTGATCGGGTGTCTTAGGAATTTTTGCAGGCTCTGTTGCACAGGATAAGATTCTCATATTTGTTCGCAGAGCTTGTATTGGGCAACCTACGAGCAGCATGGTTTTTCATGTTAATTAATGGGCAACCGATGGATTTTTTTCAGGCTTCGAGGGAGATAAAGTTAGGGGATCCTACATCTCTGTATCTTTTCATCTTGGTGGGTGAGGCGTTCTCCCAATGTTTAAACGGATGGATTGCAGAGGGGCAGATTCGGTCATATGCAACACCTGGGGGATCCCTTGGATAACACATCTATGCTTTGCCGATGACCTTTTGGTTTTCTTAAGTGCAGAGAGGGATTTGATCAAAGGAACTATGGATTTCTTGCAAGTTTATGAGGGAGCGACAGGGCAGAAGGTCAATTTACCTAAGTCTGCGTTCTTCTTGTCGCGCAGGATGTCAGATAGAGAGCCACTCTTTCGGACTCTCATTGGGATGCTGCCAGTGGCTTTCCCTTTCACGTATCTGGGGTGTCCAATTTTTAAGATGTGTTAGGAGCATGTTTGAGCCGATCATTGATAAATTATATAACGAAAATTGGCGGGATGGCAGAAGAAGTTTCTTTCCCAAGGAGGTCATTTGAGCTTATCAAACATGTCCTATCAGCAATACCCATACACTACTGGGCCGCTCTGTCCCCACCCAAAGGGGCTATCATAGAAATCAAGTTTATCTTTGCTAAGTTCTTTTGGGGAGAAAATGAAGGAGGAGCGAAACGGCATTGGAAAGCCTGGTGGTGGTTCACAATGCCGATAGCGGAGAATGGGTTAGGGGTTAGAAGTGTTGCAGTGATGGTAAGGGCCTTCTTACGCAAATTATGGTAGAAATTGCACCAATCGGAGGTACTTTGAGCAAGATATATGCGGGCATTGACACCCTCCACGCGTACATCCAAGACATGGGTGCAAATGGAAGATGTTGGCCACCTTATAGCCGACAACACAGGGATATACGTGAGGGATGGTAGGTTGCTGTTCTGGTACACGAATTGCTCAAGGGAAGGGTTTCTAGTAGACTTGGTGGAGGATTCAGCCATACAGAACCCTTGCCTAACCTTGCGGGGGTTTAGTTCACGGAAAAATGAGGTGATGGTGCAGGTACAGCTAGTCCTTGAAACCGATGTGTTACAAGTCTTCAATGATTTTCATTTTAATTTCCTACCTACTCATGAGTCATGATCGACTAGTCTCCAAGGGGGAGTTTTCAGTTCGCTCTGCATATGATCTAGTTTGGCCTCAGGGCCAGGAGGGGTTCTCGATGGCCCTATGCAATTGTCCACTTCCAACTAAGTTCCAGGCGGAGGCATTCGCTCTTTTGTATGGTCTCATGATTTGTCGGCAGCTGAGCATTTCGGCTCTAGATTAGAAATTGACTAACAAGTGACGGAACATGCGAAAAAGAAAGGAAAAGGTCTATGGCAGTTGGGACTATTGTGTTTCGAGTAGGAGAACTCATCGGAACTATGCTTTGCGACACATCTATTGGGAAGGGAACGCGGTTGCAGATGCCTTGGCCACGGGGGCTAGTGCCACAGGTTTGACAACCCTTTATTTTATAGGAGCCTTTCCCGGCAAATTAGGGGGTTGGTCATTCTATATACTAGGAGTTTTTTGTATATTCAGGTATAGACACGTTTTGAGGCAGGGTCAGGTTGCATGTCCCCCCTGTTTGTAGTTCTTCTCTTTTTGGATTAAAGGAAAATGTTACGACTGCCAGTTTCAACTGTTTTACCCACCAAAAAAAAAACCGTAGTAAAAAATTTTACAACAATGACACCCGCAATTCAAGAACATATTTTCTGTATATCAAAAGCCATAATGAACTACGAACGAGTTAGACCCCAATGGTTAATGCGCAGGGCGGGCCACCCAAATGTTGGGATTCGATTCTTACCTCTGTCAGTTCTGCGTATTTATAGTGCAAGGCTGACAGGACTCTACAGGAGGCTCCTCACTTTGTTCTTTCCCTCCCCGCGGCCCCTCCCTTAAATGAAATAGTGATGATTCAAAATAAAATTTAAAAAAAAAATATCCACAACGAACTGCAGAAAATAATTTTAAAAATCACTACATAATCTCCGGCGATTTGGCCTTAAATTGACTTCTTGGCTTGACTATTATTTACAATTAATATTGTCACTAGTATAACAATTTTCGTATTTGTTGTTTGACTAACTTACATAAAAAAAAATATTTAATATAATTATATTCAGTTTCTCATGATTTATACCTCGCTTCACAAGAATTGTTTACAGACATTCCAATATATTTTAGATTATTCCAAAATATATATATTTTTTAATATTTTAATAATTCATTTTTCATGTTTAATTTTTTTTTAAAGTATTTTTGACAAATTTATATTGATGAAGAATATTTTAAATTTAATTAGTTTTCTAACCAAAAATTTTTAACAAGACAAAGAAACTAGTCATAATCCATAAATTATAACAGACAAATTAAAAAAATAAAAAATAATTAAAAACAATCAATTAACAATAATAAAAATATTATAAGGGGTTAACACATAAACTTAATAAAATAAATAAATATAGTAACTAAATAAATTAAGGATTAAAGTGCAACTTACATTATTATATATATATAGGGAAAATTCCTTAAAACCCCCATGTGGTTTACGAAAGTTATTAAGAACCCCCATGTGATTTAAAAAGCTCGAAAAAAAACCCCTTGTGGTTTTTCGATATCCGTAACAGTTAGGTTTTTTGTTAACTTAAACGGTCAACCTAAGAAGTCACCCATTTTAAAAAGGGATAAAATTACGAAAATGACCCTATCACCGTTAAAGTTAACCAAAAACCTAATGGTTACAGATATCGGAAAACCACAGGGGGATTTTTCGAGCTTTTTAAACCCCATGGGGGTTCTTAATAACTTTCATAAACCACAGGGGGGTTTTAAGGAATTTTCCCTATAAATATATAACAAGTCCATGGAAAAGAAAAGAAAAAAAAATGAAGATACATGCGCTCCAATTTTGCAGCGCACATTGTGTGACGCTCCGCCCCGACCCCATCTCCTAAAAGATCCATTCCTATCAAGGAGTGCGAGTTCCGTTCAAGAATAGTCATTTAGGGCCCGCACCCAACAAGTCGATATAGATAATAAAAAATCAAACTTACCATTATCTTAAGACATTCAATGATACTATATTCATAATAGTATATCCATATGGGGAAATAGTCAAAATCAATACCATGGGACAGACCAAACTATCTCATATTAAAAAATTTCAAGACTAGTTATTACAAAATAAATTGGTTGTTTCAGCCTGTCGACTACCGGCCTCACCTCGAGCGTGCAAATTACCATATTAATCAAGCACTTGAAAAATATGTTATCGAAATGGTGAGTTTCACCAAGTTCAGTGAGAGATCTCAATTTTTACAAAAGAAAATAATCACCATAAATCTGTTAGAAAATGGTCTCAATATGGAAGCAATTCAAGCAATAATATCAAATCTTAAATAATAACAATAATAATGCGGAAACGTACTAGCAAGTATCTCCAATCCACTTACCAGAGATAATCAGGGCATCATGTAACAGTAATGAGAATGAAAAACAGGAAATATAACAATTCGCCATTAAACTATCAATCGAGTTGATTTCTATATAGCTCCCCTAGTTGAAATAAGCTCGCAATCAAATAAACAATCAATCTATGTTTAAGTAGTTTGCAAACACTTCGATACCTAAACGGTAACAGTACTAGTGTTAGTCAGAGTGTTCGACGGCAAAAGTTTGTGGATCTAGCTGTATACATGCAATCATTTGTTTCTCTATTAGGAAAGTGTCAAACTATCGTCAACACAACTCACTTCCAAGCATTCTTACATGCAAGGAGTGACTGCTCAATCAATAAATTATAGCTTATAGGTGCGCTAAGACCCTTTATATAAAAGGTTTACAAACTTATTAATTAATTATGCATACATAACATCTCTATTATGCTTTCATAAGTCCTAGTCATTGGTTATGCAATTCAATAGTTCTATGGATGGCATCGAATCATAATCTTAGAGCATACATCATGCTTCAATGAAGTGTAGGCAATTAATTAAAATATTTTCCAAGCAATACATATTTCATGATGTAGCATGGCATCTCATCAATCAATAAGCATTACAAGTTTAACATGCAATGAACATCCGCGTAACATGTTTCATAGTAACAACATGCAAGTACAATTCAAACAATCAATGTTGAGGTGTGAGCAACTTCCAAAATTAGCCAAGCAATTATGTTTTATATACATATAGCTTGATTAAATTCTGAACGTAGAAAGTAATTAATCTCTCACATTAGCTGTGGGTGAGAATCTTGACATATGTGCTCGGTCAGCGTACTTCGCTTATCCAGTGAACGATACTAAATATTTTCAACATTATGAACCTCTCATATTAGTACTAAGTCATTAGTTTAAATCATGTTTTTAATCTATTTTTAGGTTCTGTGTAGGTTCGACGTTGAGCGGGTGTCGAGGCTCACGAATTCTTTAGCTCCTTGCTTCGATATCGAGGGGATCTCGAGCCGGGCTTTGAACCTCCTCGATATTCATGCATTTTCCCTAAGGTCATTGATCTTTTGCGCCTATTTTCCAAATCTATCGTTTTGGTGATCTCATTCCCATTTGTGTAAGTTTTATGCTTGTTCTTATACCCAAAACAACACATTATAATCAATAAAGCAATTGGTTCATGAAAAATCAATTAACATGCAATACGGCCACTTTGAGAAAATATTTTTTTTTCCAATAAAGGAGTCTATTTTCAAAATTTTTACTTCTTCTAACCTTACTAATATAATCATGTGTTGTATTGTACCTTACATAATAAATTATACATTTGTCAAAGTAGACTTTTCTAATATAATGAACGGAGTAAAGCTTTTGATCAGGTTGTTAGCTGGGGTGTTTTTCAACTTTTGGATTGAACAAGACCCTCTTTCCTTCTTTTTTTCTTTATAATTCTCACTAAATATTTTACTCATTGTTTGAAAGCTCAATTGGATACCCATCCTGTGCAGTTTAAAAACATAAATAAAGGAAAGTAAAAAAATAATTGTGATAAATTACTTATTTTAAATATTATTTCCTCCTTTTTATTAAAAGAGTCTAGTTTGAGAAAGGTACAATTCTTATGGATTTCATAATACAATACTTAGAAAAGATAATTTATTACAATTTATTTCACTAATATTTTTACTTTTTAAGTGTGGGTTAATTATGTACCACACATTATTATATTAGTAAGGATAAGAAAAGTGGAAAAAAAAATTGAAATTGAACTCTTTTATTATAAAGAAAATAACTTTTTAAACTAAATTTTTTTTAATGGAATATATTTTAAAACTTATAAGGAAAACTATATTTTAAAATTTTGATTCTCGTAATGGATCAGAGAAGTAATTATAAATACTAACCTCCAAGAAACTCAAAAGAAAGAGAAGTAATTTAGTGAATCACAAGTAGGAATCATTTGAGCTTTAATCCTAACCTCAAACAAAAGAAAATCTTTTTAGTGCATCCGCTGCACTATATAGGATGATGTAATCAAATACACTTGAAAAATAATTGCTATTTTTTAGGAGAGTGGTGGACATATAAGGGGCCTAAAAATAAAAATTTTACAATTAATTGACTATATTATTTTTAAAGATACAACGGATGCATGAATAATATTTCTAAAAGAACTTCTAAGATCACAGTACCTGATTAAATATTGTTGTGCAAGAGATACATATAAGGTATCATTATAAATTTATTCCATACTAACAAGTTAGACTAGATGACAAGGACAAGGCTCCTATTTCTACTTTCAATCATTGGAACAATGTGTTTGGCTTACTCAATTCTTTATATCATATTATAATTTTTTATTTATTGATTTTAATTCCACCTATCTATGTGGTCATGCCACACATGAAGATCACATTCTAGTTGGCTAATTAATTCCTTCTAAACAAAATCATGTACAATCGATTGAGGCCTAGCTAGAACAAAAAGATTTCTTAAAAAATTTAATATATGTGCTGGCCTTTCAATTGAGAATGAAATAATGTGCCCATATTATCAAAAAATAAAAAATATAAAAAATAATATGCCCACGGTACTAATTAAATAACAATAGTTTTGTACTTCCTCTTCCTCTATTTTATTAAAATGGTCTACTTTCACTAAATATACAACCTATTATGCACGTCAGTGTAAAACTTAAAATAGCTAATTTGATATTATTTATTTCATTTATATTCTTACTTATTAAAATGAACTAGTTATGCATCATACATAATTATATTAATAAAAGTAGACACTATTAAAACAAATAATATTTCTTAAATTAGACTCATTTAATAAAACAAAAAAAATAATATTCTTTATTACAATTCCACAAGGGAGGACGCAAAAACTTCTGTGCACCAAGTTTATCTATGCATCAGAGCTAATGACGTGTGCATGCCCATGCACGCATCTATTCACATTTATTCTCATAAGTGATACTATTGTGATACTTAATTATGATACTTGCAAGTTTAAATATTTGATTTAAAAATTATTACATGTTACTAACATTTTTTGTTTTTTTAATTTAGGGTGAATTAATAATTTAGTCATTTTACTTTAGAAATATTAGCGTTTTAATCACTTTACTTTTTTTTTTATTTTTTTGTCACCTTACTTTCGTTTTTGCATGTTTGAAGTCACTCCGTCAAATGCTTTCGTTAAGTCACTAACAGACTAATTTTGTTAGGGGCATTTTTGTCAAAAACTACTCCAAATTTCTTTAACCACCCTTCCCATTTCTTGACTTAATTACTTCTAACACCCTATGTTATAAAGTTCTTACACTTTGTTCCCTTTTTAAATTAAATATATATTTATCGATTAGAATTATATTTTTTAATTATTATTATTTTCTTACTGTATGTTTATCTCTTAAGAGTAATTACAATACTTTCTTCTTTTTATTAATTATTCATTTATTTTCATTTAACATTCAACCATAGTAAATAATAACCACCACCCCTCCGCCGCACCACCAACGAGCCCACCCTAGCCACCACCGCATGGACCCATCTCACCGCCACCGTTGTGAGCCAACAACAACAATCGCCAGAAAGAACTCAACCCCTCATAATTATTCTCCTTCTCCTTTAATATTTTTCCTCCGACATGTCAATCACAATAAAAGCAAAATAATCCAGTAGAGAACCAAAAATCAATGGAAATAATTTGCAGCAAGAACCAATTAAACATTCTTCTACCCACAATAACAGACGAACCGCAGCCGACGGCAGTAGATTTGGGATTTTATTATGCCGGCAGAAGTTTGGAAAACAAATTCGTCTTCTCTGGCGACTCTGCCTTTTTAGGGCGATGCACAGAGGAACGACAGTGAAGGGATGTTCCAATGACGACGCCGGCAGATTTGGGATTTTATCATGACGGCGGCAAGTTTGGTGAACAAATCCGCCGTGATAAAATCCGCCATTGATATGTATTCCAGCCTTTTTAAGAGTTTCTTTTGTGAAACGGAAGATCTTTACTCCTCAGGAAAAAAAAAATTAAAAGAAAAAGGACCAAGGTATTGGATTCGGTGAAGGCCGAGACTGAAGAAAGAAGAGGAGAGAAGCGGAGAAGAGAAGAGAAGACTGAAGAGAGGTTAGAGGAAAGGGAGTCACGCAGAAAAATGAGGAGGAAAGAGAGAGTTTTAGGAAATTGTGGAAGTGGGGCCCAACTGAAAAGTAAAAAAAGAAAGATAGTGATGTATGTGGATGGTATTTTTTTGTCTTTTACAAACAATGAGTAAAAAAATCTGTGTGAGGACAAAAATGCCCCTAACAAAACTGGTCTGTTAATCACTTAACGAGATGACTAAAAAAATACAAAAATGAAAGTGTGGTGACAAAAATGTGAACTTTTACAAAGTAAGGTGATCAAAATTTCAATTCAGCCTTTTATATATGTTAGTAACATTTGTGGTGCTAGTTAAAGAATAAGTGTTGGATTAGTTTGTTACAAGTTTGTTACGACTATACTAGTTTGTTAATTTCCAAAAAGATCACTTCCTGATTTCCTTTTTGGAATAGGATTTATAATTGTTTTCCTACTTGTTTCTAGTTTCCAATTCAGCTGCACCTACCCATTAGGCGACCGAATTCTTCATTCACCATTACCCAGATCATAGTTGTTGAATCGAGATACGTATCGTGTATCAAAAATGACATTTTACGATACGCGTATCGTATCGTAAGATACGTTTGTATACAATAATATAATATAAAAATAAAATTTATAGATACTATATAATTATATATTTTTTATTATACATAAATAAGTGTAAAATAATATTCTTAACAAACTTTGTCTATATAAATAGCAACGTAGCCACTGTACATGTGCTTTACTTGTACTCTTCTAATTTTTGTTTGATCAAATTTGATTAATTTTCATTTTAAAGTGTTTCTCACCTGTAGTAAAATGTTAAAAATGTGCAAAAGCTAACAATCAACAGCCAACAGTGCAGCAACATCATGCCAACACTTCTACACAAAATGTAAAAGAGTGTTATGGCAGCATGCCAATGTATCACAAAGAAAATCCTTTATCCTACAAGATGTTCAAGCAAATGCTCAAGTATAGCACTATCCAACAGCATGAATGAACAGCCAAAAACCATTTATCCTGCATATGTAAACCAAATTGCCATGTTTTTACACTATCCAACAGCAAGAGCCACCAAAAAGCTATTGATCTCTCTTCTCATCCATAACTTCATCAATCCATAACTTCATCAATCTACCTTCACAGTTTCAAAATTAAAAGGCAAAATGTAAACAATCTAAAGTTTTGAAACTAAAAAACATCCAGGTCAAAGTCAAAACCATCATCTTCATCTGGGACTATTTCCACTATCAATTCTTCCTCATCAAAATTTTCAACTCTTTCATTCTCAAGCACTTCAACCTCTTGTAATTCTTCATCTTCATCAATCACCGTTACCAACCCCTTTTTCTTATTTTTCCTATCATGCTGTAAGTTTCTTTGACCTTTGGAACACACAAATATGTAAATAAGTTAACAATAAAAAGGGAAAGGAAAAAATAATAATAACTTTACCTCTCTTTCTCTTCTTGCTATTTTCTGTACTCTCTGAAAAGCATTCATGAATGTCTAGCCAAGAGTTATCTTCAGGAAGGCAATCGTCTTCTTTTCCAGTAATCCACTCGTCATCAGATTCCATGTCAGAAAGACATATAGGATCATATGTTTCACCATTTTGTTGCCTTTTCTTTTGCCTTAGCTCTAAATTAATGTTATACTTAACAAATACTAAAGCATCCAATCTTTGTTGTTCAAGGCGATTCCTTTTTTTGGAATGTACATGATCAAAAATACTCCAATTTCTTTCACAACCATACATGTAAGACTCAGCACTCTTATAGCAAGATTTTGGAGTTCTGGACAACCGCTTCCAAAACTTTCCCACCAAAGTGCTGTTAGAAAAAAAAGAACCAACTTAGCAGCAATGGACATTTTATAAACACAAGAAAATCATAGAAATACTCACCAGGTTGCTTTTTTTCTCTTGTGACTACTGCCGTGTCTAAACCAAACATGCCTTCAGCTTTGTGAAACTTTTCCATTTGCTCATCAATTTTGATTCTAGATCCAATATCTGGATACATTCTCTCAATTGTCTTATAAAATCTCAATTTCACTTCATGACCTCCATTAAAATTACTTGAATAGTGAAACCTAAACAAAGATAAAATATAGAGAAACTTTTTACATTAATAAGAGAATAATAATAAATCTGAACTTAATAAATTAATCATGACAAACTTACTTTGGATTAAGATAGTAAGCTGCAGCATGAAGAGGCCTATGGAGTTGTAGTTCCCAACGAGTATCAATGATGGTCCAAATCCGATTGTACCTTGACTTCACTTCTGCAAAATTTTTAGCAATCTGTTCTTTAGCTCTCTCCATTGCCTCAAAAATGTAACCCATTGCAGGTTTTGCATCACCATCAACTAATCTTAAAACTTTTACTAAAGGAAGAACCCCTTTCAAGCAATATTTTATGGCTGTCCAAAACTTGTAGTTGCCCAATACTAGTTATTCAATTATTTTGGCATCCTTTTTCTTGGCATAAGTACTTGAATTCCATTCTTCAGATGCAAACATCTCTCTTAAGGATTGCTTTTGTGTAAAAAGTGCTTTCAAAGTAAGAAAAGCTGTAGCAAACCTTGTAACTCCTGGACGTGCCAATTCTCTTTTCTTGGTATATTGCCTTATCAAATCAAGAACCCAAGCATGATGATAGATATATTTGGTTATTGCCTTTGATTTATCTAATGTGTCTTTATAGATAGGCAATTCACCAATATCACTCAACATTAAATCTATCAAATGTGCTGCACAAGGAGACCAAAATAACTTTTCCCTTTTTGCCATTAACAAGTCTCCAGCAGCAACATAAGCAGAGGCGCTATCTGTCACAACTTGAACCACATTCTCTTCTCCAACTTCTTCCACAATAGAATCAAGCATTTCAAATAAGTTGGTTGCATCTTTACATATGCCTGATGTGTCCAATGATTTAAGAAAGACAATTCCTTTTGGGCTATTCACAAGAAAATTTGTAATAGATCTCCCTTTTCCATCTGTCCAGCCATCGGACATCAAAGTGCAACCAGTTTGTTTCCATTCAGCTTTGTATGACTCCAAGTTTTGATTCACATTTTTTACTTCTTTTTTAAGAAAAGTAACCCTCGTCTCATGGTAAGAAGGAAGCTTCAACCCTTTTCCATACTCAATTGCTGAACTTATCATTTTATGAAACAAGGGGCTTTTTACCAAATGGAATGGCAAGGCATGACCATAGAAAAATCTACAAATATCCATACAAGGCAAAACTCTATCTTTAGTGAATGCATTCATAGTGGTTTGTGTTTTTCCTTTTCCTTCCTCGAAAGTCATTTCATTATTTTTCTCATCAAAGCAACTCAAGTCCACAATATCATCATTCATAGATTTACTATCCTTTATTTCTTCCAAGATTTTTCGAAACTTTTTTGCCACATCTTCTGAAGCCTTTTCACATGGAGCAACATCTTTTCTAGTTCGAGCTAGGTGATTCTTCATTCTAGAAACTCCACCCCAATAGTTGTTTTCACAGTAATTACATTTCAATAGCAGTCTTGAGTTATCAACCTTACCCTCTACTGTTTCATAAACCCTTGTACAATGATCCCAAGTTAAATCCTTCTTTGTTTTCCCTTTTGGAGGCATCTTCATTTAGAAAAACAAAACAAGTAACATACTAATATTAAAAACTCCAAATGAAGACTTGTAAGCTACAATAAAAAGTAATAAAAACATAACAAAACAAGACATGAGAGCACTTAGAACAGAGCAATATTTCAATGCAGTACTATATATCTATAATAGCAAAAATAATTAGTGAACAAAGCAAACTACCTTCAAATAAAAAATGATATACCAACATGAGTCATGATTCATGGCAACATCACTATTTATTTTGATCACAACACCAACTTTGAAAGCCAACCATAAACCCTCACTGAAGGAATATTGAAACTTAAAAATGTTGTAAAGTTTAAACGAATGAAATAAGAGTCCTCAAACTACATTAATACGACACTACAATGAATTTGACAAACAAAAGATTTGGAATTTTACATAATAATAAAAAGTAAAAAAAAATTGAAAAGAGAGAAAAGGAAAATACCTTGTTTGATGTTATTTTGCTTTGCAATCAGCTAGAAAGGCTAAAGAGTTTTGAGTACGAAAAACTCACTACAAAGTTCCAACCTTTAAGCTTTGATTATTCAAGATTTCATCTTCAAGCTTGCATCTTCATCTTTAAGCTATGTTCTGTCTCTAACGTGGGTGGGAGAGGGAGGGACTGAAACTGAAAGGGAGTGGGGCTGTGAGAGAGTATAATAAGTTTTTGGACTTTTCTTTGGGTTTTTGGACTTTTCTTTGGGCTTTAATTACTAATTTTTGTTGGTTGAACAGTTGAAAGTAAAAAAGTCAAGTCAAAAGCAATGTTTTAAAAATACAAAGCAGCTTCAGAGTCAATTTGAAGAAGAAGAAAAAAACGTCCGATACGAGACAAAACGCGAAACCGTATCCAATCGTACGATACGACAAAAAATCAACGATTCACAGGGACTTGCGATACGTACGTGCGATACGTATCGAAATTCTCAATTCATGATACGTATCGTACGATACGTATCGCGTATCGTACGAGTTTGACAACTATGACCTAGATCCTTTAGGTTTTGGTTTGTAAAGGAAATCAATCTTCCTAGTTCTTTTAGGATAGATTTCGGTTGCCCTATTCCCTATAAATAGGCCATCCGAACTCCATAATAAATTAGTATTCATATCTTCAAAACTATTAGTTTGAGTACTCTCCTTTTATTGACTTATGTATTTTGCATGCTTGTGATTTACATATAGTTACGAAACTTAGCTAATTAGGTTAACTGTTATACCTAATTAACTCGCATGTTTCAACTCTTCACCTTCTTATTTGGTTCGAATTTATGCAAGTTAAATTAGTTTAGGTTAGTTTACTTTTGTGTCTTGAATTTGGGTAAGGAGTAAGAGCCCATATGAGCTACTCCGCTTAATCAGACTTTCCTTGGCAACTTTTCACATAGTGTACTTCTGTCCACATCACGTTTAAACTACAGTTCTTTCACAATGATATTTTGTAATCAAATTCATAGTTAATTTTTAGTTAAAAATCGATAGAATTAATTAAAAATTTTAAATTTTGATCATCTGTATTGTGCCTTTTAGACCACTCAATCTGAACTAATATGAATTATTTTTATTATTATAATATATACGAGTTGTGCTACACTCGAACTCGAATAAGTATTTATAATTAGACAATTTCTTTAAAAAATAAATTTGGTTTTGTACTCAAATAAGAATAAGTATTTAACATTACACATTACTAAACTCAAGTAATCGAATTTAGTTTTGTACTACTCGAACTCGATTCATTAACTTACTCAAACTTAACTCATACCTACTCAAGATGCCCAAACACAAATCATTAACCTACTCGAGCTACTCAAAGGTCAACTCGAGTAGAGTCAAACTAGAAACTACTAAATTCATCATGGTAGCAAACGTAGTCATTTTTGAGTAGGAAGGAAGAAGTTTTAATAGGAAAATTTTTGATAGAACTGATAAAAACGGTTGAGTTGAAAGATCCCAAATTAGTTATGCAAGATCCCTTGAATTGGAATTTGGAATGCTTTAGCCAATACTAAACACTGAAAAAAGAAAAGGAGATAGAACAATTTAGGAAATAATAAAAATATAATACTAATAGCATTCATTCATAGTAATTGATAAAGAGACAAACAATCCCATGGCTGCACTTGGTATACAAATTTTTGTGGCTGGCACCGTCTCTTTCCTGGACATCAGACAAAAAGTTATCTGGGACTGATAAGGATGGGTTCAACTTGGATGTTGAGCCTGATTAGAACTTGTCTGTTCATCGAAATGCCAAAAGCAGAGCAATACGTTACAGTATATTATTTTTGTCTATCATACATTTGTTTGATGAGTATATCTATCACGATAATTAACTTTTCACTATTTACAGGAACTCCTAATTCACGTGAAAGAATTCATAAATGAAACCATGCCAAAATTAGTAAAGTCCACCCCTCTTTGTCATTAATGTCGAAACTAGACAAATTACCATACCGGCAACATTAAGATCCTCAACCCAATAACTAGGAAGGATGACAATGATTCTATTATTGTTGAGAATGATTTGAAAATACACATAACTAGGAAGAATGATCTCCTTTAATCTAAAAATAGGAGCACAGGACAAGTGGGATGGTCATTTAGGTTTGCTGACTTTATAGTCTCATTCCGTAGAAAGAAGAAGAATATTGGAATCCCCCAAGCTGTGGAAACGAGTCTGAAAGTTGTGGATTTATGGATTTGAGTATGGAACCCTATGTGATAGTCACAATAATATAATAAAGATTGGTGACGTAATAGTTAAGAAAGAATTTGTCAAGGGTAGCCATGATACTGTCATACTTGATGGAGTTTTTGATGGTCATCCAGTTGCTGTTAAGAGCATCACAAATACCAATCAAAATGCGACAAAGGTGGAGATGGAAATGGCCCATTATAAGATTTGTGATACAAGTGTAGATATTATGCGAATTTATGGATCAGGGGAGGATAAGGATTATTAGTATCTTATCCTGGAACGTTGTGAATTAACCTTACATGATGTGATCAACATCCTCAATAACGATCCCAATCCAGAAAAAAAAAATTACAAAATTTTAAAATGTTGTATCCCTACAAGTGATATGTTAGGATTGTTGAGGTTAGTTTGAGAGAAGTTAGTTTTATCTTATTAGTTGGTAATTCATTATTTCATTTGATTGGTAACCTAGAACGTATTGATTTGCTATATTAATTATTTTCCCTTTTTATTTTGCACTTTCAGTGATCGATGGACTCGATCATTCGCATGATCATAAAATCATACATCGGGATTTGAATTCTAAAGATATTCTTGTGAATATGAAATTTCTACGGCATGCCAAACTTGCAGGTCTTAAGCTAAGCAAACGCGTAGGATAGATCTACTATGCCTTCTACTGGTTAGTTAGATATGTTATTGTGATTCCAAGTTCTTGAAGGTTGAGTGGTTCCTTACATGCTCAAATTGTTTGTTCGGTAGGTAGTGGAATCTCAAACTCATTTATGAATTTCCAAACTCAACAAAACAATTCCAGCACTCCATTTAAACAGTACGTATCATACAACAAAGCATCACAACTTGGAAATTTTCAGCAATTCAAGATAAATGACTGCCCACTGCAGTATAAGTCTCTCAGAATAGAAATCAGTAAGGAGTCTATATTACCTTTATAGAGTTCTGAGAAAGAGTTACCACTTTTGCACAATCCATGGGTAGTGGCTGTGAACGAGACCATCGGGGCTGAAGCAGAGTGTCATCAAGGCAACAAAAGTTGCAGAACACCTTCGCAGTAAGAAAACACATGTCCTACATCAAACAGGATTAAAGTAGCGAAAATAGAACAAATTAAAATACGAAAGCAACTGAGGATTAAAGTAGCGAAAATAGAACAAATTAAAATACGAAAGCAACTGAAAAAAGAAGAAACAATAAAAAAAATTTTAAAAAATCAATCAATAAATAAAAACAGAGGGCGGGAAGGATGGAGAAAATTGAATCGGCCGCCGATGATTGAAGACGGATGGTGCGGTGGAAAAGAACTCTGGCCAGAAGAGGACATCCTGCGGCGGAAGGTTTCGTGAAAACCCTTGATGCGCCTTGTTACCATGGAGGATGGTGACCGGAGTAAAGGGGACTGCTCTTGAATCGCGTCGGTTGTGGGTAGTGATATGGACGGCCGTCGCTGGTTAATGTCGCCAATCTGTTCCATGCTCCTGTTAGAATAATAGAGCCCTGCAATCAAACAAAACGAAGCAAAAATCAGATGGCTTTTTGCGCCAGTGAGTGGCTTTGTGGCGGAGGCGGCGGCGACAGTAGGGTTCTGGAGCTCCTTAACACCAAAAGATCTATCATCCAGAAATACATCAAGAAAGCCATCGCCGGCGAGAGTGAGGAAGCGATGCGATATAGTAGAAGAGGGACAGATCTGGGTGGTGAGGTTTCATCGGGAGAGGACAGATTTGAGCGGCTGGCGGCAAGGGTGAGCAGAGAGATGTTTCCCGCTCCAAGTGCTAAAGTGAACAATTTTTATTTAAGTGTAAAACGTAAAAACCCAATTTTAGGCGCTTTCTTTTCCACTCAATTTCTGTAAACAAAAAAAATCACCGATCTTTATATTATATCTTTCATTTCTTTCTTTTCCGCTAAACTTAATTTTTTTCCTTTGTACCCTAATTATCAGTTTTTCCTCATTTTATTTATTTTTTTTATAATAAATAATCACTTTTGAAATAAATCAAGTGAAAATAATTGCCTCAATACAAAAACAAATAATAATAATAAATTTTAATTTTTGAAAATATATAGTTTATAAGATTTATTATTTAAATAATATTTTAAAGTCACTTCAAATTAAATTCAACCAAGAAATAATGCCTCTCAACTAAAATTATTTAAAATATACTAGTAAAATATAAACTATTAGGTTATAAGGACTAAACTGAAAGAAAGTTATACTTTAGGTACTAAACTATAATTTACAATAAATTTTTGGGACGTTATAGTCTTTTTATATCTTTTTAAGTTAATTCAATTAAAAAGAGTGCATTTCGACTGAATTTCATGAAAATATACACAAAAAGGTACATTGCAAAGAAATGATACTTTAAGTTCTAAATTGCAATTTGAAATAAATTGTAGGGACATAATAGTATTTTTATGTCTCTTTAAGTTTTAACTTAGAAATTGCGCATCTTAACTAATTTTCAAGAGAATATATACAAAAAGAAGATAAATGTTTAGTTAATAAGGAATAAATTGAAGAAACACATACTTTAATTACTAGAGTGCATTTTATGATAAAATTTAGGAACATAATAGTCTTTTTATGTCTCTTTAATTTAATTGAACTTAGAAGCACGCTTCTCAGCTGATTTTCATGGGAATATATCAAAAGAAGATAAACTTGTAGTTAATAAGGACTAAATTGAAAGAAACTGATACTTTAATTACTAAAGTGCATTTTACAATTAACTATAGGGATATAATAGTCTTTATGTCTCTTTAAGTTAATTCAACATAGAAACTGCACATCTCAACTTATTTTCATTAGAAGATTCCAAAAGAAGATAAAATTTTAATTAATAAGACTAAATTAAAAGAAACAGGTACTTTAAGTACTAAATTACAATTTCCAATAAACTTTAGGGACATAATAATTTTTTTTATGTCTCTTTACGTTTATTTGGCTTTGAAACACTACATCTCAACCAAATTTCATGAAAATATGCCAAAATAGGCGAAGTATTACTTTATAAGGACTAAATTGAAAGAAAATGATTATTTAAACAGTAAAAAAATATTTACAATAAATTTTAAGGCCTTAATTGAAACTTTAGAACAACTGAATGTTATTGATAACTAATAAAATTTTGATTAAATTAGTTATATTGTTATAATTTATAATTATTAGGATGCCATAATATAATTACTAATTTGTTAAGGATGTAATATTAATAAAATAAACAAAGATCTAGAAAATGATACTTTAATTACTACAGTGCATTTTACAATAAAATTTAATAACATAATAGTCTTTTCATGTCTCTTTAACTTATTTCAACATAGAAACTGTGAATCTCAATTTATTTTTATGAAATATACCAAACGAAAGATAAATGTTTCGTTAATAAGGATTAAATTGAAAGAAACACATACTTTAATTACTAAATTACAATTTGTAGTAAATTTTAGGGATGTAATAATTTTTTGTCTCTTCATTAGTTATATTGGTACACCTACTAGTAAAAAATAATAATAATAATACGTAATAGGGTAACATTTCACATTATTAAAAATTATGGGGAATGTCTGAAAATTTTAGGGTGAATTTAAGAGCCTTTATATTATTTTTGTAATATATTTACGCTCTATAATGGGAACCTGAATCAATGGTTGGTTTAGTGGTTGATGAATATGGCTTTCTTTAAGAGGACAAGGGTTCAAATCTTTGTAAAAGTAATTTTGGTTTTTAGTTTTCAGTAAATTGTTTTGATACTATATTTAAGTTCTATTAAATGAGCACAAACTAATTGTTGGTTTAGTGGTTGATGAACATGGCTTTCTTTAAAGAGGACAAGGGTTCAAATCCTTATAAAAGCATTTTTGGTTTTTAGTTTTCAGTAAATTGATTTTATAATATATTTAAGTTCTTTACAATGAACAGGTTGATGAAAATGGCTTTCTCTAAGTGAACAAGGGTTCAAATCCTTGTAAAAAGAGTTTTGGTTTTTAGTTTTCAGTAAATTGTTTTTGTAATATATTTAAGTTCTACGAAGTGAATACAAATCAATTGTTAGTTTAGTGATTGATGATCATGGCTTTTTTCTAGTGGACAAGTGTTAAAATCCTTGTAAAAGCAATTTTGGTTTTTAGTTTTCAATAAATTGTTTTTCTAATATATATAAGTTCTGTAAGTGAACACAAATCAATTGTTTAATATATATAAGTTCTGTAAGTAAACACAAATCAATTGTTGTTTAGTAGTTTATGAACATGGTTTTCTTGTAGTGAAATTTCAATAAATTTTAGGAAAATAATTGCTTTTTATGTCTTTTAAAGTTAATTGAACTTATAAAGTGCATATCTCAACTGATTTTCATGAGAATATACCAAAAGAAGAGATAAACTTGTAGTTAATGAGGACTAATTTAAAAGAAATTAATACTTTAATTACTAAAGTGCCTTTTACAATAAAGTTTAGGGACATAATAGTCTTTCTATATCTCTTCAAGTTAATTCAACAGAGAAACTGCGTATCTCAACTGATTTTCATGAAATATACCAAAAAGTGATAAACTTTTAGTTAGTATTAAAGAGTAAATTAATTAAAGAAACATATACTTTAAGAACTAAATTTTAATTTGCAATAAACTTTAGGGATGTAATAATATTTTTATGTCTCTTTTTTAGTTATATTGGTATAATTTGGCTTAAATATTATTAACCCCCCTGTGTTTATAGGTGATAAGGGCATCCCTAGTCCACAGACAAGTGCATCCAAATAAGCTGAGGAGGTCCAGGTTCTACACCGAGGCCCTACAATGCTTCAGGATCCAAGTCTATATCAAAGGGATCCACTTGTAGATATCATCAGGCCAATGACGCAGAGCAGAGCAAGAAAAGTTCAAGTAGATCTCAACAATCTTGTGCAAGCTTGCTCACAGAATGCTCAACTGATAGTAGAAGCCAGTGCCTTGGAGAATAAAGCCGGAAAGGTTCAAATCGCAACTCTTCTTATAATTCTTGAAGAAGAGGCGCAAATCACCATTCCAAAATGAAGAGAAGGCTGTTTCTTGAAGTTCTTGAAGACGACGGAAGGTTCTTTGACTTTAAAGACACGTTTCTTGAAGTTCTTGATTTTCTTGAAAATCTTGAATATTATGTTTTGCAGAATCTTGAAAATCTTGATTCCAAAATGATTCCGAGAGATTCCCGAAGATTCTAGAAGCTCCCTACATCAGATCCACCATGCGCCATCAACAAATTGGCCTCCATGGAGCCCATTCCACTCAACAAGTTTGGCCAGCCCATCAAAGACACCCATGTGCAAGGCCTTAGTCCACTAGGGTTTGGTTAAGGGTTTTGGGTTTAGGGAAGGATAAGGATTTGTGCATGTTTCCTATTCTTACCCTTAGTTTTTTACAAGTTGGTTTAGTTAGTTACAAGCTTATTACAACTAGACTAGTTTGTTAGTTTCCAAAAAAGATCCCTTCTTGATCTCCTTTTTGGAGTAGGATTTCCAATTATTTTCCTACTTGTTTTCTACTTGGACTTTCGGCTGCCCCCTTCCATAAGGGTGACCGAATTTCCTTATTATTGCTATTACCTAGTTCCTTTAGGTTTTGGTTTGTAAAAGGAATTAATATCTTGATTGGTTTCCAACTCTATTTCCTTTTCCTAGTTGATCTAGGCTAGATTTTCGATTGCCCTATTCCCTATAAATAGGCATTTGAATTCTCCATAGTAATACATTATTCATATCTTTAAACTAATAGTTTAAGTGCTTTCCTTTTATTGCCTTATGTATTTTGCATGCTTGTGATTTATATATTGCATGAAACTTAGCTAATTAGGTTATTTTCTCTACATAATCAATTAGCATGTTTCATCTCTTTTTCTTACTTGGTTCGAAATTCCTTAAGTAAATTAGCCTAGGTTACTTTATTTTGTTATCTGGATTTCTGGTAAGTAAAAGAGTTTATACGAGCTACGACGCTTAATCAGACTTTCCTTGGCAATTCATCTACATGTGTACTTCGGTCCACATCAATTGGTATCAAAGCTAAGGCTGGTTTTATGGCTGGAGGAGGTTGAAGTAACCCAACCAAATCATCAATCAGGTGTTTTCTTTTCCTACTTCTTGCTTTTCGTTTAAAAAAGTGGGAAAATTACGCATCTTTGGGGGAAATTTTTTTTCTTCTTCCACTTCTTTGAAATCAAAAATCCCTTGCTGCTATTTCAAAATTAAATTCTGAACTTTAAAAATTCATTGGGTTCAGGTTTTTGGCTTTATTAGGGTTTCGATTTTGGTTGAAAATTTTTAGTCGCTTTCGCTTTGTGCCAATAGGGTTTGAGAGACACTTTAGTATTGCTGTTTTTGCTACTAATTGCTAGGGTTTTTTTGCAACTGTTTTACACTCCTCATGTGCGATTTTTGTTAAAGTTGGTGAGTTTTACGGCTGATTTTAAGTAGCTCACCTTATCTGCACTTTGTGATTTGCATGCACTGGATACTTTCTTTTGAATTCTTGAAAATATATTGAATTCTTGTTTTGGTGTCCTTGTGCTGCTGAAATTATCTCTGGGAATTGGTTAGTGAGTCACACTTGAACTTTGCTGACCTAGGTTTTTTCTTAATATCGCAAAATTGGTTTTTTTTTGTGTGGCACCTATTGAGTAAGGACTTTTTCGCCACAGTTTAAGGTGTACTTGCAAAGTTGATAGTGTTCGATTGACGACACTACTCCCCACATCAGTACACTTTACGACCAAAGAGGACTTTGTTCTTCATTGGGAATCTTTTTTTTTTTTTTTTTTCAGTGTGCTTGCAAAGTTGATAGTGTTCGATTGCCGACACTATTCCCCATAGTACTACACTGGAATTATGAGGAATTTTTCCACCACTTGGGGGTTTAAATTTCGCAATTGGTTTATCTGCATATTTGGGGAATTAATAATTTGCTGGGATTGGTTTCTTTGATTACCTATAGGGTAGGTTATCTCTTCTTTGGTTAGTTTTAGGACTTTCTTAAAGTTGTTCAACTCTTGCTTATTTCTTTATTCTGTTCAATTCTTGAATTGTCCTGTTTTCAACTGCTAGTTGTATCTTTTCAAGCTACCTGGATGTTTACTCTTGAATGATAGTTTGGATTTTGTCATCGTTCACAAGCCATATTTTTCAAAATTTGAGGTCTTCACCCCGAAATTTTTTTGTTGTGTACCTCTTATCTGAACTATATTACAAATATCGTTTGCGAAAAGATTTTCAACCCCAAAATAGAACCAAGTATCTATTTTTCAAAAATTTTGCTTTTTCCTTAGGTATCATTGCTGTGTGTGAATTGCTGTTTGCCTTATACATTTGTCAATACCGAGAGGTAGAGTGGAAAGAGACTTGAGTGAATATACTATAAGGGCGCCACCCTAGAGTGAAACACTGGTTTGTGTGTAGCTGTTAGGTAGGATACACTTGAGATACACTTGAGGGGACAAGGAGGTAAGCTTACTACTCACTTTTTCTTGTTCTTAGTAGCTAAATTTTTGCTTCTAACCAATGTCAGGTGGTGCGTCCGTTCTCGTTGGGAATGAGCAATTACTGGACGTAATAGCGCAACTCTTTGCGCAATTTGCTAAGCTCGCAGAGGAAGTTGCTGACATGAAAGCCGAAGGGGAGCAAAGGCGAGAGGAGCACGAGGAGGACACCCCTCCCCACGAAGATCCTGCCTTTTCCAAGGCTTTCGAGGGTCTAAGTCAATGCAAAACGACCATGCCACCCTTCTTAGGAGGTACGAATCCAGAGGATTACTTAGACTGGGAGATGAAAATGGAGCGTATCTTCGAGCTTCATTCAATCTCGGAACAGAAGAAGGTTCCCCTCGCGGTGGTTAATTCCAAGGACTATGCCCTGGTCTGGTGGAATCAAGAGAGGGACCAACGCAGGAATACGCATCCCATGCGGGCCCGTGCTCCGCCTCTAACTTGGTATGACTTCACTACTTCTATGCGTAAGACTTTTATTCCTAATTACTATTTTAGGGAATTGTATAGGAAATTACATACTCTAGTACAATGACCTTTATCTGTAGACGCATATTATAGAAAGTTAGAGATGGACAAAATTAGGGAAAATGTACGAGAAGACGAAGCTGCTTCAATGGCTTGTTTTCTTAGTGACCTAAATAGGGATATAGCTTTAGCCGTTGAACTTCAGAATGCAACAACATTGATGGACATGTTGCACAAAACTCGGGTCATGGAGGAATACCTGAAGACAGTTCCGCCTGTCCTGACGCCTGTCAGCTCCCCACCAGCTTAGAGAAAGAATCTGGTTTACTCTCCACCCGCCAAGAAGCCATTTACGTCAGAACGGAAGGCTATCATCCCCGCTACAACCCCGTCTTCATCCCAGTCAAAGACGCCATCAACACCTCGGCAATCAATAAGCAATGTCACTTGCCACAAATGCTCAGGCGGTGGCCACTACATGCGCAATTGTCCTAACATCTGGAAGGTATTATTAGGGCAAGATGGTGAGTATATTTCAGAAGAGGATGAGGATGAACAAAGCGTTAACCCTTTTTCGGAGTTAACTGACGGCGCTAAGTCTGAACCGGTCGAGCAACTTGAGTTCATCGAAGAAGATCCCAATCAGAACTTGGTTACTCACACCTTGACTACAGCTGCTGTACAGGATACATCTCAACGGACAAACATCTTCCATGCCAGGACTAAGGTCAATAGGAAGTTGTGTGTTTTGATCGTTGATGAAGGGAGTTGCACGAACGTGGCCAGTGAATACATGGTCGAAAAGTTGAAGCTCCCCATACTCAACCATCCACGTCCTTATCGGCTACAATGGCTTGATAGCTCAAAAGGCTACAGGGTCACGAAGCAGGTAAGCGTACCATACGCTATAGGGAAGTTTGAATCCATGATTGTATGTGATGTGCTTCCAATGGAGTCTTGTCACATTCTACTAGGATGCTCATGGCTCTTCGACTTGAAGGCAACTCGTGATGGGGTCGCCAACACTTACTCGGTCTACCAAGACGAAAAGATCCACATGTTTCTACCTATGCCTCCTACAGAAGTGCATTCAGAATCTATCACGATGAAGGATGCCCTCGCCAAATGGGAAGCTGGAAAGTGCCTGGATAAGGGGAAAGGGAAAGAACATGTAAAGGGTAGTAAGGCAAACTCTGATACGCCTAATCAGGAAAAAGTTATAAGTAGTTTTTTTGCTACAGTGAGGAAGTAGAACAGGTGTTAGTTGAAAAAGGTTGTGCACTAGTTTTAGTATGTAAATATAAATGTGCTAACCCTGATGATGTCCATCGAGATATTCCTATGAAAGTTGATTATTGTTGCAGGAATACGATGATATCTTTCCAGGATAGCTACCGTAAGGATTGCCGCATCTGTGTGGGATTGAACATCAAATTGACTTCGTACCTGGAGCCTCTATTCCAAATCGACCTGCCTACAAAGCAAATCTGGAGGAAACAAAGGAGTTACAGAAGCAGATTGACAAGCTTTTGGCTAACGGTCAGGTAAGGGAATCACTTAGTTTCTTGTGCTGTACCCGTAATTCTTGTCCCTAAGAAAGATGGTACATGGAGAATGTGTGTTAATTGTAGAGCTGTTAATAAGATAACAATCAAGTATAGGCATCCTATTCTTAGGCTTGATGACATGTTAGAGGACTTGTATGGCTCAACGGTTTACACTAAAATAGATCTGACAGAGGGCTATCTTCGCATGAGGAAGAGGGATGAATGGAAAACTGCTTTTAAAACTAAATTTGGTTTGTATGAGTGGTTGGTAATGCCCTTCGGCCTCACAAATGCACCTAGTATTTTCATAAGATTAATGAATCATGTGCTTAAAAAGTTTATAGGGAAGTTTGTTGTGGTTTATTTTGATGATATCTTGATTTATTCTAGAGACATAAAATCGCATGTAGAACATATTCGCTTGGTATTAATTGAATTGCGTGCTAATAAGTTATATATGCCAATGTGAAAAAATGTACTTTCTGTGTTGAGAAAGTTGTGTTTCTCTATTTTGTAGTCTCTAAAGATGGTGTCAAATTTGACGACACCAAGGTGAAAGCCATTAGGGAGTGGCCTACACAAACAATGGCCGCACAGGTAAGGTCTTTCCATGGTTTGGCTGGCTTTTACCGATGGGTTGTGAGGGACTTTTCCACCAAAGCAACACCTCTGAATGAATTGTGTAAGAAGAATGTGTCATTCTTGTGGGGGCAAGCTCAGGAAAACACCTTTACGGTTCTTAAGCATGATATCACTCATGCACCTGTTTTATCATTACCTAATTTTGATAGAGTTTTTGAACAAATGTGTGATGCATCAGGTATAGGGATTGGAGCAGTTTTAATGTAGGAAGGCAAGCCAATAGCCTATTTCAGTGAGAATTTAAAGGGAGCTGTCTTAAATTATCCAACTTACAATAAGAAGCTCTATGATGTGGTCCGTGCGCTTGAAACTTGGTCACATTGTTTAATGGCCAAGGAATTTGTTGTACATAGTGATCACGAGTCCTTTAAACATTTAAAGGGACATGGAAAGTTAGATAAATGCCATGCTAAATGGGTTGTATTCATTGAAACTTTTCCTTACATTATTAAATATAAGAAGGGGAAAGATAACTTGGTTGCTGACGCTTTATCTCGCAGGTATGAAGTTCTAGCGGTTTTAGATCATTCTTTGCTAGGATTTGCATATCTAAAATATTTATGTTTCTGATCTTGATTTTGCTACTATATATGAATCATGTGAATCTGTTACATTTCATAAGTACTATAGACATGATGGATTCTTGTTTAGGGAACATAGGTTATGCATCCCGCGTAGTTCTGCTAGGGAATTATTGGTTCGTGAATCTCATAATGGGGGACTTATGGGTCATTTTGGTTTAAATAAGACACTTGATGTGTTACAGGAACATTTTTATTGGCCTCATATGCAAAAAGATGCACAACATGTTTGCACTCGTTTCATTAATTGTTTAAAAGCTAAATCTACATCTAAGCCTCATGGACTTTACACGCATTTACCTATACCTACTTTGCCTTGGACTGACATTTCTATGGATTTTATTCTAGGTCTCCCAAGGATGCAAAGAGGTAATGATTCTCTATTTGTCGTAGTCGATCGCTTTTCTAAGATGGCTCACTTTATTCCATGTAGGAAATTTTTTTATGCCAAACATTTGCGGACTTGTTCTTTCAGGGGATAGTTTGACTGCATGGGATTTCGCGCACAATTGTTTCTTATAGAGAAGACAAATTTTTGAGTTACTTTTGGAAGACTTTGCCGTCACGCCTCGGCACAAAACTCCAGTTTTCGAATACAAGTCATCTGCAGACAAATGGTCAGACGGAAGTCATCAACCGCACCGTTGGCATTCTCCTTCGGGATTTGATAAAGAAGAATCTAAAAAGTTGGGAAGAAGTCTTACTGGTTGCAGAGTTTGCCTACAACCGTTCCAAGCACTCATCGATAGGGTTATGTCCATTTGAAGTTGCCTACGCCTTCACTCCTTTGATGGTTATGGATCTAATTTGATGTGAACCCTTGAACTCCACGCCGAGAAATCCAATGCGGAAAGTGCCAACGAAAGTTTGATTGCAAGACGACGCTCTTAATTTCTAGAATCCTTACCCTTGGATTCGGCAGACTACTAATTTAGCTAAGTAAATTAAACATGCAATTCGATGGAGAATAATAGAATAGAAACAAAGCTGAGCAATAGACAGAGCAATTATCTATTAGCCTATAGTTCCTATACTTTATAGTAATTAACAAAGCATGCAAATTACTTAAGCCCAAAATAAAGTGAGTGATTAAAGAAGTTTAAAAACTATAACTTAAATCATTTAATCAATTTAATGAAAGTGAATTTGATCAGCCCCTATTTACAGAGTAGGTTGGCCGAATTTTAGTCCTAAAACAACTAGGAAAAAGAAGTGAAATTGAAACCAATCAAGAGATTGGTTTCTTATAGGAATGAAATCCTAAAGGAACTAGGATTGATTAAAAGGGAATTTTCGGCTGCAAGGGTTATGAGCTGGCCAAAATTACAAACAAGAAAAAGGAAAAAGAAGTAGAAACATATCACAAAAAGGTTTCAAGAAGATAAACCTGGTAACTACTATCCTAGTAAGCCTAGTTGTAACAAACTTGTAACAAACTAACAAACTAGTAACAAACTTTGAGTAGAATTAGGTAACATACACAAAACCTAATCCTTCTCTAACCTAAGCTTCCAAGTGACGTGTGGGCTGCTCCTTGTGGGCTAGGCTGGCCGAAATTGTGAGATGGACTCCAAGGTGGGTTTTGGCCCATTTGAGGTGGCGGATGGTGGTGATGATGTAGGGAGGTTCTGGAATCTCCCGGAATCATTTCGGAACGTCAAAAATCAAGAATTTCAAGATTGTTCAAGATTCAGTAAATCGCGAAATTCAAGATTTTCAAGAAAATCAAGAACTTCAAGAATGCCCCTTCCTTCAGCTAGATTGATTAGTAGGCGCCATTTCCCCTATGATCGATAGTAAAGTGACACTTTTAACCTTCCTTCTATTCATTTCAAGGGCGTCGGTGTCCGTAACAAGTTGACCTTCTATAGCACTCCTTTGGATAAGGTTTTCAAGATCTGATCTGAGCTTCCTTGTCCTTCTTCGGGTCATATGCCCAACTATGTCAACGAATGGATCTCTTTGATATGGGCTTGGGTCCTGGAGCATTGGCGGGCCTCTATATAGCACACGAACCTCTGCTGCACTTTTCGACCCCTCATTACTTGAACTGGGATCCTCTGCATACTAACTTGGCGTAGGGCTGGGGATGCTCTCATCATTCCCTCCCGGTTGGAAAGGATTCGACCTCGAATCAAGATCCTAGTTAAAATTAAACGGAGACAAGTCAGCAACATTAAAAGATGTACTAACGAACACTATCAACTTTATAGGCACACTTTAAACCATGGAGAAATCAATCCTTAAAGCAATTGCCACAAAAGATACCAAAAATTGCAAATTTATCATCTCCCAACACTTTAATCTGCGATTTTCCCAAAAGTAGGTAGCACAATGATACAATTTCAAGAATTCAATATATTTTCAAGAATTCAAAACAAAGTATCAAGATTCGTGCATAGATATCACAAATTACAAAAACAAGGTGAGTGGCGTAACATCAACCGCCAAAGTTCACCAAATTAACACAATCGCAAATAGGGAGAGGTGAGCTTAAAACAGTTCTATTTAAAAGAGCAATTCCAGCAACAAAAAGTGTAACATTTATGCTTTAATTGTTACCAAAACAGCACTTAATGGATTCACAAGGCAATAGCAAAAATAGTACCAAAAGTGAGCAAAAGAGCCCTAGCTTTTAAACCCTAAAACCGATTTTTCCAAAAATTGAAGAAATCGATTTTAAAAACCTTTCTTTTCGGTTTTCCTTTCTTTTTCAAAGAAACTATTTTGATTTTAATAGAAAAACCCTTAGGAGCAAAATCAAAAATTTTATTTAAGAAAGAAAAATTTTTCTCAAAAAGGAGAGTTCTTTTCCATAAAATTAGTAATTAAAGTAGATTAAGGGAACATAAAACACCTGATAAAGCGATTGGGTTACTCCAATCTCTTCTTGTCGAGCAAGCAGCTTTGGCTCTGATACCAATTGATGTGAACCCCTGAACTCTACGCCGGGAAATCCAAGAACTCGATGCGGAAAGTGCCAAGGAAAGTCTGATTGCAAGACGGCGCTCTTAATTTCTATAATCCTTACCCTTGGATTCGACAGACTACCAATTTAACTAAGTAAATTAAACATGCAATTTAAACCAAGTGGAGAATAATAAAATAGAAACAAAGCTGAGCAATAGACAGAACAATTATCTATTAGCCTATAGTTCCTGTACTTTATAGTAATTAACAAAGCATGCAAATTACTTAAGCCCAAAATAAAGTGAGTGATTAAAGAAGTATAAAAACTATAACTTAAATCATTTAATCAACTGAATGAAAGTGAATTTGGTCAGCCCCTATTTATAGAGTAGGTTGGGCAAATTTTAGTCCTAAAACAACTAGGAAAAAGAAGTGAAATTGGAAACTAATCAAGAGATTCGTTTCTTACAGGAATGAAATCCTAAAGGAACTAGGATTGATTAAAAGGGCATTTTCGGCTGCAAGGGTTATGAGCTGGCCGAAATTACAAGCAAGAAAAAGTGAAAAGAAGTAGAAACAAATCGCAAAAAGGTTTCAAGAAGGTAAACCTGGTAACTACTATCCTAGTAAGCCTAGTTGTAACAAACTTGTAACAACCTAACAAACTAGTAACAAACTTTGAGTAGAATTAGGTAACATACACAAAACCTAATCCTTCTCTAACCTAAGCTTCCAAGTGGTGTGTGGGCTGCTCCTTGTGGGCTAGGCTGGCCGAAATTGTAAGATAGACTCCAAGGTGGGTTTCGGCCAATTTGAGGTAGCGCATGGTGGTGATGATGTAGGGAGGTTCTGGAATCTCTCGGAATCATTTCGGAACGTCAAAAATCAAGAATTTTAAGATTCTTCAAGATTCAGTAAACTGTGAAATTCAAGATATTCAAGAAAATCAAGAACTTTAAGAAATGCCCCTTCCTTCAGCTGGATTGGTTAGTAGGCGCCATTTCCCCTATGATGGAGAGTAAAGTGACACTTTTAACCGTCCTTGCATTCATTTCAAGGGCGTTGGTGTCCGTAACAAGTTGACCTTCTGTAGCACTCCTTTGGATAAGGTTTTCAAGATCTAATCTGAGCTTCCTTGTCCTTCTTCGGGTCATAGGCCCAACTATATCAACGAACGGATCTCTTTGATATGGGCTTGGGTCTTAGAGCATAGGCGGGCCTTTATGGAGCACACGAACCTCTGCTGCACTTTTCGTGCCCTCGTTACTTGAATTGGGATCCTCTACATACTGATTTGGCGTAGGGCTGGGGATGCCCTCATCATAATCTCTTTGCTGGTAAAGGATCAGGTTAATCTAAATGGTGCCCAGAAGGCTAAAACCGTCAAACGCCTGCATACCAAGGTTCGAGTGAACCTTGAGAAAAATTACGCCAGAGCCACAGACCATGCAAACCAGCGGTGCAAGGCTGTGAACTTGAAACCAGGAGACTAGGTTTGGGTTCACATGAGGAACGAATGATTCCCTGCTGCGAGAAGGACGAAACTCCATCCCCTGGGCAATGGGCCTTTTCAAATTGTGTCCAAGATGGGGCATAATGCTTACAAGCTTTATTTTCCAGGTGAGTATAGTGTTAGGACTTCATTTAATGTAGCTGACTTGTCTCCGTTTACTTGTGAACAGGATGAAGATTCCTTTTCAACCGAGAGGGAATGATGAGGGCATCCCTAGTCTATCAATAAGTCCACAAACAAGTGCATCCAGAGAAGCGAAGGAGGTCCGGGTTCTACACCGTGGCCCTACAATGCTTTAGGATCCAAGTCCATATCAAAGGGATCCACTTGTAGATATCATCGGGCCAATGACACGGAGCAAAGCAAGAAGAGTTTAAGAAGATCTCAACAATCTTGTGCAAGCTTGCGCACAGGATTGACTGAATAGAGAGGGGTTTAATTAGAGAAATTTCAAAATTATTGAAATCAAACCATAATTAAGCCAGATTTGGGTTTATTTTGTAAGAAAATGAAATAGTATGGATGAAAATGAAAAAGTAAAAGATTGGGGTTTATTTTGTAAAAAAGTAAAATGGTATTGGACGAAAATATAAAAGAAATTAAAGATTAGGGTTTATTTTGTTAAAAAAAGTAAAATAGTATAAAAATACTAGAAAGGTGAGACAAAAAATAGGTAAATGACTATTTTACCCCTGAAAAATCCTTCCGTTAGCCACTTAACGGCGGAGGCTAACAGAATTATATGTTTTGCCCGTTTTGAAAGTTCAGTGTCTAAAAAAGAGCATTTTTTAGAAAAGTGTCAATTTTTTGCAAAAGTCAATAATTAAGTAATGATCTATGCATTTCCCATTTATAATTATTAGGGTGTCATAATAGTAAAAATAATTTAAAAATAGTACGTAATAGTGTATAATTTTAAAGTATTAAAAGTTATGGGAAAGGTTTGAAAATTTTAGGATGCCTTAGTTATATTGTTAAAAAATTAAGATTTAATGTAAATAATTTGGTTTAAGTTTTGTAAGATGAATATAAATCATTTTTTGGATTAGTGGTCCGTGGGTATGGCCTTCCTCTATTTAATACGGGTTTGAATCCTTGCAAGAGCAAATTCTATTTTTATTTTTTAAGTATATTGTTTAGTTATTATATTTTAAATTCATAAATTACTTCTTCGTTTAGTGGTTGATGGCCTTGGTTTTTTTCAAGTGGGCAACGGTTTGAATCCCTGAGAAAGCAAATTGAATTTTTATTTTTTAAGTAAATTGTTTTGTTATTATATTTGAGTTATAAATATTAAACATAAAACACTAATTGGTTTAGTGATTAATGGACTTATTTTACTTCAAGTGGGTAAGGATACGAATCCCTTAGAAAGCGAATTAAATTTGTATTTTTTAAGTAAAACTTTTTGTTATTATATTTTAAGTTCAGAATATTGAACATAAAACACTTGTTGTCTTAGTGGTTAATGGACTTAGCATTTTCCAAATGGGCAAGGATCGAATCCCTTAAAAAGAAAGTTCACTTTTTATTTTTTAAGTAAATTGTTTAGTTATTATACTTAATTTCTATATATTAAACATAAAATATTTGTTGGTTCAGTGGCTAATGAACTTGACTTTCTCTAAGTGGGCAATGTTTCGAATCCTTACAAGAGCAAATTCTAGTTCTAAATGTTTTAGTGACCGAATAATATATTGGTAACCAATGTGTTGATTTTTCAGCGGGCCCCTTTCAAAATGTATCACATTTATACTTTTAATGGGACCTCCTAATGGATTGGTGACCGTATAAAATTTTGGTCACCAATGCGGTCACTAAATGATGAACACTTTTGTTGGACATACCAAAATATCACATTAAGATGACCAATATTTACATTGGTCACCTGCTACATCTAATTTCCGTTTGGCATATTATAATTTAGTGACTATCTAGCAAATTGGTCACCATATCTGGTCATAAATTTATACCGTTTAAGTGGGTCCACTAACAATAACTCTTTGATGTTCTCATCAAGTGTAATCTTTGTGGGACATCCCAAATACTTTATTGACCAGTACAAAATATGGTCACCAATCACCGTGTAAAAAAAATGCTTAGGACCTGTAAATGAGAAATTATTTCCATGACCATCGTATTTTTTGGTCACCAAATGTATCCCCAAATAGTTTCGTGACAACTACATTTTTTTTCGTGACAACTGCATTTTTTTCACCAATTTAGTGTCCATTTTGTTGTACACCAAAACACTAACGGCCGGCAACTTCATGACAAAAAATTTTTCGGTCAATAAAATTCGTCACCAAATAGCGGAAATTTGGTGGGAATTTTTCCTGCCATGGCTTTGGTGACCAATTTGGTGACTAACAGTTTCAGTTGGTCACCAAATAGTCTCTCAATAGTATTTTGGAATAACTAAACCAAATTCGGTCATGAAATGGTACTTTTGGTGACCCCCGAATTTTTGGTCACGACGAGTCCGGTCACCAAAGGCATTTTTTCTTGTAGTGTTAGTATTATCATTGGGGAGTTTCCTTAAAATAATTCTTTCATGTTTTCTTTAAGGAATAAGTAGAGATCCCTTTAAAGTTTAAGTAGGATTTGTTTTCCCATGTAGGAATCCTTCCTTGTTTTGGATTCCTCCCACTTGCTTATTTCTGTTGTGATTTCAGCTGTCATTCCTTTTCTTTTAGGGGTGTATAGCCACAAAATTCACACTTCCTCAACCTAGTTCCTTTAGGTTTTGGTTTGTAAGAAATCAATCTCTTGATTGATTTCAGATTTAATTTCTTTCCTAGTAGTTTTAGGGTTTATAATTTGCTCCCACTCCTATAAATAGGAGGCTAGACAAAATTTATAAAGAATTTTAATAGTAAATGATATTTTATTATAAAAATTGAGAGCAATTTTGAATTTTAGCTGTGAGCTAATGACGTTCGGGTCTTAAGCATTGTTAGAAGGGAACTTATAATTGTTCATTAGTGAACTTTTTTAAGATTCATTAGTAAATTACCTTCTTTAAGAATTAGCTATGGGAAGCTTTACTTTAAGAGATATTTCAAAAAGAACAATCCAAGTTAGGTGTTAAGGTGTTTTCAATTAAATCATTAAATCATGAGTTCATTAGTGGTGTGCATAAAATTCGACCTCCATTGGGCTAGCAAAATAAATAGTAAAGGACAAAAAGACGCTTAAAAAGTCCAAAATTCTGCTTAGGTCGGATAGATCATCCAGATCGAGTCAAGCGGTATTTGTTACAAGGTTAGGTCGGTCAAACCCATAAAGCCGAGCCAGACAGCCTATTTCTGAAAGGATTAGGTTGGACCCTAAACTCTAGAATTCCTTGTTAGTTCCTCCCACTTATATCAGGATAATCGGCCTAACCGAGCCAAGATAGTTAGATCGGATCACGCTGCTTCACTGACACAGTAGGTGAAAATTGTCATAGGGTAGGTATGTCTTTTCAAATACATGCAGAGATTTCCAGATCTTCTAAGAGAGGAAGAAACCCATGAAATCCGGTCAAGACAGTAGCGTCCACGCCACGCTAAATAGAAGGAGCAGGTGAACAGGTCAATCATGAAAGTTCAACGGACACATTTCAACTTGGAGGTATATATACTAAGTTGTCAGACTTAGTGAGGTACGTAACTTTTACCATTTTGAGCAATTATCTATACTGTTTATCTTCTCCAACTCTTCTAACTTGACCGTCGGAGCTTATACAGGGGGGAAAGCCCCTCTTTTCTCTTGTTCAATCCACAGTTATCACCGGAACAGTACAAATCACTCCTTTCCATCGTCCTTGCTGGTACGAGCTATCCAGATCGGTTCCCAGCTCAGTCATTTTCTTTTGCAGTGAAGATTCATTCAGATTGGGCTTTGCTGTTCAAAACAATTCATTGGGCCGTAAGGAGCACCACAAGAAGAACAATTTTCTGCGTCACATCAACTGGCGCCGTCTGTGGGGAACGTTTGATCAAGTTATTTCATCAAATTTTCTCCACTTTTAAAGAAATTTGTTGAAACCATGACGCAAGCTCAAGATTGTTCGGGAGTGGGTGCTTCTGCTTCTAACACCACCGATGATCTTGTCGTTACAACCGCTATAATTCCAACTATCACCGTAGTGTCTACCGCTCCCAACGTTCCGCCAGCTGTCACCACCGTTGTTGAGTCTCTCACCCCTCAGCAGGAACAAGCGGAAAGAGAGAAGTTTTACCTTTTGTTTCCGCAACTATTTCATCTGATGAACCATAACATTCCGGTCACCTCTACTCCCAATTTAGAACTTCCCACCTCAGGTATTACTACCACTGCCCCAGATGTAATTAGCATAGAACATCCCTTTAGTTCGTAAGCTGTTCCCACTGTTCCCCCACTAGGAGCCCTGTTCAATCCCATGGCCGATCCCTCCGTTGTTTTAATTTCTAGCTTTCCCCCTCAGTCTATCGCTGTTCCGGGAGGCCCTCCACACTCTGGGGGAGCCCATCTTTTTTCAGGATCCAATTACGTGACCGGTCTCCCTAACCTTTCTATTGCACCTCTTGTTTACACCACCTTAGCCCATACCCAGGTCACCCCTACTTTTCCAGCCCCTTTCATAGTTCTTACCGCCCAGCTCAATAATTACCCTTTCATGTTGGGCCTGCATTTTCCTATGTTAGGACAGCAAGTGAATCAGTTAGGTCAGCCTGGCCTGGGCCCACAAACAAGTCAAGTAGGTCATCCCGGCCTGATTCAATCATCAAACCAATTAGGCCACTTCGGTCCTGAAGTCAACCAATTAGGATATCTCGGGCACCTAACTCCGTCAAACCTAGCTCAGTTTCAGCATTACGGTATAGGCACCAGCCGAGCCATGCAGCCACCCACAGGGTACTCTCCCTTACTTAACCCGAGCTGTTACCTCGGGCCCAGCACAGGGAACTTCGCCACTGGAGGACCACTACCTGCTTACTCCGGCATGGGTGGATACCCCTTAGGTCAGCCAGGATACCCCCAGCTCGGTCAAGCAGTCCTCCCCGGATCCGGATATGCTCAGTTGGGGCGAGCCGGGCCCACTTCTCGGGTGTCTCATCCATTTGGTTGGGAGATCCAAACGGCACCATTCCCCCCAAGTTACAAAGGTTTAGGTAAGGTTGACATGTACGACGGAACTACCGACCCCAATGCTCATTGGATGCAGTGCATGAGCGTCATGGATACCGCCAACTTGTCTGATGCCAACCGTTGCATGACATTCCATCTGACTCTTAAAGGTCAAGCCATAAATTAGTATTGTACTCTGCCTCGAAACTCCATTCATTCGTTAGATCAATTCGGTGACCTGTTTTTAGCTAATTTTATGGGTAACAAGATATTGTCCAAACCAATTTCACACTTAATGAACATAACTCAAAGAATGGGAGAGGGATTACAGGCCTACATAGATCAGTTTAACGTAGAATCTAGGCAATGCCATGAAAAAGATGATAGGATTATGATGGGGTCGTTTATTAACGGGTTACTGTCAGGACCTTTAGCTACTGAACTGGCCATCCGACCCCCACACTCTTATTTTGAAATGATGATCACTGCTGTTAACTTTGCTGTTATTGAGGATGCTGCAGCCATAAAACAGGAATGAGAAAGAGGTTTTTCCGACCTATATGGTAAGAGAAAAGCTTCTTCCCCGATCCCTCCCCAAGGAGGAAGTAAAAAGCAAAATTTTGTGAATACTACTAACCCTGTCCCGAAGGCCGGGGTAAGTGTTAATGCCGTGCAGGTGGTCGAGCCCTTCTCCGTTCCACGAGCCGACATATATGCAGCCATCCAGCACCAAGGGTTGTTACCCCCAGCCCGCCCCATGACGGGTCCCACAGATCGGCTCAATCCTGGCAGGTATTGTAACTTTCATAAACATATTGGTCACAATACTAATGATTGTCGAGATTTGGCTGCAGAGATAGCAAAACTTATTCAAGCTGGAAAACTGCCCCAATATACACAAGTAGCACCTTTGCCCACACCCACGGCTTTAGCAGCCCGGGAGCGACCTACCGGATGCTACCGGTGTGGAGAGCCCGGTCATTTTGCCCGAGAATGTTCCCATCCTGACCCCCGAGCCCCAAACGCTGGAGCTGGAACCGACCTGACCATAGCGGGGGTCGTAAATACCATAGCTAGAGGACCGACCCAGGGCGACTCTAATCGCCAAAGAAAATAGGTATATCGGAAAAGAAACAATGTTTTAGGTAAGCGTAAAGCGGAAGCCATGGCACCAGTAATTACTTTTGATGACAGTGATATTTTCTTACCTTACAATTGTGACGATCCACTAGTGATCGATTGTTATATTTTTAATTATCAAGTACGTAGGACATTGCTAGACACGGGTAGCTCTAGTACTATAATTACTACCAAAGCATTGGCAGGATGTCAGTTACATAAGGCATATTTAAATCCAGTACGTACACCCTTGATTGGTTTTGGCAACCACCATGTTATTCCTGTGGGTCAGTTAAGCATACCGGTCACGTTGATAGCTGGACTGCTAAAACGTACAGAAACCATAGATTTCGTGGTCATTGATGAACCCTCACCCTATAATGTATATTTGGGTCGGCCTGGACTAAATCAATTTCAGGCCATTGCTTCTACCATGCATATGCTTTTAAAATTCCCCACCTAATTGGGTGGGGTGGCCACTCTTCGTTGTGATGTCATACAGGCTAAGCAATGTTACACGGCTTCCCTAAGGGAACAGACACCTACGGATCGGAAATCAAAAGTTGCCTCTGCAGTCATTTCGACTTCCGCGCCCCGAGCTTCGCCGCCCACCCTCCCAGGAAATATTGCTCATCCCATTAACATCACCGACCTGACAGGTAGCTCGGACCGGTCCATTGAAGCAGGGGTTGAGGTGAAGATCATCCCCCTGGCTATCGATCCAAACAAGGTAATTAAGATTGGGGCCGACTTACCTCCTCAGTTACAACATGATTTACTTAACCGTTTGCGTGAGTTTGCGGAAGTCTTTGCTTGGGGGCCGGAAGACATGCCTGGCATTTCTCGAAATATCATTGAACACAGGCTATCCATTGATGCCAGTTGTAGGCCGGTTCGTCAACGAAAACGTAACCTTGGAGGAGAACGCCGCAAATATGTGGAGATCGAAGTCAACGCTCTATTGGAGGTACGTATCATCTGAGAAGTAGATTATCCTGAATGGTTAGCTAACCCTGTGTTGGTTCCTAAACCCGATGGTTCATGGCGTATGTGTATCGACTTCACCGACCTAAACAAAGCCTGCCCCAAATACTAGTTTCCCCTACCCTTGATTGACGTTCTGGTCGATGCCATAGCTCGATTTCGCTTCCTCAATTTCTTGGATGCATACAAGGGCTATCACCAAATCTTCATGGCTAAAGAAGACGAGGAAAAAACCTCCTTCATCACGAATAAAGGTACTTATTGCTTTATACTATGCCTTTTGGTTTGAAGAATGCTGGGGCTACCTTTCAACGCTTAGTAAATAAAATTTTTAAAAACCAGTTAGGTCGGAACATGGAAGCATATATTGATGATTTACTTGTTAAGAGTAGAGATGAGTCTACCTATTTGCTTGATTTACGTGAAACACTTGAAACTCTCGTCCAATATAAATTAAGGCTAAATCCAAAAAAATGTGTTTTTGGGGCTACTTCGGGGAAGTTCTTAGGTTACATGGTTTCTGAGGGGGGTATCTCGGTTAATCCAAAGAAAGTAGAAGCTGTCCTACAAATGCATCCACCTAGATCAATTCGTGAAGTACAATAATTAACGGGTAGATTATCAGCCTTAAATCGGTTTTTAGCTCGGTCAGCAGAACGAGCTTTACCATTTTTCAGCATTTTGAAGAAAACAGATAAATTTGTATGGACCTCGGAATGCCAAACTGCTTTTAAACAACTAAAAACGTATTTAGCTTCTTTGCCATCTTTAACCATGCCAATTCCCGGAGAACAATTATACATGTATATAGCTACCACTGACTCAGTAATTAGCTCGATTTTGCTTCGAGAAGATAACCAGGTTCAAAGACCCATCTATTTTGTTAGCAAAGTTTTGCAGGCAGCAGAGAAAAATTATTCCAGCCTGGAAAAATTAGTCTTGGCTCTAGTCCACTCCACACGACGTCTCCGACCTTATTTCAACTCCCACGGAGTCACCGTCTATACCGACGCACCTCTTAAGGCCGTCTTGCAAAAGGCAGGAGTTTCTGGTCGTCTCACCAAATGGGTCATCGAATTGGGGGAGTACGATATCACCTTTGCACCTCGCACCTCAGTTAAAGGACAAGTATTGGCAGATTTCATAGCTGAGGGAGTATCGAATATCCAGGAAGCACGCCCGGCCCGGTACAAGAAACCGTCCTTCTTTTGACCGTAGCAAAAGGCGATGATTCATGGACACTCTACGTAGATGGTGCATCCAGCCAGTCAGGATCGGGTGCGGGGATCATCCTTACCAGCCCTATTGGGGAAGTCCACACTTATGCTTTACGGTTCTGCTTCACTGCCACCAATAATGAAGCAGAATACGAAGCCATGATAGCCGGTCTAAAATTAGCTTGGAAACTGGGGGTCAGAACCCTAAAAATTTGTTCAGACTCCCAGCTTGTAGTTAAACAAATTTTGGGGGAGTATAAGGCTTCCAAATTGGCTTCCTCGATTTTCTCTCATCTAACTAAAAGCGTCCTAGTGGAAGAAGTACAGAATAGGAGTACAGCCGAGCCAGCAATCTTGTCCATAAATGAAGGTCAGGATTGGAGATTTCCTCTATGGCAGTATTTGCAAAATGGTACTTTACCAGATTTACGAAAAGAAGCATAACGAATACGAAGGAAGGCTGAACATTATCAAATAATCGGGGAGGATCTGTATAAAAAGGGTTTCTTGATGCCCTTACTAAAGTGCCTGTGCCCAGGAGAAGCAGAAGCCGTGCTGAAGGAAGTACATCAAGGAGACTGTGGGTCACACATTGGAGCTCGGAATTTGGCCAAGAAAATAATTGGGGCAGAGTTTTATTGGCCCCGGTTATTCCAGGAAGCAGTAGAATATGTTCAACGTTGTCCCAGTTGCCAACACAACGCGACAATTCACAGGTTGCCAGCCTCCAGCTTTACGGGGATAATTGCCCCTTGGCCTTTCGTGGAATGAGGGATAGATCTTATGGGGCCGTTTCCTAAGATCGGTTCTTGTCATTATCTTGTTGTGGCCATAGACTATTTCACAAAATGGGTGGAAGCCGAGGTATTGACAAACATCACCAGGCGAACTGTAGCTCGGTTTCTTTGGAGACAAGTCATCTGTCGGTTCGGCGTGCCCAACTCGGTTATCTCGGACAATGGGACCCAGTTCGAATCCAAGGAGTTCACAGTCTTGTGTTCAAAGCTCGGTATCACCCAACGTTTTGCATCTGTAGCTCATCCTCCGGCAAATGGGCAAGTGGAACTCACAAACCGAACTTTGTTGCATGGGTTGAAAGCCAGGTTAGAAGATAAGGGCAAGAATTGGGTAGAACAGCTGCCTCATATACTATGGTGCCACCGGACTACGCCTAAATCGGCTACAGGGAAGACCTTTTCGAGCTAGCCTTTGAGGTCAATGCTGTTATCCCCCCAGAAATACAAAGTGGTGCCCCCCGAGTCATGCACTTCGAAAGGGACCAGAATCAGAAAAACTTGGAGCTTAGCTTGGACTTGATGGAAGAAGCTCGGGATACTGCCTATGTACACCAACTAAATTACAAAAATTTAGTCCGGCAACACTGTGACGCTCGGGTCAAACATCGAGCCTTTGTACCAGGAGACTTAGTTTTACGAAACTGAGCTATCAGCAAACCGCAAGATCAGGGCAAGTTAGTGTCTAATTGGGAAAGGCCTTAGCGGGTGATCGAAGCCCGACCTACCGGAAGTTATGTTTTGGAAAATTGGCAAGGACAGTTGATTCCGAGGGCTTGGAACGCAGCACACTTAAGAAAATACTATCTATGAAGTAGTTAGAGTCAAAGTCGGGAAGAGTATCAAATTTAAGATGATGAAAGAAGAAAAAATAAGGTATTTATTCAAAGCATGGGCCCAATACAAAGTTGTTTCAATCAAAGATTACAAAACATTTTCAACAAAGAAAAATACAAGAAAAAGCTAGGAAGGAGGAGCTTGGGAGGTCGCTTCTTCGTCAGCTGCCCCCTGGGGGTCGGCCTCAGGGTCTTCTTCTTCTGCATTCTCCGGTAAAGGGACGCCATTAGCTCGGCATTCCTGCTTGATCTCCTCTACCAGATCAAAAGGATCACGACCCTGAGGAAGCAAAGAAGTCTTGGCCATAGAATCTTCTGGAAGGCCCTCCACCGACTTGGGGCCTCGGAACTCGTCCCAGCACAAGGTATACCCGCACTGGATTATCTCCAAGAAGCGCCGGTTCATCAGGTCCAGCATCGGTCCCTCCTTAAAGGTTGTCAAAGCAGCTTGGCACGCCGCTTCGACCTCTGCTTGGCTGAGCAGCTCGGCAGACTTCTTTGCCTCCTTCTCCGTGGCCTTCAACAAGGCGGCCTTCAACAAGGCAGCCTTCTCTTCCTTCAGGGCGGCCTTCTCTTCCTTCAGGGCGGCCACTTCGGCCTCTAAGCCCTGATTCCTTGTCTCCAGCCGACTGGCCTTCGTACTGAGCTCTTGGTTTTCTGAATAGAGCTTAGCGTTGGTGGCCTCGAGCTTCGTTACTTTGCTGGACTCGACCCCCAGCTTCATCTCCAAATCTTCGATTGCCTCGGCCGGCTTCTTCGACCTTTCTTGCTCGTAGCTTTGGGCCAGAATATCCAAAGCTGTCGTCCTCTTGGCCGTAGCTGCGTAATTTATGCCGACCTGCAAAATCCAATTAAGGGTCTTATAAAAGTATCACGAGTTAATCATTTATTCTCAAAGAACTAATTATGAGTTTCGAAGCTTACCCTTTTTATGTGTGAAGCCAGAAAGGCTTCTTGCTATGCCAGCTGGTCAATGGTCTTTCTGATCTAGCCGCTCATCTCCACGATCTCCACAAGGGAGCTATAGGATTCAGCCACCAACTCCGCGTAGGGCCTAACGTCTTCGGGCAGAGGCTCCGTCAAATGGGATTGGTATATAGGCCGGGCTAAGGAGCTCGGTCTCTCCCTCTGCTCCTTCAATAATATGACCCTCTCCTTGGACAACGGGTCCACAGGCCCCAACAGCTCATCTGGGCTCCGTAACTCAGATCCCATGGAGGAATCCGTCAACAGTTGTGGGGCCTTAGCAGCTTTGGCCGCCTGAACCCACTGAAGCCACCTGAAAACAAACATATAAAGATCAGAATCACCGATCTAGGAAGGATGAGAAGACGATAAATAAAAGATCAGAGACAGGTATTTACATTCTTCCTCTACATCGGGGGCTTAGCTTAGCCCGACCCAGACCAGAAGGCACTCTGAAGGGTATTTAACTGAGTATTTTTCCTAGCTAGTGAAAGACCTTAACGCCTTATAGTCCGACTGCACTACATGGTTAGACTTATCTCGGGTTTGATTCGCTGGCACAATAAACTTTGACCAACGACAAGGGAGATTTGCTTCGTCGGCCTTCACCATAAAGAACCTCACCCTCCAATGTTTGTTAGTATCGGGGAAGTCGGTTATAAGTATGGGCCCATTCCTACGTTTTTGGAACAACACCCACCCCTGCCCATAAGGATACTAACGGACGGTGTAAAATTGGAAGAACAAATCTACGGTGGGTCGGATTTCAGCCCCAAAACAGACGCACATGAACCCCACCAAAAATCTAAGGGCGTTAGGTACTAATTGGCTCAGCCCGATTTCTAGGTAATCACATAGCTCGTTTAAAAAATCTGGGGCCGGAAACCTTAGCCCGACTTTTATATGGTATTCGTATATACCGACCCAACCCCCAAAAGTGCTAGTTATCCTTTCCTCGGGTGTGGGTAGACGGGTTTGGATAGATAGGTCGAGGCAATGGATCGATTCTAGGGTTTCTAATTCTACCCTAGTAAGCTCGGAAGCTATTTCTTCGGGATGAAATTCATATGGGGCGGCCGTATCTACAGGAAGCAGTACAAAGGCACCAAAATCATGCATACAAACTAGCAATATTTATTACTCATGTAAGAAGGGAACATGCATCAGACTTGCCGGAAATCTACGTCTAAGCCAGAGGTTCATCCACAATAATTAAAAGAAATAAGAAGGGCACTGACCTGAGGCCGGGTTTTGGCGAGATGCTCCGGTGCTGGAACTCCTTTCTGAGGCCATGGCGGTCGATCAAACAAAGGTGCGAGTCACGACGGCAGAGCAGTGGCGACGGCGAAGCAGTGGCGCGGACAAAAACAGCAAAGCGGGAAGACGACACCGACGGACTCCGGCAAGGAACAACCACTTCGGCGGGAGGAAGGAGAGCACATAGTTTTTCTTTTCTCTTTTCAGGATGCGAATAATGTAATGATGTCAAATGCCAACTTCTACGGCTTTTAAAGGGAAGCCTCGGGGAGATCGAACAGACACGGACAATCAAATCGTTGCAGCCTTTAATGCCACCTCGAGGATAGTAAAAGCGTGGGGAGTCGTACCAGCTGCCTCAATAATAGTGAAGACGTGCCCTGTCACGTCCCGACTCTTCGAAAGCCAGATTTCGGGTAACGCAAAGGTACGCCTTTATTGCCACATTCATTGATTTATCCAATATTCTGTTCAACTTCTTTAGGTCAGTACTGCAATTATTACCTATGAATCGGCTGACATGATATTTTCTGTAGATCGGATTTCTTAATTATATCTCGCATTTTTCTTGGCATATTCGATAATCTATAGGTCGGGAGAAAAAACTTTAAAGAGGTATCTGAAGATAGGTCGGATGGATACTTGGCAAATGCCTTATTCACATTTTTGGCTTAGTAAAACATAGTAAGTATCACGCTTTAGCTCGGAAAATTAACTCAGACTGATATCGGGGAATACATGATAAATATTTTAGGCAAAGTTTTAGCTCGGAAAAACGTAAAGAGTATCAAGTTTTAGATCGGTAAAACTTAATACTGGGGGGACTTGTTGGTGTGCATAAAATTCGACCTCCATTGGGCCTAGCCCAATGGACTAAAGCAAAATAAATAGTAAAGGACAAAAAGACGCTAAAAAAGTCCAAAATTCTGCTTAAGTCGGATAGATCATCCAGACCGAGCCAAGAAGTATTTGTTACAAGGTTAGGTCGGTCAAACCCGTAAAGCCGAGCCAGACAGCCTATTTCTGAAAGGATTAGGTCGGACCCTAAACTCTAGAATGCCTTGTTAGTTCCTCCCACTTATATCAGGATAATCGGCCTAACCGAGCCAAGATAGTTAGATCGGATCACGCTGCTTCACTGACACAGTAGGTGAAAATTGTCATAGAGTAGGTATGTCTTTTCAAATACATGCAGAGATTTCCAGATCTTCTAAGAAAGGAAAAAACCCATGAAATCCGGTCAAGACAGTAGCGTCCACGCCACGCTAAACAGAAGGAGCAGGTGAACAGGTCAATTATGAAAGTTCAACGGACACATTTCAACTTGGAGGTATATATACTAAGTCGTCAGACTTAGTGAGGTACGCAACTTTTACCATTTTGAGCAATTATCTATACTGTTTATTTTCTCCAACTCTTCTAACTTGACCGTCAGAGCTTATACAGGGGGAAAAGCCCCGTTTTTCTCTTGTTCAATCCACAGTTATCACCGGAATAGTACAAATCACTCCTTTCCATCGTCCTTGCTGGTCCGAGCTATCCAGATCAGTTCCCAGCTCAGTCATTTTCCTTTGCAGTGAAGATTCATTCAGATTGGGCTTTGCTGTTCAAAACAATTCATTGGGCCGTAAGGAGCACCACAAGAAGAACAATTTTCTGCGTCACATCAATTAGTGAGTTCAAGAAGGTGATTTAAATCAAGGGCATCAAGATAATTTCCAAATTAGCTGATTTTGGAATTTTGAATCGGGATTCGATCTTGGGTCCTCATCAATGTGCGTATCATATTCCTTCATACATTCTAAATGTATATCAGTTTTAAATAAAATTTTACGCTAATTAATAATTTTTTTTTATTACATTTCAATTGTAGTTTTACATAAACAAGAAATGGTACAACTAAGTCATCCACATTAAATATAGTGGGGTGTTAGATGATTAGATGCTTTGATTAATAGCTAAATACAATCATAAGTGGGATGTAATGTTGATGAAGAGTGAACAGGTCTTTTTATTTTGTATACAATTTGGTTTCTTTGTGTTTTTCATTTCATATGAATACTCATTCATGCATGTTATATACATGTTTATTAAAGTCTACGAATCTATTATAAATTTCTTTATTTACACCAGGAACTAGATCTAACCATTTTCACTTTAGCGAGGGACGTCAAATTGGTCACAAACACCCATTGCGAAAAAATCGGTGCTCTATTGGACGTAGATTCCAACTTCCCCCATTCTAAGGTAATTGAGAGTATAAAAAATATTATCAATAAGATGACCATACTACGGAATCAACTTCTTTCAAGTCAAAACATTTGCAAGCAATTTTGGGTCAAAAAGCATGGAAAAATCATCTGATGTGTCTGCAGATACATTAGAAAGTAATGTACCTGATGCTGCATAAGATATGCTTTAAGTATCGATGAATGTTTAGAGCAAGATCAAAATGCAGTTGTGGCATGTGGCATAAATCCATTGTGTGTTACAACTGATGGAAGCTAACATGTATCAATTTATTCACCTAACAGTCGTCAACTGGTTAACTCTGTGGCATCGCCAACCATTAGCGATGAAATTACCTGCAATGTCAATGGATCAGAATATGTTGATTCTCTTGGTGATCATGATATTGTTGATCAAACCACAGGTGTGGGAGGTACTTTTGATGATATTTTATTGGAAGATTTTAATATTGGGTTTGGCGAGAGTTCGAAAAACTCAATTAGTTGTTTGGCAGTGGTTCTCATGTGGATTTGGACACCTTCATTGGTTCAATAGCATCTGATGTAGTGATGTGACCCCTGATCCCCAACGCCGTGAAAACCAAGAACTCGATGCGAAAAGTGCCAAGGAAAGTCTGAATGCAACACGCAACTCTTAACTTCTAGAATCCTTACCCTTGGATTCAGCAGACTACTAACTTATAAAGTAAATTAAACACGCAATTCGAACCAAGTGGAGAAAACTAGAATCGAAACAAAGCTTAGCAATAGACATAGCAATTATCTCTTAGCCTATAGTTCCTGTTACTTTTAGCAATTAACAAACATGCAAATTACATAAGCCCAAAATAAGGTGAGTGATTAAATAAGTATAAAACTATAACTTAAATCATTTAATCAACTGAAGAACAATGAATTTCGTCCCCCTCCATTTATAGAGAGTAGGATGGACGAAATTAAAGTCCAAAATACAGAAGGAAAAGAGATAGAATTGGAAACCAATCAAGAGATTGATTTATTACAAACCAGAAACCTAAATGAACTAGGTTTGGTGCTTATTACCTAATTCGGCTGCCCCCTATTGGATATGGCCAAATTTACACATTAGAATACTTAGTAAATAATTATAAACCCTAATCAAAAAAGGGGATCAAGAAGGGATCCTTTTTTGGAAACTGCCAAGTTGATCTAGTTGTAACAAACTTGTAACAACCTAACTAACTTGTAACAAACTGGGAGTAGGAATAGGAAACATGCACAAATCCTTATCCCTTACTCAAACCCTACCCTAGGTGGCGTGTGGGCTGCATCCTTTGGGCTGGGCTTGGCCGAATTGTGTAATGGACTCCAATGGTGAGTTCGGCCCATTTTTTTTTATAGTGCATGGTGACAATGATGTAGGGACCTTCTAGAATCTCCCAGAATCATTTCAGAACGTCAAAAATCAAGAATTTCAAGATTCTTCAAGATTTTCAAGATTCAGTAAACCGCGAAATTCAAGATTTTCAAGAAAATCAAGAACTTCAAGAAATGCCCTTTCCTTCAACTGGATTGATTAGTAGGCGCCATTTCCTCTATAATGGAGAGTAAAGTGACGCTTTTAACTTTATTTCTATTCTCTTCGAGGGCGTTTGTGTTCATAATGAGCTGGGCTTCTGAAGTACACCTTCGGACAAGGTTTTCAAGATCTACTCTGAGCTTCCTTGCCCTCCTTCGGGTCATAGGCCCATCTATGTTAACGAACGGATCTCTTTGAAAGGGACTTGGGTCCTGGAGTATCGGCAGGCCTCTATGGAGCACACGAACCTCTGCTGCACTTCCCAAGTCTGCATCACTCAAACTGTGATCCTTTGCTTCCTGACTTGTCGTAGAGCTGGGGATGCCCTCATCATTCCCTCCCGGTTGGAAATAATTCGACCTCGAATCAAGATCCTGGTCAAATTCAAATGGAGACAAGTCAGCAACATTGAAAGATGAACTAATGCTATACTCACCTAACAGATCAAGTTTATAGGCATTGTCCCCCATCTTTGCAATCACTTGAAAAGGCCTATCGCCTCTGGGGTGGAGTTTCGTCAGCCGGGCTGCTGGAAACGTTTCCTTCCTCATGTGAACCTAAACCCAGTCACCTGCTTCAAAGTTCATAGCCTTGCGCCTTTGATTTGCATCTGAAGCATACTTGGCGTCTTTCCTCTCAAAGGCTTTGCCGTCCAGTTGGCTTTGTGGATTCTAACTCATAATTTGTGTTGTTTTTAGCCTTGGATATCCTCATCATTCCCTTTCAGTTAGAAATGATTCGTCATCGAATCCAATTTGCTGTAAAAACAAACAGACCAAGTCAAGTATGCTATACCCCTCAATTGCACAACCACTTTGAGTGTTGAAGTGGGGAATTTGTATCCCCCTGCACTTTTGGAATCGATTTCAAGGATAGTGAGAATCACTCTTAATTCTTCAAGAACCTTTTAGACGCTTGCAAGAAACTATCAAGAAGCATCTATAAACCTCATGAACTTATCCATACTTCTTAAGAATAATTACATATCAACAAGAAATCTCAAATATTAGTTGCAGGCATATATAGTTAGATCAACCGAACTATATACGCAACACTTAGCTTAAAAGAATTATGCACGTTAGCTATAAGACATTACAATTGCATAATTATTGTAACCAGCAGAAATTGCATGTATAACTGATGTGACTACCAATTAATAATTACAGAGACAATTTCTGAGAAAGATATCTTAAGGAAATAGTTAACTACAGAAGCATGCAGTCTTTAAACCAAAAGATGTATCTCATGAGGCTATGCACATGTTTAAGATTCTGAATACTCAAGATGTTGTAAAATCCCTAACATGATGATAACCAATAGAAGGAGAATCAATGTAAAAGTAAAAGCTCACATTGTGAAACATATTCTAAAGATACATGATACAATAACTTAGCCTTTGATTCTCAGGCCAAGTAAAAAGGAACAACAATGGGACCAAATCTCCCTATAGGGGTCAATTTGCTCAAAGTTATACCCTTATAATGCTGTTTGCAAGGGTCTCATAGAATGTAACCCAAGTAAAGAATCACGTGCAACCAAGGCACCAAATCTCCCTAATGGGATCAATTTGCTCAAGGTTGCTAGATTCTCAAAGTAACAAAAAATTTCCTGCTAAGAACAAGTAAAAATGAGTAGAGTAACCTTACTCCCTTGTCCCCCTAGTAACGGCCCTCCTAACAACTACACACAACCCTGTGTATCACTCTTATGGATGGCAACCCTTGTATGCTGTATCACTCAGCCTTTTACCTCAGTCCTGTATACTCAATTAATGTCACAAAATCCTGGGAAAAGGTAACAAGCAAACAGTCAATTACATATATAAAACTATGTAGGAAAGTGGCAAAAAAATTTTGGGAAAAAGAACTTGGTTCGATTTTTAGTGTAAAAAAATACCTTTTCGAAAAAGAAAATTTGATAATATAGCTCAAATAAGAAGTACACCGATAAGGAACTTTTGGGGAGAAGCCCTCAAAGTTCAGAGATAATGACAGTGCGTGAAGACAAAATTCAAGCTATAATTCAGAGTAATCGTTCAGGTAGCACGAAAAGATAGCAAGCTTAAGAAGCAGAGCAATTCAATTGACGAAGCAAGAATAAGCAGCAGGTTTGAAACAAATCAGGAAAGACCTAACTAACCCAAGAAGTGATCACCCTACTCGTCGGGTAATAAAGAAACCAATTCCAACCAATTATCCAAGTTTTTGAAAAAAAATTTTAACTCCTATGGTGGAAAAATTCCTCAAATATCACTGTAGTGTTGTGGGGAGTAGTGTCGAAAATGAACACTATCAACTTTGCAAGTACAATAACAGAGAAAAAGATTTCCAATGAAGAAAAGAAATCTCTTTGGCTTTGGAATGTACTGTTGTGGGGAGTAGTATCGATGAACGAACACTATCAACTTTGCATGGACACTTTAAACTGTAGAGAAATCAATTCTTGAAGCAATTGCCACAAATATACCAAAAATTGCAATTTTATCACCTCTCACACTTTAATATGCGATTTTGTAAAATTGGGCAGCACAGCGATACAATTTCAATATATTTTCAAGAATTCCAAACAAGGTATCAAGATACATGCATATATATCATAAATTGTAAAAACAAGGTGAGTGGCTCAACATCAACTGCCAAAGTTCACCAAATTCAATACAAATTGCAAATAGGAAGAGGCAAGCAAAACATTCCAAAATTAAAGAGCAATTTCAGAACAAAAAGTGTCAGTTATCCTTTAATTGTTACAAAAATAGCACTTATTAGATTCACAAAGGTAATTGCAAAAACAGTACCAAGTGAGCAAAAGAACCCTAGCTTTAAAAACCCTAAAACTGATTTTCCACTTGCTTAAGAAAACCCAATTTTAAACCTTTCTTTTCGAAATTCCTCTTTTTTTTCCAAGCCAAAATTTTGATTTCAAGTTGCAAAAACAGTATGAGCAAAATCGAAATAGTTTATTTAAGAAAAAGAAAAATTTTTCTCAAAAAGGAGCGTTCTTTTCCACAAAATCAGTAATTAAGGTAGATTAAGGGAGCAGAAAACACCTGATGAGTTGATTGTGTTACTCCAATCTATTCCTGTCAAGCAAACAGACTTGGCTCTGATACCAAATGATGTGAACCCCTGATCCCCAATGCCATGGAAACCAAGAATTCAATGTGGAAAGTGCCAAGGAAAGTCTGAATGCAAGACGCAGCTCTTAACTTCTAGAATCCTTACCCTTGGACTCAGCAGACTACTAACTTACAAAGTAAATTAAACACACAATTCGAACCAAGTGGAGAAAACTAGAATCAAAACCAAGCTTAGCAATAGATAGAGCAATTATCTATTAGCCTATAGTTCCTGTTGCTTTTAGCAATTAACAAACATGCAAATTACATAAGCCCAAAATAAGGTGAGTGATTAAAGAAGTATAAAACTATAACTTAAATCATTTAATCAACTGAAGAACAATGAATTTTGTCCCCTTCTATTTATAGAGAGTAGGATGGTCGAAATTAAAGTCCATAATACAAAAGGAAAAGAGATAGAATTGGAAACCAATCAAGAGATTGATTTATTACAAACCAGAAACCTAAAGGAACTAGGTTTGGTGTTTATTTCCTAATTCTTCTGCCCCCTATTGGATATGGCCAAATTTACACATTAGAATACTTAGTAAATAATTATAAACCCTAATCAAAAAGGGGGATTAAGAAGGGATCCTTTTTTGGAAACTACCAAGTTGATCTAGTTGTAACAAACTTGTAACAACCTAACTAACTTGTAACAAACTGGGAGTAGGAATAGGAAACATGCACAAATCCTTATCCCTTACTCAAACCCTACCCTAGGTGGCGTGTGGGCTGCATCCTTTGGGCTGGGCTTGGCCGAATTGTGTAATGGACTGGAGTTCGGTCCATTTTTTTATGGCGCATGGTGACAATGATGTAGGGAGCTTTTGGAATCTCCCGGAATCATTTCGAAATGTCAAAAATCAAGAATTTCAAGATTCGTCAAGATTCAGTAAACCGCGAAATTCAAGATTTCCAAGAAAATCAAGAACTTCAAGAAATGCCCTTTCCTGCAGCTGGATTGATTAGTAGGCATCATTTCCTCTGTAATGGAGAGTAATTTGATGCTTTTAATCTTCCTTTTATTCTCTTCAAGGGCGTTTGTGTCCGTAACGAGCTGGGCTTCTGAAGTACACCTTCCGATAAGGTTTTCAAGATCTGCTCTAAGCTTCTTTGTCTTCCTTCAGGTCATAGGCCCATCTATGTTAACGAACGGATCTCTTTGAAAGGGACTTGGGTCCCAGAGCATGGGCGGGCCTCTATGGAGCACACGAACATATGCCGCACTTCCTGAGTCTGCATCACTCGAACTGTGATCCTCTGCGTCCTGACTTGTCGTAGAGCTGGGGATGCCCTCATCATGTGGGGATAGAAACAACCTTCTCAACTCATTGCAATCTTAGCCTATGTAATATTGAGAACTTGCTACCGAGAAATTATTTTGCATTCATTCTATTCATCTTAAAGTTGTGGACTACTGTATTTGTCGTAACCCGAAGCTAAATCACAGGTAAACACCAAATCAACTTCTTGTTAATTATCATTGCTTCAGTTATATCCTTAATTTTTTAATATTTTGTGTCGGTTTCTATTTTGTAGTGAAACCATTTTCACACTAGAAAATGAATTTTTATCAGCAAGAAAGACTGAGTTCTGTGGTTTTGAACCACCTCAAGAAATTAATACAGTGATCATTGGGATTTGGTCTTATATTTTAAACTCGGCTAATTTCAACGACCATTTGGACATGATCACTTATATTAAGATGTTGCAACTGTTGTATACCATTCTACTTTTTCACGTTTCTTGTTTAAACATTAACAACCATAGTATCCTTCTTCTTCTTTTTTCTTTTTTGTTCATATCTCCTTGAAGATTTACATTACGAAGTTTTGAAAGACATTTGGTCATCTTAGGTTGCACATTCGGACATTGATATTCGATCTTGCAAAATGGTGTCATTGATTTTTTTTCTTTTTCTTTTTAAATGAACAAGGTCTACAATAGCATTATGTTTGAATCAATTCTTATTAAAAAGTCACTAATAATACATCTTTTTAAACTGCAGGTTTTTTTTACCTATGCAAATTAAAGGTCATTTCTATCTACTAATACTGAATTTCAACAAACAAATGTTCTACCATATTGACAACTTTGACCAAAACAACAAACAAAAATTGGCATATTCTACAATGACATTGGTAAATCAATTGGCAATGCTTACTTTATTATTTAAATTGTTTAAAATTTGGAGACAATAGTTATCGCACATCTTTATTACATGAATTGATTAATTCGCATAATAAACAACATTATGTTTAACTCTTTGACCTCATACATAACTTTGTTACAACAAATTTATCTATTATAATTTCTCCAATCAGTTGGGCACCCTTACGAGATCAATGTTGCAGATTACGAATTTCATCACTTCGCGCTACAACGGCGATTAAGGATTGCAGACAAGAATGGTGGAATTTAGATGCATCACATGGAAAACATTCATGGGTTATCATATATTCATCCAGATTTGTCTCACGTATAAGCATGACAATTAAATGATTGGGTCTATTCTTGTGTTGTTTTTAAATTTTTTTTTAATGTTATTTTATTTTTTGTGATTTCAAGCTGTAGTTCAAATGAAATTAAGGGTTTAATTATGTGCTCGAATTATGCATAGTGGCTTGAACACCTCAAGGGTAGATGTGCCGTGAAAAGTCAATGGATTAATGGGTCAAAAAGTTAACAGACAAATTGGTTCGGTTCCCCCATAGTGTTAGTATGGTATGCTTTTGGCAATGAAAAAGGTACACTTCAAATACCAAGGGTTTTTTTGTCATGATCATCTATGTTCATGTTGTTTGGTTAGACTGGTATTATTATCGTCTTTTTGTGTGTATTGAAGAATAATACTTTTCTTTTTTTTTTTTTTTTTTTGGTATACATTCGAAATTTGTTCTTCTGAAAGATTTTTTTTTTTTTTGTTTATTCAAGTGTCATTCAATGTTGCGAAACTGTTCTAGGCTTTTTTTGAGTTGAAACTTATTCAATAAATTGTAATTCAATACAAACTCTTACTATCTATCTCAAATGTATTATATATAAGACCATATTAGTAACACCTATCAAGTTTTTATTTTCAAAACGTAAACAAAAAAATATTCCAGCTTTGGCTCTTCTATCTGCTTTAGCAACATTACCTCTATTTACTTTTACAATAATGCATAAGCTAATTTCTCTGAACTCTTGACTAATCTCATTAAATATCTCCTTCTTCTTCACTACTGCGCAGTCCAATTCTCTAACCTATTTAATAAATATGAGACAAGTTCTACCATGATTTGTGCCTTGCTTTAATGTATTTCTCTAAGCCATTTCACCACTTCCAAGATTGCAATTGCTTCAAACTTTACTGTTGAAGATGATAATACATTTTTTAAGTCTTTAAGCAATTCTATTTGATGTGAGTAATTCGTGAGAACTTGTAAGCGGAAGACTTGAAGTGCTAAGGAACATCGAACAATGAAGATCACACTTACTCCCTTTGAACTCGAAAAATAACCCTCTAGCATAGACGAGACTAGTTACTTTTATTCCTAACTAGATTGATTTTAATAGGGTGAATAACAGGACTATAGGCAGAGCAATAACTTATAAAACTTCTAAATTTAGAACTTGCCTAATAAATCATATAAAATATTAACAACCTCAATAATAAAAAAGATGGAGAATTAAAGCAAGGATATACCTATACTCAATTCATTAACTCTCTCTGGAACTCAGAAGTCGAACCCCCTATTTATAGGTGAGAGGTGCGAATTTTAGAACTCAAGGAGTTACAAAAGGAATAAAAAACTAATTGGAAACTAACGAGAGTTAGTTCCTTATTACAAATTGAATTCAAAAAGAACATGAAATCAAGGATAAGGTAATTCGGTTGTAACCCTGAAGGGGTACCCGGATTTCCTACTATTATTTGAAGAGGAAAACTTGAATTTGGTAACTAGAAGTAAATCCAAATTCAAGTGGAAAAAGAAAAAGGAAACTAGAATAAAAAAGGGAAACTACTAAGTTAAATTGAGTTGGAACAAAATTAGGTAGCATAATTTAACTAGAATTACTATAGGAAAAGGAAATAGGTAACATGCAAACCAATTCCTTCTCTGACTCTTGAGATGTGCAATCCACAGGGGGAAACCCTGTGGATGGGGCTTGTGATGCGCGAGGGTCCATGGAGCTTACGGGCTGCGATCGTGGGCTACAAACGCGGGCTGGAAGCCTGCGGTTGGAGTCATCTGCACCGTGGCCTGCGTGCTAGGATGATGTTGATGGATTCCATTTTGGTTGGAGTGTTGATGGTTGCTTCTCTTGTGAAATGGAGAATAAAGTAACCATTTTATCCTTTCGGAATCTTAGATTTAGGGCTTGGCCTTCTTCAATCTTTTGGGCTTAAGCAAGGCTTGTATGGACGAGAGAGAGCTTGCAGGGCCTCATTCACTGTCTTCTGACGTCGCTTGGTAATTAGCCCAATAATGTCGATTAAAGGATCCCTGTGATAAGGACTTATTCCTTCGATCAACGTTGGGGTAGGATGTGAAACTAGAAACCCCTTTTTTGCTACGATCGGGATGTCCTCATCACTATTGCTCGGCATGTTCTCGCAATTCACCTCCATCTGATGAGGGCATCCCCAGCCCTATGCCAAGTTAGTATACAGAGGATCCCACTTCAAGTAATAAGGGCTTGGAAAGTGCAGCAGAGGTTCGTGTGCTCCTTAGAGGCCCGCCAATGCTTCAGGACCCAAGCCCATATCAAAGAGATCCGTTCGTTGACATAGTTGGCCTTTGACCCGAAGAATGACAAGGAAGCTCATATAAGATCTTGAAGGAGTGCTACAGAAGCTCAACTTGTTGCGGACACCAACGCCCTTGAAATGAATGCAAGGAAGGTTAAAAGCGTCACTTTACTCTCCATCATAGGGGAAATGACGCTTACTAATAAATCCAGTTGAAGGAAGGGGCATTTCTTGAAGATCTTGATTTTCTTGAAAATCTTGAATTTTGCGGTTCACTAAATCTTAAAGAATCTTGAAAATCTTGAGGAATCTTGAAATTCTTGATTTTTGACATTCCAAAATGATTCCAGAAGATTCCAGAACCTCCCTACATAATCACCATGCGCCACCTCAAATGGGCCAAACCCACCAATGGAGTCCATTCCAAATTTCTGCCAAGCCTAGCCCCCAAGGAGCAGCCTACACGCCACTTGGAAGCTTAGGTTAAAGAAGGATTAGGTTTTGTGCATGTTACCTAATTCTACTCAAAGTTTGTTACTAGTTTGTTAGGTTGTTACAAGTTTGTTACAACTAGGCTTACTAGGTACCAAAAGGTTTACCTTCTTGAAACCTTTTTGTGATTTGTTTCTACTTCTTTTATTTCTTTTTCTTGCTTGTAATTTCGGCCAGCTCATAACCCTTGCAGCCGAAAATTCCCTTTTAATCAATCCTAGTTCCTTTAGGATTTGATTCCTGTAAGAAACCAATCTCTTGATTGGTTTCCAATTCCTAGTTGTTTTAGGACTAAAATTCGGCCAACCTACTCTATAAATAGGGGCTGACCGAATTCACTTTCATTCAGTTGATTAAATGACATAAGTTTTAGCTTTATACTTCTTTAATCACTCACTTTATTTTGGGCTTAAGTAATTTGCATGCTTTGTTAATTACTATAAAGTAAAGGAACTATAGGCTATTAGATAATTGCTCTGTCTAATGCTAAGCTTTGTTTCGATTCTATTATTCTCCACTTGGTTTGAATTGCATGTATAATTTACTTAGTTAAATTAGTAGTCTACCAAATCCAAGGGTAAGGATTCTAGAAATTAAGAGCGCCGTCTTGCAATCAAACTTTACTTGGCACTTTCTGCATCGAGTTCTTGGATTTCCCAGCGTGGAGTTCAGGGGTTCACATCACGATCCCTCGCTTGAATTTGGCATGTGAGCTCTATCTGTAATTGGGCAACTCCGTATGTAATAAAGATACCTCTTGATCTACTAGATTCCCTTGTAGAAACCCAACCATATTACCTTTTGTCTTTGTGTCCTCCTCCAAATTAGATTCGCGATTAATAACCGATTTAAATTAACCAGAATTCCAATATACTTGCCATAATAAATCTTATTTAGATGATAGTACTCTGATATCATTCAAAGCATTTCATATCATTCGAAACTAAATTTATACCACAATATTTGATTAATACATGCAACTGAAGGATAACACAAAATTATGTGACACAAAAGTAAGAACCATATGTTCATTGGCTCTGAACATGGCTCTGGGATTGCATACACTATTTTACTATTACCAAACTACCAACATTTATTCAGAATATAACAATAAACCATATCATAACCATCCAGCTAATTAAGCATTGTTTCAAGCTATCTATCTCAATGGACAAAAGCTGGATTTTTTCACATATTTTGGCACTTAAGTCTACAATAGCGAGTCTTCCCGGATTGTTCAGATCCTTATTTTTTGGTTCAAGATTATTAAACTGGCTTCTAAATTCATTAATCCGTACTCTTGCCCTTTGACTAATTTTTGGATCATGCTACTTGATGCTGAGTATAAACACTTACTTTAAAATTGGAGCAAGAGTAAAATTGATGTCTAATACTATCTTCCTTTATTGTCATCCACATGTGCGCTTTCAACCCACGTCGGCAGAGCACCACGGTTGTCCTCTACCACCTCTGGCGGACCAAAAATCTGTGCCTCTTCGAGGAGAAATCACCGCAGGATCCCCATAGCCTAACCCACTATGCCATTTTCGATGGCTCAATTCAATGCAGTCCGCTCAGCTGCGAGCTGAGCAGCCTAGGCCTATTAGGGCCAATCCACCCAGACCCTCAGGCATAATACTCTATTTCGATGCCGCAGTAGACAGAGTGGCCAGGACAAGTTACGCTGCTGGCTGCTGCCTCTCCGGCACAGGTGACTGGCTTTTTGGCTTTGTCAGGAAGCTGCTTGGCATATCATCGACTGAGATTGCTGAGGCCACGGTCACTCAGGACACCCTTCAGATGGCCTCCCGCCTAGGTATCTCTCTAAACGGCATGGCAGGAGATGCCCAGACCGTTATCCCCAGGCTTAACAACAGGCAAGAGGACCGACCAGACATAGGCGCTATCTGCGCAGAGACTCGTAACCTCCTACAGATACTCCATTTTGACTCGATCACTTGGATCCGCAAGTCCATAATCACCTCGCTCATAGCCTAGCCGCCCACAGCAAGGCCTCTAAGCCCAATTTTGTTTTCAAGGAGCAACCTCCCCTTTGTATTCCCCCGGCTCATCCCCATGATTCCAATTAATAAAATCTACGCCTTTCCGCTTCAAAAAATATATATATTTACCTTCCTTGAATTTTGAAAATTATAATTAATTTTATATTTGGAATCTTTTATAATATGTTGAAATCTTCTTATTGTAATAGATTGTTGATCTGTGATATGCTTAAATTAAATTATGTTTCTACTGTTGAATTAAAATTGTTATATCAAATATTTTTCCATTAATAAAAATATTATATTAAAGGAATTGAAACATAAATAAAACCATATTTTTTCTAATATGTTTTAGTATTAGTGGGCACCATGCATTGCGTGGGAAAATTCGACTTGTATATCATAATGTTAACACTCTAATCCAGACAAAGATATATTGCTATCATCCCTAATAATATAAAATAATCATGGAAATTTTTTAAGAATTAAATAAAAGATTTATTCTTGGGAAATTCGACTAGTATATCATAATATTAACACTAATCCAGACAAAGATATATTACTATTATCACTAATAAAATAAAATAATCATGGAAATTTTTTTAAGAATTAAATAAAAGATTCTACATTCCCCCACCCTCATCTCTTCATTGGAAAAATTGTAAGGAGTTAATTATATTTACCTCCCTGAAGTTTGATCAAAGTATGAATAAGCTTATATAGTTTTGACAATTATAAATACCTCTTAAATCTTTTAAAAGTTGTTTAGTTTGTGTTTATTTTTAATTAATAGTAAGTGTGATATTGAGTCGAGTTAAGCCGAGATTTAAAAGAATGGAGAATTTTTCTTTGTTGTGCATCGTGTTGTATTGGTTGTACCATGTCTGATATTAGTGGAAGATGAATCTGACCACAGTTTTTGTCTTGTTTTTGTACTAAAAAAATGACAGGTCATGTTGATCAATATGTTTATACAAAATATATACTAGGCATTTCCTGTCTCTGTCCCTTTACACAGTTTTTTTTTTTTTTTTTTTTGATATTAACCTTTACACTGTATTAGTATGTATTTAAATTACACTTGAATGAAAGAATAAACTTCAAGCAAAGGTTGGGGGGGGGGGGGGGGGGGGGGGGGGGTTTTAAATTACTCATGTTCACCCCCTATTATCTCTTTGCAATATCTTATCAATGTTATCTATTGATGAGTTGTCTTATGAGTTTTACAAAATTTTGGCTTATGAGTTGTCTTTATCTTTTATTTTTATGTTGATAGTGCGATTATAAGTCTTTTGAAAACGAGTCTCTTTTAACCCGTCTTCAAATTATTGTGTATGAGCGCATCATGATTGAGACTTGCGAAACGAGTTGGAGGAAGCTTTGTTAATAAGCATTATTTGCTACATGGTTAGCATATTTTGGTGATTAAAAGGAGTGACCTATGACCATTGGTATTAGAGATAAAAATAAAATTTTTATAATACAAATTTTAATTTTTCTTTTGAAATGTCCATTTTATCCATCAAATTTTATATGGACTCGTCCCCAAAAGAACATCAAAATCAAAAAAAAGAAATTTTGGATTTTGAATTGGAATTGGATAAAGCAGCACTACTAACCAGCAGCAACCCAAATCCTCCTGCAATATACATTCAAAGAAGAAAGAACCTAGCAATATTATTTGACTTAAATATTGAAATTAATATTAATTGGAACCCTCCTTTTGAACTTAATGTAGACAATGAGAGAATTAATGGTGTAATTACCAGGGAGAGACCACTAAGTGTGTTTGAATTGAGGCCTTAAATTAATGATCCAAAGTTGAGTTGACCGTGACTTGCATATTAATGTCAATGAAAATGAGGCCCATGTTTCCGCATAGCTAATAATTAGGACTAAACTCCTACTTTTTAGTAATTACAAAAATTAAGAATCCTGGTTCTAAAAAAAAAGTATAAAAATAAAAATAATAAAATTAAGAATTCACTGTTTAATGAATGAATTAAGTAAGGACTTTCAACTCTCTAACAAATTATGTAGCCATGTTTGTTTGTGTACTAGTTTTAAATTTTTAAGTTTTAACATTGATTGATTGCATGGAGCAGGAAAATGAGAATCATCAAAAGTACTTGTAATTATGCACAGCAGTCGATAGTCATGATACTTGTATGAAGGTTTTAACATTGATTGATTGCATGGAGCAGGAAGATGAGAATCATCAAAAGTACTTGTAATTATGCACAGCAGTCGATAGTCATGATACTTGTATGAAGTGATGGATCTAGAAAAAAAATTTTCAAAATTTCTTAGGGGTCTAACATATGAAGAATTTTTTTTTATAGTTAAATACATGCATAAAAAATTTCAACCTTGCATTCTACTTTAGGGCATGTTTCTATGGTGGCAAATGGGTAGTGTTTGGAATTCGCGAGTCTTAAAGTATTAATTTGAACATGACTACATTATATATTTGTTGTATAATATTTGACCTAAGCATGATCTCTGTGATATGAGTATTCCGGACATGATTCGAAAGTATCTGTTTATTTTTAGAAATTACATATTAGACATGAATACATGATCCAAATCGACCAAAAATAACAATTTGACCTGAAAAACTTGCACCAATAAAATAATTTGTAAAGTGACAAATTTATTAAATGTGTTATAGAGGTCAGACGAGTTTTGACTAAAGAGTTGACTCAAATCTGAGTTGTTATTGTCGTGTCATTTATATTTGACTTGAATTTTTTGTGGGTTGTACACGACTTGCTAAATTTATTTTGTCGGGTCACAAATTACCGCTTACATGTATGTTAGCATATTTTAAGGAATATTTTTTAAATTATGTTTTTGGCAAATAAAATCTAAATTTAAGAATGAATTGAAAATGTTAAAAAACAAGAATGCAGTTGAATCTCTCTGTCTCACAATGTAAATCATTCTAGCTTTATATACACATTTTAGGAAGGGTTCCAAAATGATTACTCCACCCTTCATTAATTCTTTAAATGCTTTAAATATTCAAAATAATTAAATGCTTTAAATATGGAAAACAAGGGGAAAAAGAAATTAAAGTGACTTAAGAACTTACATTGTGAAAGAGATAAAGTGTAATATAAATTTCATCTCACACAATAACTGTCAATTACATAATTGGTAAGGAATTGTTAAAAATAACTATTTAGCCAGTAATTAATACAATTAAATTGTGCAAATTACATTCTTTTAGGTGTTATCATAAATTCTTAGTAGTATTTTATGAAGGTACATTAAATTGTGACGCATAGTGAGCCATCCAAAAATGTCAGGGGTTCAATTCCTACCTCTGTTAGTTTTGCTTGTTTAAAGCGTAGGCTGACATGACTCTGCAGGCGGCTCCCCAACTTCATTCTTCCCCTCCCCACAACCCCTGCCTTCCATTTAATAGATAGGACAATGAAATAGTATTAAATTCAAAACAAAAAAATTTCTTTTAAGACTATGATAAATTAGAATAATTGATTATGTGAGAGAATATAATAATTAATAATGTTGGTACATAATGTGACAAAAGTAAATCTGAAAAAAAGAAACTGTTTTTCCTCTTCTTCTTCCTCAATGACTCCGCAAGGAAAGGAGAAAACCATAGAAAAACACACATCATCCACACACTCTTTCTCACTCTCTTAGGGTGAAGGTGCATATATATCCTTAGGGTTAGTTACACATAACACCTCTGTGATTTGGGAAAGTTATGGATGACCCCCTTATGGTTTAAAAAGCTACAAATGACCCCCTGTGCTTTTTTGAATGCTGTAAAGTGGACGAATTCCGTTACATTCATTGAAATTATGCCTCTTAAACGAATTTTAAAAATTTAACGCCCTTTATTGAAATTATGAATCTTATTATGCTCTTAATAGGAATTTTTCCAAAAAACTATGAAGGTATAATTGCACTTAACAACAATAAGGGTATATATGCACCGTTACCCCTGCTCTCTTACCCAAAATGAACAACATAACAAAACCCTCTCATTTTCCCATTTTTTTTCGATTTTGTTATTTACAGGAACCCACTTACTATTCACAGGAACATTTTCCTGTGAATATACTATAATGCCCCTCAGTCCTTAAGAAAGAAAAAAGATACTATTCATGCCCAAAACCCATTCCTCCCTCTCCCTCTCATGACTTACTTGTCTTTGGCGAAAAAGGAAGAAAAAATTCGCTTGAGGAAGGCAACGGCAGAATCGAACGACGGAATTCAATCGGATTGAACCTTATAGCGAATCATCAAAGGTTAGTGCTTCTGATTAGTTCGATTCTAAAACGGCATGTTAAATTTTAGAAATTCCGATTAGTTTGGTTGATGTTTTGTTGCTTGTTTTTTTGGATTTGTATGTATTTTTGCAAGAATTCTTATGGGTTTATGGTGGGTTTGTGCAAATTAGGGGAATTGTTTGTGAAATTGCCGGATTGGAAATTGGCCAGAAATCTGATCCACTGACCTCAAATGTTTTTTTTTCTAAAATCCCGCCTACCTCGGCTGGATTTTCTAAGGTCGGCGGGATTTCAGTAAAACCCTGCCTGAGGTAGACTGGATTCCTAAGATTCTCGTATGAGTCGGCGGAATTTTACAGAAAGATTGCCGTGGTCAGGCGGCATTTTCTGAAACTACCACCGTCTTGTAGCAGGATTCGCAGAAAATCCCGCCTGAGCACGGCGAGATTCTAAGAAAATGTCGGCTGAGCTCGGTGAGATTTTCGTAAAATCCCGCCGACCTTAAGCGGGATTTGCAGAAAATCTCGCGGAGCTTAGGGTGAGATTTCCCTGAAAATCTCGCCGAGCTCAGGCGAGATTTTCGGGAAATCTCCCTTGAGTTGGGCGATTTCAAAATTTTTATTTCTTTTTTTTTCCAATTGTTTTTCTAGTGCTTATTGTGTTTTGCTATTATTTCAGATGAGAGATAGACTCAAAAATTTTAAGTTGAAATTCGCCATAAAGAAAAAACATGCCACTGAGAAAATTATTGCAGGCAATGAGGAAATACAATCCAATGTGGAAATAAGAGCCATGGAGGAAATACAATCTACTGAGGGAATAGATGCTTGCATCCCTCCAACGGCATCTTAGCGTTAGAGAAGGGTTGTAGGAAAATCGCAAGCTTCTTCCTGGACTTTAAATGTGGAGGAGGTAACTAACGATGATTACTGTCAAAATGAATTTGCACCGCGCTACATTGGAAATGCGGCTGAGGATGCAGCAAGGGAAAATGCTGAACGGATTGAGAGAGAATTGTCTCGGGGGAAATGGAATGGAATTCAGATCGTGATGTAGATCGAAGTTCACAATGCGGAATACTTGCCAAGGAAAGTCTGAAAATTGCGAGACGCAGCTCTTAACCTCTAGAATCCCTACCTCAGATTTGGCAGTCTACTAAATTAACCTAAGCTAATTTTAAACATGCACATCGAACCAAATTTAAGAACAAAAGAGTCGAAACAAAAGCATGAAATCTAGGCAGAGCAATTACCTAAAAAGCTATAGTTTCTAAACCTATAGTAATTCACAAAGCATGCAAACTATGAAAGCTCAAAATAAGAGAATGATTCAAAAAGTATAAACTATACTATTATATTACTTGAATCAAAATTGTGTGTTGAAAAATGAAGAAGAGGACCCTTATTTATAGTTATAGGCAGCCAAATTCTTCAGTACAAGTAGGTAGAAATCAACTGAAATTCGAACTCAATCAAGAGATTGATTCCTTACAAACTAAAACCTAAAGGAACTAGGTTTTAGTTAAAATGCTGAATTCAGTTTTCTCTACTATGAATCTAACCTAAATTCCTAGCTAAATTAAGAAGTAGAAATCAATCAAAACTAAGAAGTAGAAATCAATCAAGAGATTGACTTCTTGAAAAGAAACAAACCTAAAGGAACTAGGTTTGTTAAGAGATAATAATTCGGATGAATTGTTGGATTATTGCAGCCAAAAATTAGCTACAAAAAATAAGAAGTAATAAATTAAGTTACAACAAGAGTTCAAGAAAGAACTCTCATTGAAAACTACTACTAGAATTAATTGGAGTTATAAACTCAACTAACTCTTTAATTAAAACCCTAACTCAAATTCGGATGTGGGCTGCTCAATTGGGCTTCCCCAATTTTGGATTCCTCTTCTCCCTTTGGGTCTTGGCTAGCCGAATTTATAAAATGGGCTACAAGGGAATCCGGCCCAAAACTCAATGGCGTATCTGTGGAAAGTATAGGAAGTTTCTGGAAGCTTTCGGAATCATTCTAAAAATCAAATTTTACAAATTCTTCATTTCTTCACGATTCTTCAATTCGGACCCCTTTTCGGAATGGTGAGTAAAATGACCATCTGGGCTTTATCTTCAGGGGTTTATGCTTCAAATACCATCTGGGCTTGCCGGAAACATTCTTTGACTAGGTTCTCAAAGCCGGCCTTGAGTTTCCTTCTCTTTCTGCTTATCATTGGCCCAACGATATCTACAAAGGGATCTCTCTGGTACGGGCTCGGGTCCTGGAGCATAATTGGGCCTCGGTGTAGCACACGAATAGGCTTTGCTTCCTTTCTCGAGTCATCTGCATCAACTTGCGGATCCTCTTTACTTGGACTTGTCGATAGGCTGGGGATGCCCTCATCAGATCGGTTGGACGATGAAACCGAATGGCCAAATGCAAGCAACCAACCAAGGGGGATTGGAAAAGGGAAATCATTAATGGGCTCCGAGGCTAGGTCAGGGTCCAGGATGAATGCTTGGTGGAAGACATACCATATTCTAGATCTTTTGATTGATGGTGGACTTGCAAATCCGAAGTTGTTGCAGAGTTTCAAGGGTCATGTTACATACTACATATAGCATGGACATGTATAATATTATGCTTTATTACTTGTTGTGAAATATGCTTTATAACTTGTTTCGAATTATGCTTAATAACTTGGTGCCTAAAATGTGTTAATATGTTTATTAAATTACGTAGGAACGTGATATGTTGAAGTGTCATCATGGGTACGATCGTCTGATAAAGTGGGTTTTAGGCGAGGGGCAAATGAAAAGCCTAGTGGAACAGTCCGATTTAGCACATTTGGGATGGTGCATGCATCCTGAGTTAGACTCTGCACTGCTCTGTACCTTTGTGGAGAGATGGCATCCGGAAACGGATTCATTCCACCTACCGTTTAGAGAGATGAGCATCACTCTTCATGATATGGCCTATATATTGGGAATTATGATTGTTGGATATCTCATTTTTGGGAAAATTAAGCCATCACAATTACAGGCAGAGCTTTTCGGCATGCTGGGGATAGAGCCAGAGGAGTGGGGGAAAGATTTTGAAAGTGTGAAGATGTCTCTACTTCGAGATTATTGTGCCAGTAGACGGGGGGAACCTAGGACTGCTGTAGCAGGATATATGTTGTAGTTAGTAGGAAACACTTTGTTCGTGGATAAGAAAAAAAACCTAGGTTTCTGGGTATTTCTTGCCTTTTCTCTGCAATATAGATGGCGTAAGGGGACATGCTTGGGGTGTAGCTTGCTTGGCGAACTTGTGTCGTAATCTTGGGAGGGCCTCTAGGGCGGACTGTGCTCAGCTTTGAGGGTGTTTGACATTATTGCAGGTAAATGAATCATTATAAATTAGTTCAATAATCCATAATGGTTCATTAATTTCACTATGTTTTTTTATGATTAATAGAGTTGGATATACGAGTATTTTTCCACATTTAGTCCTCCAAAACTGAGATCATGGACTAACAATACGCTTGCCACACTGAAGTGGCACATCGGCATTGGTAAGAAGCGTGAGGCTGGACAGGACTTGCTCTCATACAAGCGCGCACTGGATGAATTGTGGGCAGATGAGGTAATATTTCTATATCATTTAAATGTATGTTAGTTTTTAGGGGTAATATCGGAATTGGTCGAGTAACCACTGACTTGTTTTAAAATGAACCAGGTAAATTGGCTTTCTTTTGAGCCAACTTTTGCACTTGTCAATCCAATAACATTGTCTAGGAGTCTTATCCATTGCTGCAATATTGTAGAGCCATATATGCCGTATTGGTTTTTCAGACAGTTTGGGTACACCCAGACGATCCCTTATCGAGTTTTTGTGCCCAAGAACTGTTACAGAGACCCTGAAATTCTTAGGGTATTACAGGGGATGGCAACTGTATACCTTGAGGGTATTACAGGGGATGAAGAGGGCAGAGTCTGCCGATGAGGCGTGCCCTGAGTACCTGGAGTACTTCCAGTCACGATCTCACGTTCGCGTTAGTCCAAACGAGATGGAAGTCGAAGAGCCACAGGCTCCCAAATAGTTATCCATGGCTGCGGGTAAGTACATGAGCTTTTAGTTTAGTTTTGAGGCCTTACTTCTTTTTTTTTTTCTTTTTTTGCAAGTGATTATTTATGGTATTTGGTCTTTTGTTTACGATGTAGTGTCTGCAATTTTTAGCAAGTATACTGGTTTTAATTCATCCAAGGACAAGGCATGCCGTACCCAGAGAGTTGCAGCAGAGGGTCATGGATGAGATGGCTCTACATATGGAAAATAGGATGCCAGGACTAGAAAAACTTACGGTTAGACCACATGTTCAAGATTATTGATTGTTGTTTTCAATAATATTAAGAACATTTGTAGAATAATATTTTCTGAATTTTGAGATTTATTATATTCGCTGTTTGAGGCAGTTGATGAATTAATATCCCATTCGTGATACTATATATGTATTGTCTATATGTTAAGTAATGTTAAATTTGTTTGTGTGAACATGCCCCTTTTTTTTTTACTTGTTTCAATAATATTAAGAACATTTGCAAAATAATATTTTCTGAATTATTGAGATTTATTATATTCGCTGTTTGAGGCAGTTGATGAATTAATATCCCATTCGTGATGTTATCTATGTATTGTCTATATGTTGAGTAATGTTAAATTTGTTTGTGTGAACATGCCTCTTTTTTTTACTTGTTTCACAGGGATTGTTTAGGCCTTTTATAGGGAAGACTTTGTTAAAAAAATTTTAAAAATAATTACATATGAAACTAAAATAAGAAACTTATATTGTGAACGTAAAAGCAATAAGAAATAACAACTTTGGTTGTCAACGTAATAACAAATTTCATTCGACATGAAAACAGTGTCACTGTAGAACATCTAATACTAACACTGAATAGATTCTCCTCATACTCATCAAATCGGCATTGTAAATGAGAGCTCCAGCTCTTCATTTGTTTTGAGGTCCTATTTCTCCACGTTGGATAGTTCGAGAGTAGCATGGCATCGTCTGTTGTTAACAAACAAATGAAATGATTATTAAAGACAAGCCCCATATTGATGAAACTGATCGAATAAGTAGAGACGCCGGACCCCCGCCATTGAATTGGAAGGAAAGTATTACTCTAATATGCATATAATGTAACAACCCTCTGGTACTTCGTGGCGACGAGTAATCCAAAAAGATAAGAATCAAACCAAAATTCCTCTATGGTAGGAGCTATATGGAAATCTACCACATTACATGCTAAAGCGTAATCGACTGGGCCAAGAACGTGGCGTCACAAAGGAGCTTCATCGCGGAGTTCTTGTAATAGTTCTGTCCGCACTTGAGACCAATGGGCCTCATCTTTGTGAATGAAATAGGAAATTACTCTGAAGCCACAATGGCCATTGGGCACTACACTGACGTGATCGTCAACATAGTCGAACACGAACAGCTTCAAAAGTCTGGGAAAGTCGAAAGGCCATTCAGAATCTTGAGGCTTCAAAGCCTTTTTTTTCCTCTGTCTTCCTGTGGATGTGTGACCTGCGATTGTAAATCATATTATAATTTAGTATATCAATATATAATTACACACCATTAACGGGACATGAAAAGTAATAGTTGTACCTTCTATTGCATTCCTTTAGGCATGCTCGTACCCTAATAGATCTCGCTGAGTCGAATTATGTCTCGGTCGGCCCTTGTGTGGCCTACTTATCGGATCAGCTAATCAACAGTTTTCGGATAAAGCATCGCATGCACGGCACCCATCACCCTATATATTTCAGCGTTTGAACGTGTCAAGATATCAACAAACATTTTATGCAGTCGACCTTCTGCAGTTTGCCTCTCCTCCTCATTGTTGGGAATATCCTTATCTCCCAAATGCAGCTTCTTCCAAAAGTCGTCCACATCGACAAGATCAATTGGACTGTAAGTTCGCACCAACTGTAGCATCTCACAAGCACAAGGCAGCCCACAACTAGTTCGCAGTTCGTAACCACATAGCTCACCAACTTCCCCGATAAGGCCAACTCTTTTTTCTTGTAACATTGTAATACCAGCGAAAGACACTATACCGTTCAACCTACTATATAATAAGTAATTACTTTTCTGAAATGTTTTGCTCTGAGAAGACTCTATTTCAGTCCGGATTTTATCAAAATGCTCATCTATCATAATATTAATTCCCTGAAAAATAATTGGAAATGCCCTTCTATTTGTGCCAATTGCTTTCTTCAACTGTGCATGTGCACTCTCAACCCTGAAAGCCAATTAATATTGAAAATTAAGCATTGAAATTGGAATATTGTTATCATGTAATTATTTAGTAAAAAAATAATAAATGAAAGCTATAGGTAACTTACATGTTCGTGGTCTACCCTCCGTAATGCTTTATATTTTTTGTTCAAAAAGATACAAACTTGCCCTTGTGGGGATCCAACCATGTTTTTTTCAAGTATGGAAGTAATTTTCTGAATTTAAATTTACTTCCATATTTAGTATAAATAAATTCCACAGTTTCCATGAACGATTCATATGTTCACCACTTGGCTCCACCAATATAGAAACATTTCTGTTGTCTGTTTGTCATTGCCAGACTCTAGTACCTTTTTCTTTACATCCATTTCAATATGTCTCCTGCACAATAGTTGTCTAGCTTGTGGGAAGACATTATGCATAGCTTTCAGTAAAGCAGTCTTTCTATCAGTCATGACAACATGTGGGTATTTGTCGTGATCGAATAACTGTCTCAATGAGTCATGGCCCAGAAATAACTCGGGTAAGTCTCATCCCTCATGAAAACAAAAGCCATATGAATAAACTGAGCTGTGGATCCATGAGCCACTATCTGCAGTAGGGCATGTCATACCTGTTTGTCTTATATGTCGTATCCATAAACAATACGTACGGAAACAGACGAAGTAGACAAGGCACCTTCTTGTGGGCAAAGAACACGTTCCTAATTGCATTACTCTCCTCTTCCACTATGTGCGACTATACGTATCTATATACGTATTCGTGATCATGCAAAAGTTTAAAGAAATACTGAATGGTAGTCAAATCTCCCCTCGCCTCCCTTCTAACCTTTGCTAATTCATTGTACACCTGTCTAATGTGGCTGACATTTTGTGGATCATCACCTTGCAACTGTGCCAACATATGCTTCGACCTGATGTTAACAATTGTCATTTCTGCAATTTTCTTCTTCTTCGGTTCTGTTAACCGTGAGTTCACTGAATGCCAATTCCTAACTTCGTGTAATTAATGATTGTGCTTACAGTTTATGGCCTCTAACTTCCAATTTCCCCCAATAATTTCTTTTTCCACAAGTTTAAATGGACAACTTGTTAACTTGCTGCTGGTATTTTTTTCGCTTGCTTTTCCTTTCAAGTAGGGATGGCTTATCTCTAACTTCTCCCAATCTCTCGCAACCGATATCCACTCACCTTTTTCTCCCTTTTGTAAGAAAAAACCCAAGCATTTTTGAAGAGGAAGTAATTTTTGTAATCATATTGTTTTCGGTGGCTCTGGTTCTCACCCAAATAATCAAATTTTCCCTAGTTGTGAACTTTTCGTTTGTCTGAAATATATCAGTTTGGTCAGCAAATATTTCATCCCGCACAATACGTATATCCTGTCAATACAAAAAGATGGGTGGGCATACTTAAACAAACCTTATGGGCCGAAAAATGTTTTCTGCGAAATACCGCCCACGATGGGCGACATTTTTTTAAAAATCTAGCCCATCCTCGGCGGAATTTTTTAAAAATGTCTCCAGGACCAGGCTGCATTCTCGCAAAATGCCTCCCACCGTGGGCGACATTTCACAAGAATTCTACCCAAGCTCGGCGACATTTTTTTCAAAATGACGCCAGAGTCAAGCGACAGTTCGCAAAAATGTCATTGAACAAGGGCATCATTTTTGCAAAATGTCGCCTGCATGTGGCGGAATTTTGTAAAAATGATGCCCGTTTTCGGCGGGACTTTTTTAAAATGTTGCTCAGTTGGGGCGAAATTTTCTTCAAATGTTGGCGTCCTGTGGCGGGATTTTTTAAAAATTCCGCCACTAAGCAGCAACATTTCCAGAAAATGATGCCTATGTTCGTCGGAAATTTGACAAAATCTCGCCCGGAGTGGGAGAGATTTTCCGAAAAATGTCGCCTGGTTTGGGCGGGATTTCGGTTGGAATTCCGCCCTGTTTGGGCGACATTTTCTACAAAATCTCGCCTACGTCGGGAGGGATTTTTTCCCAGAATGAATTTTTTGAAAAAAATGCCAACTTTAAGGGAAAAAAAGTGTATGAATTGTTTACTTATAGTGAAATATAGATCGTTCTGGTGACTACCGCCCATAATTTGATACACTTGTGGGTGAAATATGAGTGACTGTAAATGGGTAGAGTGGTGGAGTGAAAGTGTAAATGAGTGAGGGAGTGGAGTAAATAAGTAAAAAAATGTGTAAAAAGTATTTTTGTATTTTCAATACTGAAATTAAAAAAATGTAAACCGTTCCTCATGTAACATACCCCTTTTTTTTTTTTTTTTCCTTCTGAGCAGGTACTGCACTAATTTTTCCTTCCAAGATCTGAACCCAAGCTCCTTCCCTTTTCACGACCAAGAGATCCAGTCTTCTTTCTCTCCTACATATTTCACCCACATCTGAAACCATGCAAAGCCCCCCTTAGTGTAATACCCCTCTCTCTCGATTCTACAGTTTACGAGATTCAAAATATTCTTGCTTCTCACTTTCAAGAATACATTTATGATCTCTTAACTACAACCCACGACTTTTAGAAATAAGATAAGAGGGAAAATCAGGGAGATTAAAGCTAATCGGTTAAGGGGAGTCAAGGAAGAAGAAGTCACAAATCAAAGCTTGGAGGGACAAAGTTGTAAAGCTCAAGTTGATCGTATGGAAAGGAGTTCAACCATTTAAAAGAGGTAGGTTATCAGAGCTTAAGAGAATTCATTGTGATTATAGTCATGCATGTTCACAACCTTAGATGGGTTCAGAGAAATTATAATAATTTGGGGGAGATTTATTAAACTAAGGAAATCCTTAATTGGTAAATATGTACTGATTAGTGGAACTTGTATAGCTGAAGTTGCACGTAAATGGATTATACTCTATGTGCAAGCTTTTATTGCTAATTTGGGAGATTCAGCTCTGTTTCACAAAATTAAATTTGTATATTTTATCAATCTAAAGGGGTGCGAGTTTGACGGTACTTTTTGTGTGCTTTAATTTATAAAGATGTTTGTTGATTAGCTAGGGAAAACTTTGAGAGCTTGATAACTTGTAATTGTTCAGGAATATTTATTTGAATTGAGTGCTCAGAAGCTGTTTGAAAATAAATAAATAAAGTCCCTTAATAAATTAGAGTGAAAACTGAAACAGAGGTTTCAGGCAAACTAGTTTCAACCTGTATACAGTTAGAAATTTTAAATGTAAGTTCTTTTTAGCTTAAACTTGAGCTTCAGACATGTTTTGCGTTTGATTTCAGTTCAGACATTAAAAGTCTTTCTTAAGAACTATATCTATGTTCTGTTTTGATCTTAAACTTGAGCATGAGCTATGATTCACATCTGATTTTATAATATAAAAATCTTGCTTGTTTTAAAGTGTAATTAGGATCTAAATTTGTATTTTGTTTTGGTTTAATCTTAAGCTTGAGCTGTATTTCGCATCTGATATTAAAAGCTAAAAACCTTGCTTGTTTTGAAGAATAACTAGGAGCTAAATTTGCATTCTGTTTCGGTTTAAACTTGAGTCGAGCTATATACTGCGACTGAATTTATAAGTAAAAGTCTATTTTGCTTTTAAAACATAATAATTAACAGCTAAAGGTGCTGCTTTGCTTTGGGTTTCTGCATGAGCCTGTGATTTCAAAATCAATTTAGAGAGTCTTCTCAGCACATAAATGTAATTATATCTGAATGAGTGTCCCATTTTGACATGAAGGTGAGACTAAGATAAGGCTGTTGTCGATTTCAAAAGTAAGGAGTCTTTTTGTTTTAGAATGTAATTGAAGTTGAAACGTTCTGTCTTAGCGTAATCTTTCCCTATTTTTGTTCCAAGTAAATATACAGTAGGGGTTAAAAAGGACTAACTTAATTTGACGCGTACTAAATGGTTACCCTCTCTTCTTTTAGAATGCTTTGAAATGAGTAATGAGTGAACTGTCAAAGTCTCTTATGTTTTACCTTAATGCTATAAATTTCTTAAGTTTCTCAAAGAACATTGGAATTTATGATTGTTTGGATGTGTTTAGACGAATCTTGAGAATGTCTTCACTTTTGCAGTGTTTGAAAATCTTACTTTGATTCGAAAGAGGTTTTTGAGATTGAAACTTTGATAAGAGGAAGTCTCACCATTTTAAACCAAAGTCGAGTGAATAAACTGGTTGTTTTGATTTATTGAAATTGGTTCTAAATGTTGAAAATGTGTCTTTATTAGTTTGCACTTCAAGCCTTTTTAAAATCTTGGTTTAACTGGAAATGTTTAAGACTTCCTTGCCTTGCTTTGAACCATTGAGATTTTATTAAATTGAGAACTTTGATCTAACTTTCACCGTTTAAGAAAAAGAGAAGGAAATCCACTTTGTTTTGATAATGGCATTTGTAGAGATTGTATAAGTTGCTGTGATGACATTTTTGGAAATGTTGTTGAGTGTTTGAAATCAGTTGCAACTTTGAGTTGTTGAAATTAGAGCATTAGATTTTAGACTATCAAATGTTGGAAATGGAAAAGCTACAGTTTGAGTTAAACTCACTTGTGAATCTAGTGTATATCTTTGAAACTTAACTATAATGATTGAAGTTATGTTAGAAAGTTCATTGAGGTTTATCCTCTTTGAAACTATATTCGTTGTCGAGAATTTAGAAGAGAGGAGACTTCCCATTGTAGAAAGCATATAAATGCAATTAGGGGCATATTAGTTTGAGATTTCATTCCTAGAATTCTTATTAATGAACATTCTCAAACTTAACGCAGATCAACTTAGTTTGAGGAATGATGGTGACACAGGTGAGTGTTCTCACTGACTAAGAAGAACCATTTTAATCCAACCTAAATTATGAACTAGTTTACTGCTTTCTTATAATGATTTCTGTAGAATTTGGTAAGAGAGAAGAATTCTTTTCTCATGTATTATAACTCAAAAATATGATCCGTACAAGCTTATTGTCTGTCCTTTAAATAGACAAGATAACAATTGAAATCTTCTAGGATTAGGTAACTAACTAGAAACAGAATTAAACTAGGATTCAGATTTAGGCAACTCCTTGTTTCCTATTCTAACATTGTTTCATAAAGTCAAATTAGGAACCACTTCTTACGTTACCATAAACTAGATTCTGATTATTTGTTTGATACCTACAGGATTAGGTAACTACCATACAGAGCTAGTTTCCTAATTCTTCAACACTCCCCCTCAAGTTGGTGCAAAGATATCCATCATGTCCAACTGGCCAATCTGGACTTCAAATGATTTCTTCACCAGACCCTTTGTCAGCACATCAGCAACTTGTTGTGTAGATGGCACAAATGGTGTGCAAATTATACCAGCTTCAATCTTCTCTTTGATGAAGTGTCAGTTTATCTCAATATGCTTTGTCCTATCATGCTGTACTGGGTTTTGAGCAATACTTATTGCAGATTTGTTGTCACAGTAGAGCATTATAGGAAGTTTGACTTTAAAATTGAGATCCTGTAACACCTTTTTAAGCCACAAAGCTTCTCTAATTCCTAGATCCATAGATCTGAATTCAGCTTCAGCACTGCTTAGAGCTACCACACTTTTCTTTTTGCTTCTCCAGGAAACTAGATTCCCCCAAACATATGTACAGTACCCTGAAGTAGACCTTCTATCATTAATAGCACCAGCCCAATCAGCATCTGTATACACTTCCACACTTCTTTTATCATTCTTCTTGAAGAAAATTCCTTTACCCGGGGCTCCCTTCAGATATCTGAGAATCCTGTATGCAGCATCCATGTGCTCCCGTTTTGGAGCTTGCATGAACTGACTTATCAGGCTTACAGCAAATGATATGTCTGGACGAGTGTGTGCTAGGTAGATGAGTCAACCTACCAGCCTTTGATACCTACCTTTTTCTGTCGGCACTCCGTCTTTAAACTCTCCCAGTTTCACATTCACATCAATTGGTGTATCACAAGGTCTACAGCCACTCATCCCTGTTTCTTTCAGCAGGTCTAAAATATATTTCCTTTGGGACACCATTATTCCTTTCTTCGATCTAGCTATCTCCATCCCTAGGAAGTACTGTAATTTTCCCAAGTCCTTTATCTCAAATTCCTTAGCCAGATTTGTCTTTAATTTATGCATTTCCTCAAGATCATCACCAGTAACTATTATATCATCCACGTATACAATTAGCACTGATAACTTCCCATTTTGTTCTCGGATAAACAGGGTATGATCAGATTGCCCTTGTTTATACCCTTGACCTTTTATAAATCTGGTAAGCCTATCAAACCATGCCCTTGGAGATTGCTTAAGTCTATAGATAGACTTTTTTAGTTTACACACCTTAGACCCAACCTTATCCGAAAAACCTGGGGGAGGCTCATGTATACTTCTTCCTTTAAATCACCATTTAGGAATGCATTCTTCACATCTAACTGCACGAGAGGCCAATCAAGGTTGGCAGCAATAGATAGAAGAACCCTTATGGTATTGGCTTTAGCAACTGGTGAGAAAGTCTCCGAATAATCTACTCCGTAGGTTTGAGTGAATCCCCTAGCAACCAATCTAGCTTTGTATATCCCCAACGATCCATCTAAGTGATACTTCACTGTGAACATCCACTTACAGCTAACAGTCTTCTTTCCATGTGGTAATTCCACCATCTCCCACGTGGAATTCTTATTCAAAGCTTTTATCTCTTCCATAACTACCTCTCTCCACTCTGGAACTTTTTGGGCCTCCTGAATGTTGTTAGGTATGTCCATGGCTGATAGTTTTGAGATAAAAACAGAAACTGAGGAGAAAGGTTAGTATAAGACACAACACTTGCTAAAGGGTGTTTAGTAGTATAGGTTCTGACCCCTTTTCTAATAGCAATAGGAAGATTAGAGTCATCAATGAGATCTGAATTACCTAAAGGCAGATTTGAATAGCTAGAAGAATCATATTTACCTGGAGCAGATTGCTCAGAGTCACTGATCTGGTCTTCATGATCTACCCCAGGGAAGATGTTTGCTGATGCTGATCAGGAGGTTTAAGAATATCCTTCTTCCTTGAGTACACAAATCCTTTATAGTGTTTCTCCTCTTCCAAGGGTTTAGATGTTTCTTAAAATTTTAAGGACTCTTGTTCTGACTCTTGTTCTATTGATTTTTCAGATGTAAATTCCACATTTTCGGTGGGAGTAATGTTTGGCAACCAATCTGAACCCTCACCTTGACTTGGTTTAGGCTCCCCCTGAAGGGGAGGGTTGCTGTAATAGGATGTACCTTCTAGAAAGGTGACATCCATAGATACAAAACACTTCTTTGAGACTGGATCAAAACACTTGTACCCTTTTTGATTCATGGCATAGCCAATAAAAACACATTTTAGGGCCTTGGGATCATGCTTTGACTTTTGAAGGTTGAAGTTATGATCAAAAACCACACTCCCAAAAACTTTTAGAGGTATATTCTGTATCAAACGAGTGTTCGGAAAACTTTGGTTTAAAACTTGGATGGGGTTTTGAAAATTTAAAATTCTTGTTGGCAACCTATTAATTAGATAAGCTGCTGTGAGAACAGCTTCCCCCCATAAAAACTGAGGCACTTTGGTTGTAAACCCTAGTGCTCTTGCCATTTCTAAGAGATGGCGATTTTTCCTTTCAGCCACTCCATTCTGTTGGGGGGTGTAGCTACAAGAACTTTGATGGACGATTCCTTTTTCAGAAAAGAACTGACCTAAGACATTATTAAAAAACTCCTTCCCATTGTCACTTCTGAAAATTTGAATACCGGTTTGGAATTGAGTTTGAATCATTGCAAAGAAATTTTTAAACACCAAAGCAACTTCTGATTTTTCTTTTAACAAATATACCCATGTAACCCTAGTGTGATCATCAATGAATGTAATAAACCATCATTTTCCAGAAAGGGTAGAAATCTTTGAAGGTCCCCAAACGTCACTATGACTTAGTGTGAAGGGGGCCGATGGTTTGTATGGCTGTGGGAAAAAATAAGATCTATGATGCTTTGCTAACTCACAAGTTTCACACTGAAATTCTGACATTTTGTTAGAAGATAATTGAGGAAACAATAATTTCAAATATTGAAAACTAGGATAGCCTAATCTATAGTGCCGTAACAAGCTTTTATCATCTATAACCTGAAATGAAATGAAACACCTTTTCTGGTCTTGTGTACCAAGGGATTTGATGTTAAGAAGGTATAATCCACCATCCTGCTTAGCATCCCCAATCACCTTCCCTGAGGTGAGATCCTGAAAGATACATTTAGAAGAGAAAAATTTTGCAGAACAGTGATGATCTTTAGTAAATTTACTAATGGACAACAGGTTATATGTTAATGTAGGAACATGTAGAACATCTGTGAGGATTAGGAAAGGAGAGGTAGAAACTGGTCCTATTCCAGCAACTGTGGCTAAAGAGCCATCTGCAATTTTGACTTTATTGTTTCCTGCACAAGGTCTATACGAGAGAAAGAAGCTAAAGGTACCAGTCAAGTGATCGGTGGCTCCTGAATCTGGTATCCAGAAGTCAGTAGAGTTTGAAGGTTTTACTGACTTCTGGGATTATACCTGACTTGGCTAAGGAACAAGAATTTGAAGGAATAGAGTTATGGTTGCCTAAGGATTGGGTCTGAAACAGCCTCTGGAGTTGTGCAACCTGTTCCTGAATGAAGGAGATAGCATTGGTTCCAGAATCAGTGTTCAGAACTTGAAGGGCATGTCCTTCTCCCCCTGGTTTCGAGTATGAAACTGGCTTCTTCTTTAGATTTGCAACCTTTCCATGTAGTTTCCAGCAAGTCTCTCTGGTGTGCCATGCTTTCTTACAATGTTCACACCAATGTCGATTTCTCCCCTGTTTTTCTACTTCTTGATTTTTGACCATAAGAGCTGACCCCTCCATATCTGATTTCTGCTCAATCAGACCAGGATGCTCAATCAGATGAAGTTTATTGCTTGCCGTTGGTTCTAAGGTTACGGGGGCTGAAGTTCCTCCTGAACTTTCAGTACCCGTGGAACCTGCGGTTGAGCCGACCATGGCAGGTTTGTAATTCAGTGTAGTAACCTAAGGGCTTAGATACCATGTAGAATTTGGTAAGAGAGAAGAATTCTTTTCTCATGTATTATAACTCAAAAATATGATCCGTACAAGCTAACTAGAAAACAGAATTAAACTAGGATTCAGATTTAGGCAACTCCTAGTTTCCTATTCTAACATTGTTTCATAAAGTCAAATTAGGAACCACTTCTTACGTTACCATAAACCAGATTCTGATTATTTGTTTGATACCTACAGGATTAGGTAACTACCATACAGAGCTAGTTTCCTAATTCTTCAACAATTTCTCATTAATATATATACATATATATCTTGATGATTGCGATTACATGAAATTAAATTCTAGACTATGCCCTATGTGCTAAGTGTTGCATTGTTGACAAATGACTCATTAAAATTGTGGTATATCTTATGATTGACTTGGCTTGAGATAGTATGATTGTGATATGATTGTGATGCTAAATGGTTCTCGAGTATTATTCTGTTTGATAAGGCCAACTGTGTAATTTATCACATTGGGCCTGTTGTATGATGCTAACTTTGATTTGATAAGGCCGGTTGTGTACTTTATCACACCGGACCAATGTATGAGTTGATTACAAAATCATTATAGTTGTGCATGCTTCTCCAGCACTGGACCTTTTTGTAAGTTGCGTCGAAACCTATGGGGAAAGGCATAGGGCACAGGGAGGTGAGACAACTACACAGGGAAAATTTGGCAACCACGCGTTGGTAAACCCGGTTTAGTGAGATCTCACGAAATACATAATATGACGGGCGTTATTGACGAACCTTAGTCGAATAGGGAATTTGGTGACGTTTGCGAAATGGAATAGAGTCTCTCGAATATACCTCCCATACTTACATAGGGTCGATTGGTTTATTCTTTAGACTCACTGTATCCTTTATTTATCATTCGGCTTGTGTTTGAAATTATTTGAGACAATGATATATATGATAGTTGTTTCTTGATTTACGTGTTACATGCTCTTGTTTTTATAGTGTTTTAATGCATGTATGGGCTAAACACTCACTCAGTAAGTTCGTGAAAACGGTGAGACCTCACTGGGCAATGGCTCACTTAGTTTTAATTTTACAGGTACTCCACTGAAGTGAGCAACTACAGGAAAAAGAAAATATCCTGTGCTAAACTTGGATGCATATAGGCTTGGTGCGTAGTGACTTAGCTTTGAGCTTTAATCAAACTCACAGTGGACTCTGTAGTCTGTAGCTTCAGCGATGCCATTTTGACCTTAAAATTGTAGTTGTGTTTGGGATCTCGAAGAAGCAAAAATGGAGCGCCACCAGAGATTTGGGAACCATCCTCAAAACGCAGCGTTTGGTTACCAAAAGAAGCTGGAATCGGAATCTCCGGGATCAGTCAACGGGGACTTGTCCTTCGCTGGCGGAACTGATCGCCGATTCGCGTACTCCCGACAGCCTTCCTTTCATCAGCCGGTGGAGCCGCCCCACACTCCCATCTCCATCAATGACTCTTCTACTTCCAACATCTATTCTTATTCCTATGATAAGTATGAGGATTTATTGGATTCGTCATCCAAGGGCGGTGGTTTTTTGGATGAGAATGTGTCTGTTTCTTCGTTCGTCTCCTTCACGCTGAAGAGCGCTAAGTCCGGGAATAAGCAGATACGGAAACTGTTCATGTTGATTTCACTCAATGTCGCTTATTCTTCTGCTGAATTATTCATTGGTCTTCTCTCCGGCCGAGTTGGTACGAGTCGATTGTTCATTCTTTTATAGTGAAGTCGGAGTTTCCATTTTTTTTTTTTTCTTTTTTCTGATAAGTAATAAGTTCTGTGGGTTTAGTTCTGTATTTGTGAGTTTCCACGGATGAGATTGAATATGAGTCGGTATGCTTCATTGATAATGAGAGTATGTGCTTTGTAAAACTGAAATGAAGTTATATACTTTTATGAGTTAAGATGTAATGGGATGTGGTCATTTCTTCGTCGTGTTGCTGTGATCTAAATTGAATTCGGGTGCTTCCGTTGAATACTGTTCTTTGTTTGAATGAAGGTTTGGTGTCAGATGCGTTTCACTTGACATTTGGTTGTGGGCTATTGAGTTTTTCATTATTTGCAATGGCAACTTCACGTACAAAGCTTGACCGATTCTATACATATGGGTAAGATTAGGAATTTTCTTCTGCTTGTTATAAATGTAGCTCCTTTCCTTGACAATATTGTTTTGGGTTTGTTTCTTTGATTTGTTCACTTGATTAAAATCAGAAAGTTGATTTTTATCAGCTAACAACTCCGGAATGTGAGAGTTGCTTTCATCGAGAACATGCTTTCTGTTTCCTCAATGAGAGCTTATTCACACTTTCTGAGTTGCATATTTTTATGTGCGATTGAGAAATTCAGTAAGATAATCAAAATTTCATTTTCTGTCAGGTATAAAAGACTTGAGGTTTTGGCCGCTTTCACCAATGCTGTAAGTATCAGATTTCTAATGGTTGGATTCACTTTCTAATAAATGTCGTGGTTTAAGGGAATTTTCTATTGATCATAAACCTGACTGAAAGGGTCTCTAGTTGTAGCTTTGGTGGCTCCATATCCATCCTTTTCTTATCTATGTTATTTTAGGTAGATACTTTATGTAAGTTTATCTGTTCATTGAAATTTATCACAGGTGAAAAATACATGATTTGGCTTGTTATTTTGCTGCCCTTTTGGTATTTCTAAAAAAATTTTGTTTCTTTCTCTGCATCTTTACTGTTTATGCTCAATTCTTGCAGTTTGATATCCTCTTTTGCTACAATGGATTAACATAACAACGTTCTCTTTGTGCTCCTGCTGTAGACAGCTGTTTCTTTTGTTTATGTCATTCTCCTTGGCTGTGGAGGCGCTTCATTCTTTTATACAAGATGAATCTGAGCACAAGTAAGTTTATAGTCTCAGTCAATGGAAAGGAACTTCCAGGGTTGTAATATTGAAATCTCTGATTGTCAAGTCTGATTTGTCTCTTATATGCCAGCTTTTGTTGTTGTGATACTATTAATCTATTGTTATTTTTGGTTTTATTTTGCATGAAGTTTCAGTTCCTCTCACAAGAGATTGCACAAAGCATTTGGAAATTTTCTGAGAATTTTTTTTGGCAGTATAGCATTAGGTTATTACTCTGTTGAAAATCAAGCCAATTAATAAGGATAAGATTTGCACCAAAGCAAAGGGTAATGCCTTGCAGGGAGCATGACGTTTGCCTTGTTAACATATCTTTTGTCATATGATTTTCCATTCCAAGTTTCTATTCAAAATTAGTAGCTTCTATAAAATAAGTGTGCAAGTTAAACCAAATTCTAGGCAGGACAAGGAAAAGAAAGAGAAGCCAAGAAAGGGAGAGAAAAAAACTTTGTGGCCTTGGGGGTAAGGGAAAAGAAAAAGACAAGTCTAAAAGACAGCAAATAAAGGATGAAGCATAGTACCTGTTTTTCCTTTCACAAGGATATGCCATCTGCTAGATATTATATTACTATGTAACATCTCTAATTTTGCATTAGGAAATGACTTCATTCTTTTTGATTCTACTATTACTATTTTTCTGTTGATTTTTATCGCCTAACCTTTGATCATTTCAACTTCGAGGCATTATTTGATAGTCTCGGCTATAACAAATTTGCTGGTGAATCTGATTGGTGTCTGGTTCTTCAGCAATTATGCTCGCATCAGTCTTGGTTTGTCTCTTTATCTACAGCATTATATCTTATATTCTATTAGAGATGGATGTATTTGGTGCCACATGTGAATTCTTAAAGGAAAAAACTCAATTACAGTGTACAGAAATGCTGAAGATATGAACTACCACTCAGTTTGCTTGCATGTTCTTGCCGATTCTATTCGTAGGTATGAGCTCATATACTTACAATAGTTTGATTTAGATAGACTTCCACTAAATGTCAGAATTCATCACTTTTTTCTTCTTCCACCTTTGCCTGGTCACTGATATTCTGTTTTAAAACTGTTGTTCAGTGCAGGCATAATCCTGGCAACCTGGCTGTTGGCCCTAGGGTAAATTTTGCTTTGGCCTTGGTACTGAATGTGTCTCTTCTTAACTCTTTATTATCCTATTTAATTTGTTGGTGGGTTTATCAGGGTGAAAAATGCTGAGGTTTTATGTCTAGGGCTAGTTTCAGTTACTGTCTTTGTGCTTGTCATGCCACTTTTTAAAGCCACTGGTAGCGTCTTGCTCCAAATGACTCCTCCCAGTATTCCACCATCAGCCTTCAGCAAATGCTTGAGACAGGTATGCCATCTGTTTTCATTTTATATTTTCCATGTATGACATCCCACTCACTGTTAATCATTGCTTTCTTATGCTATTTAGATTTCTGCCCTTGAAATTATTTCTGAAGTTAATCAAGCACGTTTCTGGGAGTTGGTGCCAGGTCATGTCATTGGATCAATATCATTACAGGTAAAGATAACAGTTCAATTCTTCTGGGGGTGCTACTGATTAGTTATTTAAACAAACACGAATGATTAGGCTTGTAGATAGTTGAACACTTAAAAGCAATTAGGGAGGAACAGTTTTTTGTTTGAAAGGATTCAGGTTGCTTTATCTTTTTGTTCACCACGGATTCATATTCAGGTTGCTTTATCTTTTTGTTCACCACGGATTCATTTATTGTATTCTTGAATGACATCCACAGGTTAAGAAGGGAATAGATGATCGTCCGATTCTGCAATATGTGCATAATTTGTATCATGATTTGGGAGTTCAAGACTTGACCGTACAAGTTGACTATAGCTAAAGTCTCTATATTTCTCTCGCAGACTAGTTTGTAATCTAGGGAAACTGAGGTTTCCCTTGTAATCGGCATTAATCAGATGAATTTTTTAGGAGAATCAAATTTTGCATCAAAAGAAAAGTGAAAGTTGGTAGGTTTGTGTAGTGCTTTTGAGTTTGAAACTGAGTTGATGTTATAGAACACGATTTAAACAGAGAATTTTGTATTATCAAGAAACTAGAGAATTTTGTTATGCATTTTTGCAGTCGAAACACATACAGATCGAATGGAACCTCTTAGCTTCATTATTAGGCTTCTTGAATGTACCTTTTCCTGAGTCTGGACTCTGAAGAATCCATAAGATGATCCTATTCATTCTGGCTGTCATAATTAACAACGTTGCGTACGTGGGCGCATAAGCCATCTGATGTGAGCAGTTCGTGAGAACTCGCAATGCGGAAGACTTTGAAGCGACAAGGAAAGTCGAACAATGAAGATCACACTTACTCACTTTGAACTCGAAAAATAACCCTCTAGCGTAGGCGAGACTATTGATTTTAAGAGGTGAATAACAGGATTATAGGCGGAGCAATAATCTGTAAAACTTCTAAATTTGGAACTTGCCTATAAATCATACTATAATAATAACAAGTTCAATAATAAAAAAGATGGAGAATTAAAGCGAGGATATACCTATAACTCAATTCATTAACTCTCTCGGAATTCAGAAGTCCAACAATCCCCTATTTATAGGTGAGAGGTGCGAATTCTAAAATTCTAGGAGTTACAAAAGGAATCAAAAACTAATTGGAAACTAACGACAGTTAGTTTCTTATTACAACTTGAATTCAAAAAGAACATGAAATCAAGGATAAGGTAATTCAGTTGTAACCCTGAAAGGGGTACTCAAATGTCCTATTATTATTTGAAGAGGAAAACTTGAATTTGGTAACTAGAAATAAATCCAAATTCAAGTTGAAAAAGAAAAAGGAAACTAGAAACAAAAAGGAAAAATACTAGATTAAATTAAGTTGGAACCAAATTAGGTAACTTAATTTAACTAGAATTATTATTGGAAAAGTAAATAGGTAACATGCAAACCAATTCCTTCTCAGACTCTTGGATTGCGCAATCCACAGGGGGAAACCCTGCTGATTGGGCCTGCGTTGAGCGCGGGTCCATGAAGCTTGCGGCCTGCGGCTGTAGTCTGTTGATGCGCGGCCTGCGTGCTAAAAAGGGGTTGGGTCGACTTGGGAAGCTTGGATGTTGATGGGTCAGCCCAATGTTATTGGAGCATGAGTTGGTGGATTTGTAGGGGTGGGCTCTTGAAGTCAACGGGCTTCAAGAGGCTTATCGCCTTTGCGTAAGGCCTGGCTTGGAATCACCTCCCTCAAAGAGTTCAGTGATTTGTACCGAGCTGAGCCTTTGAACTAGAAATTTGCGAATGGTTAACTCTTGTGGTTGGGATCCTTCCTTTAGGTTAATGAAGCTAATGATGGCCTCATCAATCTCTCCTGGTTGAAAAGGACTTGTCCTCAAGTCCCAATACCGACTGGACCTAGGCACAGGAAACAAAAATGGATTAGCCAAATATAAGTCAATTATGAAATCCACTTTGCCACGCCAGGTGGCTATAGCTGAAGCATCTCCTCGAGGAGAAATTCTGATATTTGGTGAAACCCAGTTGGCGAGGAAGTAAGCGAGGGCACTATAAGTAGGGGGTGTATTCGTGGCGAGTGGCGAAACCTGCAATTTTAACGGCTGGTTGCCTTTGTGGGCCAGAGTGGCTTCAGAGTGAAGGACTTGTCATTCTATTTGACGGTGTAGGTGTTAGCTTCCCCGTCGTGCAAGGCTTGATGATCGAACAGCTAAGGTCTACCCAATAAAACGTGGCAAACTTGCATTGGCCCACATCGCACAGGGCATTTGAAGTGAACCGTCCGATCTCAAATTGTATCCTAGTCTGTTTGGCTACCCGGATCCCCTCTGAATTATCTAACCAGTGTAACCGATAGGGTTTTGGATGATCAACCACTTGCAACTGTAGCTTGTCCACCAGGAATGTACTAGCAACATTGGTGCAGCTGCCGGAGTTGATAATCAGGATGACTACCTTCCCATTGACTTTGACTCGTGAATGGAACATAGTGGTCCTCTGAGAGTCATCTTTGCCGAAAATTAGGGCTAGGGACTGGGCGACATAGATACTTTCCTTGTTGTGCAAAGAATCAATGTAGGCGACTTCTTCATTGGCCGCAACTCCTTGTTCTTCTTCAAGGGTGATTCTGGGAACTGATCTCCCATCATCGTCCTCGCTGATGTAGCCCCCTGTTTGTCGTCATCAATACTTTCTGAAAATTAGGACACTGGGACATGATGTGCCCTTTTCCCGAACAGTTATGGCAGGTGATATCTTGGGCAGGAGTTCAAGGGGTGGATGGTGACGGGGCTTGGCACGAGGGCTTTGCTTTTCAAATTTGGGGTTGCTGGACTCTTGGAACTGGAACCTCGGCTCCATGTCGGCCTTTTGTACGGAACAACTGCTGGTGTGGATCGTATAAACTTGTGATAAGTCTCCATAACTCTGGCTCGGTGCAGCATGTCGACTAGGCTTGTACAGTTCTGCATCTCAACCCCTAGAGAGATATCACGTCGGAGACCCCTCAGAAATCGGGCCATGCTTGCCTCTTCGTCCTCATACACGTTTGCCCTTAGCTTAGCCTTCTCTAGTTCACAGTTGTAATCATCAATAGTTTTGCTGCCCTGGGTGCAGAGGTGTAATTTCTTGTGCAACTCCCGGAAGAAGTGTACAGGAACAAACAGTTTTCGCATTGCTGATGTGAATTCATACCAACTCAACGTAGGAGTTCGGGCTCGCTGCGGGCAGTGGGCTTGGCGCTGCTGTTCTAACTCATTATCCAACTAAACGGCGGTATAATCGATAAAATTAGCGACGACAAGCTTCACCTTCTTGTCATTGGAGACCTCATGGAGCTCAAACAACCTCTCTAACTAGATCTCCCAGTCTAGGTACTCGTCGGGGTCCGAACTACCAGTGAACTTTGGTATTTTGGACTTAAAATTGCTTAGAACATCTAAAGGTTGAGGGGTGGCGGGCCTTCAGGTCGCTCCCAATTGGTCCGTCAGCCTTGATTCTGCTCTAATCCCTCTATTCTCCCGTTGAGGGAGGTGAATTAGGCCTCTATCTGGGCGGTGAGAGCCGCGATGGCTTGCTGGATCATGTCAGTCTTGGGTGCGTCCGACATGATAGCGAAGCCGAGTAGATTTGAGAATTACCTGCGCCAGACAAGTTTAAGTCCTAGGTGATAATAACCTCACCCCTTGTCCCCCAAGTGTATCAACTAAAGCTACGCACAACCCGTGTTTCACTTTAATTGGCTTTTGATCTCGCACACACTCTCAGCACCTCTTACCTCTCAAATATCCTTTGCAATAATTCACTTTTGAAAATTGAGCAAGTTAATATAAGCAGATGCACAAGCAGCAAACTTAGGTGAAAAAGAAAATTAATTCTCGAAATAGGGGCTGAACCTATTTTGGTTTTGATACTGACTCTAAAATGAAGTTTTGTAATCAATTCAGATATAGAAAGTGCACAAGGAGGAGATTTGAGGATAAGCCCTCAATCTCAAGCAAACAAGCTATATTGCACACGATGACAAAATCTGAACTAATATTAAGATATAATGTCTAGGTAGCTCTGAAAAGAAAATTCTTAGGCTAGGCAATTTTCTAGGCAATTCGAATGAATAGAAGCAAAAAACAAATAGCAGAGTTGAAAAAAAATTAGGAAACTACCCAAGATGTGACTGCCCTGCCAATGGGAAGTCAAGAAACCAATCCCTACTATGCAAAAATTACTTCAAGCAATGAAAACCAAAATTGATGTTTAAGTTTTGGCCCCTGTCCCTTTGTTGATCCCAAAAATCGCAACTTTGACCTAGGAGAAAATTGGAAATTCTCGGCTAGGGTTGTAGGAGAAAATTGAAACCTTAATCCCAAAAGAATTTGCACAATTTGTAATCCAACAGGAGGATACTATCACAATCGGCACTTGAAATCACAACTTAAGATTTAAGGAGAAAATAAAAAATAAGAAAAATTCTTAAACCAATTTTGTGCTTGTCTGTCTTAGTATGCGATTTCTTTTTCTTTAAAACGACCAATCTTTTTAAGAGTAAAATTTTCCCAGCAAGAAAATTATAAGAAGGAAATTTCAGTTTTCAAATTTTAATCAAATTTAAAAACAAAAACCGAAAAAACCTTAGGAGCATGCGATTTTAAGAAAAAAACAACATGCAAGATGTCGTCTTGAATTCTCAACTAATTTTTCAAGGAACCAATGCAAGCAATTGACTCGATATGCATAGAATTTTCATACAAGAAAAATTGAAGAGAAAGAAAACACCCTTTTGAGTTTAACTGCGTTATTACGGTTGCCCTCCAATCAACACGTTTGCCTTGGGCTCTGATACCAAAATTGATGTGAGCAATTTTGGTAACTGATGGAATCGCTTATCAACCTTCGCTCTGATACCAAAATTGATGTTAGCAGTTCGTGAGAACTTGCAATGCGGAAGACTTTGAAGCGCCAAGGAAAGTCGAACAATGAAGATCACACTTACTCACTTTGAACTCAAAAAATAACCCTCTAGCGTAGGCGCGACTAGCTACGTTTAATCCTAACTAGATTGATTTTAAGAGGGTGAATAATAGGATTATAGGCGGAGCAATAACCTATAAAACTTCTAAATTCAAAACTTGCCTAATAAATCATACAATAATATTAACAAGCTCAATAATAAAAAAAAAGATGGAGAATTAAAGCAAGGATATACCTATAACTCAATTCATTAACTCTCCCGAAACTCAGAAGTCGAACCCCCTATTTATAGGTGAGAGGTACGAATTCTAGAACTCTAGGAGTTACAAAAGGAATCAAAAACTAATTGGAAACTAATGAGAGTTAGTTCCTTATTACAACTTGAATTCAAAAAGAACATGAAATCAAGGATAAGGTAATTCGGTTGTAAACCTGAAAGGGGTACCCGAATTTCCTATTATTATTTGAAGAGGAAAGCTTGAATTTGGTAACTAGAAGTAAATCCAAATTCAAACTGAAAAAGAAAAAGGAAACTAGAAACTAAAAGGGAAACTACTAGATTAAATTAAGTTGGAACTAAATTAGGTAACTTAATTTAACTAGAATTATTATCGGAAAAGGAAATAGGTAACATGCAAACCAATTCCTTCTCAGACTCTTGCATTGCGCAATCCACAGGAGGAAACCCTGCGGATTGGGCCTGCGATGCCCACGAGTCCATGAAGCTTGCAGGCTACGATTGTGGGCTGTGATCGCGGGCGCCTACGGTTGTAGTCCGCTGATGCACGGCCTGCGTGCTAAAAGGGGTTTGGTCGACTTGGGAAGCTTAGATGCTGATGGGGCGGCCCAATGTTGATGGAGCATGAGTTGGTGGATTTGTAGGGGTGGCCTCTTGAAGTCAACGGGCTTCAAGAGGCTTATCGCCTCTGCACAGGGCCTGGCTTGGAATCACCTCCCTCAAAGAGTTCAGTGATTTGTACCGAGTTGGGCCTTTGAACTGGAAATCTGCGAATGGTTAATTCCTGTGGTTGGGATCCTTCCTTTGGGTTAATGAAGTTAATGATGGCCTCATCACCATCTGGGTTAAAAATGACATCAAGCCACTAACTTGGTACTGACATTTAGCAGCTGTGCATTTGAACGGGAACCCTTCATATGGGTTTGCACAATTACTGCATGATTGGCTTTTTCCCCTTCTCCAGAACCATTTTCAAGGGATGAGGGTGACCCTTCAGGTCTATTCTGCTCCGAAACTTAATAAATCGATAAAACATCTTGACTGCAGATGCACTCTGGATGGAAGGCGTGGTTGCAATCTGCACAATTATCAAAACCAGGTGCCTTTGCTGTTCAACTTTTCCCCACAAACTTCACAGCCGGTCTCAGCCGAATGGCGCTTGGTAAATAGAGTATGCTTGTCATGGCTTTTCCTAACTGTGCCTGGATATGTAGCACATGGGATGTCCAGATTGAACCCACATTTGGTACATCCAACCATTAATCCGAAGAATGTTTCTGACACGCATCACAGAGGATGCTTTCAGGTTCTTCCTGCCTGAGAATCAAGGCATGCGGATGAGCTTCATTAGAAAGCGCGTTGGACAGCGAACTGTAGAAAATATCGAGATAAAATTCACATAAGGCACAGTTGTAGGCAAAGCCAGTACTGGAAAATTGACAGGAGTCGAATTCAGCAGTTGCTTTGTCGATGAGAACAAGTGGATGATCAGGGTGGAAGGAATGTTGTATCTCTCTTGGCAATTCAGCACAGCCTTTGTGGACGGGGAAATTGCATTCCTGACATGAGTAATATGCAGCTGATGAGATACCTCACACATGCCTCACATTGTAAAGATTCAGAAGCAATGATAGTTTGGAGAGTTGAAAATTTTATAGGGTGGTTATGACTGAAATACCTGATCTCTGGCTCAGAGCCCCTTTCATCATCATCATCTATGAGTCTTATCCTGCTTCATGACTTGAGTGATCAAGTCAACTGAATCATCTTTCACTGGGAGATGGATCATTGGATGGTTCATCTCATCTTAGAGTTGCAAATTTAGCTGGTTAGGATCAAATTGGGTAAATTTCAAATGCACCTAAGGTTTGGTAAAAAATCAAGGGACAAGTAAAAAGAACTCCATGAGTTTGGAGAAAGTACAAATTAACACCCTCACCAAAATATAAATACTTTTTTGAAATTGTATGAAAATAAAAAAATACCATTATTGTCTATTTCACTAATAGAGAGGAACTTATCCATATTTTTGACATTTTATACAAATTCAGGGGTAGTAATGCTTTTGTCAAATCGAGGCTTGATATTTACCCAAAATAAAATAAAAATATTTTGAGGTTTGTAAAACATCAAAATACTGACTAAATTTACATGAAAAGACAAAATTGCTATCGTTTCACACAAAAATACTCTAAAGAAGGGTAATTTGTATATTTCATACAAATATAAAGGTATTTTGAGAGTATTTTAAAATTTTACCTCAACAAAAATAGCATTAAAGGGGCGTGGGATTAGAAAGTAGTAAGTTAGGTCATGGTGGACTTGTGCACCTGATGTGTTGGGGCTTCCTCGGTATGGCCTTCACTACACCGCAGAGGGCGCTCATGATCGAGTGTTGATGATTTCTGAGCATCCATTTCTATAACTCTTCGTCTCTTCCCACAACAGGAATCGTTGACTGAATAATTGGAATGTGCCCTTGCTTGCTGCTACCACTAAGCTATATATAATTTGCTATTTTTGGCCTTGTAGAATTCTAGATAGGATTTACTTGTTTAAAATTAAAATACCAACTTTTATCGATGTGTTTGAACGCTAAATCAATCAATCGCGTAGCTGGCATGGTCAAGGAGCAACTAGATTACTTTAATCAAAATTGGTCTATTTTCACATAAACAATGAATCGTTTATAACGTTTTCAATATAATTGACATGGTTTTGAAAGAATGTTTTGAGAAAAAAGAAAAAATTATATTAAAAAGATGAAAAGGGTATAGTTGAATAGTAAAAAATTGTGAAAATTATATTAAAAAGATGAAAAGGGTATAGTTGAATAGTAAAAAATTGTGTTAGAAATGATGAGAAAAATTTACTTTTTCTGTTCAATTAGAAGAGTTCATCTTGACAAAGGTACAACTTATTATGAATGTTAAAATACCACACCTAAAATAGCTAATTTGACACAATTTGTTTTATTTATATCTTACTTTTTAAGTATGGACTAATTGTGGACCAAACATAATTATATTAGTAGGGGTAGGAGATATAAAAAATTGAAAACGAATTCATTTTATGAAAAAATAAAATTTTCTCAAAGTTGACTCTTCTAATGAAATGGATCGAGTAATAAATTAAATTTATTGTAAAAACCAAAATCAAAACCAAAAACAAAATCAAAATGCAAACTAAAACAAAAACAAAATCAAAACCTTTGTTCAAGGTATTCTATTGTGTCAAAACTTATTTTTAAAGGTGACAATTCAAGTTGTCCTTGTTGACGCATCTTCTTATAATGTGCTAAATTCGAGAAATTCTCGTGTCGTAGATAAAATTTTCACCTCTTTTAACAAGGTGGTGTTTAAATTTCTTTTGACTCAACAATGGTCAGCTCTACAAAATACGAGTAATAATTGCGCCACTCCCTTTGCATGCAAAATACTTACAACAGATTATAAATGCCCCATCTTAATCTAAGTCTCATTAACGAGAAAGAAATCCTTGAGAAAGGTATGGAAGACCCTAAAATCAAAGTTAAAAAATAATGATAATAAACAAAAGAAACATGTTTTATTTATGTAGTGTTAAGATTGATGGATGAAAGTTAATTACATTTATGCTATAGGATTGAATAAAATTCATCATGCTAAAAAGCATGACTCTCATATAGTGCCTCGTACATATAGCACACTTGTAGTTTATACGAATTTTTTCAATAAAAAATGTAAAAATAGGACGAAATTCCAGAAATAGGGAAATTTTTGAGGAAATTCCAGATTTCACAGAAGCGAGGTTGGAAACCTCGCTTTCAGTGGAGAAATAATTTTTTCTTATTTACTGAAGAAAGCGAAGTTGCGAAACTCGCTTTCTTCGGAAGTCGGGTGCCTTGCGTAAATTCCACAGAAAGCGAGTTTCGCAACTTCGCTTTATGTGGGAAAATTTTTTTTTCTCATTTACTGAAGAAAGTGAAGTTGCGAAACTCGCTTTCTTCAGAAATCGGGTGCCGGGCGTAAATTCCACATAAAGCGAGTTTCGCAACTTCGCTTTTTGTGGGAAATTATTTTTTTCTCATTTACTGAAGAAAGCGAAGTTGCGAAACTCGCTTTCTTCGGAAATCGGGTGCCGGGCGTAAATTCCACATAAAGCGAGTTTCGCAACTTCGCTTTCGGTGGGAAAATTTTTTTCTCATTTACTAAAGAAAGCGAAGTTGCGAAACTCGCTTTCTTCGAAAATCGGGTGCCGGGCGTAAATTCCACAGAAAGCGAAGTTTTCAACTTCGCTTTCATTGGAAAAGAAAATTTTTATAGATCGCCAAGTTGATAACGTAGATTGATTTAAAAATGTGGCGGAGGTAAAATTTTTTAAAGAAACCAAAGTCATATAGAACAACATGTACTTTGGTTCGGTGGGCACTTTTTCGGATAAAGCGTCGGCCATTTTCGGAGAACTCGAAGGTTTTCCACTTCGGTTGGTTTGGATATGGGGTGAAGATAAAATTGTTATGGAAAGCTATGGTGGCAACTTCCGTAGCTTAAAAAATTGGGTGATGCAAAAATTTGAGAATAAACCGCACTTGCAACCTTCGCTTACGTGTAAAATAGGTCGGTTTCGCATAACAGTGGAGACGTTAGATACTTTGTACATATTTGGAAAAGATATTTGTAGACAATAAAGTTTTGACATAGTACAATTTTAATAAAAAATCCGACAGAGTTTCCCCTGTAACTGGATCAAACTCCCTGTTAACAATTCCAACAGCAAATCACATCATTCATATCACGACATACAAATCGATTAACCTATTTAAAAAGTAACCACAAAACAACAGTACAAACATATTCAACCACTACCCACAAAAGGAAAAACATTACACCATCCGTTAACTATTAAAAATAAACAGTCACCATCAAAATAATATTTTCAAATACACCCTCCCGTCCAACATCGGGGCCGATTGGTCGGCCTATGCGGTTGTTTCCTCATGGGTTCTTGATCAATCGATGTGTCAACAGGTAAAGAGAGAAGATGTGGGCCATCCACATTGCAAGCGGTCTTCTTACACCGCCTATACACTTTTAGCAGAGAAGGTGTGCTGTGTGAAATACTGTGTCTACCAAAAGCTTGGAAGGTATGTTCGCGAGGGGTTTCTTCTCCATGATGATGTAACTGGCCACCTAACAAATCAGCATCGATACGCGTGTATCCCTCATTATGCCCTGGGTGTGTGCTCGATGCTTGAAAATGAGAGAGATCTCCACCTTGTTGTACCGTGTAACCGGCAAAATAACTATCTTGGTGTTGTGAGTCATAATCATCACCTTCTTGATGGGGTGCTGATGTAGATGTTGCACTATGGTCGTGGGTGGACATGGATGCTCCACCCTGCGCAGACCATGAAAAGGACGTTTACCCTTCTGCATGACGAGAAGTGGTTGCTCGATCAGCAGCAGTTTTTATCCGACGAGTCTCTCCAGCAACATCGAGGGCGCGAGCACACATATCGCGTATAGTAAGAAGCTTGGATTCAATAGGATACTCATTTATGTGAAGATTCGCTATAACTTCATCCAATGAACCATATAGTTGAGTGAAACATTGGCTCTATATATGTAAGGGGAAAAAAGGAAATTATAAGAACTATGAAAATGAATTTGCGTATGTTAATGAAGTTGCGAAGGGAACTTACCCAATATTCAACAAGCGCTCCAAACGGTTGCATCCCTTGGTCTAGACGATGCGATGGATTGCCCACTAATAATCAAGTGATTCTGAAATACCATTGCATGTAAGGAGAATGATAGGGGAGTGGGTTATTATCAGTAAAACCCTTACAAATACACTCTTCTGTATCCATCCACCACTCTACGAAAGTGGAATGTTTTGTGGGCCATTTTTCCCCAAAACAACCTCTACGGTCTGTACGGTGAAGCTTAGAATTTGTGTCAATATCTTGTGGCACAGGTTGATACAACCCAAATTGACGCATGACCCTGTCTGGAGCATGCAACTCTACGACATCAAAATTGATCAACGGCACCTGTGCATTCCAGATTTCGCGTCCACTCAAACAGTAGGAAGGGAGTTCACGCAACTCCGATTCACAATAAGGTTGCCAAATAAACTGCGAACAAAGTATTGTTTGAGTGGACAATATGTCATACATGAATGGTGAATATATAAAAACAATACTTACATCACGCTCCAAAAGATAGTCTAACTGGCTCCGATAAATCCGCAAAACGTGTGTACTGACATTTGGAAAACTTAATGGAAACATCCATCTACAAAAGGTAAAAAAATATCAGCCATCCATTCGAAAAACGTAAGGAGAACGCAACATATAAAAAAGCAAAATGCAAAATTAAAGTATTAGCTGACTTACCTGCATCCAGGTGGCCAAGCTGAGATATTGAGATCGTTGTTTGCAATATATTCATTTAGAATTGTTGGTCTCAATTTTGGAATTCTTTCCCATGCCCACGTCTGTAGCAGTACAACTGGTCCACATACACTGGATATGCCCTTCGTAACTGCCCTACACATTCCTCGATATAGGGATGCAAGAACAGCACTGCCCCAACTGTAATTTGGCACCTCTTGTAAATTTTCAAGAAGTGGCAAGTACATTAATTTGCAATTCGTTCCAGACTTGTCCGAACAAATAAAACTGCTAAACAGCATCAAACGGCATCTAGTATGTTTTTGAACCTCTTGAACTGTAGAATTTGGTGTTAGTGGGTGAAGTCTTAAATGTCCTGATATGCTCTTCACTGCTAGGCGGTCACCATCAAAATCATCGGGGTCTGGCGCATAACCCAACAACTCCAGTGCCATATCTTGCCATTCCATAATAGATCGGACCCCTTCATCGACTATAACTGGAAATCCATAAATAGGCAATCCCCAAATAACGGCAATATCTTGCCAAGTCACGGTAGCCTCGCCAACTGGAAGGTGAAAAGTATGGGTCTCTTGCTGCCACCGCTCTATAAGCGAAGTTATCAAATGCCAATCAGGTTTTATTTTACTTGCAACATAAACATCGTGAAAGCCAACTGCACGAAGCAATGCTTCAACACGTTGATCAAATGGATAACCATCCCACAAATAATGATCACATCGCCTTATGTCTAAAACTTGTACATCTGCGTCATGCCACACTAATTCAGATCGATGATTATGCTGCAGAGTCAACACAGATGGATCTTGAGATCCAGGGTATAACTGTCTATCCGCCATTTGGCTCGAAAATCTGAAAATCACCAAAACAAAAATATAGTTGGCAATGATGATTATTTAAATAGGCATTAAATAAAAATGAGTACAACTGTTGATTTTTGATATATAAATACCATCAACATTGACTACGTATGCTACAAGTCCATATACTCATAACTGAAATAATTTAGGATGGTTAAAACACATAAATTTCAACAGGATTTACTACAGATGAAGTCAAAGTTAAGTAATACATTACACATTGAAAACATAAAGAGAAATAGGAAATCGAAGACATCAAATTTCTATTAGAGCATCAAGGGTGCGCTTTTGCCCTATCACGAAGTTATGCAATATTTGGACAAGATTTTTGATTTTGGCCATGTCGGCCACATGCCTTGCATTGTCTCATCCTTGGAGCATCCATCTCATTTGTAATTCTCAATGAAGAACTCCTCTTACGCCGAGTATTCCGTCTCGCCACATTTGAAAACAACGTAAATGGTGAGGCTGGCCAGCAATCTTTGTACATAAGTGGAGAGAAATGATATGAGTACGTCGCCTGCATCAGTTGAGATGTATAGAATCCATCAACTAACTCTATGGCCTCGCGACCCATCTTTGCACACACTTTGGTTACATGCGAACATGGAATTTTATAAATTTGATATTTTCCACATGTACATGTTTGTGCATGAAGATTAACAGTGTGCACATTGTTACCCTTCGTACCATGTACCCCAGTCACTACTTGGAACAAGCCACTATCACCATCAAACGCAGTTACATTGTGGTAGTTTGATCTAGACTGATTCCGTAAGAACCTTTTCACCACTTTGCGAGGCCAAGGATTGTTCTCAGTCACATATTTCTTTGCCTCCTTACTATATTTGTCAAAATAATGAACTAGGCGGAAGAAAGTGAATCGCACACAAGCCGTAATTGGTAATGCTCTTGCCCCCTTCAATACACCATTCAGTGACTCACTATGATTTGTTGTCTTAATATCATATCGAAACCCATCATTATAAAAAGTCTCCACTTATGCAATGGTAAGGTAACTAACCAGTTATATGCGCTATCACTTAACTGTCGAATCTGAGTCATAGTTGCATTAAATTTGCGAACCTGATGCGAGCGCGCAGCCTTGGCCATCAGATCAGTTAAAACAGGATTCTTGAATGTCTTATTGAAATTGGCCTTAACATGGCGGGAGCAAAAGCGATGATAAACAAAAGGGGGTTGCAAATGGGGATTGTTCGCAACTGCATGAAGTATACCCAAATAACGATTAGATATTATACAAATGCCACGTCGACCATCGATGATATGTGTGTTCAAATTGTCCAAGAACCATGACCAATTTGCCAAATTTTCCTCATCCGTCAGTGCGAATGCCAATGGCAAGATATGTCCGGCAGCATCAATTCCAACAGCTATCAGTAGTTTCTCTTTATATTTTTCCCGCAAATGAGTCCCATCAATAGTGATAACCGGGCGGCAGTGCTTGAAACTACCTATGCTAGCTTTGAACGCCAAAACACATAGTGAAAAATCTTGTACCCAGCATTTCCACCATCTGCGTGTCTCCACTCCACAACAGTCCCTGGATTGCTTTGTTGCAAAGCTACTAAAAATTGGGGAAGTTCCTGATACGATTCATCCTAATCTCCATACACCATCTTCATCGCCTTTTGCATCTGCAGCATCCTATGGATTTGATGAAATTGGCTGATCTCCTCCCTTGGAATAGAATCCTTCTTTTGCTGGTATTCCTGCAACTTCTGCTTGATTTGATCAACCAATTCCTGGCCCTGAATGACACCAGTAGCATCATCTGCTTTGACCAATTTGTCCCAAAATTTGGTATAACCAACTCTTTTAAGACACGGGATATTTTCAGGAGTATAACTCACTTCTGGAACCCATTTCCAGATCCAAGGAATAGAGAATTCAATGAAAAAATACATTGGACCGATATTATCATTCCAAGGATGATTATTATCCAGATTCATTATTTTAGGTGAAATTTTCACCCAGTCATCATATAATGCTTTGAAAGGCTCAGGTAGGACCTTGATTGATGGGCCAAAATTAAGCCACCACTTCACAAACCAATTTGGTATTTGTTTATTATAAACCTCAGCACAAATTTTTATAAACCAAGAATGTTTTCTTCTCGGGTTTTCATAAAGAAATACTTTTGTAAAGGATTTAATATAATCCCAATATTTGAATTTTATCAAAACTTTTTGTTCTGGATGGAGATATTCTCTATCCTTTAAGGTTGATAACCCCTATTCATCAGCAGATATAATCTGTTTAATAATAATTTTGCTGAAATTATAAACATTTTGAACACTACCAACACTCATAAAGTGTGTTATTTCAAAATTTCCTCAAAATTTCAAAATATTTTCGAAATATGTTCTTGGCTTATAAGCCAATTCAGCATTTGATGAGCTGTCCAAATACCTTTGCATTAGCATCCATGGATCATTGACCCATTGCAAATCTTTGCCTTCCAAGAGTATTATTCCCACTTTATGATTATTCTGATGGTATCAAGCCATATGATCTTCAGTTTCTTCATCACCTACTATCTTTGAGAATGAAGATGTCGAAGCAGTATTACTCTCCTTTTCTCTTTGGGTTACAAACTGCATGAATTCCTCATATAAAGGATTTTCTGGAGACATACTCCTTCGAGCAGAAATATTATCTGCTACCAATCTTCTTCCTCCCTGGTGGGACATGATATTTCCTCGTCCTCCTCTGCCACGGTAAGGGCCCGAAGCCCTTCCCCTTGGGAGCATCAATCTGCAATTATAAAATTTATGATCAGCCATCATTTAAAAATTCTCTAGTTAAAAAATCTGGAAGACTATTAATATAAAAAATAAAATGAAAACTGAGGCTGATTTACCCTCAGATTTAGATCTTCTTTCCAAATGGACAATTCCTTATGTGAAACCAAAATTAATTTATCATCAAGGTTTTTTAATAAAATTGGCTTGAAACAAATTTGTAAAACAACTGAACAATCTCTTGCTATTCAAGATGAAGATACGGTAATAACACTTCTTAATGAAGAAGATTTAGATAGTGGTGCAGATATTAGTGTAATACAGGAAGGCATAATACCTACTAAATATTTTCAAAAAACTACCCATAGTTTAAGACATGCTGGAGGGGAAAAACTAGATATTCAATTCAAACTCCCCAAAGCATATATTTGCAAAAATAAAGTTTGTATTCCAGAAACTTTTTTATTAGTTAAAAACATTACAAACCAAGTTATACTTGGTACTCCTTTTTTGAAAAAATTATATCCTATTTATCATATTGATTCCAAAGGTTTAAAAGGAACCTATGAAAATAATCAGATAAATTTCCAATTTATAATGGAACCATTTTCAAAAGTATTAAATACTATAAAAGAAATTCTTTTCAGAAAAAAGAATCAATTAAAGTTTTTAAAACAAGAAATTAATGTTTTAACAATTGAAGAAAAACTTCAAAATCCTAAATTACAGGATAATATAAAATTAATCATCAATAATTTTTCATTTGAAATATGTAATGATCATCCAAATGCTTTTTGGGATAGGAAAAAGCATATCGTCAGTCTTCCTTATGAAGATGATTTTGATGAAAAGAAAATTCCGACAAAGGCGAGACCTAGTCAAATGAATTTTGAATATTTAGAATTATGTAAAAAAGAAATTCAATCTCTTTTACAAAAAGAATTAATTCAACCTTCAAATTCTCCATGGTCATGTACTGCATTTTATGTTAATAAACATAGTGAAATTGAAAGAGGAATACCCAGGATGGTAATAAATTATAAGCCTCTTAATAAAGTTTTAAAATGGATCAGGCATCCAATTCCCAATAAAAAAGATTTGTTAGATAGATTATATGATTTGATTATATTCTCTAAGTTTGATTTAAAATCAGGTTATTGGCATATCCAAATCTCTGAGAAGGATCAATATAAAAAAGCGTTTACTGTTCCAATAAGACATTATGAATGGAAGGTTATGCCTTTTGGTCTGAAGAATGCTCCTTTAGAATTTCAACAAATAATGAATGATATTTTTATTCCTTATAGTGAATTTATTATTGTTTATATTGATGATATTTTGGTATTTTCAAAAGACATTGAAACTCATTTCAAACATTTAGAAATTTTCAAAAAATTAATTATCCAAAATGGTTTAGTTATATCTAAGACAAAAATGAGTTTATTTCAAACAAATATTAGATTTTTGGGACATAATATAGAAAAAGGGAATATTATCCCTATTAATAGGAGTATTGATTTTGCTTCAAAATTTCCAGACATTATTACAGATAAAACTCAATTACAAAGATTTTTAGGAAGTCTAAATTATATTTCTTCCTATTATAAAAATCTAAATAAAGATACTGCAATTCTTTATGATAGGTTAAAGAAAAATCCTAAACCATGGTCACATAGTCATACAGAAGCAGTTAGACGAATTAAGTCAGGGTAAAATCATTACCATGTTTAATGATAGCAAATCCTAATTTGGATAAAATCATAGAAACAGATGCTTTAGATATAGGTTTTGGAGGTATTCTAAATCAAAAATCCAAAGATAATAAACAAGAATTTCTTGTTGAATTTTATTCAGGAAAATAGTCTAATAGCCAGAAAAATTATGCTACTGTGGCTAAAGAAATTTTAGCTATTGTTAAATGTGTTTTAAAATTTCAGGATGATTTATATAATCAAAAGTTCATCATAAGAACAGATTGTAAATCTGCAAAATTTATGTTTAATAAAGATTTTAAACATGATGTCTCTAAACAAATGTTTGCAAGATGGCAACCTCATTTAGCTCCCTTTGATTTTGAAATTCAATATAAAAAGGGTTAAGAAAATAGTCTTCCAGATTTTTTAACTAGAGAATTTTTAAATGATGGTTGATCATAAATTTTATAATTGCAGATTGATGCTCCCAAGGGGAAGGGCTTTGGGCCCTTACCGTGGCAGAGGAGGACGAGGAAATATCCTGTCCCACCAGGGAGGAAAAAGATTGGTAGCAGATAATATTTCTGCTCGAAGGAGTATGTCTCCAGAAAATCCTTTATATGAGGAATTCATGCAGTTTGTAACCCAAAGAGAAAAGGAGAGTAATACTGCTTCGACATCTTCATTCTCAAAGGTACTAGGTGATGAAGAAACTGAAGATCATATGGCTTCATACCATCAGAATAATCATAAAGAGGTAATAATACTCTTAGAAGACAAAGATTTGCAATGGGTCAATGATCCATGGATGCTAATGCAAAGGTATTTGGACAGCTCATCATATGCTGAATTGGCTTATAAGCCAAGAACATATTTCTAAAATATTTTGAAATTTTCAGGAAATTGTGAAATAACACACTTTATGAGTGCTGGTAGTGCTCAAAATGTTTATAACTTCAGCAAAATTATTATTAAACAGATTATATCTGCTGATGAATGGGGGTTATCAACCTTAAAGGATAGAGAATATCTCCATCTAGAACAAAAAGTTTTGATAAAATTCAAATATTGGGATTATATTAAATCCTTTACAAAAGTATTTCTTTATGAAAACCCGAGAAGAAAACATTATTGGTTTATAAAAATTTGTGCTGAGATTTATAACAAACAAATACCAAATTGGTTTGTGAAGTGGTGGCTTAATTTTGGCCCATCAATCAAGGTCCTACCTAAGCCTTTCAAAGCATTATATGCTGACTGGGTGAAAATTTCACCTAAAATAATGAATCTGGATAATAATCATCCTTGGAATGATAATATCGGTCCAATGTATTTTTTCATTGAATTCTCTATTCCTTGGATCTGGAAATGGGTTTCAGAAGTGAGTTATACTCCTAAAAAGATCCCGTGTCTTAAAAGAGTTGGTTATACCAAATTTTGGGACAAATTGGTCAAAGCAGATGCTGCTACTGGTGTCATTCCGGGCCAGGAATTGGTTGATCAAATCAACAGAAGTTGCAGGAATACCAGCAAAAGAAGGATTCTATTCCAAGGGAGGAGATCAGCCCATTTCAGCAAATCCATAGGATGCTGTAGATGCAGAAAGGAATTATTTCCAGAGAAGAAATAATAGCTTCTTACATGGATCTCTTAAAAAAATATCTATCCCAGAATCTGGAGGAAACAAAATCTGATGTTTCGATGTCAAGCCTAGGACATTGCCTTGCATGAGAATCTCAAGAAGATGAAGATGAGGAGATTAATATTGATGAAATGCTGTTGGCAATAAAAACCTCAGTGAGTGGTTCTACCAGTAAAAATCCCAAAAATAATTAACATAGGCGGCTGAGGAGCTCTCCGACAAAAGAATACTGTGACAGACTTCTTAATTCATAATTTGGAATTCGGAGGATACTATAGAAAAAGGATAATATAAATAATAAAATGAAAACTAAGGCTGATTTACCCTCAGATTTAGATCTTCTTTCCAAATGGACAATTCCTTATGTGGAACCAAAATTAATTTATCATCAAGGATTTTTTAATAAAATTAGCTTCAAACAGATTTGTAAAACAACAGAACCATCTCTTGCTATTCAAGATGAAGATACGGTAATAACACTTCTTAATGAAGAAGATTTAGATCCATATCGTTTTACTTATAAATTTTTACATATCGGTTTAGTGCAAATTGCTTTTAAACCATTAACTCTGGATAATTTACCAGAAAGTTTTATAGCAACTTTAAGAGATGGTAGAAATAAAGTTTGGAGAAAATCCATAACTGGAGTTATACAATCCAGTCTGGCTCATGGTCCAATTTATTTTAATGTTCATCCAAATTTTCAATTATCTTTGACAGATAAAAATATTTGTAAAGCTTTAACTTTAAATATTAAAACTGAAGGCTATGATTATGAATCAGGCACAGAAATTATGTGTATATGTTATAGGATTTATTATAAACCGTTATACACTTTAAATCCAAGTTATAAACTGGAAGAAAAAGAAAAGAAAGTAAATGAAACAATTGTTATTGAATCAAATTTTGATAAATCAAATATTACTACTAGAAGGACAATTAAATGGGATGAAATTCTGATTGCCCAGCATTGGAAAATGACAAAGGTTGCTCATATTGCACCTAGAAATGAACATAATATATCAAGTATAATACAGACTCCTGATGGAGATGTTTATGTCCAGATGAGTAATACTCAGGGAATATCCAGATCTTCCTCTGTAAGATCATTTATTTCTCCTTTTAATGATAATATTCAAATGTCTAATAGACATTCTATCTCTAACATTGGTGATGTGAATAAACATCATCCTAACTTGTCTTTACATTCTTTAAATTCAAGTGGTGAGAATAATCACAAAAGTTCTTTAAATTCCTTTCATACCGCTTTAAATAATAGTCATTTAAATTCGAGTGATGGAATAACCCATCAATAGGCTTTAGTATCTGAAGAATTATTACGTGATGGAATAAACCGTCATAATCCCTCTACTTCATATCATGCTGCTAGGAATTATATTGCTGATTATATTCCTCCTAGAAATTTTGCTGATGATCATATTCCTGTTAGTGAGGAGAAAAATCCTCATGTCGATTTATTATATAAGAAAAAGAATAATATTGTTCATGATATTTCTGATAGAAAAGAACCGGAAATAACCGAATCAGAAATGAATTTTTCAATATGAATAGTACAACAAAAATAGATTTTAGCAAAGGATCTAAAGCTAGAGGAAAAATAAGAAATGAATTCTTATTACCCAGATGGGAGTTATTTAGAAAATGGTTTTTTTCAATCTTTCGCTATTAATGAGAGAAATGATTTGCAAAATGAATTTTATAAATTCTTAGAGGAAAAGAATATTTTATTTCCTTTTATTCCATGGTTTGTTCATAATTATATTGAACCATGTATCTCTTTAATTGAAAGAGAATATAGATTACCTAATGGTAATATTCTAAAAGGTCAATTTCCTCCTCAAGGATCTTTTACCATAGTAAAAAATAAAATTTCTATGAATTTCACTGCTTTTTCAAAATTATTTGAAGAAGATACGTTGACAATAATAGTCAAAAATATCAATAAAATAATTGAACAACAAAATTATACAAATGTTTATTTAATAGTATTAGGAGAACAAATAATCTCTTTACATGATAGATTAGATAAACTAATAGAAAAAGATTCAGGAGCTAGTACTAGTAATGTTACTAATGAAAGTAAAGGGATAATAGCTGCTCCCAGTCTTCATCCTTCTCCTGAAATAAAAAATTTTAAGTTTAAAACTATTCCTTCTGAATTAGAAGAATTAATTAATAATAAATTTAAAGGCCTTAATATAACCACATTAGAAGAAGAATTTTCTAGTGAAATTGAAAACAATCCAGAATATAAAAATAGAATAAAATATGAAATTAATAAAATAGGAGAAATATATAAATTTGCTGATAGGCCAACTCAAAGAATAAATTATTATAATAGGCCATCTCCGATGGATGTTTTTCATGAAGAACAAGAATATATTCAAAGTAATAGCTATAGTAGTAAAAATATTTATGAATGGAATTTAGATGGTTATACAGAAAAACAGATTTATAATCTAGTCCATAGAATGCTTATAGTACTATCTGTAAAAGTAATGGTAATACTGATAGTAATATTGCAAAAATAATAATTGCAGGTTTTACTGGTCAATTAAAAGGCTGGTGGGATAATTATTTATCCCCAATGAATAAAGAAGAAGTTTATAAAACTATTAAACAGGAAGGAGACCAACTGGTTGAGAATTCTGTTTATACATTAGTAGTTACAATTCTTAAACATTTTACGGGTAGAATTTCAGATAATAGTGAAAATATCCGTACTTTACTTCAAAATCTTAGGTGCAAAACACTTTCTAAATTCAGATGGTATAAAGATGCATTCCTCAATAGACTCATGGAATTGCCTGAAAGTAATAGTAGTCATTGGAAGTCAAAATTTATAGATGGTCTTCCCAGTTTATTTGCTAAAAGGGTAAGAAAAGCCCTAAGAAAGGATAGAATTACTATTCCTTATAATGAATATACATATGGTAGACTGATCGCAACTTGCGTGCAAGAAGGTTTATCATTATGTAATGAGATAAAATTAAGCCAACAAATTAAGAGTCAAAGATTAACAGAAAGAAGTCAATTAGGACATTTCTGTTGTCAATTTGGGATGGAAATTCCCTTCCCAAATAAAAAGCCTTATAGGAAAAATAAAGCTGAAAAAATTTTCAGAAAGAAAAAATATTCTAAAAGAAAAAGAGAAAATAAATTAGCAAGAAAAAATGATAGAATTGCTAAGATAAAAGATAAAACATTAAATGTTTTAAATGTGGAAAAATAGGTCATTATGCAAATAAATGCAAATTAAAAAAAGAAAATAAGTTCTTTAGAGATAGATGATGATATAAAAGACAAGATTTCTAAAATATTATTAGAAACAAGTTCTAGTTCAGAATCATCTGAATCAGATCATGAATATGAAATGAATTTTTCAGAAAATGATTTATCAAATAAATCAGACTCAGATTGTGCTTGTAACATTAAAGGTTCTTGTTTAAAACAAATAAATGATAATTCGGAAAATGAAGAATTTTATAAAATCATGTCTCAATTTAAAGACATGGATATAAATGTTTTAACAGATAATAGTCTATTAGAATTTTTGAAACAAAATAAAAAATTCTGAATTAAGGTCAAAAATAATAGATGATATTCAAAATCTTCCTTCAACAAGTAGGAATAATAATGAAAATGATTTTGAAAATAAAATTTGTAGTGAACCATATTCTATGTTAGAAGTTCAAAAATTAATGAAAGAGAGGAGTAATAGTTTAACCTCAAATACTTCAATAAATGATTTGAATAATGAAGTTAGATTACTTCAAAAAGAAATCCAATTTCTTAAAATGGAAAATATTGGTTTTGAAGAAAGAATTTCTAAATTAGAATCAATAGGAAAAGGAAAAGAAATAATTTCTTTTCAGGAAGAAAAACCACCAGATGGTGAAGAACAATTTTTAACTTCTTTAGATATTATTACCACTCAAAAGTGGTATACAAAAATTTTACTTTTAATTGATAATAATTTTAAAATTGAATTAACTGCACTAATAGATAGTGGAATTTATGTGCTTTGATTTCCCTGGCTATTATTCCAGAGGTGTTAATTCCTGTTTATTGTTTATTACAAGTTAAGGTATAACAACTTATAGGCTGTGAGGATTTTTATTCCTTCTTTTTCTATGTTTCAAGACCATTAAGAGCTGACAAAAAGAATTCTGGTTTCAGTTCAGATATACATGTATTATTTGCGAACTCTTATTATTATTTGTGAGCCAGTGCAGATGTACATTTTGTTCAAATATTTTTTTGGTTAGTTCAATTTGATCGTAATATAGTTGAAATATTATATATGTGCAATTTGATGTAATCTGTTGTATCCTGCTTTTATGCATAAGGAGATTCTCATATTATTTCAACCTTGGCATGTATTCATGTCCTGCAATACATTTCTTTCTCCGGGTCTTATTCAGGTTGAAGTTCGAAAGTAGAGTAAAACATTCCATGTGGCCAAAATTGAATGATTTTAAGCTGTCACTTTGTTAATCTTTTCATTTTCATTTTATTTTGTGGGTAAATTACACAAGTGCTAAAAAAAGTCTTTTGATTCCCGAAATAATTAAACAATTCATGAAGCTTATACACTGTTTTTTTTCTTTTTCAAATATTAAAATGATCTTTAAATAGTAATAGTAAAATATAATTACATTCCTAAAAAATTATGTTAAATATCAAACAGACCACCTTAGTATCATTATGGGGGGGCCGCTACCACCATTGCCCACTGACGATTTTGAGCCTTTCTGTGGATTCTGGCCATGTTGTCACAATTTATTTGAAATATAGCCTTTTGATGAAAAATGATGATGGTAGTGAAAAGCAATGGTAACAATTTTAAAATTTACATGGGTTTAAGGAGAAAAGGAAGAAGAGTGCTTATTCAAGGAAAGCTAGACTGAGATAAACTGTGGACTTCGACCAGGTGTGCAGCTGGAGTATAAAGGTTCTGTGGGTTATGATTATCATCAGTATCATAACCAGAAGCAGAAAAAGTTCATCCATGTTGATTGTGTAGGCAGAACTTCAAGTTTTGGTGAGTTTGTGTCTGTTTTGCTTAACTTTTCTGTCCTTATGTTGATTTTGTGGGTTCTCAAATGAATGTCTTTTGTGATTTTGAATTGGAACTAGTTGATGAGTTTGATTAACAGCAACTTGCAAGAGTATGTTGACTATTAGAGTTTAGTGCCTTTTTCAAAACCTGTCTTTTGAAATATAGAACATGATTATGAGATATGATCTGATGTAGCCAGCCCTGCATAACAGAGATTGTATTCAGTTGCTTGTCTTACTGACGTAGATTGAATTGTGTCTTTAGAATTTTAAGAACACATAATGTGACCTTGGCTAGACTCATGCTTCTTTCTATCCAAAATAATATACCTGTTACTTTAATTGATTAATTGCTGCGATAGTTGGATATGTTATTGATCAGACTAGGGTTTTAGTGCTCTCGTATTGCTATGAGCAAGGAATTAGCTTTGCAGTTAAATTTGTGCACATAAGTTACAAAAGAGGGTTATCAGTTGAAGCGTGCTGGTTTTGTATGAATTCCATAAAGTTTCTTGGGTGCTGAATTTATTGTCAGAATTTTCTGCCGACTGATGTCGTGAATGGAATTCTCACTTTTTGGTTTCCAGTTATGGACATTGTCTACATTGGCGCTTGTCTCTGTTTCGAGACCTAACACTTTGTTACTTGGAGTGGGAGTGGTCTTATGTACTTAGTTTTTCCGGTTCAGAAAATAATGTTAGAAATGGGCTCTTTGTTGGTTATTTTCAGTGTTCCACTCTTTGTTTTCTGTTTTTCTTTTGGTCAGAAGAATAGTTTGTCTGGTTGCTCGATTGGCTATGTTTGGTAGCTTTATAATTTTCTTTATTTTAGAATGTTTTTCTTAGAAAGAGAAGATTTTGGAGGGAATTATTTTGCGAGGAATGCTATTTTGGAAGAAAAAGGAAGTGTATTGGCTGAAAACTTCTTTTACAATAACGTGACAATAATTTTGTTGGGAATTGAATGATTGTGGGGATGTTTTATTTGTTGTAGAGAAAACTGGCAACTTTTCTTCTTCTTCTTTGAAAAAATGAAGAGCATCATTTTTCAATCATATCTGTAGCCAACAATTGTATGCCTTGACCTTTTTTTTTTTTTTTTTTTCTTTTTTTTAGGTTGATCCCTTTAGTGTGACCAATGTGATTTCCTTTTCCTAGTGAGCTTGTGAAACATTAATTTAAAACACTTTATTTTGTCAACAAGGCTTTATTGGCCTTTGGGAACAAATTTTGAACTTGTTCATCTTGGTTTTGACAGTCCATTTCCGATTTCCTTCACGGTGTTCTCGATTTTAATCTAGTAGTTGTTATTCTCTGTTACCCTGGTTCCTTGCCTTATTGGTTAGCCATTACATAGAAATAGAGAGAACTCTTTTCAGCTATCACTTCCTCTCTGCTTCCTTTGACTGAAATTTCTTCCCCTTTTCATCTCTCAATTTTGTGTTCTGTATCTTTAAAGTTGGTAGAGGGGGTTACCTTCAACCAATTTATATCTTGTGCGATGCACCTGGCATTCTTTAGTAGTCGTCACTCCTCTGCCCTTTCTGTAATCTATACCTGTTTGGCTTGCCTCTTGAAATTCGATTTAAACCACAAAAAACGCGTTTGGTTTTCTATCTTCTAGTCGAAAGACATTGGAAACAAAAGACAATCCCCTAGCCCTTCTCTACCTCAAAGTGCCATGAGTAAATCCTTTTAATATGTTTATGCTTCCAAACTTGCAATTATAAGCTCCCCCAAAACATGTGAGAACCAAATTTTGAACGTTCTTTTTCTAATTTAGAGGTGAGGAGAAAATGGAAGAATAAAAAGTACATTATTTTTGTTATACTGCAATATAAACAGTCTACAGATAGTAACACTACATTTGCAACAATAATAATATGCAAAAACTATTGTGTAAATGATAAAGCCCAACTGATGTTACATAATATAACCAGAAAATGTAAATACAACTCGCTCCAGCATGTACTCTAATAGAAACCAAATTAAACTACCATTTAAGGAATTTGTTAATTCTTTAAGTATCACAAGGGGGTAAAGATATTAAAGTAGTAAATTTTCAAAAAGTTTTCACAGAATTTCAAATATGTTTCGTGGGGACATGCCCCAACCCCCTAGAGCTCTGGCCCTGATGGCCAGACGATATCAAATATATTGAATGAAATTAGATAAAAGTATCATAGTAACATAGAATGAAGAGAAAATTACATCACCCGATTCTGTAAGCAATCGGGGTTGTCGAGAACCCCAGAGAAAAAAAAAAAAATCAAAAGAAATATCATGAGACATATATGGTTATAGGGGTAACTCGTTTGCATGTAATAGCATGTCTCAAGCCAGAAAAATGAGGAGGGATGTGTTAGGTTGACAGCCAGGCTAGTCAGCTTAAAAACTATTTGGCAGACCTCAAAATATGGATCATATACAAATCGTGTAAATGCTAAGAGACTCCCGGCTTTATGGAGCACATCCCGGAGTCTAATTGTGGCTTACTAGCAAGGACCGATGTACCTCCATGTGGACTTGGGTGTAGTGAAAAATGAGCAAGAGTTTACACATACAATTGGGAGGAAAAATAAGAGAAATTATAAAAAGACAAACTCATAGAATTGGTAGTTGGAATATTGGGACTTTAACAGGTAAAATGATATAATTAGTAGAAATCACGAGGAGGAGGCTCATAAATATCATATATCTTCAAGAAACTAAATGGGTAGGTGAAAAGGCTTGTATATACCACAGGATATAAATTGTGGTATACGAATAAAGATAAGAATATGAATGGAGTGGTGGGTATCATTGTAGATCCATTAATGGTAGAAAAAGTACTGGGAGTAGTTAGGAAAGTGGATAGAATCATAGCTATGAAAGTTATTATAGGAAACGAACCTATAAACATACTTAGTGTATATGCACCACAAATAGGACTAGATGAATCAACTAAACTTAAATTTTGAGAAGATTTAAAAATTTTACTTCAAATAATTCCACATAATGAAAAAGTTATCATAGGAGGGGATTTAAATGGGCATATAGGGGAGGGTAATGAAGACTATGATAGGGTCCATGAGGGGTATGGTTTTGGGTTGCGAAACAATGAGGGAAAAACTATTTTAGATTTTGCATTAGTCTATGATTTAGTTATAGGTACTACTTTGTTTAAAAAGAGAGAGGAACACTTAATTACATTTAAAAGTGGTTCTAATAAAACACAAATTGATTATTTTCGCCTGTTCTTTTTGGGCGTTTTGAAAACAATTTTGAAAACAAGTTTTGGAAAATAGTTTTATAATGTAAAAAGTGTATTGAAAATGTAAAAAGTAGATGTTGAATAGTAAAAAGTTGTATTGGAAATGATGAAATATGATTAAAATATATTAAATTTACTGTTAAAACCAAAACCGTTTTCAAAACGAAACAAAAAGAACAGGCCCCTAACCAGAAAAAGTGATAGAAATTTGTGTAAAAATTGTAAAATAATACCAGGTGAAAGTGTCACAACCCAACATAGGCTATTAGTATTTTATATAAAACTTAATAACAAACAAAAGAGGGAAAAATCACCCACAATACCTAGGATTAAGTGGTGGACTCTTAAAAATAAAGACGTAAAAGACACTTTTATAAAAACCATATTAGAAAATAGTAATTGAAAAGTAGAAAATAACCCTGAAAGCACATGGAAAAATGTAACTGAACAAATGAAAAGAATTACAAAAAGCGTCTTAGGAGAGTCGAAAAGTAATAAATGGAATAAGAAGTCATGGTGGTGGAATAAAGATATTCAAGAAAAAAGTAAAAGCAAAAAAGAGCAGTTACAAAATGTTATATACTTGTAGAAATGATGAAAATATTAAAAAATATAAAAATGCTAATAAAGATGAGAAAAAACTAATAAATGAGGCAAAGACAAAAGCTTTTGAAGAATTCGATAAATAAATAAAAAAAATTAGATACTAAAGAGGGTGAAAAAGATATTTATAAGATAGCCAAAATGAGGGAAAAGAAAGCAATAGATTTTACACAAATTAAATGTATAAGAGATGAAATGAAACAATTTAGTCGAGGATGAAGTAATAAAAGAGAGTTGAAAATTTATATTTATAAATTGTTTAATGAAGTTAATAATAATGAAATTACATTAGGAGAGTTAGCCCATTCAGAAAAACATAAGAATTTTACATATTTTCACAAAATTCAACCCTTAGAAGTAGAAAAAGCATTAAGAAAAATGAAAAATGGTAAGGCAAATGGTCCCGATGATATTCCAATTGAAGCATGGAAGTGCCTTGGAAAAGTTGGGATTACATGGCTTACAAACTTATGTAATATAATTATGAAAACTAAAAAGATGCCTAATGAATGGAGAAAAAGTGTATTAATTCCATTGTATAAGAATAAAGGGAATACACAAAATTGTTCAAACTATAGAGTTATTAAAGTACTAATGAGTCATACTATAAAATTTTGGGAAAGAGTTTAGGATCTATAGAAGAAAACGGAGCAAGTGATAAAGATGTAACACATAGAATTCAAGCAGTGTGGACTAAATGGAGAAGTGTGTAATCTATACTTTGTGAAAGTAAAGTACCGCAAAAACTAAAGGGAAAATTTTATAACGGCTATAAGGCCGGCAATGCTTTACGGTTCTGAGTGTTGGACGACTAAATATGAGCATGGACAAAAAATGAGGGCAGCAGAAATGAGAATGTTGAGATGGATGTGTGGGCATACTTGCTAGGTTAGATCAAATAAGTAATGTAAGCATTAGAAATAAAGTAAGAGTAGCCTCAATAGATGGAAAAATGATAGAAACACGCCTAAAATGGTTTTGGACATGTACGTAGGAGACCGTTAGACACTCCAGTAAGGCGGGTAAAAAACAAAGAAGTAATTAATATTAAAATGGGTAGAAGAAAACCTAAAATGAATTGTAAAATAACTTTAAAATATGACATGTCATATTTGAATATAAATGAATCGAAGTGCCATAACCATATACAATAGTGAGATATGATCCATATAGTCGACCTCACATAGTAGAACAAAAGTTTAGTTGTTGTTGTTATTATTTTATATATATATATAGCTTATTAAATGGTTGTCGAGTTTAACTACTCTAATTATTTATTTTAGTTAAAGTTACACGAAGGAGAGGGGCATAAAAAGTTAAAAACCAAGACCTCCACGAAATTTCATGAATGTACATATGATTAGTGACGAATTTATAATGGCGGCACGTGGTTTCCACCGACCCTTATATATTTAGTAAATTTTTTAAATAAATTTGTTAAACATAAATAATATATAACAAATAGTTAAATTGTATTAAGGTTATAATTTTTTTTTTTAGACTATTAGTAAGATTTATAATACATAACCAAATTATATTAATGTTATGATTATTTTTTCTGGAGTATTAATAAGATTTACATTGATTAGAAATAAAGTTGCATTCAAACACAAAAAATTACTAAATAAATTTCATTTTCTTTCTCTTTTATTATTTTGTAATTTTTTCTAGTTTAATCTTATTATAAAATATAATTTTCTTAGTCATACTATATAAATTGTGCCTCCAATAAAATAAATTTCTAGTTCCGACACTGCATATGGTATTTGAAGTTTTTTTTCCAAATAGCTATCTCCTTCAGCTTTGGTGATAAGTAGTTGAATTAAAGAGAAAAATGCAACACTCATCCACAATCTTTACCTGTGTTTCAAATCTAGTTAACATTCTTTAATAACTATCAAATATAGTTCACAAAGTATCCGTTTTTTTCAATTTCAATCCAAAAGAGGAAATTTGACCACAATTAATGGTCTCCGAATTTTTTCGTCAGTCAAAGCGGGTTTGACCAACTAAAACACCTTACTCCCTTCTTTCAAATCAATTTCCCTCTCCTCCTCTAATCTTCTGGTTAGCGTTTCAGGAAAAAAAAATTTAGAAGAAGGAAGGTGGTTTAGTTCAGTTACGCTCGATTTGAATAACAGCAAAATTCGAAGACCGTTAAATGTGATCAATTTTCCATTTTATGGATTGAAATTGAAAAAAAAAAAAAAAAATGGATACATTGTAGATTACATTTGAAACTTAGATAAAGATTGTGAACTAATATTGCAGTTTTTCCTTGAATGAAATAAGCAAATTTCAGTTGCGATCCACTACTTCCCTTTCCTGCCAGAAAATCTGCACATGAATTTCCTTCCCTCTAAATAACCAGCAACCCATAGTCCCGGCCTCGCAAAAACTCTTTGATATATACTATTTCCGGAATTATTTCCATGGAGTGTTAGCATTAACATGAACTATATCGACTAGCACTTATGAATCACTCTCCACCACAAGCAGCATTAATCTTTGTAAAAAATCTCTCCCTCATAATCTCTAATGGTGATTCCTCCACCTGTTTATCTCTAGAAATCAACATTTGAAGGGTCTTGGTTGGAGAGTTTGGGAGTGGGAAATGAGAATCAATATGAAAGTGGGTGTTTGGTTGGAGATTTTCATTCTTTGAGCCCCACTCCCAAATCTGACTTTTCTCCAATCATCCATTCCCCTCCATTTTGATGGGAATGGGAATCATTCCTATGTCAATTTTTTTTTTTTTTTTTTTTTTTGTGTATCTTTTTTACTTTGAAAAAATTTTAATTTGTAAAAATTATCATTATAATATATTAAACATAAATATTTTATAATATATTAAAAGTTTAATGTAAAAAAATTAAAATAAACTTTATTTCTAAAAGTTTTACTTGTGAACCAAACACTATAAATGGTAATAATAATCAATTCTTATCACAAACCAAACAATATAAATGCAATGATTACCTCTACTATCATTTCAAAAAAAAAATTACCTCTACCATCATTCCTCACTACACTATCATTCCCATTTCCATCTCATTCCCCTCTACGAACCAAGCGCACCTTCAGTTTGTAAATTTCTGTATGAGGAAGCAGCCAATGCACCACATCAGGAACTCTCTTTTGCCACTAATTTAGGAGAGGCAGAATGCTAGTCCGCTTTAACATTATCATCCTGTCCTTCTGCAGTAAACGGCCACAAGGAAACCATAGAACTAAAGGTCAGTTTAATCCTAAAACTTATGTCCTTTGCACAGGACCTCTCCCCTCGGAAAAAAAATAGGGCGTCAAACTCCTCCATAACTTCCAAAGAATGAGTACAAGAAAAATGTTTTCAACCCTCTATCGTGCTCCAGAAATATTCACTTATTTGGAAACGGAGGGAGTATGTTACACAAATTTTTAAGTTGTAATTTCAATGAATTTCAATGCCTTGAAATCTACAAACGGAAGTGAATGATAAATTAATAAATAAGGGCAAACAGGGAACAATATGCACGATTTCTTATTGAATTTCTACAACATCATACAAATTGATACGGAGGGAGTAGTAAGCTTGGTGTGTAATTCAAAACTCCTTTCCATAAACCAAATATAGATAAGAGTTAATGACTAATTATTACTGTAATTCATCCATCAAGAGAAGAGAAAAAAGCTCTAGTAAGGTACGCTTCTTGGATTCCTGGGTTACTTCGGTGTCAGTCACATAGACAAAAAAGCCAAACATATTTTAGTCCGAAAGTTCATTTTGTAAGCTCATGTAATCAAACACTTCCGTTTAGGCTTTATATAATTTGCTCGTTATGACAAACAAGTTCTAGTATAAGCTATCTGTAAGAACAACAGGACAGCACCAGCAGCAGTTCAGCACTGCACCTTCCTATCAAAAGAGCATATCAGACCTAAATAGGATTTTCAAAGAGGAATGTTGTACAGGGACAGCGATACCGTATTAACAGAAGTGGTAAAATGACTAACTGTCAGAAGTAACCATAGATCAACAATCCCAGAAAAAAGTGATCAAAATTCCAAATGCACGATCAACTTCAAATCAAGCCAATGCCTTAAATTAACCGACAATATTTACACAGGAAAAATAAGAAGTAATAAAGCAAATAAGAATATGGCCAGAGAAGATATGACCTTTCCACGTTGAAGAATTCATTCAATGTCGAGATGATGGATTTGTCAATAACTCAAGTGATTTTGTAAGGTAATTAACTGCAGTAGAAACATCATCAAATGCCAAAGCCCCTACTGCAAACCTTGCAGCCTTGTGTGCCTCTGTGATCTTTTCAGGAGGGGGCTGGTAATTGCTGTCATATTTGTACGTCTTTGCAACAGTGGGAGCAGCTTCTGAAACACCCCCGTTTTGGCCACTATGACTATGTTGAGTGCTGGATGGATAATCCATAGTACCATGAACAGCCCCATTTCGGCCACTTTGCCTATGTTGAGTGCTGGAAGGATAATCCGTGGTACTAGGAGCTGATTGGGTAGGGTACGAAGCATCAGCACCTTGATAGTTATACGAAGGATAATGAGATGGTGCTGCGGGAAGGCTACTCTCTGCAAAACTAGGGTAAGACTGGAAATTTGGGTACGAATAAGGGGGTACATCCTGAGTATAGTGTTGTGGCAAGTGCTGCGGAACTTCATTCTGGTAAGTTTGATGATGATGATAAAGCTGGGAATAATTTTCAGATCCATTGGTTGAAGGAGGTTGATATGTTTGAGAAGGATAGCCATTGGAGGGTGGTATATTTGGAGAATGGGATACTGAAGGTGAGGGAGGATAATTCGGTGAATGTGGAAAATTCATTTTGTCATATGTTTGAGATGTTGACTCAGGTTCAAAACTGGGTCTGATAGCTGGGTCTCTCCTAGGTTGAGCAGGATAATCAGTGTGGGTCACATTTCCAATGTTTAGATCACTTCTTCTAGGCTCACTGTCCTGAAAATACACATCTGTTCTCCTCTGTTCAAGGCCTTCATATTCCTGGTTAGTTCTTGGTTCAAGGTCTTCATATTCCTGGTTAGTTCTTGGTTCAAGGTCCTGAAAAGAGTACTGTCAGATGACTAATAGGCTTAATATGCGTAAAGTAAGTGACAATAAAATTGAACATCAATACCGGCATTTTTCTATGGTCCTAACAAGCAGAATGGTACATTAAATTTCATGCAAGATGTTAAACAATCACAAAAATATTAAAAACCTTAGACCAAACAGGTGATAGCAAAATTTAACAAGTTCTTTAGTGCATGAACAAGAAAACAAAGCATGATCACTAGACTTGCCGCAAGACTTTCCAAGACATCTCAATCAATTGCCCTCAAACAATACACACATCTACTAGCCTCCTTGACCACATTATTGAATGCAGTAAGTGAAGGTAATGTATGAGGTAGATGCCTTACATATTCATCACTAGATGGCACTGATAAATCCTTCTCACCACCAGGAGGGCCTGGTACAGGCCTCCTCCCTTCTTTCAAAGCTTTGCGAATATCTGCTGCTTTCCAGACTGCATATTTCTGTTTCTGTTCAAGCTGTGTGGAAAAATTAAGACACTCAATAAAATATCACCAATATTGTAACCCAAGATTTTGTTAGAAGGAGGACGGTGATGAGCTAAGGATGATAAATTATATTACTAAAAATAACAATGAGAAACTCACATCAGGCTGAAGTTCACCAAACTGACTCATTATTTCAAAGAAAATGCTAGCAGCATAGAACGTTTTGGCAATGTTCCTGCAAAAGACATGCTAACCTATTACGAAAACCATGCACTACTTCAATCAGAAAGACAAACTAAGAATAACAAAGAAGCATATAAGAAGAACATAATATACACATATGTACTTAGGACAGTACAAAAATTGGAGGCAACATTAAGAAAGCGCAATGGAGAAAAGAACAAAAAATCCCAAGATACTAAAATTCATTCAGAACATAAAGTTGCTTACAAGTCCATATCTTTTCAAAGTTCGTAGCTGAAAGATTAATAAAAATGCCAGTTAGGCTTATAGCATGGCAGGCTTACAGAGGCAAATCAAGAGCTTATCAACAATGAACCAACAGAATGCAACCCTTTCTCAGTGTATGCTAAGCTAAGCAGAGTCATGATAATAAATATTACGCTTCCTGTGACATAGCTGGTAAACACCTTGACCTCTATACAAGCACAAAAATAATTGATATTTCCACAACAAGGCGATATTACAATATGCAGTTTAAATGGCTAATCTACTCTCAACAAAAGAATAAGCGAATAAAAGTATCATACAAGTCTGCTCGTCCGGCTCTGTCCTGCTTGTCTGCCTTAGAAAACACATTCAAGGCAAATCCCTCAAGGTGTAATTGGTCATCAGGTCCCAATTCAATTGACTTCTTATCCTAAAATTTCATACAACAACAATATGGAATTCAGAACACACATGCATAAACTTTCTAACAAGTGACTGTTCTTTCCAAAAGTTTACATCACTCAAAGTAGGGCAGCAAAAACGTTTTGTGCACCACAAGATGCCAGGTATAACACTATGAGTTTAGCCCAAATGGCTAACTGCTATAGTATACAGTAACAGACTGAAAGCTTCCAAAAGGGCATAAATGTGTTGGTACTACAGATTGACAAAAGAAAAAATCAAAAAGAAGGGAAACCTTCTCCAGTTGTTTCATGAGGGACACGAGGAGAGCATTGGTGGTCTTGGTACGGTCGCTCTGTGGAATCTTCAACCCGCGATCCATGGCATATAATCGACCTGCATATACAAGCAATCGGTAACAGTCCAAACTGAAAGAGAAAGGATTCGATCAACAATATGGAAAAAAAAAACCCAAAAAAAATCGCGATAACTTGATGATAAGAGAAAAAACAAGAATTGAATTGCTTACAGTAGTAAGCAACGAGAGGGTCGTGCTTCTGCAGCTCATCGGCCCGTTGAAGGTACGGCAATAGCAGCTTTGCGGGTTCGTTCTCGCCCGCCATCGTTGCTTAGCTCGGATTCGATTCTTCTCGTTTTTTTATTTTTCTAAGGGTTAAAAGATTGACCGAAAAATTGCTTATAACAATTTTGGTCATTCTAGTTTTGTGTTTCGCACTTTTAGCTCTTATATTTAAAGATATTTGTAATTTTGGTCATTTTTACCGATCAAAGATTGTTTTACGAGTCATTTTGTTCTTTTAGTGACCAAATTGAGAAACTTTTGGGTTGAGAAAGAAATTTTTTTTCTGGGAGATTGTGTAAGAGAGAGGAAAACAAAGTATATTGATTATGTTATTTTTTGAAAAAAATATTGAAAAAAATATGAGTAAAGATTTAGAGAGAATTTTAAATTTCGTAGAAAATTAAGATGTTTCTTTAAGTAAATTTTTTGTAAAAAAAAGTGGGGATTTTTTTGAAAATTATTTTCATCGGGTATTCCCAATTCTTGAGCGGGTATAACCGATCCTCTCTTGAAACACAAGGATCGAAAGGCAAAAACATATACAACTCTAAAATATAAATGTTAATTTGGATTCAAAAATAAAGTTTAAGTCGTGAGACTTATATAATGCAGATTGTTTGGATACTTGTAAGCTAGCATATGCAAAACAACATGAGTATTCAAACTAAAGGGGAAAGTGTTTTAAATAGTAAGAAATTAGTTAGCATGCTCTACTTATATTAAAGTTTATATATCATAGTTATAATAAACTTATTGGTGTGCCTGGTTTGCCCTTCGGCCCAGCTCGAGGCCCAATTATAAACTCACGATCCGCCCAAAGTTGGCCTACCGGTGGAAGACCACTTCTATCAGAACAAAAGGGGGAGACAGACGCAAAGGAGCAGTGGACAATCCCACCTGGTCCTATCGGATGACACGGAAAGACCACTGGTCCGAGCAACGCACTCCCACCTCTATAAAAGGGTAACTCTATCTCTATAACAAGAACCTCTCTTTTACAATTTCTCTCTAGTCACTCTATATAATCTATGTCTAAATATTGACTTAGTCATCAAAATTTAATCGAGGGACTTCCCTCGATTAGTACAGGTACCGAAGATGACGAATCGGAGAGAGTCCGACTCGAAGGCCCTCACTGGCAAAGTACGTTTCATCACTTATGTTAAGTGAAATGCATGTGTTATAATTCATGTGTATAATTGTGACTTTTGAGTGTGACAAGTATAATATTTATAAATGTGTTATATATATATAAATATTCTCAAATGTTGAACCATGTGTATATCTATTAAAGTTTATCGTATGAATAAAACTGTCGTGTAGTTGTAACTAAGGGGTTGATGTTCAGTGTTAAGTGTTCAATGTTCAACGTTCAGTGTTAACTATGCATGCTAGTTCAGGATCCCAAACCATGTTCAGTTGTTGAAATCTGGCATGCCAGCGTTAAGCTGGAGCACTGGACTAAATGACTGAATGGGTAGAGTTCGGTAATATTCTGAAATTTACCACAGCGTTCAGTGTTGTCAGTGTCGACATAGTTAATGAGAAGCTGCAGTGTTCTAGTTAATAGTGTATAGGGTTCGAATTCAGGTAAAGTATAATCAGTAATATTTTCCGAAGGGTCACATAGATCCTTTGGTAAGACTTGCTGGTTATGTTATTTCTATCCCTTACGTGTTCACCATTGTGTGATTAGGAAATACATGCTATGTGTCGATAATTGTTTACTCGGCAATGTTCTGATAGTGAGACCTCACTTACCTTTGAACCTCACTCCTTACACGTTTTGCATGTTACAGGTATTAAGGGCGACATTATGAAAAGTGTCATAATTATAATATGAAGTTTCATGTTAGGTATCTAAAGCGAGATTGTTGTAATAGTTATAGAACTAAACTTGTACATTTTGTATTAGTGAAATGAAAGATATTACATTCTAATTTAGCGTGTAAATGTATTATAATTAGTTAGTGCTTTGTGTATCGTTACTGAGTCCTAGTGTGAACCAGGCAAGCGTCTCGGTCATGTCTCCCACCCAAACAAAAAGTTTTATTGTCATTCTTCCATCATCCTCCTAGAGGAAATCACCTCTCTAATTTGAGAAAATTTGAAAGTATGACAGAAAAACCTAAGGGCAAAAGGGTGAATGAGGTGTTGATATCAACCTTAGGCTAGTAGGGGGAAGAGTTGATTCTGAAAAGTTTGTGAAATGAACTTGCGAAAAGCCAATGTAAAAGCTATTGAAGAGCAATATAATGATATTATCCTTGTGTATTTGAAACTAAATACACAAGACAATAGCTCTAGATTACTTTCCTTTTGTCTTTATTATCGGATATTTAGTTCATTCACAGATTTTTTTGGTACTAATCCTCTTCCCATTATAGCCTTAGGGTGCATTTGACGTCTCATTGACCAATTTGGCCTTAAGTTTTTTTAATGATGCTTCTGTATTTTCTTGAACTAGATAGAGATACTAAAAATGACAAAGAATATGGAGGATGACAGCCAAGGGTATCAATGGCCTTTCAACATCAACCTAAGGCCGCCTAAGAGTATGAGCGTACCTTTTAAAGGCCTCTAGAGAGAATGAACGTGTTTTCGAAGAGGAAAGTGACGATAGCAAAAGACGAAGAGGAAGATGATGATTTTGATACACGAAGAGGAAGAAAAAGCTGCAGACAAACGAAAATATTAAGTGAAAGTAAAAAACAAAGAGGAAGATGATTATTTTATATCACCCTTGATTGTAATAGGGATTATGACAAAGGCTGATAAATGTAATGTTAAAGTTTAATATACAATAGTGCATTTTATACATTTGTTTTCAAAATTTTTAATTATATTTTGCACATTTTATATTATCGTTATTATAATTCTTTTATATTTTTGTTGTTTAATTTTATTTTTTTAAAAAATAATTTTACAATTTAACACCGATTTTGATGATAACCAGTGTTGATGATCCATAACCTTTAACACTGGGTCGTCCAGGATAATCGTTGTTAATGTGCCGAGATCATTAAAAATGTCTATCATATTAATATCGGCAGAGAAATAGCAGAAAAGGGTCAAATAACCGGTGTTGAAGACCCAATTTGTGGTAGTGGTGGGTGAATAACATAATCTCATTTACAGTAACTCCATACTGATGACTAAATCTTATTTAATAATCACACTTTTTGAATATGGAACTACAGTAAATCACATTTCAATTATCTACTCACACTTTATTATAAATCGGAATCCAGTTGGCAAGGGTGATTTTGTCTATGTATTTTTGTTAAAATAACAAAGAAATCCTAAGAGGGGAGGGGTGAATTAGGTTTAAAACAAACTAAACAAAATCGAATTTTTTGTGTGTAAGTTTAAGTGTAAAGCATGTAAAAAAACAATTTAAGGCACAAAGCAATTTATAGTGGTTCAACTTTCCCTCCTTAAAGAAAGTTTAATCCACTTCCAAACTAAATGTTTGGTCCTAATATTCTCAAAAAGATTCTTAAAGGTGAATCTTAAATCTTACAAGTTATCCCAAGGACCTCCTAGTTTACTCAAACTATGGGTAATCCTTTAGATAATCCCCTTGCTTAGAACCTTTTCAGCCTCTTGAAAAGATCTAAAAATTTCCCTCTAACCCTTTTACAAGTAAGAAAGTAATGCTATAAAAATAACTAACTATTTTGATGAGGATCTTCTAGTCTAGCCTAATTTTGAAATGATTTTGAGAGCTTTTAACACTTGAGAGAATTGACAATTTCAGTAAGCTAAAATGGTATCTCTTGAGGGGACTTATAGGAGCAAGCAAGTTCCTTGGTTGGTAGGTAAGAAATCCAAATTTGAGTTCCAATAGCCTCCCGTGATTTGCCCTGCAACGTTCTAGCCTATGTCGCACGCAGCTCTCAACGTTCTAGCCTCCTTCAGCGCTCAACTGCGTGCATTTATTGCGCAGCTGTCGTGCTTTAGCTGCTAGCGAGCAGGCGCCCTGTGTGCGGCCAGGCCTGGGCACGCATGCCTTTTGCATGCACGACAAGGCTGGCCATGCCTTGGGCGTTTCTTCGTTTGCTTACTAATTTTACGTTTTTGCTTGTTTCTTTTGCCCGTTTCTTCGTATGATTTCTCATGAACGTTTTTCCTACAATTTCTTACTTAGGAAAACCATTAAATTAATTCTCATATTTGTTAATTCATTAATCAAATAAAAATTAAGATCAAAAGGTATAACAATTTTGATCTTTCATATTTGGATATATTGGTCTAACAATTTACTATTATAGTCAATGTTTTAATGTTTGCCTCTTGTTATTGGCTGTGTGATTTTTTATTCCAATCACACATAAATGGGGTGTTTCGTAGTTTTCAAAAACTGATGAGGCCATAATTAGCTTAATTAACCCAAAGGATGGATCCCCACAACAGGAGTTAAAATTCCAGATCTCTAGTTCAAAGGCCCAGCTCGATCCAAATCACTGAACTCTTCGAGGGAGGTGATTCCAAGCTAGGCCATACTTAGAGGCGATAAGTTTCTTGAAGCCCGTTGACTTCAAAAGGCCATCCCTACACATCCACCAGCTCATGCTCCATCAAAACTGGGCCGACCCATCAGCATCCAAGCTACACAAGTCGACCCAACACTTTTCTCGCACTTAGGCCGCAACTCAAAGGACCACAACCGCAAGCTTCCAGCCCACGATCGCAGCCCGCGCCGCCCGAAGCTTCATGGACCCGTGTGCACATCCCAGGCCCAATCTGCAGGCTTCCCTTGTGGATTGCACAATTCCAGAGTCAGAGAAGAAATTGGTTTGCATGTTACTTATTTCCTTTTCCAATAATAATTCTAGTTTAAATTAAGTTACCTAATTTGGTTCCAACTTAATTTAATCTAGTAGTTTCCCTTTTTCATTCTAGTTTCCTTTTCTTTTTCAACTTGAATTTGGATCTACTTCTAGTTACCAAATTCAAGTTTTCCTCTCCCAATAATAATAGGAATTTCAAGTACCCCTTTAAAGTTACAACCGAAATATCCTTTCCTTGATTTCATGCTCTTTTTGAATTCAAGTTGTAATAAGGAACTAACTCTGGTTAGTTTTCAATTAGTTTTAGATTCCTTTTGTAACTCCTTGAGTTCTAGAATTCGCACCTCTCACCTATAAATAGGGGGTTCGAATACTGAGTTCTGGGAGAGTTAATGAATTGAGTTATATGTATATTCTTACTTTAATTCTCCGTTTTTTTTATTATTGAGCTTGTTAATATTTTGTATGATTTTTTTAGGCATGTTCCAAATTTAGAAGTTTTATAGGTTATTGCTGTGTCTATAATCCTGTTATTCACCCTCTTAAAATCAATCTAGTTAGGATTAAAAGTAGATAGTCTCGCCTACGCAAGAGGGTTATTTTTCAAGTTCAAAGAGAGTAATTGTGATCTTTTTTTTAAAATTTTCGAGTTAGAATAAAATTTTTTTTTCACTTTTTTTAAATTTTTTAATGAAAAATGACCATTTTACACCTGACTAAATCTCACTGTTAGTGAGTTAACGGACTAGTTTGACAGAGTGGTACTTTTTGAGCAAAAATAAAAGTTGAGTGTCATAAAAAGAGCATTTTTAGTAAAATGTCATTTTTTGCAAAACACCCATAGTTAAGTGATGTGTTTTGCAATTCACTCTTTAAAAACTTACACATATATTAACTTCCTTACTCAACCTATATGATTTTTTTACCTTAATATTCATTTTGGGGGAAAAAATTACCAAAATAAGCAAAAAAAATTTGAAATTCCCAAACTATTGAAAACGAATTTGGGGGATTCGTTTTCAGTTGAAAACGAATCTCCCAACTTCGTTTTCAACCGAACAAACCAAAAAAAAAAAAAGAAAAATTCTTTTGAAAACGAATTCACGGAATTCGTTTTCAATTGAAAACGAATTCCGTGAATTCGTTTTCAATTGATCAAAAGGAATTATTTTTTTTTTTTTGCTTTAATAAACGCATTCCATAATTAATTTTTTCCTTTTTTGTTTTTTATTAATTTCATTAAGAAACTAATTCCACTACAATGGTTTTTAAAATGAATAAAAATAATTATATGTAAACGAATTTTTTAAAAATTAAATAATTATTTTAATGGAATCGAACCGCCGTAAATAGTTTTTGAGTTGTTATAAAAAATAAAAAAAAAGGCAAAACATAATTATATAATTGAAATTTTAATTTGCAATTCAATAAAATTTTAGAAGAAGTAATTTACGGCATTTTTTGAAATACATAAAATCTTCGTATAAATGAATTTGGGAAATTTATTTATATGTAAAAATTTAGTCACACAGTAATCATTCATGTTTTGACATGAATAAACTGAGAAGTGGCTTTGTCTCTGAAAAGTTTTTACTTTTTAACCTAACATTAATCATTCTAGCTAGAAAGCTAACAAATTATAAGTGAATTCTCTAACAAGAGTACGACCTAAATCGCCAATCCTAAGAAATACGTCATGATACCATACGAAAATCTATAACAAATTTAACACACTATAAACGATTCGGCAACCAAGACACAGCCCGATTGCTACCCATACAGAGCAGGTTGGCCGAAAATACAATTTGCCTTTGCTTGGAGGAGGGATCGAATCCCCGGACAATCGAATTCCTCATTTCTCTGTTTGACTCTTTTTTCCTTTTGGTATACATGTTCATTATTAAGCATATTTTTGGTTCTGCATATCCAGGTTGTAGTTTGAAGAATGAAAACTATAGATTTAGCAGAAAACTCCAATGTCAACTTCATCAAGAGTTCAGTTTCCAGATGTTCGATTCAGTTCTAAAGTAACTCCTACAAAGGTATTGTAATTTGTAAGAGATCATCTGCAACACCCTCAAATGGTGGTGTCAGTTTGGAAAACATATCCAGCCTCAGCGAAATGGGATTTCACAAGCGACAGAGCCTTGTAACGATGAGAAATCTTGTTCTTCTCTTCCTTTGCCATTTCAGCATAACTGCAGCAAGAACATTTCATTCGATTATCTTGTTTATTAAATGAGTTTAGGGGCTGGGAGAGAGAAAGAAGTTGAGGCGCTAGTCAACGCATAAATATGGCAAAAATTAAAATATTGTAAAAATTAGAAGAGAAAAATTGAGTCTCCAAACTTTGAGTGACCCGTCATACGTCACAACTGTTTGAGCATTGATATATTAATCTCCAAATGATGCATCAATATCACATTTTATCGACTATAGACAAATTGCTTGAAATAATTGAATCAATTGAGTAGTTGTCTTAAATTGAAATAACAGAAACACTATTTTCCTCAAGTTATAAATGAAAATTATACATCAATCTGTTCAACTCTCCAAAGAATTGGTCAAATGCAGAGCCATCAAGCGTTCAAGAACAAGCCCTGAGTGGGGATTCTTCACCATCAACATCTCGAACAAGAGTAGGAGGACGCCACAGATCAGCGGAAATGGCGATAGACTGGCGTATACATACAGCTCTCGGCATACTTCACAAGATCTTTCGGGCGAGGCAGGCGTGTAGCTAGACCTGAAAAACCATTAACAAGATGATGATGATGATGCAAGTGTTAGTTCAACCAATGAAACAGGGAAATCCAAGCTTTCAAGGGACTCACTCACCTAGTTCATATGCCTTTGCTGCTACATTAGCTGCAATGTGTGCTGATATTTTTCGGATGCAAGTGAAGGGTGGATAGATGAGTCCCTTCTCATAGTTTTCGTCCGTGACTTGAGATGCCAAAGCTTCCGCTGTTGTTGCACAAAGCGGACAACAAGCCGACGCCAGATATCAGTAGCGAAACATTCATCTAAATCCTTAAACTAGATTTAAAACTACAATGTGATCCCAAGTCTGGCTGTGGTTTATGGTTCTCTTTTATCAGTGATTTTAGCTCTGTAAAAACTGCAGAGATGCCTGAAGTTTGGTTTATGGTCTTTTTATGAGGTGGAAACACGGTATGAATTCAACCTTTAGTGCCTAGATTTATTTTTCTACTCACTCCTATGCCTGAAAGTTCCTAATGCAGCAAAAATGAGACCCCTAATCACATGTTCAAGTATGAATTTTGAGTATTTGGATACTTACAAGCTGCCAACAGCATGTCATCGTGCACGCGAATCGTCCCGGACATAATCAGGCCTAATCCTAAACCTGGGAAAATGTATGCATTGTTCGCCTGCAGAAACTTAAGAGCATCAGAAACAGGTTTCAAAATGTTTTCAATGTGAAATGATCATCTTTTGTGGCGCGAGCACTCACCTGGCCTGGTGAAAAAACTTTTCCATTGTATTCCACTGGATCAAATGGGCTTCCACTGCAATAGATTGCTCGTCCCTGAAGACGCAAAATAGCGCTAGAACATTTCAAATACTGCAAATATCACGGTCCTCCCTGTATGAAGTGAATGAACAATAAGTAGTGCCAACATGATTAAAAAAAGTAAAACACATCTGAGTGTTACCTCTCCAGCACCCAAGACTAAGAAAGTATGGTCAGCTAGAGTTCCTCCCAGTACTTTTTGAGCAGCAACAAGTCCAGCTAAAACTACAGATGCAGTACCCTGTACAAAAGAGGCAGCTAAGAAATCCCAAAAGCAAGTATAAAATTTTTCACCGGAATAACTGTCCACATAACTTACCTGTATATCATCGTTAAATACAAGGTGAGTTGTTCCATATTTCGCGAGCAGCGTAAATGCATTATGATTTGCAAAATCTTCAAACTGGACAATTATACCAATTCTCAGGAAAAACTTGGAAGAGCACGAACTTTGATATCATACAACGACAGAGTAAAATATAGAAGGATGATGGTTTTTTTAAAAAACATTATGCTAGCCTCAGTTTACCTGTACAAGGATTTTCTCCCCATAGTTCTGCTTGACTGCAGTCATGAATTCATCCAAAAGCTCCTCGTATTCCTGTAAACAAAAATGGAAAGCATCTAAAGCTAACAGAGACAAAGTTTGACAGAGACAAATATTTTAAGCTCTTCAATTAATACCAAAAGGTTAACAAGAAATCACTAAACCTGCCCAGTTGCCCTCTTCTGCCGAAGTCCAATGTAAAACTCATCATCTAGTAACTTCTGATTGTTTGTGCCAACATCAATTGTAATAGGTAGGCACTGCATAATACAAAGAGTTTCAGACTCTTACTTATAAGAGCATGACTATACTGATGATCCATCAAAGAAGGTTAGTCAAATTTGTGTTTTTGGCCGACCTCAAGCATGGGGGATTGCCAGATTACCTCATATTTATTGCAATGGTAGACATAATTAAAATTTTACAGCAAGAGACTTCTGAAATTGCAATGCATTAACAATTTTTGACTCAATTTACATGTATGTACAACTAATAAAAGCATTAGTAAAAATTTCTTAATTGTTAGCATAAACCTTGACAGTTTCACTTAACAATTTGTTGAACTGTTAATCAACCATAACACTGCAAAAATCCAACCAAAAACCAAAAAAAAAAAAGGGAAGGAGATAAAGAACTTCACACTGGGAACAACAATACTCACAACTGAAGGGCGAACTCCACCGAGGGATGTGTATAGAGAAAGCTTCCCAACCGGAATCCCCATTCCCTGAAATAAGTAATATTTTGGTCAAACACGTAAAAAAGTTATTTGTGGCGGCACATTGGAACAGTTGGGTGAACATACAAAGTGAGAGGTATTTTATTTTAAATTCCATGCCATATTTATGGCTGGCTTGACAATGCAAAAGACCAGGAAAACTTTACCTGGCATCCAAGATCCCCAAGCCCTAATATTCGCTCACCATCAGTCACAACAATAACTTGGATACTCCTCTCTGGCCAATTTTTCAGCACCTCACGAATTTTCCCCCTAAAAATCAGTACCATCCTAGTTACTTGTGTTGAAAAACAAAAACTTATAAAACCATTCACCTCACTTTGAGTGTAAAGGAAAAATAAAAAATAGAAAAATGAAAGGAAGCAGACAGTACTTTTCTTTTAAGCTAATGTAAAGACCCTGTGAACGTCTGAAGATGCTCCCATATTTCTGACAAGCCTCACCAACTGTTGGAGTATATACTACAGGTAAGAGTTCTTCAACGTTATCAATTAGAAGCTTATAGAATAGCCTCTCATTTCGTTCCTGCAAATTTGGGAAACAATTTACAAACAGATCCTCCACATCCAAACCACACAATACTAAGTAATCCGAACCAAAAACAGGAAGACAGACACAAAATAAAACTTTGAGAACTTAGGGTACCTTGTGTATACTTTGCGTTTGTCTTAGGGTTATGAACTTGTGCCAAACAACAACAAAATCTTAGGCTACCTTGTGCCACCCAAAAAAATGTGAAGAACAACAAATACAAAACAAATTATACACAAGTTCATAGCCCTAAGACAAACCTCAAGCAAATTCCAAGCAAAATGGCAGTGGATACGTCCCAAATTGAGCTGTTAAGGCCGGAATTTGGGTACCTTCCAGAAATCCCCAAAATCTAGGGTTACTTCTACACCCTCCTTCGTTTTCCGGTCAACTGTCCGTCGGTCCGGCGAGTTCGCGAGCGTCGGCGACGTGGATTGGGTTCGGCCGGAACGGGAAGGGGCGCGCCGGTCAGTTAGTCGTGGTCGGAGGGTGTGGGTCGCCGTTTGTGACCTTCAGCATTCGGTTGCTCTGTTTTTCTGCTGCTGGCAATTTTCACGCAGCATTTTATATGTTTTTTTTTTTTCATGGAAAACGAATTTCACACATATTCGTTTTCCATGTATTTAAAATTTTTTTTCTTTAAAAACGAATTCGTTGAATTCGTTTTCTAAGAAAACGAATTCACTGAATTCGTTTTCTTTTTTTAAAATCCAAAGAAAAAACGAATCTCGGAAATTTGTTTTCAGTAGAAAACGAATTTCCGAGATTCGTTTTTCGCCGTTTTTTTTTTTCAATTTTTTTTCCCTCCCGGATCTTACCGAAAACGAAGCTGCCAAATTCGTTTTTGCGGGAAAACGAATTTGGCATATTCGTTTTTTATAGATCCGGAAAAAAAAATTTTTTTGCTTATTTTTGTAATTTTGTGCTCCTATTTGATTATTGGCGGAAAAAATCCCAACCTATATGTGAGAAATTTTACACATATGTATGTATTTATTAATAATTCATTACAAAATTTTGAACATGTGTTTTAAGTAAAAAATAACCAAAAAAGTTGAACTTATATTAAAAATATTAAAGAGAAATATTTTTTTACCTAAATAGTACACATATTTATATATTAAATGATCAAAACATGGGAATAATTACACCAAAATAGGAGAAATTGAAGAAACGCTAATGAAAAACTCATATAAAGGGATATAATGCATACTTATCAATAGTTGAGTCGCCATAAATTATGTTACCGATATGATTATCTGAAGTGCAACATGTTCAAACGATAATTAAAAGGCTTGAATTATGAACAATCAATAATTGAGATAATTTTGGTACATTTATATACATTTGAGAGTCGATAATATTAAATTCATGGAGAATTTATTTTTAACCTCGTCACATAGTGGTCATAAATAAAAGGGTAAAATTTATTCGTACCCCTCCAATCCGTATGAAGTTAAACCACAGCCCTTTCGCATTAACAAATAAGGAACACATAATAGGGTATAAAATTTTCCCACGTATCAACGTTATAAATGATAATTAGAAATTACATACTTTTGTGAACTGGTATAAAAGAAGATTATTGCTTTCAAATTATATTTTCATAAATCTCAATAAGTTAATTTCATAAATCCAACACTTATATATACTAATGTAGTAAATGAAATATTAGATTATGCAGTTACAACTGATCTTCATTTAGATTCGTTGATATTAGATTATTTCACTTTAAATTTTTAATTATAAACTGAACATAATTTTTGAAAGAGGAAAGACTCGTTACAATTTTTGACTTTAAGGGCATTGATTTCAAATTGGACATGTTTAGTGAAGGACTAAACATTTATGTTACAAATGGTGGTCTACATACACTTTGTAAAACATCTTAGGGTGAAATCGACAATGTCTAGAACGTGGCTGTGACATCCACCCTAAACTATTTTAGATTATTTGTTAATTGTCACTAATCTCATGGAATAAAAGGAACTCAGCTAGTGTTATAAAAAAATCGCTGATTCGTTCTTTTAAAGGAATTCCATGTGGTTTATGTGAATAAAATCACACAGTCGAATTCAGTTACAGTTAAGCTGGAACTTATTTATCTAACATTAAACTGTTACCTCGACATTTAAAGTAACTGTTTGATGACAACAGAAAATAAGCAAAAATGATTTTTTTTTTTTTTGGCATTTCCTGCATTATATGTATCCTAAATATATCTGACCAAACAAAAAAAGTTTATTAATCCTTCTAAATTCATAGTGTTTATTTTAGGTTATGGTTAGAGGACACTGAAATATAATCATATTGTACATACAACTATGGGGTTATATTTACAAATAGAAAAAATACAATAGTAGTCCACAATCTTTATCCCTGTTTCAAATATAGTCTAGAATCTTTAATATGTATCAAATATAGTCCACATGGTATCAATTTTATTTTAATTTCAGTCCCAAAGACGAAAATTGGACCAAATTAACGGTCAACGAATTTGACCATAAGTTAAAGGCGGTTTTGACCACCTAAAACCACTCCCAAATGTAGTCCATATTAAAGATTGCGGACTACATTTGAAATAGAGGTAAAGATTGTGGACTACTATTACATTTTTTCCAAAATTGTTGGGTATGAAATTCTCAGAATTATGAGAATGGGAATTTAGAATATGAGAAATTGTTGGAATTAAATAGCTTCTCGTTTCCGATAATTTTCCATTTTAAAACTTATGCCATTATTTTCTTTTTCTTCCTTTTCTGTTTCAATTTTTCTCTATTCATCCCCGTAATTTGCACTTTCTTTTTTATATTTGTCATCCTTTTTTTTTTTTTTTTTCTCACCATACTCTAATCTATTTCTTTATTTCTATACTTTATTTTATATTTTTCTTAAACATTCTGTCACCTTAATTTCTCTCTCTATCTCTGTTATTCAGATACAAATTTTTGAGTTAATTAAGTAAATTTAAAAATAAATAAATAATTTTCAAAAAAGAGAGGATTTTGTATTTAAAAATCTTTTATGTTTATTTCAAAAATCACTTGAAATTGACATGTATTTAAAAGGTCCCATATGGTGCAATGTTTTGTTGGAAAATATACAGTTACAAAATTTATGTTTGATTTCGTAATACTTTGATTTTGTTTTTCTTTTGAATTTGACATTTTTCTTGGTTATATTTGAAGTTATTGATAGTTTTAGTCACTTTCACTTATTAAAGAAGATTTTCAGGTAGTTTGGGCACTTTATATAAAACTTTACAAGTTTGAGTCTAATTTTCCATTAGAATGATCTACTTTGATCAATGTACAACTTATTATGAATGTTATGGTACAACAACTAAAACAACTAATTTGACACTATTTATTCCCTTTATATCCGTATTTATTAAGTATGAGATAATTGTGAACCACACATGATTATATTAGTAAGGGTATGAGGAGTAAAAAATTTAAAAGTTGACTCTTAACTATTGGAACAAAAAATAATTTTCAAAGTGTACTCTTTTGATGGAACATATAGAGTAATTAACTTTTAAAAATGTATATTGGAGATTAATATAATACAATTGTAACATAATTTGTTGTGACTTGGAAAGCTCCTACAGTAAGTAAAAGGAATGAAAATTGTCAATATCTTCAAAAGTAAGACAAATGTGTTATTCTTAAATAATTTCGAAAAATATAATATTAGTCCACAATCTTTATCCCTGTTTCAAGTGTAGTCAACAATCTTTAATATGAACTACATTTGGGGGTGGTTTTAGGAGGTCAAACCCACCTTTGATTGATGGTCCAATTCGTTGACTATTAATTTGGTTCGATTTTCGTCTTTGGGACTGAAATTGAAGCAAAACGGACACAATGTGGACTACATTTATATTAAAGATTGTTGACTATATTTGAAACAAGGGTAAAGATTGTGGACTAATATTGCATTTTTTCCATTTTTAAATATATAAGACATTTATAAACTGTGCTTTAATACAAAAACATTTATTGAGAATTTATAATAATAGTCCACAATCTTTACATATGTTTCAAATGTAGTGCACAATTTTTAATAACTATCAAATGTAGTCCACAATATATATATATTTTTTTCAATTTCAGTCCAAAAAATGGAAAATTGACCACATTTAAGAGTCTCTGAATTTTGCCGTTAGTCAAAGTAGATTTGACTGAACTAAACCACCTCTGAAAAATGTAATAATAGTCTACAATCTTTACCAATATTTCAAATGTAGTCCACAATTTTTAATCACTATCAAATGTAATCCACAATGTATCCATTTTTACAATTGCAATCTAAAAAATGAAAATTTGACCACATATAACGGTCTCCGAATTTTGCCGTTAATCAAAGCGGGTTTGACCGAAGTACACCACCTCCATTCTTCCAAATCCGTTTCCTACTCATCCTTTCATCTTCCAAAAGTTGGGTAAATTTCGGACAAAAAAATAATAAGACATAAAATCCCTTTTCCCCATCACAAACCACCGCACGTCCTCCATCCCCAAACTCAGAGTATCTGAAACCGCCCGGGTAATTCTCAGCTCCGACCTCATCTCCTATTAGTCTGTGTACTCAAATTCGGAAGTGATCCCTGAAGTCCTTACCTGCGGCAACTCTTCAGCTTCCCACTAGTGAGTGCTCATTGGTTTATCCAATTAACCAAAAAAGCCCTCTTATAACCCCTAGCTGCCACCACACTTTTATGTATTCATTTCTCTTACCCCACATACTCCAGGAAGCGGTGATGCATAAAATGATCTGATTCAGCTTCGTATCGGCCCGTGAAACCCACCGACACAGCACCGGCGAGAGAGGTTGCGATTACTAATACTAATTAAAGGAGTTTCTTCCACAAGAATATGTTTTGTCAAAATTTTATAGGGAATCAACGGCAGACCGCATTCCTGCTGATTTTTTCAAAGTGTTCACTCGCTTTGACTAACGGCAAAAATTGGACAGCATTCAATGGGGTCAATTTTTTGTAATTACAATTGAGTTTAAAAAACCTCAATACATTGAGGGCTACATTTGATAGATATTAAATATTATGGAATACATTTGAGACATGTGGACTATTATTACATATTTTCCAAAATTTAATCATATTTTTCAAACACCCATCTTCTAAAAAATAATATATAAATATATATATATTATACACAAACCTGTTGCATATAGAGTTGCGGTAGGGTTCATACTAAATTTTACCATTCAGATGAGGGCATCCCAAGTCCAGCGACAAGTCCACAAACAAGTGAGTCCAGAGAAGCTGAGGAGGTTCGAGTTTTACACCGAGGTCCAACAATGCTTCAGGATCCAAGTCCATATCAAAGGGATCCACTTGTAGACATCATTGGGCCAATGACCAGAAGCAGAGCAAAGAAGGTTCAAGAGACACTCAACAACCTTGTACAAGCTTGCCAAAAAGATGCCCAAGTGATAGTAGAAGCCAACGCCTTGGAGAACAAAGACGGAAAGGTTCAAATTGCGACTCTCCTTACAATTCTTGAAGAAGAGGCGCAATTCCCCAATCCACAATGAAGAAGAAGGCTGTTTCTTGAAGTTCTTGAAGACGCCGGAAGGTTCTTGGACTTTAAAGAAACATTTCTTGAAGTTCTTGGTTTTTCCTAAAATTCTTGAATTTCATATTTTGCAGAATCTTGAAGAATCTTGAAAATCTTGATTCCGAAATGATTCCGGGAGGTTCCAGAAGATTCCGGAAGCTCCCTACACCATTCCATAATGCGCCATCAACAATTGGGCCGACCCAACTCATGGAGTCCATTCCACCTCATCAAAAGTAGGCCAGCCTAACAAAGAAGCCCACACGGCCAAGCCTAGTCCATTAGGGTTGGAAATTAAGGGTTAGGGTTTGGGGGAAAATAAGGGTTTGTGCATGTTCCCTATTTTGCCCTTAGTTTATTAGTTTCCAAAAAGGATTCCTTCTTGATCTCCTTTTTGGAGTAGGATTTTTATTCCTTTTCCTTCTTGTTTTTAAGTTGTAATTTTCGGCTGCCACTAAACTTTAAGGTGACCGAAATTTCCCTTTTCTTTTTCCATTACCCACTTCTTTCAGGTTTTGGTATTGTAAAGGAAATCAATCTCTTGATTGGTTTCCACTTCTAATTCTTTTCCTACTCTTTTAGGTAGACTTTTCGGCTGCTCCTTGCCTTATAAATAGGCAGCCAAAACTCAATAATAAAACAAGTATTCAGATCATAAAACTATTAGTTTTGAGTACTCTCCTTTATTGCTTTATGTATTTTGCATGATTGTAACTTATATATTGCATGAAACTTAGCTTAATTAGGTTAATTGCTCTACCTAATTAAATTCGCATGTTTCAACTCCTTCTTACTTGGTTCGAATTCTTAAGTAAATTAGCTTAGGTTAGTTTATTTTTGTTCTTTGAAATTCGGGTAAGTTAGAGCTTATACGAGCTACGCCACTTAATCGCACTTTCCTTGGCAACTTCATCCGCATGTGTACAACCGTCCACATCACATTCATAGATAAAATCACTCCACAAAACATTTCGTAAAACTTAAATATAAATAATGCCTCTTCACATTAGTTTAATCATTGTACCCCAATTATCTAATAAGTTAACATTATAGAATGAGATCACCTTCAAAAAAAATCCTACTAGTCCCTTCCATATTGGTTGCTTCATTACTTTTACCGCCAAAAAAATGAACCACCTTGTTCCCCGTGACTGTTTTTGGAGTGAAAATTTGCATTATAAATAGGTGGGTTTTAGGTTCAATACTCCATCCCCAGACACCATCTTCTATTTGTTTAGTTACAAACCCAGTTCATGCAATGGCTCCAACCAGGAACCGCCCAATGATTTTGCGTTCTTCTATCATTAAACTTACGATTAACCCATCATCCACCCAACGGAATCCCAATCCCACTATAGTCAGACCAAGAGCCATTGCAATCACCCCCCACGCCAATCTGGTTAACCACATAACATGGCACTCATCAACCATCAAGCTCAAATAAGGGATCTCATCCAACTTTGGGTTTTTACCGCTCTATGATTCCAAAATTTGGATTGAAGACTACGTTACTGTTGGACAGATACAACAGCCCCGTTGACACTGTTGAGAGAATTTAAAAGGTGGAGATGCACAGGGACCTATACAAAAACTTCGAGTACAACTCTCTCCCACGTACAAAGTGTGGGAAGATAGTTATGGTCATTCCTAGGGTTGACATGTCGATCCTCCGCCACAAGGGCGGCCAAATCCCCACGATGAACCTTTATCCATGTAAACTCACTAAGGTTGTGGAATTTTTTGACCTCACGGCTGATGATTAGTAACTTGGCAATCTATGCTTTTGACCAATGCATCAATTTTCCAGTAAAAAATCAACCAACCTGAGCAGTTTTATTTTTTCCTTTTGGGAAAATAGTATGTATTCCTATTTTGGATTAGCTGCTTAATGTACAATTCTTCCAACTTATGACTTAGTATTTCTAATCATAGTTGTCAAACTCGTACGATATGCAATATGTATCGTACGATACGAATCATGAATTAAGAAATTCGATATGTATCGCACATATGTATCGTAAATCATAGTGAATCGTTAATTTTTTGTAGTTTCGCACGATTCGATACATATCACGATACGTTTTAGAATCGCACGATTTTTTTCTCTTCTTCAAATTGACTCTGCAACTGCGTTGGATTTCTAATACAATGCCTTTGACTTGACTTTTTAGTGTTCAATCCACAAAAATAAAGAATTAAAGTCCAAAGAAAAGCCCAAAATTCTAAAGCAAAGTAAAAAGTTGTTGCACTCTCTCACGGTCCCACTCTCTTTCAGTTCCTCACTCCCACCCATGCTGGACAGAGACAAACAACATGAAGATGGAAGCTTGAATGTGAATTCATGAGCAATCAAAGCTTAAAACTTTGAACTTTGCATTGGGTTTTTTGTACTCAAACAGTCAAACTCCTTAGCCTTTATTTTAGCTGATTGCAAAGCAAAATAACAGCCAATAAGGTATTTTCCTTTCCTTTCTTTTCAATAATTTTTTTTTTACTTTTTATTAAATTTCAAATTTTTTGTTTATCAAATTCATTGTAGTGTCATATTAATGTAGTTTGAGGACTCTGATTTCATTCTTTTATACTTTACAACATTTTTAATTTTCAATATTCCTTTAGTGAGGGTTTACGGTTGGTTTTAAAAGTTGATATTGTGATCAAAATAAATAGTGATGTTGTCATGTTGGTATATCATTTTTTATTTGAAGTTAGTTACTTTGTTCACTAATTATTTTTGCTAATATAGATATATTGTACTGATATAGCAACATTAAAATACTACTTTGTTCTGAGCGTTCACATGTCCTATTTTGTTATGTTTTTATTACTTTTTGTAGCTTACAAGTTACTTACGGGTCTTCATTTGGAGTTTTTACTATTAGTTTGTTACTTCTTTTGTTTTTCCAAATGAAGATGCCTCCAAAAGGGAAAAGAAAGAAGGATTTAACATGGGATCACTGTACACAGGTTTATGAAACAATAAAGGGTAAGATTGATAACTCGAGACTACTATTAAAGTGTAATTACTGTGAGAAAGACTATTGGGGTGGAGTTTCTAGAATGAAGAATCACCCAGTTTGATCTAGAAAAGATGTTGTTCCATGTGAAAAGGCTCCAAAAGATGTGGCAAAAAGTTTTGAAAAATTTTGGAAGAAATAAAGGATAGTAAATCTATGGATAACGATCTTGTGAACTTAAGTTGCTTTGATGAGGAAAAGAATGACAATAGTGGCCTAGCAATAGCTTTTGGTAAAGGAAAATGACAAAAAAAAAAAAAACCACTATGAATTCATTCACTAAAGATAGAGTTCCACCTTGTATGGATATTTGCAGATTTTTCTATGGTCATGCCTTGCCATTCCATTTGGTAAAAGCCCTTTGTTTCACAAAATGATAAGTTTAACAATTGATTATGGAAAAGGGTTGAAGCTTCCCTCTTACATGAGTTGAGAGCTACTTTTCTTAAAGAAGTAGAAAATGTGAATCAAAATTTGGAGACATACAAATGAATGGAAACAAACAGGTTGCACTTTGATGTCCTATGGATGGACATATGGAAGAGGTAGATTAATTACAAATTTTCTTGTGAATAGCCCAAAAAGGACTGTCTTTCTTAAATCATTGGATACATCAGACATAAGTAAAGATGGTACAAACTTATTTGAAATGCTTAATTCTATTGTGGAAGAAGTTGGAGAAGAAAATGTGGTTCAAGTTGTGATAGATAGTGCCTCTGCTTATGTTGCCGCTGGAGACTTGTTAATGGCAAAAAGGAAAAAGTTGTTTTGGTCTCCTTGATAGATTTAATACTGAGTGATATTGGTGAATTGCCTATCTATAAAGACACATTAGAGAAAACAAAGGCAATAACCAAATATATCTATCATCATGCTTGGGTTCTTGATTTGATGAGAAAATATACTAAGGAAAGAGAATTGGCACGTCCAGGAGTTACAAGGTTTGCTACAGCTTTTCTTACTGTGAAGGCACTTTTCACACAAAAGTAATCCTTAAGAAAGATGTTTGCATCTGAAGATTGGAATTGAAGTACTTATGCGAAGAAAAAGGATGCCAAAATAATGAAGAACTAGTATTGGACAATTACAAGTTTTTGACAGCTATAAAATATTACTTGAAAAGGGGTTCTTCCTTTAGTAAAAGTTTTAAGATTAGTTGATGGTGATGCAAAACCTACAATGGGTTACATTTTTGAGGCAATAGAGAAAGCCAAAGAACAGATTGCAAAAAATTTTGCAAAAGTGAGGTCAAGGTACAATCAGATTTGGACCGTCATTGATACTCGTTGGGAACTATAACTCCATAGGCCTCTTCATGCTGCAGCTTGCTATCTCAATCCAAAGTAAGTATGTTATGATTAATTAATTAAGTTCAAATTTATTATTCTCATATTAATGTAAAAAGTTTCACTATATTTTGTATTTGTTTAGGTTTTACCATTCAAGTATTTTTAATGGAGGTCATGAAGTAAAATTAGGATTTTATAAGGCAATTGAGAAAATGTATCTAGATATTGGGTCTAGAATCAAAATTGATGAGCAAATGGAAAAATTTCATAAAGTTGAAGGTATGTTTGTTTTAGACACGACAGTAGTCACAAGAGAAAAAAAGCAGCCTGTTGAGTATTTATATGATTTTCTTGTCTTTATAAAATGTCCATTACTGTAAAGTTCATTTCCATTAGTTGGTTCTTCTTTTTCTTTTTTTCTAACAGCACTTTGGTCGAAAAGTTTTGGAAGCGGTTATCCAGAACTCCAAAATCTTGCTATAAGAGTGCTGAGCATTACATGTAGTGCTACAGGTTGTGAGGAGTATTTTTGATCATGTACGTTCCAAAAAAAAGAAATCACCTTGAACAACAAAGATTGAATGCTTTAGTATTTGTTAAGTATAACATTAATTTGGAGTTAAGGCAAAAGAGAAGGCTACAAAATGATGAAATATATCATCCTATCTGTCTTTCTGATAGGAATTTGATGACGAGTGGATTACTAAAAAAGAAGATGAATGTCTTCCTGAAGATAACTCTTGGATGGACATTCATAAATGCTTTTCAGAGAGTACAGAAAATAGCAAGAAGAGAAAGAGAGGTAAAGTTATTATTATTTTTCAGTTATTTTTTTTATTGTTAACTTACTTGCATATTTGGGTGTTCCAAATGTTCTAGAAACTTACAGCATGATAGGAAAAATAAGAAAAACGGGGTGGTAATGGTGATTGATGAAGATGAAAATTACAAGAGGTTGAAGTGCTTGAAGATGAAAGAGTCAAAAATCTTGATGATGAAAAATTGATACTGGAAGCAGTCATAGATAAAGATGATAATTTTGACTTTGACTTGAATGATTTTTAGTTTCAAAACTTAGTGACTTCAAATCTTTAACTTTAGATTGTTTGCATTTTGCACTATAATTTTGAAACTGTGAAGGTAGATTGATGAAGTTATGAATGAGATGAAAGATGGATAGTTTTTTGGTGGTTCCTGATGTTGGATAGTGTAAACACATAACAATTTGGTTGAATAGATACCGAATAAATGGTTTTTGACAATTCATTCATGATGTTGGATAGTGCTAAACTTGAGCATTTGCTTGAACATCTTACAGAATAAATGATTTTCTTTTTGTTATATTGACATGTTGCCATAGCACTCTTTTACATTTTGTGTGGAAGTGTTGGCAACTTGCAAGCATGTTACTGAACTGTTGACTGTTGGTATGTTGCTGCGTACTGTTGGCTGTTGGCATGTTGATGCACGGCTGGTTGTTGGCATATTGTTGTAGTATAAAGAGTTTTTGCACATTTTTAACATTTTACAGGTGACAAATACTTTTAAATGAAAATTGTTCAAATTTGATCAAACAAAAATTATAGTACAAGTAAAACACAATCAAAGTTGCTACCATTACCATTTATATACACAGTGTCTTAAAAATTTTATTTTATGCTTATTTTTGTGTAATAAAAATTATATAATTATATAGTATGTCAGTATCTATAAAATTTATAATTTTATACTATATTCTTTTGTACAAACGTATCTTTCGATACGATACACGATCGATACGTGTATCGTAAAGTGACATTTAATTTTGATACACGATACGTATCGCGATTTGACAACTATGTTTCTAATATATAAGATTATCTTGTTATGTCTTCATATATGTGTAGACTACATACATTATATTTCATATTTCAAAATATTGTATCCAACGTAACATAATAGTACAACACTGAAACAAATTTGTAACCGAAATAACACAATACTAATTTACAAACGATACATACAAATTTCATAGATGCTATTGCATAATTCGTTAATGTTATGATTCAGTAATATAAATCTCATTTACTGTGTTACCAAAGTAACAACTTACACATCACGGCTCTTACTTAATATTCGTCAATGACACTTTCAAAATGGTTCTAAACATTTAGCTTTAGGGTACAGATAATTCACAAATGACATAATTTTTGGGTTAAACATTGCCCGCCATTGCAGTGTTTTGCACAATATTTATTTTTCCCTAAAACAATTGTAGAGATTGACTTTCCCTCACCGTAAACACACCTAATCCCCCTCCCCCCTTCCTAAGCAATTTTTTTTTCTAACGTTAATTGTATATATATACATAAAAATAAAATATTAAATTGTATTATTTTTTAAATCTTATTTAACTACATATATGGTTATAGAAACAACATTATTGTGTTACGATTATATAATATGTACATGTATTTAAGATATATACAAAATCACGTCACCATAGTCACATTCGGTTTCTATCACCTCTTTTATCCAATAGTTGTTCATTTTAAACGAAATTCACATCATCAATTTAAATTGGTCAATGTTATGATTTTGGAATTAAATTCACCTCAACATAATTGCGCAAATTACATAACTAGCAACCTAATTATAGGTAAACACGTTGCCATTATCACTTCTCTTAGTATTTATGATTAGATGTGGGGTTGGGCCACTAGTGTTTACTGTTACTCAGGTGACAGGGGAGATGGGAGTTGGTTGGGGTGGGGTTGGGGTTCTATCTTCAAACTGAAATTCAATCAACATTCATTCAGTCTGGTTTAACTGTCGGTCGCATTAAATGCAGCTGTGTGGGTGTGGGGTAGTGTCTATGAACTGATTTGAGTCTCCCCCAAGCAATACTTCTGTCTTTCAGCCGCATTAAATGCGAAGAATCATTACTTCCCATCATATTGACCCCCCACCCCTAACAACCAACACCAAATCTCTGTATCTTGCTCATGTCCCTTGCAATGTTTCAATTCAACATCAAATAATTCGAGTGCCAAATTTCATTGTTTGACTAATAATTCGCTTAATTTCGCTATTTAATTTCCATTCTTTAGGGACAGATTGCTATTATTCATTTTTTGTCTTGTTTTTATTACAGTTGGAGGGAAAATTTTTCATTTTTTCACATTGTACAATACACTGGTTTTGGTTTTCCCTCTTTGTAATCTTAAATAAATTTTCATTAAACTGTATGTCACTTCACTCAAAACAACACACTATTAACACTAATTCAGTACAACACACTAGTTTATTTACCCCTTCGTATATTGTTCAAACGAAACCCTAACATTAATACTTGACCCTAAAGTCCCTAACCGGTTTGAAAGTACTTCTATTTTCTCGCCTAATAAGTTGTTATGATATGATCTTCGATTTGAAATGATTACAATTATACAGACTGGCTGCATTAAATGCGCCAATTCGTGCATTATCGGCAACCACCATACTTACGTCTCTTCACCTACCTATCACTGCATTGTCCATACATCTAACAAGTCCTCCTTCGCCTCAACCACCATGCTACAAAATTTTTTCCTACAAATTTGACTCACCGTGTTTGACTACTAACCGAGGATAAACTAGTTTTCATCCCTTTACCCACATTACCTTCAGTTGTCTGTTTCCCATGGCATCTGCACTGTATTAACAAATTTTTGACTCGGGCGATGTCGAAGTTGCTGTTGACGGTACCCCCCCCCCCTCCCCGGGAAGGTGACTGTACTGAGGTTTTTGAACTTTCTAATGATGATGATTCCGATTCTAACCATTTAGAGGAGGGGACCTATGACGACAAAGTACCGAAGGAGAATTGTGTTGTTAATGACTGATTGCTAAATTCTGAGGGGGAACGCATAGTCTATCAGGGAGAGGAAGAATATTTGGATCCGCAGGTGATGTGCGCTTGCACAATAAGTACAGTTCTGTTCTAACAAGCAAAGAGACTAGGGTTCAGCGTTGCTATTCGTACCAGTAAAAAGGATGACAAATTCTTGCAATGGATAACTATCTCCTGTCACCGCGGGAAGAAGGTTAAGTTCAAAACAAGTTCACGGCAAATTGGCTGCCTTGCCAGAACCAATGCTAAGAGGTTGCTCCCCCGTGGTTTCTGGTGGATAACTGGCATCGATTACACTCACAACCACGAACTCATTCCTCATATATATCCTGCCTTATCTCTAATCATATGAGAATCTCCAACTCTATCAAGAGGGAGCTGGTGGTAAACGATATCGCCGGAGTCTAAACTTCCAAAAGTGCAAGAGTGCTAGAGCTTAAAGAAGGTGGTCCGACAAAGATGGGTTGTACCACACAGGATTGTCTCAATTTCATTTACAAACAAAGGGCTTTAAAATTGGCCCCGGCGATGCTGAATCGATTAAGTCACATTCCTTAGAGATGTAAGCAAAGGATCATTCGTTCTTTCACGTTATGAACGTTACCGAGGATGGAAGGATTTTCAATGTTTTATGGTTACATTCTCGAGCAAGGATGGCATACCAGGACTTCCATCATGTTTGACACCACCTACTTGGTCAACAAATACAAAATTCCCTTTGCAGCAATTCCGGGGGTAAACCAGCACGGCAACTCCACTTTGCTCGGGTGTGCACTGATTTCGCAAGAGGATGCCACCACATTCAAGTACTCTTCTCAACCTGGCTTTGGGATATGGGAGATCTGCATCCAACTAGGATTTTGACGGATCAGTGTGAAAGCCTAACCAAGGCAGTCAGAGAAGTCATGCTAAGTACGGTACAAAGGTTTTGTTTGTGGCATATCAATTCTAAATTTTTGGCCAAATTCAAGGGCTATGGGAAGGGAGCTGCTATCCATTACCGATTTTAAGTGGGTTATGTACCAAAGCCACTCCATCGATCAATTTGAACGTAAATGGGATAGGTTCATACATAGGTTTGGTCTTCATGATAACTTATGGCTTAAAGGCTTTTATTCAATACACCAAAACTGGGCCCTGGCTTTTTTGAATCACTTGTTTTGGGCAGGTATAGTTTCAACTCAAAGGAGCTAGGGTATGCATGCATTCTTCAATAATTACGTACGTCCTACCACCACCCTTACTCAGTTTATTTCCCAGTATGATTGGGCTTATTCCAAAAGAAATTATAGTGAGTTATGTTTGGATTTCAAAGATAAGAACAAAGTCCCTGCTTGCATCTCAAAATTCTAGTGGGAGAAACAGTACCACAAGTGTACATGGCAGCTGCTTTCGGTTGGGTGCAGGACCAGATCTGCACAATGATGAAATGAAATATTTCCTCACAGACTTGGGAAGAAACGATTGAATTGTCTGCAATTCTTGGTAGAGAAAGAATTAAGGTCCTCCAATCAGTGTACTGTAAAGATAATCCCCACTTTGAGGTTACCTTTTATGTGGAGTACATCTAATCTGGACAGTATCTAAGCTGCACTTGCAAGAATATGGAGTTTGAGGGCACACCCTGCAGTCTTATATTCAAGGTTCTATCATTCAAAAACGTCTCCTTGATTCATGAAAGATATCTTCTTCCTAGGTGGAGAAAGGACATCCCCCGCCGTTACTCTAAAATCCTTGATTGCAAAGGTATACCAAGCATGACTGATGAGTACCAGAAATATAAAGCTCTTCAGGACATTTTCTAGGCTTGTACTGACCTTGCATTTGCTGATCATGTAAAAACTGAGTTGGTTCATGTAACTTTGATTTGCTTGCAGTAGGACCTCTCTAACTAGATATATCAAATGGCAGTGTCTGTGAGAGTTATTCCTTAATCTAACAATGCTGGAACTCCAATTTTGGATCCAATTGTTAAAGTCGGTCGTGGTTGACCACGCGAGATTGCCAATAGTGCCAGAGTCTCAAAACGTGATACTACCTCCAAGGTCCGTCATGCAGCTCATACTCAAGGGGTGATGCAAGTTTGTATGGGGCAAAAAAAAAAGGAAAGTCAAAGAAACAAGTAAGCTTCCCTTTAATTACTTCAATTATTTTCATTAACGTTCCTCATTATGTTATCTGTATCGTATCTCCCAGTTTCATATTAGTGTTGCCCACAAATGAGGCTCGTGAACACTAATTTTTTCAGCATGCAGAGCAAATTCCAGACCTTAACGCTTAGGGGGAATAGGTGCATGTCAGTCATAGCAGGTGTTTTGGTTGCCTATCTAAATCATCTACTATTTCATGTCTTTAGTTATGTTATGGATTCCTGTTTAATGGATGTGCTCTATTTGTGTTTTGGTCATACTGTTTTCTGAATGAGGTTGTACCATTTCGCTTTGGCACATTAACTTTTGAACATTACTTAGATTCGGTACCATTCCTTTCTTTTGGTTGTACTGTTTAATAGTAACATCGTATTGTTTTTCTAGATCTTGAAGTTAATTCATCCTTTCTACCACTTTTTCTATGTAATTAATTGCATATCACTGTTGATGGTTTATCGTTGTGGTGCATTGTTATTCAACAAACTATAACAAATTGTGGTTGTTTGGGAGAATGCTAACTTTATTCTTGTATTTCAAACAGTTTATCTCTTTTTCTTCTGTGATAGTTTAGCATCCACCATATATAAAATAAATTAAAACCTAACATTAATTAATTTCTACTCCCAATATCTTTATCAACATATCAGACTTTCGTCATTCGTTCTTAATCGTAACACACTTTAATGGGTCCCTGGCTGCATTTTCTCCATATTGTTGATCATTTTTTTCGCCCAGTGGATTTGCTTTTCATGTACTACGTCTCCTTCATGTTAAGTAACGTCATTGAATCATGAGACCAAGGTTGTTAAACTCGGATATTGACTTAAACTCGTTTGAGGTCTGGAATCGGAATCGTAGACTCGGAACTAGACTCGAAAAATAGGTTTAAAGTGTATAATTAATTCTAGTAGTTTTCTCAATCATAATACATACACAAATTCAACTATACTTGTAGCATAAAACTTAAATATAATAAATAAAAACCACATTAAAGTGTCAAATTATCAATTGTGAAATAAAAAAATATCCCCAACAAAGAATAATCTCAAATCTCAATACATGTTATAGAGATTAAAAAAAAAATTAACCCTAGAAAAGAAGTGAAAATTAAAAGTTAAGAAAAATATAATTTGTCGAGATTTGAGCAATGGAGAGAAATTAGTAGTTTTAAAAAAATCACAACTTTTATGGAATACAAATGTGATGGATACTTAAAGAGAAAATGAATAAGTAATAAAAACTGAAATATTTATATATATAATTTCAGTTCTTGATAAAATAACATGGGTACATGTGGTCTAGTGGTATGTTTGATGTGCAGCAAAAGTAATTTACTTCTATGGGTGCAAGGTTCGAACCTTGCTCATGCCATTTTTTTTTCCCTTCCTTCTTTGCCAGATTTGCCAAATCCCACATCGAGTTTGAGAGAAAGCTTGGTGATGAAGCTCTATTATAAAAGGAAACAGAAGGATGAGTCTCCTTCACAAACGGGCTGGGCCAATAATGAATTAAAAAATAAATTCAATGGCCTAATAGCTCAAATATAATAATTTTTTTGGACTCGCCCTAAACTCGTGAACTTGGACGAGTTTACCGAGTTCAACGAGTCTAGGGCGAGTCCAATCTAGTTTGAAATTTTAACCGAGTCTGACTCGATTTAGGAAGGTGGACTTGTAGACTCGACCGAGTCTACGAGTTTACGACCGAGTTTGATAACCATGCATGAGACCAAAATTCAACACGTTTTTTTTGCTTCTTTCATGGGCCCAATATACTACAAATCTATTTTTCTGTTGTTTTTTCCGCCGTTGGGCCTCCCTTCAAAAATCATGTGGGCCTCCTTACCCCCGTCAATTTATGGGCCATAAACTATAAATCAATAAGTACTTTTTGCCACCTTGGGCCACATTTCAAAAATTCATCTGGGCCTCCGGCCCGGTCCCCCACCCCTTCCTCCTCCTTCAGCTTTGTGGCCAGCTAAGAACATGAATGGTCTTGTCCTTTCCAGACCCAACCACTCAATTTCAAACTCCCATTATACTTTCATTACGTTCATCTCCCGCATTCAATTGTACTTTCAAGATGATACTTCGGGGACTTGGGCGACAAATATATTCTACCTTCGATAATTCTCGATCTTATTTTACTTCATTACAATACCATTTAAGGTTACGTATTATCCTAGATTCAATAAGATTGTAGACTCCATTGTATCAATGAAACTTCATTCAGGTTCTCATCGGAGATTCTAAACATCGATTCTGCATTCAAACTATCTCCCATAGCCAAGGTCCTCCACAATGGGTTATCGATTTTTTTGGCATACACCACCATATATCATTTTGTTTATTGCCTCCCAAAAAATATTAACTTCAACTCTTTTCACATCAATACATTTTAAAATTATATATATCTTTCAGTTTAAATAGATTTGTGTTTTCGAGTAACTATATTTTGAAGTTGAACTCAAGTTTTGGATATTATTTTGAAAAAAAATAACACCCTACACTGTTGATTATATGTTTGCTTTGTCTTGTTCAACATTGAAGTATATATTATGCCAATTCTTTATGTTGTATTGTTTGACTCTTAATAGTGTGTTGTTTTGTTACCTTTAGTGTGTTGTACTATATAAACATTATAGCTGCTATATTTCCACTAAAGTTCAACCAAAATTACCCTTCTCATCCAAAATTTACAAATCTTCTCTCAATTATATGTTTTTTGCAATGACCATTACCTTCATCTTTCCTATGTTCAACCATATCTCAAAATTTCTTATTGCCCATCACATATCTGAGGCCTTTCTATTCCATACACTATTACCTCTGTTTCAAAATCTCATTCCAAATTCACTATAATGGGTAACCCACAGCAGCGACATTACAATCACCCGTTCCATGAGTCTCTGTAACTACAAATTTCCCCTCCTCCACATCGCCGTGAATATAAAGTTGTCGGGGACATGCCACCATGTCCCTTGTCGCGCCAGTAACACAAACCCACCTTCTAAATAAAACATCATAACTATTCCAACACCCTGCCTCTGATTACTTAGGTCGGGGATTTTCAATGAGGATCACTTATTCAGTCCTTGGAAGAAGATAAACAGAATGGAAAAGCACATTTATATATTGATAAATTGAAATGCATGAACAGGTAAAAGAGCGAGTCTCAACACGCTCTGCTTCTTTGACTCCTATGTGGAATCCCACTATGAAGGTTAAAATTGTCAATTCATACAGTGGGTCCAAATGAACAGTGCCTCGGGAACTCTCGGCGCCTTCAGCAGTCGGTCCATAATCTATTTCCTATAAAACACCCCCTTAATTTGCTTTTGAACAATAACGGATCACCTCAAGTCCAATAAATATGAGGAGATCCACTATATGACACTTCTTTTCTTACCATCAATTTGAGAAATTTTTAGTCATTTTCATACCAAAATTAGCCCACTCACCCAAACACGAGGCCAAGAATATAAAAATATGAAAGATATTTGCATCTCTTGTAAAAGCATCAGCTGAATCTCTTGATCTTAATGTAAGAAAAGGAGAAAATATACCAAACATCGCAACAAGGAGAATAAGCAAACCAAAGATAGTTGAAATTGACTATTTTTAACTCATCTCAACCATGTTCGTTATCATGTTTTAAAAGATGATTTTTGAAAACATGCTTTTGGAAAAGAGTTTTTTTAATGTAAAAATAATATTGGAAATATAAAAGGTGTAGTTGAACAGCAGAAATATATATTGAGAACGATGAGATATTAATATAATATACAAATATTCAAAAACATATTTTTGAACATACTAATTAACAAACAGGTCTAAGTGATACCATTATCCACTGATTGTTTCAATAAGCTTTGTAACTGCAAGAATGTGCTATTGCACATGGGCATGTGGCACTTAATTGATTTGGATTCAAATGCCAAAAGAGGATGCAATTTAAGTTTGAAAGAAAATAGCTTGGTTAAATAGAATCAATAACCGTTTCTCATCTTAACTTGTATCTTGTGTGAATCTTGTAATCAATGATTTTAATGGTCTTTTGGATGAAGAAGACTGAATAAACCATAGTCATTTGTCAAGAATGCTAAACAAGAAATGGAGGATAAGCCATAAACTTCTTTCATTCAACTTGTTGGAACACATCAGGGCCTCACCTATTTATTTAAAATTATAATTTAACAGTTTTTCTACTTCAAAGAGGAGACTCCCTCTTGACGATTTGGGGTTCGGGTTTAGGTTTAGCGTTTTGTGCACACAATATAAAGAGTAGGAGGGGAGGTCTAAAAACTATGTATTGCAGCAATGTACCTATTGATCAACTACTGATTAAAGTTTCTGTGGTGTGTACTTGAAAGAGTTTCATCTAATTATTAGCTAATAAACTTGAAAGATATTTATTACTGATGAACTAGAGATTAAGCAATGCAGAACTATGAAATGATAAGAATAAAGTCTTTACTTTATATGACTGAACTTCTTATCGTTTCTTCCAAATTGATCAGTTCAGTGATTAAGAGAATATGCAGAATTCTTCTAGATCCCAAGTTGAAACAACAAGAATGGGGGGGCTGAAGATATGTAATCAGGCAACCCATTAAAGCCATTCCAAAAACACCTGCAAGATTCCTAAAATTTAGTGCTATGTACTAATATATTCATTCCACTAAAAACAGTTTAGTTTTACAAATGTACAACTTTTTATAAATGTCAATGTCCAATATATAAAATAGCTATTTGGCACAAAAAATATATTTGAAAATGGAATCTGAACGTAAGGAATAGCATCTTAATGAAAAGCCTAAATCAGATGAAGGCCTAAGATAATGTTTCAGGCTAAGATGCAAATTAGTATTAGTCATTTGAATGGAGAAGCAGATAAGAAGTTTCTCATTCTATTGTCATCGTGATCTTATCAAATGAGTATTGGAGACTTGATTAGTAGAAAGGAGTATTGGATGATTCATCTCTAAATAGTGTAAATCTTATCTTTTCTGCATCCTTATATATAGATATGTCCACCAAGAATACCAATTGCAAATTGCAAATTGCAATTCTCGTACTCCACAATGGCTAAAAATATTCCAATAATCTCCCCCTTACTTTGCTACACCAAATATTTCCTTCAATGTTAAAGAGGTATCATTTGAACAGAACTCAGCAACTGGTCCTCAAGGTATAAATAGTCAAATAATGCAAGAAGTTCACCAAGATCATAGAGTGATAAAAAGGTTTGCATTGACCACATTTTCTAAACATACGCAGCTTATAGCTAGAATTTTTTTTCTTTTATTTTATAGAAGAATCCAATTTTAGAAAAAAAATTATTCCATAAGGAGAGTCCAATTTTTATTATTTTTTCTTTTTTTCCCACTTCTCATAGCCTTACTAATATGCATGGTTCACAATTACATTTGGTTTCAGAGCCGGTTTCGATGGAAACCGATTAAACTAATGTTGCATTTCGCAAAACAATCTATGAAGTCTTGGGCCGCTATGAGTTCGGATCAATGCTACCATAAAAATGGTATTAATGGAGTTGCAGGCCTTACATGCCAATCTCACCCCTTATCCTTGAGTGGTTATTTTACAACCGTGACTCTTTACAATCTATCACTAGACCACCTGGTGAGGGCATCCCTAGTCAATCGACAAGTCCGTGAGCAAGTGAGTCCACTACTGAAAGTGAGGAAGTCCGGGTGCTGCACAGAAGCCCAACAATACTTCATGATCCAAGTCCATATTAAAGAGACCCACTTGTAAATATCACTGGGCCAATGACACGTAGCAGAACAAGGATATTGAGAGAAGATTTTGATAAGCTTGTCCAGACTTGTGCAAGAAAAGCCCAAGTGATTACTGAAAGCAAAACCCTGAAGAATAAAGCCGGGAAGGACAAAAGTGTCACTCTACTTACAATTCTTGAAGGAGCAGTGATTACAACCATTCCGAAATTAAGAAATAGGTTGTTTATTGAAGTTCTTGAAAACACCAAAAGGTTCTTGAACTTCAATGAGACATTTATTGAAGTTCTTGAAAATCTTGAATTTCACATTTTACAATATCTTGAAGAATCTTAAAAATCTTGAAATTTTTTATTTTCTGTGTTTCAAAAGATTTTGGAAGATTCCCGAAGGTTCCAAGAAGATTACGTTATCAAATCATGTACAATTAGGCCGAAACCCTAATCCTTTAGGGCTCCATGATTTCGGCCACTTAAACTAATTTCCTAGGTCCAATAGGTTTTAGGGAATTTGAGTATGGATAGGATTTGTGCATATTTCCTAATCCTACTTCTAAAGTAGTTACAAGTTTGTTAGTTTGTTAAAAGGTTGTTACAACTAAATTAGCTTGTTAGTTTCCAAGTAACATCTCTTCTTGATCTCCCACTTGGAATAGGATTTACAACTTATTTCCTTCTTGTTTCCACTTGTAAATTCGGCCACCCATTAACCTAGCAAGGTGACCGAATTCATGCTTTTTCCATTACCTAGTTCCTTTAGGTTTTGAATTTGTAAGGGAATCAATCTCTTGATTAGTTTCCACTTTCATTCCTTATCCTAGTTCTTTTAGGATAGAAATTCGGCTACCCCTATTCCCTATAAATAGTGCCCTAATTTCAATTAAGACACAATGAATTCAATTATAAAACTTATAGTTTGAATTCCTTCCTTTATTATTGAGCTTATGTATTTTAGCATGTTTGTGATTTATTACTAGGTTCGAAACTTATATAATTAGGTTATTTGCTCTACCTAAGTATATGTGTTTCAACTCTTCATCTTCTTTACTTGGTTTGAATAGCATGTTAAATTAGTTTAGGTTTAATTTATAGAGATTGCCAATCTCAAGGTAAGGAGTAAGAGATATACGAGCTACCACTGCTTAATCAGACTTTTCTTGTCAATTTTTCGCATGTGTACTTCGGTCCACATCAATTGGTATCAGAGTCTCGGCTGATTTCGTAGCAGGAGGGGGTTGGAGTAACACAACCAAATCAATCAGGTGTTTTCTTTTCCTTTTTCTTGAAATTTTCTTGTTTATGGGTAAGTTTTTACAATCAGCTCTTCTGAAAATTGAAATAATAGCTTAATTTCCACATTTAAAGAGAGAAACGAATTTATTGAACACATTAAAATTGGGATCACCTGGATAGACTGAAACAAAAACCCAAAATTTTGAAATTATATACCATTACGATATTAAATGCACATATATATGTGACGTATATCTCTATAAATAATTTTTTTTTTTTTTACCATTTGAAAAAGAGTAAAATGGCAAAAATCACCTCAAACTTTTTTCAATTGAAAATTAGTCATAGAATTTCCATTTTAGTAATTAACCCTCTAAACTAACAATTTCTTGAAGCAAAAAAATAATAAGAGGGAGGCATGGCAGTAAACGGACTTTGTATTTCTAGTGGTGATGCATCAGTAAAACAGCTCTCAAAATGTTGTTGGTTGATTACTATTGTTCTTTTTTTCAACTTTTAGACTCAAATCCTGCTTTAAACATATTTATTGTTAAAAATAAAAATGAAAAGATAAGAGGAATGGCTCCCATTAATTTGATAACCAAATTGACTTAAACAAACGAATGCCTTTTAAAATTTTTACCCATTTCTTTGGGATTTGTTTCCCTTAGGTGGGAGGGACAAGATTCTACCCCAATCTTCTCCCACGGACCAAAAAAAAAAAAAAAAAGGAAAAAAAAAAAAACTAGAAGTACAAAAGTAGAACTGCTCTCCAATATGGGAAAACCCCCCCTCCCAAAAAAAAAAAAAAGAAAAAAAAACAAAAAACACTTTTGTTCCTTTTGATACTAAATCGAATTACTGCAACCATTAACACAACCTTGCTACTAAAAACAAGATAGCATATGTTAGGTTAAAAAAGAACCCATCAGAATGGTGAAATATACAAATTAAAGAGTAAAAACAACTAAAGTAAAAGTAAAATATCTTCTCTGTTTGAGTTTAGTAAATTAAATCCAAATTGGGATAAGCTTGTTGAGACTGATGAATCTGATATTGCTTATGGTGGATTCTTGAAATAGAAAATTCCTAATACTAATAAAGAATAGTTGTTAGATACACATCTGCAGTTTGAAAAAATGCTCAGATAAATTACTCTACACTCAAAAAAGAAATTGAGCATAGTTTTATGAATATCAAAATTTTAAGAAAAATTATTAAATCAAGAGTTTTTGGTGAAAATAGACAGTAGTGCACAGGCCTGCTCAAAATGCAAAACCCGCCCCTACCCGACCCTAATGGGTAGGGTCAGAATAGCGACATGGCCCTAATGATAAGGCCCAGGTTGATTCGGTTCGGGTCAAATTCGATTCGGTCCTGGCCGCGACCCTAATTGACCTTTTTTTTTTTTTTTTCCCCTTCCTTTCTCTTTTTCTTTACCATGCACACAACAAAAAAAGAAAATTAAAAAATTTTTTATGCACCTCAATGCCCAACCAGAAACAAAAAAAAAACCTCCTCTCCCCCCCCCCCCCCCCCCCCCCCCCCAAACCCCCCCAACCTTTCAGTTCAAGTAATCCCCTAAAAAAACAAAAGAAAAATAAAAAAATTCTCGCAGGCCCTCTTTAAATCTAATTTTTCAAACTAATTTTTTTTTTAATTTAAATTAAAATTTAAACTTTTTAATTATGTTATTTGAGAAAATATAATTTCCATTATATTTTTAATATATTAAAATATAAATTTAGATGTTTATATATATATATATTAGATGATTACATAAATTATTTCTTAAAATAAAAATATTTTTATGAGACACCTTTTAAACTATTTTAAAATTTTATTTTAAATATTAAAAATATTTTTCCAACTGCATATTTGTACAAAAATTAAAGACATATTTTATAAAATATTTTTGAAAAATAATTTTATAAAAATATTTTTGAAATAATTGTTTAAATGAAATCGAAATGTTTTTAAAAAATAATTTTAAAAATATGTATACGTAAAATTTTAATTTTTGGAGTACAAATCAAACAAAATTTTCAAATAAAAAATGTTATTATTATTATTTTTATCCAACCTCTAAGTTATTAGTATTAAAAAAATTACTAAAAAATCTAGATTGAAAAAAACATTCAAGAAAGTGAAGAAGTTAATTAAAAAAATAATTAAAAGAAAGAAAATAAAAAACCAAAAGTAAAACTGGAAAACATGAAATAGAAAAGAAAAAACTAAAAATAAATAAAGAAAAGGGCTAGGCAGTAATTAAAAATAATTGAAAGAAGAAAAGAAAAAACATAGGCAAAACTTAAAAACCTGAAACATGAAAGAAAAAAAAAAAAAAAAAAGGGTTAGTTAGGGCCAAGGCTAACCGACCCGGACAAAACCCATGCTGGCCAGTAAGGGCCGAACCTAACCGACCCGTTAGGGTCTATTGAGGTCGGGCCAACTGGCTCGTCCCAACCCGCGGGTTAATTTGATCACCCCAGTAGTGCATCTAAAGAACTATTGGAAAAGGATGTTAAAAATATAGCATCTATACAAATTTTTGCAAGATGCGTGGCAAGTTATTCTTTATGTATTTTATTTTAAAATAGAACACATAAAAGTTGAATCAAATTCATTACCTCATTTCTTGCAAGTGAATCCCTACAAGGTTGATATAAGTTTTGCCAGATATTGGATAGCTATCAAGCAGAAGAAAAGTGCCTTTCTACTAACTTTAATTTGTGATTTTCAAAGTAATGAGAACACATTAAAGATGGCAACTAGTGGATACATTAAAACAAAACTCCAGATTTTTTACATTAAATACAATTAGGGTCCGTTTGGTTGAACGGAATTAGAATTGAATTGGAATTGAAATTATATAGAATTGAAATGTAGAATTGGAATTTCAAATCCATTTCAATTCCTTTGTTTGGTAAAAACATAGAATTTGCAAGAAATTGAATTGTGATTCCAATTTTTTTGTTTGAATGCTTAAAATTATATGTTCACCCGCCATACATAAAATTATATTATACAATTATTGGAATAAATATAAAATCCTACATAATTACGATAATAAAATATTAAAATATCATAATATTTTTAAAACTAATTGAATAACTTTTTTTTCCGCCCTCTTTAGATAATGTATTTTTGAATTTTATGCCAAAACTTTATGCTAATATTCATATCCTCGTAACTTTTTTTCCCCCATTATTTTTATCTGTTTCCTTTGGCTACTATATATGAATACAAATCATACATATATTGAACTTCATAACATTTAGTTAGAAAAACAAACTTAATAACATCATTAAGTAGTGGCATAATTGAAATACAAATTGACTAAGAATCTTGGTACAAATCTATCATTCAAAATTGTAACTTATCAACACCAAATCACTACTCAATATGCTTCAAAATTATAACTTATCAACACCAAATCACTACTCAATATGCTTCAAAATTATAACTTATCAACACCAAATCACTAATCAATATGCTTTAAAATCTAATGTTGCTTCAAATCATTGTATGCCATATTTATAGTAAATAAAATGAAATGCTTGAATGACAACCAAAAAACCAACAAAATTATTGAGTATTACACAAGTATATAAAAATTCAAATACGCCTATTGTTTTGGGTACGTCTATTTTGATAATCAACAAACATAGCTTGTGAAAGCGTATCCCTAAACCTTCCCCAGCCTTTGGTAGATTGCACAGTTGTAATCCGATTAATTTGTTCACCATGTGTATCACTTTGATTCTCTTCATCTTCATCATCATCATTAACACTTGCATCATCTAGATTTTGTTGTTAATGGAGCTCAGCATCAACTTCATCCAATAATGGATCATTTGGTTGTTCTAATCGAAGAAAATTATGAAGAATGACACATGCATTAATAATGTTTACATGTGTATCAACATCAAAAAAGGATGCATATCTCATAATTAATTGCCCATCGCTTCTTAAATAAGCCAAAAGCCATTTCAAAATCATTTCTCGCTGTTGAATGCTGAAGGTTGAATAACTCCTTAGAGGTTTGAGGGTTATTTCCCCCAGCAGACCACTCATTAAGATAATAGCGAACACCTCTATAAGGAGCTAGAAAACCAGGGCCATTTGTATAACCCGTATCCACAAGAAAGTATTTTCTTACAATATTAAATGTAATTTTTTTTTTTTTTACATCTTAAGGCGTCAAATATTAATAATAAAAGAAAAGAACAAAACAAATACAACATACCTCTAGGAATAATGAATGGATCATTCCTAACTAATGCATCTCTTAATACTTTACTATCTGTTGCAAATCCTTCTCATCCCGACAACACATAAGTAAATTTCAAGTCACAGGCACACACGGCCAAAACATTTGTTGACATCTCACCTTTTCTATTTCTATATCTTCCTTGATCTCTAAGTGGAACACTCTTTTAAATTTATATTAATATTAATATTTTGTTATTTATAAAGAGAAACAACATTTACCTGAAACCAATCCCATTTTTCATCTTCAAACCCTTCCATTTCTATTTCAGGTTGGATTACATAATGTCTCCCCATCCTTAAAATAGCATGCAAGCCTTTGTTGACATACCGACTGACAGTCTCCCCAGATCTTATAAAATCAAAACTAACTTTTCTGTTTGTCAAATTATAAGCAATGACATAAAGAAACATTGCAACTGCTTCTTCCACTGTGATATGTATTGAATCTATTAAGCCTCCTCGCTCTCTTAGATTCATACATAAAGCAGTGAAACAATGCTTACTGAGTCGGAGTTGTTCCTTACAAACTCTATCACTTCCATAGTAAAGTCTCCTCAGGTATATTTCCCATGCTATCTTAAAGTCAAGTCTAGGTTCTCTCACTATGTGTTTTTCATGCCACCAAAGAGCTATGGTGATAACATGATTTGCAACAATTACTTTTCTTTTCTTCGCTGCGGAATCTGGGTCTTCACTTTGACGCAATAGGAAATCCATATACTCTATAACTGAGATAATAAGAAATGTCAAATATTATAAAAGAACACATGTTTCAGCACAATCTAATTTTCAAGTAAATTTCACAATTAAATCGCAAGCTAACCTCTCTTTATGAGAGGGGACAACAATAGCATCACAAAGAAAAGCATGAAAATCAACTTCTATGAAAATCAATTTTCATATTGACAAATGAGATAGAGTCAATGAATGAAGCTCAAGCTGTGAGCTAGGATTGTTATAAAGTTGCTCTTGTTGTATTTTGCCATATGAAGGAGTGGAAAATCATTACTTGATTTGGAAAAAAATAACAAAACCCATTATGGGTCATTTAGAAAGGAAAAATGGCATTTTCAGTCCCTTTTGTTTGAGGGCAATGGCAATTTTCGTCCCTTTCGTTTCACCGTGGCAGAAATGGTCCCTTTTGTTTGCATTTGTGGCATTTTCAGTCCACTTAACCGGTGATAACAGGTCTTCACGAGTCAATTTTTTAGTCAACGGTTTTTAGGACTTGTTTGAAATGAAAAAATAAAATTAGGGCTTTTTCGCGATTTCATTAATCTTCAATGGCCCAAAAATAATTCTTTCACTCCTCCCAAATTTTGGAGACCCAGCTCGTCGATCCTCATCCTCTTCTGAAGTTCCATCCATTCTTCTATCTTCTTCGTGTAATCCCCTGCCCTCCACCGGTCAAGATCGGTTGTTGTTGTTGTTGTTGTTGTTCATGGCCATTCCTCACTGAGGCAGTGAGTTCTTGAGTGCTGCCGTTGCTGCTGCTGTTGTTGTTGATGGAATTTCTTCTTTTCCAACAAAAGAGGTAAGAAATGTCTGTGACATAGCTATGGAAACGATCATCATCAATCTCTCTGTTGTTGATTCTCTTCTTCCACCATAGCAGATAGTAAAGCTCTACAATAAGCCCCAAGAAGATGCAACCAAACACAAAGCTCAAACCAATTCCTATTCCACTAAAAGATGCCATCTTTTTACCCAGAAAATTCACATCCAAATCCACTCAGACCATTCATCAACAACAACAACAACAACATCACAAGTGTTCATACCAAGACAGGCAAGAAGAGGCCACGGATGTTCGTGATTTCAAGAAACAGCACAAGAAGATTGACAAATGTAGGAGAAATTTGGGAGGAGTGAAAGAATTATTGTTTGGGCCATTGGAGATTAATGAAATTGTGAAAAAGCCCTAATTTTATTTTTTTATTTCAAACAAGTCCTAAAAACCGTTGACTAAAAAATTGACTCGTGAAGACCTGTTATCACCGGTTAAGTGGACTGAAAATGCCACAAAATGCAAACAAAAGGGACTATTTCTGCCACGGTGAAACGAAAGGGACGAAAACTGCCACTGACCCAAACAAAAGGGACTGAAAATGCCATTTTTCCCATTTAGAAAATTGTATCCCTTTATATTCCAAAACTACATGGAAACAGAGATGATGAACTTATTAGGACAAGGGATGCTTAAGGAGTTTATAAATATGCAATGAAGATGCTATCACTTGTCATTTGGTTTAACAAACACTTGAACCATTTCTTATATCAAATTTTAAAGTCCTCACTGTCACAAAATAATCAGTAAATTTAGTTAGCAGAAACTTATAACTACTTATTAAGTCAAAGTTAAGTCAAAATTAATATGTTATAGTAGTACTACTTCCTTCATGTGCCACTTTATTGGTATCAACACCTTTCCATCTCTAAGGTGTTTGGCATTACACTCACAAAGACTAACACTTCACTGATAAGTCCTTCAATTGTCCAAAATATCTGGTTTTGTAAAGTACCTTAACTATTATCCACCTACACCTAGTGCTAGGGCTGAGAACGAATACGAATGTTCACAAATAAGCTCGGGATCGACTCGTTAAAAGCTCGGTTTGAGATCGTTTATTTATTAATAAACAAACACGGACAAAATTTTAGGCTCAATTAATAAACGAACAATAAATGAACAAAAGGGAGTTCGGCTCGATTACGTTCGTGAACAGTTCGATAAGAAAAAATAATTTTTAAAAAGGATAAAATACATATATAATTTATCATTCATACATATTAATTAACATGAAAATAAATTTGGTGGAGTGGTAAGACATTAGAAGGAGAAGCAAGGGAACTCGGGTTCAAATTTCCACAAGGCCAAATTTGTTTTATTTCACAATTTTGAGGTGAATTTCACCCAGTCCCACATCGGAAATGAGAGAAGATTTGGGAGGAAAATTCCTTATAAATAGATGAGCATAACAGCAAAGTGGAGAAAGAATTCGAGCATGGCTTTTATGCCTACCGAGCTCGTAAATCTTATACGAGCTCGAGCTCCATTTCGAGGCTCGACTCGAGCTCGAGCCCAAGATAATGAAGCCGAGCTGAGCTCGAACATAGGTGTGTTCGGGCTTAGCACGGCTTGATATCACCCCTACCTAGTGCTGCTTGAGAAGCAGGTAATCAACAATACTCAAACATCCAATCAAACAAGCTGGTGAGCCATAAAATATTATTTCCAATGGCAAAATTTTTGAAATGATGGAGAAACCATACAGAAATAGATTGGTCCCATTATGCAATGCCTCGTAAAAGCAAGAGGCCCAAGATTGCCAACTGAAGACAGATTGGTCCCAAATAAATAGTTAATAAGAGCTGCTTTTGATGTAGACAAGAGATTCACAATAAGATGTGGCCCTCAAGACTACTAGGGAAATTAAAATTTTAGTCAACTTTATTACTAAGAGGTTCTCCATACTAATTTGGCTAATCAAATGTTAAAAACACCAAGTATGTTTATTCTCTTATTGAATTGAATAACACCCCAATCAAAATATGATATTCATGTAATCAAATAATGCGTAATATACTAGAGAATTTCATCAGTATGCATTCCAAAGGCAAACTATTGCCATGATTCACTCACAAAAAAAAGGCATCAAGGAAAATGTCTCTAAAAATTGCTTATTTATGAGACAAAGTTTCAACAACCTTTCAAGTGGTCCTGAGACAAAGTTTAACTGTTCAGTAAATTATACTTTTAGTGGAAGACAACACAAATTCCTCAAAACTCGGAACCCAACGTAATAGTTCAATCAATAGATAAAATCTTCAACCCAAAAAATAAATATGAAGAAAGCAAGAACCCAAGGTAATAGTTCAATCAAACACCCACCACCTTACCCTTAACCTTTATTTTTTAATCATTAACACACAGCGAGAAAGGAGCAAACTGAAGCTCCAAATCCCGACCCAAAAACAAAAATTTGCAGACAAACTGCAAAAGATTGAATTGGCGAATGGGAAAGGTGCCGCCGACTGCTCTTCCGCGGCTACTTTTTTAAAGTGCCATACGACACTTCCTATTCCTAGGATTTCTTCCTCATCGGCAAAACAATATGATAAACTTAAAACTAAACAAAAAGAAGGAGACTACGCAAATCAAATCAACACTGATACAACTATAGGCAACATTGAAACCACAAGTCCCACTCCGAGAGAAAGTTGATGGAACTGAAGAGGCGATAATGATATGAATATCTGCAGATTAGGGTTTGAGACAGAGACACGGCCATGAATATACCTCGGTTCGAAGAATCACAAAGTTGCCGCTACAGATCACCGTCACGTCCACCTTCGCCGCAGGAGTAGAGAAGATCACCATCAGCACCAGTGACCATCGCCGCTAACTAGAAGATGCATGGAAGAGAGAAATAAGGAGATTCTTCGGTGAGTGAGGTTCTCAATCAATGAGTCGAGGGGGAAATAGGGGAAAAGCCCATTTCTTGTTCTAACCCAAAAATAATTAACTTAACCCGTATGTATGACCCGCGAGTTTGTGAAGGAGCAAGGAATTGGAAAACTTAGGGTCAGTCAAAGAATAGAAATCATGGAATTGGAACCCTATAGAATTAGAATTGCAATTTTAAAATTTAAAATTTAGTCCAAACAAACAATGGCCCAATTTCAATTCCAATTCCACAACCCAATTCCATGGGAAACAAACACACCCTAATAGGTATCAAATGCGTAGATATACGTGAATTACATCTCTATAAATAAATGCTCTTTTGACCATTTTGAAATAAGTAAACTGCCAAAAATCACCTTAAGCTTTTTTAGATTGAAAACTGTTTACAGAATTTTCATTTTTGTAATAATCCGTCTAAGCTAACAATTTGTTTAATGTAGGTAAATTTTGATCTTAACTTTAAAAATTATTGATAATAGTACATAAATTTCCAACTTAATAATAATATTAATATAAAAATTTGGTAGTCTTGTTGAATGATTCAGTAGGTAATTATGTACTTTTAATTAAGAATAGTTTCTTAATTCATTAACCACATTTCCTTATATTGCAATTAATCGATAGCTAAGTGCGTTAATTGAAAAAATAAAAATTGAAAGCGAAATTTGCAATAAATTAAATATTCTGGGTAAGTTTTTACAATTAGCTCTTTCCAAAATTGAAATAATAGCTTAATATTCACATTCCAAGAGAGTAGTGAATTAATTGAACACATTACAGATGAGATCACATGGATACCCTAAAACAAAAACTCCAAATTTTGGATTTTTTTTTTTTAAAACTTAGTTCAAGATCAAAATTGAACAAGAGCTAATAAACCAAATCCAACCATAGCCTCCAGTATAAAACTACAAATCAATATATTCAAAACAACAGACTTTAAAGTACTAAAGGAACAAAACCAGTCTAGAAAGGAAAATTAGTCTCCCCCTGCCTTATGGTAAACAGAGGTCAGGCCGCACTTGCCACAGTAGTGCCTGTCAAAATGATTCGCCATGAAAGTCCCAGCACCACACGCTGTGTCAGGGCACTCCTTCCTCAGCCTCTGAACCTCTCCAGAATCATAGACCTCGTAGAACTAGAGAACGGCGAGCTTGACCTTCTTCTTCTTGTGCTTGAGCTTCTTGGACATGGTAGACAAAAAAAAATTTAAATTGATAATAATTTTAAAATCTTTATAAAACATGATATATTTGTTCTTCAAAAATTGTATTTGAAGTACACATTTTTGAAAATTACTTTTCAAAAATTTTATAGTATATATATTTTTTTCCAAACACAATTTTTAAGTTTTTTATATTTATAAAACACTAACAACGTTTTTGAAGTACTTGTCCAAACACAACCTAAATGAAATATTCACTAATACAAGTTATTATATACTCCCTCTCTTCTATAAGAATGATCACTTTATATTACTGTTTTCAATATTACATAGTGAACAATTCTAATAAAACGGAGGGAGTAATAAATTTATGTATCAAAATATTTAAAAATTTAATGACAGTCTTTTAAAATATTAGGGATTAATATTTTTATTTTGGAAGAAAAATAAGTACGCTAGAAAAAGAGAAAAGAAATAAATCTTGTGTTCCATGAATTTTTTTTCCTTCAAAATACGAAAAACATTTTTTGTAAAATCGTTATCGTTATGATCCAACGATTTCGAAATACAAAAGTCATGTTAGCTCCATTCAATCCAATACCAATTTTTTGTACCAAAATGGTTCAAATAAAAATAACTTTTATTATTTACCTGGAATTTTGCACATATACATATTTCTTAAGATTTTACAATCTAATTTTATCAATCTCAAATTTACATCTAAATGCAAAACTAGAGTACAAATTCGTGTATCATTTATGATATTGATCACATGAAAAGGAAAAGAAAGAAATCGATGAAACATTGAAACATAAAATTTTCAAAAAATAAAATTGTTTATCATCACTGTTATTTAAATGAAGGGCTGCTGGCGCTGAGTCATATAAGAGCTAGACGTGGACCAATCGTCTTGTCACACCTAATCTATATATCCTTAATATTGTTGTATTTAGTTAAAGTCTTGCCCCCACCTAGAAAATAAGCAGAATATCTCAATGCATTTATTATACGTTGTCTTTTATGTGTCATTCCCTAGTGTTAAGGGTAGAGGATTTACAAGATCAGATTCCCTACCCAAATTACAGTATTTTACTGTGTCTAATTACTAAAATTACTTAACAAATTTTGATCACTAAAATTGCTTTATTTCTTTATTTAAGTGAAATTGCTTAATTTTACTCGCTACGCACAATAAAATACTATAATTTGAGTAGAGAATCAAAACTCGAAAACTTTAACCTCAGCAAAATCCAATAATCCTTGTATTTTTAAAAAAAGAAAGAAAAGAATTGGTCTTATACTTGAACAATGAACACTAAAAAACATTGTTCCCAGCTGGATTCATATAATCAGTTCAAAGATTACGTATTAGCTAAAGTACAAATTAATTAATTACTCGTATATTATAGATTACACAAACTTCACTAAAATAGTGAAAATTAATCTTAATAGACTAATTAATTAATTAAGGTTCCTTCCTGTAATGAGATAGATTGATAACAGGTCGGCGGAAACATGAGAAAAATGCTTAAGTTGATACATAATTGTGTTTCCGTACATAAGTGGTCCTCAAAATGCTTGAATCTTCACCATCTCTCTCCACTATTTTCTTGACTTGGCATCCTCTGATTGAGCATCTGTAGTAATGCCTGTTGATCCAATAAATAAGCACCAATTAATATATATTAATTGCAGCAAAACATGGAAGCCAGCTCAAGAAAACTACTAATGGGAAAATACATACGTACTACTTCCGTTTTATTAGAAGACGACAGTTTTGAAAATATAAAACTTTCTATGGGTTTTAATACCTAAAATAAATTATTTGAATTTTCCATGAATATTCTCATTTTTTAAAATTAGATTAATTGTGAACCACTTATAGTTATATTACTAAAGATATGAGAGTTATCTCTTCTAATGGAATGGAGATAATATATTTTGTATATGTGTGCAAGAATACAATTACATTATATGGTCATAGTTGTGCATGCATGCATGATATTAGCTGCTGGATGTTGAAATCCTCCTGACTTGAAACTTCAAGATTTCAACAACAAATTAATTACTTCTTTCATTCTACTAGAAGAGTCTAGTGATACGTACAATTTTTGATGAGTTACAATATACAATTTTAAAGTGAATTTTTTTAATGAAACGAAAGAAGTAGTAATTTATGGATACCTATATATTCGGTAGAATATATATATATATATATATATATATATATATGAAACCAAAAGTGGAGAGAGATGTGCTTAGCATAACAACGTCCATATATATATGTAATTATGTACAGTAAATTCTATATCTATACCACATAACATTAACATTAACATTAACATTAACATTAACGTACGATATGGCAAAGTAAGTTTTGATAAAGAGTAGGCGGTACAGAGATTTTGATCGATCAGATCATAGGGTTTGGAGGCAAATAATATTGAAGTGAATTAGAGAAATGAATACCTGGGATGAGGGCTACACTTGACCATTTTCTTTCCATACTTTCTCCATTTAAACCCGTCATATAAAGTCTCCAGTCGTGTTTGTGTACGAATTACAACAATATGCCTCTCAACCTTACCACTCATGATCTGCTCATGATCAACCCTCATCTTCAATCTAATTAATTAATTACACATATATGCAATTAAGCATCAAATACAAAGTATATTGAATGATTATTTTTGCATATTAATAATGAAAATGAAGCTAATTAAGTTGAAATTAAGTTCACTAACTCTTGCTGCAGGTGATGATCACCATTATCGAATGGCATACGGGTGCCATCAAAAGCAGTAATGCCACAGCCGGGCGCCATTTCTTGGAACGATGATACAAATGATTCGGTAGTAATACTGAAGAAGCTCAAATTTGAAGCTTCAAAAGTAGAATTCGTCATAAGTAGTGGCTGTTCAACTTCTTCCAAGTCAAGATGATGAAGAAGTACTTGAACCCCTAAATTATAATTGAAGTAATAACCAGCAGGGTTATCAGGGCAAGGGAATGGCATGCCGATGCCATCAAAAGAACCACTACTGCCAGCGCCGGGCACCATTTCTTGGGACGACGACACAAATGGTTCTGTGGTAGCACTGAAGAAGCTGGAATTGGAAGCTTCAAAAGTAGTAGAAGTCATAACTAGAGGCTGTTCAACTTCCAACTCAAGATTATGAGCAACTACTTGATGCCCTAAATGATAATTGAAGTAATAATCAGGGGGCATTATGGCAAGGGAATGGCATGGTGCCATGATGATCAGCAACACCTGCTAATTCTGATGGTGGGTAGAAATTGGAGTTCATGGTGAGAAGACTTGGAAATTTATGTATCAAAGTTTGTTTTGCCTTTTGAAACTGTGGTGATCAATCATCATCTATATACACAATACTAGGTTTAGAATTAAAGTTGTTTTTTTATTGAGATAATCACTCCATTGGTACCTGATGTGACGCAAAAATTACAATGAGGGAGCGATGCTTCTTCGCGGCCCAATGAACTCTTGAAGATAGTAATAGCCCAATTTGTATGAAGTTGTGCTGTGAAGGGAATGAACAAAATTGAAAATGATGGAATGATCTGAGTTGCTGAGCTCGGCCAAGATGATGAAGCTTGATGATTTTGCACTGCTCCGTTCACCAATTGATGATTAATTCAGAAAAGGAGCGGGGCTTTCCCCCCTGTATAGGCTCCGACGATCAAGTCAGTAATATGAAAGAGATAAGCAATATAGAACAAGAGTGTTCAGAGAAATTGTAAATGAGAGAATAGCTTCAGAAATGCTAGTGAGAATTGCCAAAAATTACTTATTGGAACTTACTTGAATGAGGCTTGTGCCTGAGTATTTATAAACCTATTCTTGATGGTTCCGTTGGGTCTTGAAGACATACGCTCCTCTTTATTCTTTTTGCAATGATGATTTTTGTTGTTCCGGGAAAACTGGCTTTAACTTTGGCCCCATTGTCATTATTGCTCTGCATGTACCAAAATAAAGGCCCTACCATGATATCTTACAATAGTATCTTTATTTCAGGTCGGTTTCACCGATCTAACCTTTGCGTGAGTTACCGATCTTAACTTTATTAAGCTTTTACCGATCTGACCTTCTTGAGTAGAGTTATACTTTTCCTAAACCAATTGTTCCGAGCTGAGTTTTACCGATCTAAGGTTCTTAGGTAACTTTTCCGACCTAAGCCTTTACGAGCTTATAAACCTTTAGGACCGATCTAGAATTATGACAGACTTGGTTTGTACGATTTTTCCGACCTGAACATGGATCTGGGCTTCTTTATAGATTACTGTTTCTTTGTTTTAACCCATTGGGCTAGGCCCAATGGGGATTTCAATTTCATGCACATCAACAAGCCCCCCCAGTATTAGGTTTTTCCGATGTAAAACTTAATACTCTTTGGGTTTTCCGAGCTAAGACTCAGCATAAAGGATATGATGTTCTAGATTAATCCGAACCAATTTTCCGAACTAAGCAACATACCATATTTTTACTGAGCCGTATGCGACTAAGGCGTTTTTTCAGTATTTATCCGACCTATAAAGAATAATCTTACCCAGCTGTACAGTAATAATTGTAATTCCGATCTAAGGAATTTGAACAGTTTTTGGACAAATAAATGTAATCATAAATACGTACCTTTGCGTTACCCTAGGTCGGGATTTTGAAGAGGCGGACCGGTCGGGACACGCCTTTACATTTATCAATCGATACGACTTCCAAGGCCGTTTTGTGTCCTCAAAGCGTCATTAATGAATGCAGCTTTTGGTCTGCTCACGTCTCTTCGATTTCCCCGAGGCTCCATTATAAAAACCGTGGTAGCAACACACATTTGGCACCCTACATTATTTGCTTTCCTGAAAAGAGAGAAATTTGTTCTTACCTTCCTTCTCCTTCCCTTCGCCGGAATTTTTCGAAATTTTGCCGGAGTTCTTTCGTCGTGTCCTAGTTCCTGCAATCTTCGCTAAGGTTGTTGTCTCGCCGCTGTTACCTTCTGTTGCCATACCTTTTCTTCCTTTTATCAGTCTTCAATGGCCTCCGAGAGAAGCTCAGGTACCGGAGCATCGCGCCAGACCCCGGCAGCAGGTTAGCATCCTTGTTCCTTTCTTTTCTGATGATTTTTTTTTTTTTTTCCTGTTTGAGCATAGGATTGATTTACCTATGATTATTTGCATTGATTGCTGTAGATTCAGCTGCCACACATGAATTTAAACCCGAGGAAATAATTTCACAAATGACTATGGCCGATTTAATAAACCTTAGGTCGACCCATTATATAGATACTTCTGTTCCTATTCGTTTACCCGAGCCTGAGGAGAGGATAAATACTGTTTCTGAAGGTTGGGTCGGGGTGTATGAATATCATATTAATTTCGGACTGAGGTTTCCGACCCTAGACCTGTTGATCGAGATGTGTGACTTTCTGAATATTGGGCTGAGTCAACTAGTACCCAATTCCCTTAGGTTTTTGATAGGGTTCATGTATATGTATTTTGGGGCTGGGGTCCGACCTACAGTAGACCTATTTTTTCAATTTTATACAGTCCGTAAATACCCCTATGGTAAATGGTGGGTGACCTTCCAGAAGCGTAGGAATAGTCCTGTAATAATTACCGACTCCCCTGATACCAATAAACAATGGAGGGCTAAGTTTTTTATGGTAAAGGCTGAGGAAGCAAACCTACCCTACCGTTGGTCCCCATTTATTTTACCAGTTGAACAATCCCGGGATAAGTCCGACCCCAGAATTCAATCGGACTATAAGGCGTTAAGAACCCATAGTAGCTCGGACAAATACTCGGTTAAATTTCCTTCAGAGGTTCTACTTGTTTCAGCCGGGCTAAGCCAATCCCCCAATGTAGAAAGTAAATACCTGTCCCTTGAACTCTTTATTTATGGTATCCTCATCTTTCATAGCTCGGTGATTTTGATTTCTGCAAGTTGCTTATTTTCAGGTAGTCTCGGTGGGTTCGGAAGGAAGAAAAAAGCCAACAAACCTGTTGCTGCTTCGGGGTCTTCCAAAAGAGCAGCTGAGATCGACCTTACTGAAGAGGTCGAAGTGGCCGATCCTCCTAGCTCGGCATTGTTAACCCGGGTCTCAAAAAAGAGCAGGCCGACCCCGGAAGAAATCCAGGCAGCTAAGGCTGCTAAGGCTCCACAACTGTTGACGGGCCCCCCGTGTGATCCCGAGCTGCCGAAGCCTGATGATCTTTGGGGCCCTGTGGACCCGTCAACAAAAGAAAGGGTTCTTCTGCTGAAGGACAAGAAAGATAGGCCGATCTCCTTAGCTCGGCCCATACTTCAAGTGCATTTACCAGAGCCCCTGCCTGAGGATGTAAGGCCTTACCAGGAGCTGGAGGCTGAAACTGAAAGGTCCTTTGAGGAAATGGTACAGGTGGGCAACCAGCTTCGGCAAAACATGGAGCTGATGATGAAGCAGGAGGCCTTTCTTGCTTCACACATAAAGAGGGTGAGTATCAAAAATTTACTAATGTCCGAAAATAGTGATTACCTCGGCTGACACTCCTGGCTCGGATTTTTTGCAGGTAGCCTATAATTATGCTGCTACGTCAAAAAGGGCAACAGCTTTGGACATCTTGGCCCAAAGTTACGAGCTAGAGAGGTCGAAGAAACCGTCCGAGGCCGTTGAAGATCTAGAGTTTCGGCTGGGGCTCGAGAAAAGCAAACTTTCAAAGCTTGGGGTTGAAAAAACCGAGCTAATGAAGCAGAATCAGGATCTGTGCACGAAGTCCAGTCAACAGGTGACCAAGATCCAGGGCCTGGAAGCCGAGGTGACGACCCTGAAAGAAGAAAAGTCTCTCTGGGCGAAAGAGAGAGATGCCCTGGAAAAAGCAGCCGAAGAGGCCAAGAAGACTGCCGAAGAGGCTACAAAAGCTGCAGAAGAGGCTACACAAAAAGCTGCCGGGATGGTTAGCTCGGAAGATGTGGAGGCAGCCCGCCAGGCCGAGCTGAAGACCTTTAAGGAAGGGACCCTGCTGGAGCTAATGAACCGGCGCTTTTTTGAGTTAATCCAGTGTGGGTACACTCTGTGCTGGGATGAGCTAAAAAGCTCCAGGTCGGCGGAGGGTGTTCCAGAAGACTCCATAGCCCAGGGCTCTTTGCTTCCGGAGGGACGCGATCCTTACGACTTAGTAGAGGAAATCAAGCAAGAATGCCGAGACATCGGTGTTCCGATTCCAGAAAAGGTCGAAGAGGATCCTGTGGCCGACCCCCAGGAAATAGCAGATGAAGCTTCTTCTCAAGCTCCTTCTTCTTGAGATCGGCCTTTCTTTAGATTGAGCTTGCCTTTCCCTCCAGCTGTGTGAGGAATGTAGGTAGCAGGCCTAGATGCAGTTGCTGTGATGTACTTGGTTTTATACTTTGTAGAATTTTTTCTGATTTTGGTCCCTTTCGAAGAATTTTTCTAGTATTCAGACCGTATTTGTAACCGAGCTTGATTATTGAATGAGAATGATCCTTTCTGTTTCCTTCACATTTTGCCTTTTTCATTTTTAACTCGGACTGCTTCTACTGATAATATTTTCTCAAGTGTGCTGCATTCCAAGTTCGCGGAATCAATCGTCCTTGCAAGTCTTCTAGAATATAACTTCCGGTAGGTCGGGCTTCGATTATCCGATAAGGTCCTTCCCAATTAGAAAATAACTTGCCTTGTTCTTGTGGTTTGCTGATAGATCGGTTTCGTAAGACTAAGTCTCCTGGTACAAAGGCTCGATGTTTGACCCGAGCATCATAGTGTTGCCGAACTAAATTTTTGTAATTCATTTGATGTACATAGGCTGTGTCCCGAACTTCTTCTATCAAATCCAAGCTGAGCTTCAAGTTCTTCTGGTTTCTGTCTCTTTCGAAGTGCATAACTCGCGGGGCTCCACTTTGTATTTCTGGGGGGATGACAGCGTTGACCCCAAAGGCTAACTCGAAGGGGGTCTTCCCTGTGGCCGATTTGGGCGTAGTCCGGTGGCACCAAAGCACATGGGGCAGCTGTTCTACCCAATTTTTTCCTTTATCTTCTAGTCTGGATTTCAGCCCGTGTAACAAAGTTCGGTTTGTGAGTTCTACTTGTCCATTTGCTGGAGGATGAGCTACCGATGCGAAACGCTGGGTGATACCGAGTTTTGAACACAAGACTGTGAATTCCTTAGATTCGAACTGGGTCCCATTGTCCGAAATAACCGATCTGGGCACACCGAAACGACAAATGACTTGCCTCCAAAGAAACCGAGCTACGGTTCGCCCTGTAATATTTGTAAGTGCCTCGGCTTCCACCCACTTTGTGAAATAATCTATGACCACAACAAGGTAATGGCATGAACCGACCTTAGGAAACGGACCCATAAGATCTATCCCCCATTCTGCGAAAGGCCATGGAGCAATTATCCCTGTAAAGCTGGAGGCCGGCAACTTATGAATTTTTGCATTGTGTTGGCAACTGGAACACCGTTGAACATACTCCACTGCTTCTTGGAATAACCGAGGCCAATAAAACCCAGCCCCAATTATTTTCTTGGCCAAATTCCGAGCCCCAATGTGAGATCCGCAATCCCCTTCGTGTACTTCCTTCAACATGGCCTCCGCTTCTCTCGATCCAACACACTTTAGTAAAGGCATCAAGAAACCCTTTTTATATAAGTCTTCCCCGATTATCTGATAGTGTTCAGCCTTCCTTTGTATTCGTTGTGCTTCCTTCCGGGATTCTGGTAAAGTGACATCTTGTAGGTATTGCTATATAGGAAATCTCCAATCCTGTCCTTCACTTATAGACAAGATTATTGGTTCGGCTGTACTCCTGGTATGTACTTCTTCTACTAGGACGGTTTTATCAGGTGAGAAAAAACCGAAGAAGCCAATTTGGACAAGGCATCAGCATTTGTATTTTTGCTTCGTGGGACCCGCTCTATAGCCCATTTTTGAAAAAATTTTAGCTGCTGTTGCGCCAATGTTAAATACTCCTCCATTTGTCGATCCTTAGCCTTATACTCCCCCAAAATTTGTTTAACCACGAGCTGAGAGTCTGAACAAATTTTTAGATTTTCGACTCCAAATTTCCGAGCTAACTTCAGGCCGGCTATCATAGCTTCGTATTCTGCTTCATTATTTGTGGCTGTGAAGCAGAATCGTAAAGCATACGTGTGAATTTCTCCTCCTGGGCTGGTGAGGACGATCCCTGCACCCGATCCGGACTGGCTTGAGGCCCCATCTACGTAGAGGATCCACGCATCGTCACCCTCGGCTATAGCTAAAAGCAGATCGGTTTTTTCTGACGGGCTAGATATGCTCTCTTGGCTGTCTGGTACTCCTTCAGCTATGAAATCCGCCAACACCTGTCCTTTGACTGCTGTGCGTGGGGCAAAGGTGATGTCATAATCTCCTAATTCAATGGCCCATTTGGTGAGTCGACCTGAAACTCCTGCTTTTTGTAAGATGGCTTTGAGGGGTGCGTCGGTATAAACGGTGACTCCATGCGAGTTGAAATAAGGTCTAAGACGCCGTGTGGAGTGAACTAGAGCCAGGACTAGCTTTTCTAGGCTAGAATAATTTTTCTCTGCGGCCTGCAAAACTTTACTAACAAAATAGATGGGTCTCTGGACCCGGTTATCTTCTCGGAGCAAAACCGAGCTAATGACAGATTCGGTAGTAGCTATATACATGTACAATTGTTCTCCATGAATAGGCATAGTCAAAGATGGTAAAGAAGCTAAATAAGTTTTTAATTGTTCAAAAGCAGTTTGACATTCCGAGGTCCACAAAAATTTATCAGTTTTCTTTAAGATGTTAAAAAATGGTAATGCTCGTTCTGCTGACCGGGCTAAAAACCTATTCAAAGCTGCTAATCTACCCGTTAATTGTTGTACTTCCCGAATTGTCCTAGGTGGGTGCATTTTCAATACAGCTTCTACTTTCTTAGGATTAACCGAGATACCCCCCTCAGAAACCATGTATCCTAAGAACTTTCCTGAAGTGGCTCCAAAAACACATTTTTTTGGATTTAACCTTAATTTATATTGGGCTAGTGTTTCAAGGGTTTCACGTAAATCAGATAAGTAAGCAAGTTCATTTTTACTTTTTACAAGTAAATCATCAATATATGCTTCCATATTTCGACCTAACTGTTTTTTGAAAATTTTATTCACTAAACGTTGAAAAGTAGCTCCAGCATTCTTTAAACCGAAAGGCATGGTTATGAAGCAATATGTACCTTTGTCTGTAATAAAAGATGTTTTTTCTTCATCTTCCTTGGCCATGAAGATTTGATGATATCCCTTATATGCATCCAAGAAATTAAGGAAGCGAAATCCAGCTATAGCGTCAACCAACACGTCGATCAAAGGCAATGGGAACCAATCTTTGGGGCATGCTTTATTTAAGTCGGTGAAGTCTATGCACATGCGCCATGAACCATCCGGTTTGGAAACTAACACTGGGTTAGCCAACCATTCCGGATAATCCACTTCTCGGATGATACGTACTTCCAACAGGGCGTTGACTTCGATCTCCACGTATCTATTACGTTCTCCCCCGAGGTTACGCTTTCGTTGTCGGATCGGCCTATGATTGGGATCAATGGATAACCTGTGTTCAATGATATTTCGAGAAATGCCAGGCATATCCTCCGGTCCCCAAGCAAAAACTTCCGCAAATTCACGCAAAAGGTTAAGCAAATCATATTGTAATTGAGGGGGCAAATCAGCCCCAATTTTTATTACCTTGTTTGGATCGGCCGCGAGGGGAATAATTCTTACCTCGGCCCCTGCTTCAATGGACAGGTCCGAGCCACCTGTTAGATCGGTAATGTTAACGGAGGTCGGCCTGACTGTAGAAGTAATTTTTGATTTCAGATCTACGGGGGTCGGTTCCTTCAAGGAAGCCATGTAGCACTGCTTTGCCTGCAAGACATCACAACGAATAGAAGCTACCCCACCTATGGTGGGGAACTTTAAAAGCATGTGTACAGTAGATGCTATGGCCTGGAACTGATTTAGTCCAGGCCGTCCCAAATATACATTGTATGGTGATGGCTCATCAATGACCACGAAGTCTATGGTTTCCGTACGTTTTAGCTGTCCAGCCAGTAACGTGACGGGAATACTCAAGTGTCCCACAGGTATAACATGGTGATTGCCGAAGCCAATCAATGGTGTCCGAACTGGACTTAACTGTGCCTTGTGTAATTGACAACCAGCCAGTGCCTTGGTTGTAATTATATTGCTAGAACTACCCGTGTCTAACAATGTCCTACGTACTTGGTAATTTGAAATGTAGCAATCGATCACTAGTGGATCGTCACAATTGAAAGACAGAAATGTATCTGTGTCATCGAAAGTAATGCCTGGTGTCATGGTATCTGATTTACGCTTACCTAGAATAGAGTTCCTTTGCCGGTATACCTGTTTCCTTTGGCGGTTAGAGTCGCCTTGGGTTGGTCCTCCTGCTATGGTGTTTACAATCCCTGCTATATTCAGGTCGGTGTTACCCCCAGCATTTGGGGCTCGGGAGTCGGATTGGGGACATTCGCGGGCAAAATGACCGGTCTCTCCACATCGGTAGCATCCGTTAGGTCGTTCACGGATTGCTGAAGTCACCGGTTTAGGTAGAGGTGCTACTTGTGTATATTGTGGTAGTTTCCCAGCTTGAATTAATTTAGCTATTTCTGCAGCTAAATCACGACAGTCATTAGTATTGTGACCAATGTTTTTATGGTAATTACAATACCTGCCCGGATTGAGCCGATCTGTGGGACCCGTCATGGGTCGAGCTGGGGGCAGCAGCCCTTGACTCTGAATGGCAGCATATATGTCAGCTCGGGGGACTGAGAAGGGCTCGGCTACCTGCACAGTGTTTACACTTACCCCGGCCTTTGGAATGGAATTAGTGGTATTGGCAAAGTTTAATTTCTTATTTCCTCCCGACGTAAGAATTGGGGAAGAAGCTTTCCTCTTACCATATAAATCGGAAAAACTTCTTTCCCTTTCCTGTTTTATAGCTGTAGCATCTTCAACAACAGCAAAGTTAACAGCAGTAACCATCATTTCAAAATAAGAATGTGGGGGTCGGATGGCCAATTCAGTAGCTAAAGGTCCTGACCGTAACCCATTAATAAATGATCCCATCATTATTCTATCATCTTTTTCATGACATTGCCTAGACTCTATATTGAACCGATCTATGTATGCCTGTAATCCCTCTCCCATTTTTTGTGTTATGTTCATTAAATGTGAAATCGGTTTAGACAATATCTTATTACCCATGAAATTGGCTAAAAACAGGTCACCAAACTGATCTAAAGAATGAATAGAATTTCGGGGCAAAGTACAATACCAATTTATGGCCTGACCTTTAAGTGTCAGATGGAATGTCATGCATCGGTTAGCGTCGGACAGGTTGGCAGCATCCATGACGCTCATGCACTGCATCCAGTGAGCCGTGGGGTCGGTGGTACCGTCATACTTGTCAACCTTACCTAGGCCTCTGTATCCAGGGGGAAATTGTGCCATTTGAATCTCCCATCCAAAAGGATGAGACACGCGAGACGTGGGGGCAGTTCGTCCGATCTGAGTATATCCAGATCCGGGTAGGCCGAGCTGGGGATATCCGGACTGACCTAAGGGGTGTCCCCCCAGGCCGAGGTAATAGTTTCCTAGGCCGGGCCCGAGATAATAATTTGGATTAAGTAAAGGAATATTTTCTAAGGGCGGCTGCATGGCTCGGTTATTGCCTAAACCATAATGCTGAAACATTGCAGGGTTGGATATAGTGGTGTATCCGGGGTAATAACAGGGTTGATTCATTTGGCCGATTTGTATGCCATGGCCAGGTTGATTCAATTGACTTACTTGTTGTCCTAAAGTGGGAAAGGGCAGGCCTGACATAAGAGAACCGTTATTGAACTGAGCATTGGGAGCCATAAAGGGATCCGGAAAAGTAAGATTAGCCTGAGTATGAGCTACAGTGGTATAAACGGGTGGTGCCACAGAAGGGTTAGGAGGACCAGCAATATGACCGATTGAAGAAAAATTAACTCTCCCAGGTTGTGGAGGACATATAGTAGTAGATTGTGGGGGGAGACTAGACATTAAAGCAGCAGAGGAGTTGGACACAGGGTTGATGACAGCCCTGGGTGGGGGAACGGTTGGGGACCAGTGTAAACCATAGGGGTGTTCTGTGTTAACTGTTTCTGTGGTGGTGGTTGTAATGGGAGGTTCTGTATTAAGAGTAGAGATGATAGGAGCAACATGGTTTATTAAGTGAAATAGTTCTGGAAATAAACGGAAGAACCTATCTTTTTCTGCCTGTTCCTGTTCGGGGGTGAGAGTTTCAACAAGGGTGGTAGTAGTTGGTGGATCAGATGGAGGATTAGAACTGGTGGCGGAAACGGTAGGGACCAAAGCGGTTGTAACGGTGAGCCCATTGAGGTTGTCAGAAGAAGAAGCACCCTTTCCTGAGCGAGTTTGCGTCATGGTTTCAACAAATTTATTTAACGGAGGAAAATTTGATGAAATAATTTGATCAAACGTTCCCCACAGACGGCGCCAGTTGATGTGACGCAAAAATTACAATGAGGGAGCGATGCTTCTTCGCGGCCCAATGAACTCTTGAAGATAGTAATAGCCCAATTTGTATGAAGTTGTGCTGTGAAGGGAATGAACAAAATTGAAAATGATGGAATGATCTGAGTTGCTGAGCTCGGCCAAGATGATGAAGCTTGATGATTTTGCACTGCTCCGTTCACCAATTGATGATTAATTCAGAAAAGGAGCGGGGCTTTCCCCCCTGTATAGGCTCCGACGATCAAGTCAGTAATATGAAAGAGATAAGCAATATAGAACAAGAGTGTTCAGAGAAATTGTAAATGAGAGAATAGCTTCAGAAATGCTAGTGAGAATTGCCAGAAATTACTTATTGGAACTTACTTGAATGAGGCTTGTGCCTGAGTATTTATAAACCTATTCTTGATGGTTCCGTTGGGTCTTGAAGACATACGCTCCTCTTTATTCTTTTTGCAATGATGATTTTTGTTGTTCCGGGAAAACTGGCTTTAACTTTGGCCCCATTGTCATTATTGCTCTGCATGTACCAAAATAAAGGCCCTACCATGATATCTTACAATAGTATCGTTATTTCAGGTCGGTTTCACCGATCTAACCTTTGCGTGAGTTACCGATCTAAATGAGTTTTACCACTTGACCGATCTTAACTTTATTAAGCTTTTACCAATCTGACCTTCTTGAATAGAGTTATACTTTTCCTAAACCAATTGTTCCGAGCTGAGTTTTACCGATCTAAGGTTCTTAGGTAACTTTTCCGACCTAAGCCTTTACGAGCTTATAAACCTTTAGGACCGATCTAGAATTATGACAGACTTGGTTTGTACGATTTTTCCGACCTGAACATGGATCTGGGCTTCTTTATAGATTACTGTTTCTTTGTTTTAACCCATTGGGCTAGGCCCAATGGGGATTTCAATTTCATGCACATCAGTACCTAAATTTGGTATCATATTGTACTTTCATCTTCGAACTTCAAATTATTTCACTTTAGCCTACATATTTGGGTTTTCCATCCCTATGTAGTCTATCGCATAAATTTCGACCAAAACCAAACATGTACGGATAAATACATGATGAACAGAATTCCAAAAATATTGAAATCTAAGAGAATGATGTAGGTTGTGACCAAGTTGGAAAATTTTTAGAAATTGAACGTCCGAAGTTTGTAGACGTTGGGCTGGTTCTAGTCAAAATTTGGGCTATGGACTAATGAAGATGAAAATTCTAAGTTTGAGAATCGAAAAAATGACAATTTTAAGTTTGAGGACAAAAATACAACAAAGACAAATTGGGGGCCAACTAAGTTATTATGCTTTTTATTAAAGTGATGTGGGTTCCCTAATCTGCAGCTTCCAAGCAAATATATGAGGGGTTTCCAAGTAGCAGACCATCATGTTTACCTACCAGCTGCAGACCATTTAGGCTTTGTTACTTTGTGACCGGAAATGTAAATTTTTGTTTTGGAAATGAAAAATTCTCGGAAGAAATTCTTTTGGCGATTGGTTTATGAAAGAGAAGAAAAAGTATGATGATGATATTATTTTTTGAAATAATGTGAGTGATATCTTAGAGAGAATTTTAAATTTTAAAATTAGAAGAAAGAAAAAATGAGGGTGTTTTAGGTTGAATTTTTTTTTTTTTTTCAGAAAAGAAAGTGATAGGTCTCTTTGAATTTAAAGAGTCTTATGATGTTCGCATGCATTATCGTACATCATCAATACGTCGTTAATATAAATTTATTGTTAATAAAAGTGCGTTTGGTGTGTAGAATGAAGATTGGGGGAAATGATTTCGAAAATTGAAATATCTTCGTATAATGTAAATAGCAAATTCAATCCCTTTCAAAAGAAATTTTGTTACTCTGTCAATGGGTGGAGGGTGTAATTACTTCTATCATTTTATGACATCTATTATACAATTCAAAGAATATTTAGGTTTTTCTTTAGAAATGGCTACTTTAAATCCATATGCGAAAGAGGGACTCTGTGTCAAATCATCTGACCGTTCAATTACGATATTTTTTAACAACTAACTTAATATGGGTGCTTTTTTTTTTTCTACGGCCGATATTTCGGCTTCTAAAGTCGATACGTACACTATAATCGTATGATGCTTATATACTATTTTAATATAATCGCGATATATTATAGGCTAAACTCGATACGCAATAAATCGGAGGCTAAATTCTCTACACAATACTTCAAAAGTTATGCTCACAATATCATAAGTTAAATTCGATATGTAATGAATCAAAAATTAAATTCAATACGCATGTTTTTATAATATACACGCAATATATTTTAGAATAAAATTGATATTACGCGCTGTTTGAGAGTCCCACCCATCAAATATGAGATTTTATCTATATAAAATGCCTTCAAGTCTATTTTCATTTTTGGTCGCGAGAGTGTAGGATATAAAAAAAATATATATCCAAAATAATATTAAAGAGAATAACGTACAGTGGAATAAAACTTCTTTGTAATAGCGAACAATAAACAAACCCGCACGCACACAATCTGTGCGGCGCACCTAAGCCAAAGCTTGGTCGAGAAACAACCCGAAGGCTATTCAGTTTCTCTCTGTCTATCTCTATCAATCTCTGTATCTCTTTGTGATTACAATAATCACCCAATGCCTCTATTTATAGGCTAAACTATCCCTGAATCCTACCATTAATCTGATTAAGAACTATTTCCTAAAACAACTAGGTTACCCAAAACAAACACTAAATCAAATAGGAAATAGACAAATAACAAATCCTACTACAATTATAATTAACTAAATAGTAAATACAAGTTTGGTTTAATTAATTCCAACATAGCCTCCCTTAAACCAAACTTGAATCAAAGCAGATCCATCACCATCACGTGCTTGAATCTAGCTCCATCGTCATTTCTTTCGCAGTGTAGACAACATGCGAAACCAACTTGCAGTAGTTCTTTGTCTCTACTTTCAAACTCATCGTAGAGACACATTTGTATGTTCCATAAATTTTCTGTGGAAACCCCTCTTTAACGAAGAATTTATTCATATCCACCCATTCTTCTTCATCCGAATTCATCTTCTCATCAACCTTGCAATCAACCTTGCAAATCCCAAAAATATCCTTGCAAACTCGAGACATCACATTTAAATAAGATGTGGATACGAACTTGTATTCTGATAAGGCCTTATCAAATTTCTCAGACTGGTCAAAGAACTCACTGATATCTATCCATTCATCTTTTAAACAGAGCTTTCCGTTGACATTACTAATCTTATCAATGCCGTCAAACCTAACAATGTCCTTGCAAACCCAAGGCTCCACTGTCACATTTTTAACCGCGTCGGACTCTCCACCAAATAAGGAGTCGACTTCACTGTAGTTGATCTGCTCCAATTCAACACAGCTTTCAACAATTCCATGATCATTAATTTCAATATTTCGCTCTTGTTCAGTGAAACAAATGATCTCTTCTTCTTTGACCAAATCAACACTTTTTTAACAACTAACTTGATATGGGTGTTTTTTTTTTTTTTTTCTATGGCTGATATTTCGGCCTCTAAAGTCGATACGTATACTATAATCATATGATGCTTATATACTGTTTTAATATAATCGCGATATATTATAGGCTAAATTCGATACGCAATCAATCGGAGGCTAAATTCTCTACGCAATACGTCAAAAGTTCTGCTCACAATATCATAAGTTAAATTTGATATGTAATAAATTAAAAGTTAAATTCAATACGCATGTTTTTATAATATACACGCAATATTTTTTAGAATAAAATTGATATTACACGCTGTTTGAGAGTCCCACCCATCAAATATGAGATTTTATCTATATAAAATGCCTTCAAGTCTATTTTCATTTTTGGTCGCGAGACACACTTTAAAATAAAGTATAGATATTCAAAGTCATGTTTTATAGTTAATTAGTTAAAAGTAAAATTCATTCACTAGGTCAAATTTTTTTTAAACATTTATTATCAATCACATAATTAGCAACTATATTGCATGGCACATTACTATGTACGGAGAGTGGGTATGAATTTTGGATTAAAAGGGATTTATCACTGCTAATAAATGACTTTTTATATATGGTGTAACTATTTGTGAAATAAATGACGTTTTAAAACAACACCAAAAAAAGCAACAATTTTTTTTCTTCTCAAAACTATTGTTGTTTTAACTTATCTAATTAAGAGTAAATAACTATCCCAAACATTCTAGTAGTATATACGTTTAGTTAAAGTGAGTATTAATTAGATTACAATTTCAAAATTCCGAATAATAATAAATTACAATAGTTGTGAATTTTTTTTGTGATTTGAACGAATTCCTTAATATGTTTGAAAAAGTCTTAAACATCATTTATTTTGTATCAGATTGAGTAGAAAACTATCTTAAATTTGAAAATGTATAATTATTTTTATGAGTTATAAAGTACAATATTTAAAATAAGTAATTTGTTATTATTGTTTTCACTCATATCTTTACTTCCAAAAGTGAATTAATTATAAATTACATATAATTATATTAATAATAGTATGTGATGTAAAAGTATAAAATACGACTCTTTTATTAACATAAATAAAATATCTTTAAAAATTAAAATATTGTAATGAAAAAGAGGAAATATAAATTTGCATAGTGATTGATTCAGCTCTTATGTATAGGCTGAACTTTACATTATATTCCTTTTAGAGTGAACAGTCAAAAATGTCACTATACTTTTAAAAATTTCCTGTTTGGTTACTAAACTTTTTGCCCTCCAAAAAAGTCACCATATTTTTGCAAAAGGGTCATAAATGTCACTCCGTCAATTTTTTTCCGTTAGAGCTAACGGAATTGTCAACATGTGCCTCTCACATGCTTTTTTTTGGGGCATTTTTACTTTTTTTATTTATTTATTAGTGAACTACGTAAAATATCACGTAAATATGGATTTTTGTAAAAAATGACACTTTCTTTTAAAATATTTTTTTTATATCACGCAACTATCATTTTTGCTCGAAACATACCACTAAGCCAATTTTGTCTATTAACTCCCTAACGGATGGAAATTTTTAGAGGTAAAATCGTCCATTTCCTTTTTTTTATATTATCTTTCCATTATTAACTTTCTGGGGCAACTTTATAATAAAACAATAGTAAAGGGGCACTTTTGCAATTTTAAAAAACTTTTTTATACTGTTCATCTTCTCCAAGATGCAGCTCCGCCGTTTGCCCGTTTTTTCGGTGCCATCGCCATTTTTCTCCTCTGTCCAGCAGCTCCGATGGCACCCAGATTTGACGCGACCATCTTCTTCGTCGAACCGTAGCCATTTCTTTTCTGTTTTTCTTTTTTTAGATCCGCCCAGATCCGCTTGGAGCTGGACCTGACGACATCGGATTTGGGCTTGGAAGAGCTGTTTGGCCCTTCCCTGGGATTTCAGTCGCTGATGGAGGTGTAGGCGGCGTTGGGGGGGCGAGCATCCTCGGAAACGGGTGGCAATTTCCGAGGGAGAAGCTGGGATTGTCGGCGGGGATTGCTTTACTATGTCCGATGTCGCTATTTCCAGAACAGGGCATGACTTGAACTGATGTGTGTTCTCAAATCTTAACCATTGTCGTGGGTTTATTAAGCTTATTATAATATGCATTCTCACTCCAGTAGGATGGACAAAGTAAAGAAGCATAGCACGGTAGACGATTGATCTTTGCTTTTGCTAGATCAAAGCCTTTTGAAGCCCAGAAAAAGGAGAAAAAAGAAAATCATGTAATAGTCTTTAGAGGGGTTTTAGGAAGTTTATGAAATTTTCTTAATCCTTTGAAAAATAAAAATAAAAAGAAAAGAAAAGGAAGAGAGAAATCAAGAAGTTTATTGGGTAGTTTTATGAGATGACTGTTTGGTGATGGAATGGTTTAAGTTGAACTTGAAAGTCGGGTGGAAGCGGGGGAAAGAAACCACAGATCCGCTTGGAGAAAATGAACAGTGAAATACAATCTTAGAAATTTTTTTAAAATTGTAAAAGTGCCCATTTACTGTTGTTTTATTATAAAGTTGCCCTAGAAAGTTAATGACGGAAAGATAATATAAAGAAAAGGAAATGGACGATTTTACCCCTAAAAATTTCCATCCGTTAGTGAGTTAACAGACAACATTGATGGAGTGATATGTTTCGAGCAAAAATAATAGTTATAAAAAAGTATTTTAAAAGAAAATGTTATTTTCTGCAAAAACACATAGTTACGTGATATTATATGAAGTTCACTTTTTTTTTTTTTTCCTTCTTTTTTTTTCTTTCTTCTTCTCCGACGGTTCAGATTAGCTTCTTATTTTTTTCCCCTTTCTGTTTTTTCGACAGTTCAGACCGTCTTCTTCGTGTTATCGCGACAGTCGCAACTTCCAGCCGTGGTTGCTTCACCAGATCCAGTCGTGATTTCTGTCTATGAGCTCCGACTTCGCTCAAATCTGCTACCGCCACCTCAAACACACTCCAGCAAGTTTCAATAAAGGATGTGAAGACACAATTTATTGATTAAAAGTTTTTTTTAGTGTGTTTGGATTTTATATTTTTTGAAATTAGGTTAAATTCAATGGAATTTGGTGATTGAAATTAGTTTAATTGACGTAGGATTGCTGTGGTGGTCCAATTCAGAACAATCCATTGTAGAAGTTAAATTATCCAAGTCAAATTTGATGGAGCAGCTTAAAGATGAGAAGGTTCCGGAGAAAGATTGATTTTTGAGGTAGAAAGTTCGAACGATGATGGGAGAAATTCTAGCTTTGAGTTTTATGATGTGAGTTTTGATTCCGATTACAATTAAGTTGAGGATGGTGAATAGTGAAATTTGAGCAATGGGAATTTCATAAAGATGATGTGTTTGACAGGAATGAGGTTAAAGAGTAAAAGTTACCAACTATGATGAGGTGTTTTGAGCAAGCAAAAATTTGTGGGGTAATTAAGCATTCACTTGTTGTATGCCTGAGGGGGGAGGGGCGGGGGGCGTGGGAGGGGAGGCAGACAGAAGTGGAGAAGGGAGGAGAGAGGGTAGAGATGAAGGGATTTGGGGAAGAAGATCAATAGTAAAAATGGAAAAGAAGGGGAAAAAAATAGTAAAAAGACAAAAATACCTTCAAAAAATGCATGTAAGATGCACATATTGCCTATTTCATTAGAACTAAACAAAATAATTGGCAAAATGACATTTCTGATTAATTTTTGAAAGTATTGTGATATTTTTGGGGAAAAAGAAAGTTTAATGATCAAACGAAAATTCTGAAAAAGTATAGTGACATTTTTGACAGTTCACTCTTCGTTTTATTAATATGTATGCAATATTCATGAGTCACGTATATCAGTTGCAAACAAATTATCATCATCATTAGTTATGAATATTCATTATGTATGGAGTGGAATACTAAAATTTATCATCTCCATTTTTTTTTAATGCAAAAACTCATATTCGATGCGTCTGACAGCTTGATAATTCGAGTATAACCTATGAAGAAAACTCACATATCGAGTGTATTGTGTTTATGCTATGGAAACACGGATATCAAGTCTAGGCTTTGATGTGTCGTGTATTGAGTTTAGCTTCTAGTGTATCAAGGTTATGAGTTTAGCTACTGAAATATTGCGTATCGAGTTTACCCTTTGATGTATCACGTATTGAATTTAGCATTTGGCGTATCAAATTTAGCCTCTGATGTGTTGAAATATCACATATCTAGTTCAACTTCTGACTTACAGCGTATTGAATTTAATAATTGTGTATCAAATTTAACTTTTGAAGTATCACGGTTATAAACTTAACCACCAATATATTGCTTATTGAGTTGTTTCCTCAGATACATTGTGTATTTATGAAAACTTGGACATTGAAAATAAAACTACTCTAAATGAAACATGGAAAGTATACTTTTATGGTAAATTAAATGTTGAATCTATTTAATTCACAAATATAGAAAAGGCGATTGGAGACGGTTATTTGAGGCTATTGGAGGCGGTTTTAGTAAATATTTAAGCGTTGCCGATGCCGGCGTTGCGAATGGCTTGCATATTGGTTGCTGTTGCAAAAACCGTCTCATTTCCTGTTTATTAGAGGCGCATTTATAATCAACCGTCTCCATTTCCCCTTTTTTTTGAAGACTAATGGGGATGCATATTAAAGTAAAAGCATCTCATTTTCCTCTTTATTAATTGGGGGCGGTTTTATAAACAGCCGCCTCATTTTTTCCTTTTTAGGAGGACAAGTGAAGACATAGTTATTAAACTCGGCAATGAACTCACAGAATATGGTGATTCTACAATAGACTCAGTCTGAATCGATAGAGTCGTCCGAGTCTACGAGTTGAAATTGAGTCCAAAAAATTATTTACAAATGCGTTATTGGTGTGGAATTAATTAAAGTAATCTCAATCTTCTCCCTTCTACTGCTTTTATAAGGGAGAATTATGAAAACCCCGCACGCTCTCAACCAATCTGGGAATTCGGAAATCCCGCTCACGTATTGGAGGCAGTTATTAAAGAAGCGGCTCCAATACTCACTTATTGGAGGCGGCTAAAAATAAACCGCCTCCAATACTCACGTATTTGAGGCAATTACTAAGAACCATCTCCAATAATCACTTAAGTGTTTAATCATAAAAATCATTATTAATTCCCCCCTCCGTTCTATTAGAAAAGTCAATTTTGAAAAATATTTTTTGTTCTAATAGAAAAGTCCACTTTCAAATTTTTTACCCCTCTTACCCTTACCAATATAATAATATATGGTCCATAATTAACGCATACTTAATAAGTAAGGAGATAAATAAAATAAATGGTGTTAAATTAGTTATTTTAGGTATTGAGCATTTACACTCCTAATAAGTTGTATATACTGGTTAGATTAGACTTTTCTAATAGAACAGTATTGTATATTTACACTCGTTAATAAATTGTACATTAATCAAATTGGACTCTTATAATGAAACAGAACGAGTAGTTTGTTTATCCAATAATTCAATTTAAACCCCGTCACTACTCACTGCTATAGGGGGACAAATTGCCGCCACCGCATTGCGAATGGTGGATGACCTCCTTTTTTCAATTTCCATGGCTTCCACTCCAGAAGCAGACTCAAAAACAATTGGATTTCTCTAGACATGGAGTCATAGCAAGGCCACCTTTATATATATATATATATATATATATATTATTCTTCTTTCCCTGACTATCACCCACAAAAACAGCAGCCGAACTCACTTTTTGAAGAGTGCCTCTACTAATTATCTAATATATTTCTTTTTTGAGTGCTGTAGATTGTTGCTCAGGTATTTTGTTTTTGCCAAAAATTTGTGTTCGCTTGTCAGAAAGTTTGACGATGCGCATATTGAGTTTAATTTCTCATGTATGACATATTGAATTTATCCTATAAAGCTAGCGTTTACACATATATCGTATGTAGTGAAAAAAGTACATGTATTCAATTTAATATCTAATGTATCAAGGTTATAATCATACATAAGTACACTTAAATGATTAACTATATTCCCGACATAGATCAACTCGTACCCAATAGGATAGAAACAACATTTTTGAAACATTCACCTAACCAAGAATCAGATTTTGACTGTATTTTCTTATTAACTAGCCTTTTTATAACAAAAATCGCCAAATGAAACTAAATTGTTTCCTTCATCCTCCTTTTACGAGAGGATGAGGGAAGAAGATGGTGAATTTTTAGATTTGAGCTGAATGTAAAGAAAGAGGGGGAGATTCGATCTAAAACATCATAAAAATACTAAAAACATGAAGACCCTAAAAAATGCCCACAAAAAAACAAATGCTAAAATAAACACACATTTTAGATCAAATTTCACTGCTAGGATGCGGATTCGATGTAAACACATTACCCTAGACCTCTAAACGTTACCGATACAAAACTATAACAATGTTATAACTTTAGACGTAGATCTTGTTCACTCTCTCTGTACAAATCACAAAAGTGGTGTCTCTTCCATGGAAGATTCGAAAGCAAAACAACAAAAAGGGTAAAATTCCAAAACAAAGTACCCTAAACCTATAAACCAATAGTGGTGTTTTTACCTTTCTTTCGATTATCCCTGACTCATGAATAACTTCATCCTGGGACTTGATTCGGATGGCGATGGCGATGGCGATGATATAAGAATTTTGTGTAAGACAAAACGTTCTTTACAGTACTGAAAGGTAAGAGCATGGTAAATGGAAGTGAGGAGCTGCTATATTATAGAAAGTACTGATAGTTCTAATTCTTTAATGTAAATCGATATCTTTTAACACGAGTTATGAGAGAACCCTTTGTTGAAGAGTATCATTCGCATCCGGTATTAACAAATCCGGTCTAAAATTTTATCATTAACATCGAATTTGTAAACCTGGTGCCAGTAATCCGTGTTTTTTGTCACTACCATCTTTGTTTAAGCAAAACAATGTTAAGAGCCAGTGTTACAAACTAGTTTTGTAGGAGTACACATTTGCGACACCACGTTTGAGATTGGTTGAAATCAGGATCAGGACCACGGGGTTCACAATTTTTAGGGTCCCAATTTTGTTTTCAATCTTCTAATTTCACTACAACAGAATTCCTCAATGGACGCGCCCATTTGGAGGCGGGTGTTCTCCAAATGGGGGGGGGGGGGGGGGGGGGGGGTGCAAAGGAATTGGAGCTGCACCTACCTCAAATAGTAAATAGGCGGGTTCAAGCTACACCCACCTCCAATGATTATTGGAGGTGGGTGTAGCTTGCACCCGCCTCCAATGTATCTATTGGAGGCGGGTGCAGCTCCAATAGTATCTATTCAAGGTTCCAATTCCTTCGCACCCACCTCTAATTCCAAAACACGAAAATGAGACGGGTGCTTTTTTTGCAACTTTTCCAGTACTATTTAAAAAAATTGTCTTTGTTTTGGACCGTTGAAAAATAATTTTAAAAATTTGTCGAGATTCGAGCAAGACAATAAATTAGTAGGTAATAAAAACCACAAGTTTTAGAAGAAAATATAAAAATATCTACTTTCGATTTTAACTTTAAATATAAGAGTATATGTAGTCTAGTGGTAAATTTAATGTGCAAGTGTTAAGTGATTATGCATGCGTGAGTTCGATTCCTGCTAAACGCATAAATTGAAAAAAAAGAAAAATTACATTTTGTGCTGGGTGAGTATTGGAGGCGGGTGTAACGGACATATGTCTCCAATAACCATTTATTTTAGGAGTTATTGGAGGTGGGTGCCTTTTGCACCCGGCAATGGCACCCGCCTCCAATATCCATTATAATGGTTATTGGAGGTGGGTGCCTTTAATAACCATTTATTGGAGGCGGGTGCCATTATATTGGTTATTGGAGGCGGGTGCCAATAACCCCCATGAAAGGAGGCGGGTGCGGGCCCTCCTATTGGAGTCGCCCGCACTGGCACCCGTCTCCAAAACCCCTCTACATCCGCCTCCATTCACCTATTTTGCACTAGTGTTTCACATTAAATTTGTGAAATTATCAAAGTTCAACCTCATTAATTAAACATATTTTTATTTTTTTAAAGGTCTAATTTTTATATCGCAAAAACTTGTATCATGCTTGTCAAATGGTCCAACGCAAATTGCTTAGAAAATTTTTAGAAACATATGATACTTTTTCTTTTTAAGACGCGAGTATTGAGTAACCTCAAAAGTATCACATGTATGTTATAAAGTTTGACATATACCCTTCGAAAGCATACCACTTCTAGAATCTTCTGTATTAAGTTTTACTAATCATGTATTGCCTTTCTCGAGCTAATAGATAAATAAATATAACTTGTACAGAAAAACAAAAGTATCAATTTTAAGGATTGAAGTATCGTGTATAATCTCTGATGTATCGAGTTTAATTGTTAAAGTGTTATCTGTTTCTAAAAAAAGAAAAAAGTTAATATAGCTTCTAGTTAAATAAAAGTAACAATTTTAAGGTTGAAATATTACTTATTTAAAAATGTATCATGAAAAAATAAAAGTATCAATCGCACGTTTATAAATGGTATTTAAAAAAAGAAAAGGGAAAAAGAAAGCCACGCCAAATCGTCGGACAAGTTATACAAAAAAACTGTCTTTTTATAATTAACACAGAGCCCCTAAGATATTTAGGAGGGACCTGATCAGGATGACCACTGCTGGCAACCTCCGTTTTCCAATTTCCAAATAAGTAATTGAAAAAAACCCACTCTTATTCCCTTTGATACTCGCCTTGCATCGTTGGGGATTTGCTAATAATAATTACTAATCTTTTAACTGTATTAAACTAATTAGTAATATAACATGTAATACAAAATTATCTCAATCTAATGAATATATATATATATATATATATATATACCCATCCGTATATTTTTTTGGTCTCACTAAAAGAGTTCAATTTAAAATTTTACAATTTATATAATGAGGGGTAAAGTAAAATTAATATTTAAAATAAGTAATTTGACATTATGGTTTTCACTTCTATTCTTTCTTTCTCAATAAGAGTTAACTTTGGATCACATATGAGTATATTTGTAATTAAAATAAGGTTTAGTTGTCTTTTGTCCCCTTGTATTTGTATGGTACATTGACTTTTACCCCCTCAATTAACGAAATTGACCCTATTACAAAAAGGGGCTTTAATGGGGGGTTATTTAGTACATTTAACGGCGGTTTTCGTCCATTTTGAACCGCCATCTATCCAGCAGTCGTAGAAAGGTTATAGACTTTCTACGGTGGTTGGGAAGCGCCATAGAAAGTTTGGACTTTCTACTGCGGTTCACTTAGGAACCGCCGTAGAAAGTACCAAATTTGTAAAAAAAAATTTTAATATTTCATTTTTTTTATCTCTGCATTCAAAATATATATATCACAAATAGCAAGAACAGCCGTAGAAAGTTTTTGATATATATTTCAACTTTATTCAAAAAATATATATATATATATCAAAAACTTCCATGCTAATAAACCGAACAACCACCAAACTTCACAAAATTTTTGCGTGCATCCATCAAATTCTAATTAATTTAATTATTAACAGCAAGAACAATACAATAACAACATAATCCTGAAGTAAACATCCAATATATATATATATATATATACAAAAATCCAATCTCAACCTAATCAATTTTGAGAATAAATCAAAGCAAAATCAGTAGGAAAATTATAAAATGGAACATACAATAAACCACCGGTTTAACACTAATTAAACCCGAATTTAGTCATTCATCATCTCACCAAATACGAATTTAACACTAATAATAAACCCTAGACCAATCGCAATAATTAAGTAACAATAAAATTTGTAAAGCTTAAATAAAGTTGAAACTATTCGATATAACCTTTTTTATGATTTGAAACCCACAACAAGGACCGATTATGGTGAAATTATGATGGGGGATTAACTCCAAGTGGTGGGTGATGGCCGATTAAGAAACCATCTCTGGAGTTGGGTGACGGCGGATCTTGTTATCAATGCTGTCGGAAGAACGGCTTCGGGGGAAGACAAGCGAAAAAACCAGCGCGAGAGGATGGACGCCGGAGACGAGAGAACGTCTTCAGTTTGCTGGAGATGGAAACAGGGGGAAGCCGTGGTTGGCTGGAGATGGAAACAAAGGGAAACCCTTAAAATTGAAACAAAATCCAGTTTCTATGGTGGTTTTAATAAAAACCGCATTAAGAAACCGCCATAGAAAGTAACTTTCTACGGCGGTTTTAATTACAACTGCCGTAGAAAGCCTGTAATTGTGAATTCCCGCCCGTTCCTCTATTCCTATTAATTTTTAGTTTTTCTTTTTTTGTAAATTAATCCCCAAATTTTTTTAAATTTAATAATAAATATGTAATTTACTATTTATCAAGTTTTATAGTAAAATTCATCATATTTATTAATTATATACAAACTCATGCCTTTATGTTATGATAAACAATAAATAAATTTCAAATTTTTAGTTGACTAATCCATTATTTTAGGCCCTCAAAATTTTTTGAAGTATTGTTACATAATAATTATAAGAAAACTTCAACAATAGCAATTTTCATTGAATTACTAATAAGATTTTTGAAACACACTTTCTACGGTGGTTTTTTTAAAACCGCAGTAGAAACATACTTTCTACGGCGGTTAGAAATAAAACCGCCGTAGAAAGTAGGGGACTTTTTCTACGGCGGTTTTTCTGTACTTTCTTTTTAATGGTGGTTTTGGTCTTTCCGCCGTTAAAAGTCCATTCTGTAGTAGTGTGATTTTTTACCCCTTTTGACCTTTGCTGAAAGGGATAAAAATTGTTTATAGTGACATTTATACCATTCACTTTATATTTTAATCTCCAAATTACATTTAAAGAATGCAAATATATAATTTACCCAAATTACCCGTTCATTAAAAATGAGTAAATCCAAAGCATCCATCAGGGTTTGATCAATCATCAAAACAATACCCGAGTTTTGGAAGATATCAAAAAATTATTGGCTCAGCAATGACCCTATTAATTTTTATAAAATGATTAAATTACCCTCAATTTCCTGATAAAAAAATGTTATTTCGAATGAACATTTTGGGTATTTCATAAAATAATGGGAGAATATTGTGATCTATTTTGATATTTTTTTCCACATTTTGGAGTGTATTATGAAATTATAGGTGTGGGTGATACTTGGGTTAAATAATTAAAATAGTAATTCGGGTGAATTTCATTTTTCTCACATTTTTTAATGATGGTTTGGATATCACAACACAAAGTGAAGGGCATAGAATCTTTCGACATTTTTTTTTACCCCTTTGAACACTGTCAAATGTGGCAAGAGATTAATTTTGTTAATTTAAGGTGCAAAAGTCAAAATACCTTTAAAGTACAAGGGGGCAAAAGACAATTAAAACTTACAATAATGCAGACAAATTGAAATTGATTAAGGCTTTTTTTTTTTTTATTGAAACAAAAAGAAAATTTGATATATGACTTTTTAATTATAACCTGGCATAGATTTCATCAAAATATTTAATACGAATCTGAATCCTTGCAGAGGGGTTTCCCATAAAGGATGCCGAAGCATTATATTTTAATCAATTCGCAAGGAAAATAAAATACAAGAACTTTTGCCATTTAGATTAATCAAACCCCTAAAAACATAATAATAATAATCAAACCCCCTAATTTTGTATATAAAAACATTACAATTCCATTACGTACGAAATCATTCATTCATCGGATAAGTCAGTATCCACTTGATGAATGAATGGATTATAGTCATACTCTTTGTAAGTGCGCCTTTCGGCCCGTACACGAGAGTCAACTTTGAAATTGTACTTTGTAACTTATAAGCAGTTATATCACTCGACTTTTCTAATATAACGAAAAGGGAAAAGAAGGGTGATTATTAATATATAGCTATAAAACTAGTCAGGGGATTAGATTTCTTGGTCCACATCGATGATCATCATAATATAATTAAGTCAAAAGAGGTGTGAATGAGTTGAATTCAATCCTTAATTAAAGCGGTCATTTCTTAAAAAATCAAAAGAGCAATTACGTTCTGTTTGTTTTGCTGTAATTAACGTTAATTATTTCATTTTCACGACGTTAGCGTCAAGGACCAAACCAAAATGCACAAGAATCTAATAATAGAAAGAAATGGTTTAGATTCAGTGTTCTTGTTCATGCGTGTTCGTGGATTTTGCGCTTTGACCCAGAAAATGTGGCAAAATTCGACGATTTTGCGCCAGAGAATGAGTGCAAATATTTGAACTGAAATATATGTAGAAGGAACCCTAATAATTAATGATATATTTTGTCGGAAAATCCTATATAAGCACTCTTTCTTTATCCATGTCGGAACCTTATTTTGTAACTACAATTTTATTTTTATCTTTTGGTGGATTTTAGAAGTAGAGAATTGATTTCCCCCCCCCCCCCCCCCCCCAAATATTCATATAGGGACCATATAAATACCAATACAAACCAAAAAAATTTGAATTTCCCAAACTATAGAAAACGAAGTTGAGATTGAAAACGAATCTCCCAACTTTGTTTTCTTCAAAAAAAAAAATTTGTAAAAAAAAAAAAATTTGCAGGAAGAAAACGAATTCGGTGAATTCTTTTTCTGACCTCCAACAGTACACCATTGAATGACTCACTGTTATTGGTTGTCATTATCCTGTACCGGTAGCCGCCATCATGACAAAGTGTCCACTGATTGAATGGGATGTCAACCAACCATTTGTACGCAGACTCGTCAACCAATCTGATTGTCCTCATTATCGCAGTGAACTTCCAAAGTTGACGCGCACTAGATGCCCCGGCCATGAGGTTATTCAAATTAGCATCCTTGAACTTATTATTGAAATTGGCTTTCACATGTCGAGAGCAGAACTTGTGATGGACATAGGGGGGTTGCAATAATGGGTTGTTCTTAACAGTTGCCAAAATAGCCCTCTGCCTGTCAGATATTAGACAAACGTCAAGGCGGCCTGCGATTACATGTCTTACAAGATTGTCAAGAAACCAAGACCAATTAGCCAAGTTTTCCTCGTCCGAAACTGCACAAGCCAATGGAAATATATGAGCCGCTGCATCAACGCCACATGCAATCAGTAACTTCTCATTGAACTTCCCACTCATATGTGTCCCATCAATAGTAATAACTGGCCGGCACTGCCTGAAACCCTCTATGCTCGGCCTAAATATCCAAAAAAGGGAATGAAATATCCTGTGTTCTTCTGTGGTACCATCTGCGTGTCTCCATTCTACAATAGTGCTTGGATTGGTTTGTTGCAACGCATGCAAAAATTTTGGGAACTCTCTATAAGATTCATCCCAACCTCTATACACCATTTCAACGGCCCTTTTTTTTCCCCAGCTAAGACTTCTTATACGAAATTTTCACCCCCCAGCTTTCTGACATCCTCTTACACATCCCGAACGTTGTAAGATGCATTTGCCTCCACATTGGCCCTGACCAATCGCCCAATAGTTTTGCAATCAACATTCGGATGATCATGGCCTGTAAACTTTGGAGTGCATGAGTGATCAAAGATCCGATGCGTAATCTTAAAGTGACGACTCTTTTTACAAGTCGCGTGGACACTCCATGAACACTTCTTGTCATCCTTATATTTGCAGATAACTGTCCAACGGGTTGGAGTAGAATGCAATACTTTGTATATCGGTTAGCCCGGACCGACCACAACTTAACGGCATTCTAAAGATTCTCCTTCGTCCCAAAAACCATTCCCTTGTCCAAATTGGCCGACAAATCATCTTTCCTTACCGGGCATGTACCATCGTGGAACTGATCGATCGTGTGCTGAGCCCCATCTCCAATATTTTGGAAAAATTTTATGCTTGCTCCAACGTCTTCACGCGTCCTTCCATGAAAGGAAAATTTAGTCAACGACTGCGGCATGTCTCCCAAATCACACTGGCCCTCGACGCGTTCTCCGACTCCACCTTCCGACTCATTAGCACCCGACATGACATCAAGTACATCCACCTCATGATGGGTGTTAAGTGGCATTTGGTTCTCCTGCAATACATACTTAGAAGCATGAAATCCCTGATCTGCTTCTTGATGAGATAACGATGTGAGGGGTGGTTGTGTTGAAGGCCCTTTGTCTAGTCTCTGTTCGGGTAAAGAATTGATGTGAAAATCTGCCCGCATTTCCTCTACATTTCCACGATTCAATAGTTGTGTGAACGACATTACAGATAATCCGATAACGTCAAAGTCAGCTCGGTCATCAGGTGGGTTGCATAGTGAAATGCCTCCTTAATTAAATAAACCTGGACCGCAGCAACAAATGGGAAAGCCTTGGGTATATTGAGCATATCACGAAGGGTGTCATCATCATCTATGAGAATATGCTCAAACATCGTCCGTTCGGGGGCATTAGCAGGGACGATCACTGGAGATCTACGATAAATCTGCAACTTGTGGTGGGAAGGCAAAGTTTTGCTCACTTCGTAAAACCTCCGAGAAAGGATTTCGAAATTGACAGTCTCAGCACGGAAATAGTTCGTCTTGAAGGACAACTGGACTCTGAACCATTAGGACCCCTCTCAATTCTCCCATCCCAATATAACATAACTCTAACTGATTTCCCTGCCATTTCAATGCAACACAGCTGTACCACCAAGTTCTGATTGCCTTAACCAGCACAAACACTTGTTCAGATGTTTATAGGACCAGTTCAGTTACAAAAAATATTGACATAAATCAGAACAGCAACATTTGTACAAATGCATACAGTATCTAGGGGACAAAATACAGCATTTAGGGGGCACTTATTATTTTTACCATATATACCTCAACTAAACTCCAAACAAATATATGTTATGTAATTGAAGCAGGTCAGTGAAAAAATAATGTCAAACACTACTGTAACCACATGCATATCACAATTAATCACATACATGTGCGTTTAATTATAGATGCGTAAAATGATCAAGAAAAATTAGACACGCACTGATTTAATTAACTGTACAGCACAGGACAGGCTATATTAGTCAAAGTTGCTAACTATGAATGATGAGAAAATTACATGTTATTTGTTGTTGGATAATAAACAATGTTAATCCTCGGCCCGTAGAATATGAAAATAGCGAGGGGAACGCCCGATTCTTCAGCCAACAGTATTTCAATGACAATGGAAAATCACCTACCAAATCGATAAAAAGGAAATTACAAACCATGTACTTAATCATAGTTCAAACCATAAGTAACATTCTGTTGAATAATCATAAAATTTTGCAGTTTAAAGAAAGGAGGGCACTACACTTCTGCTTCTTGTCGATGTCCGGCATTTGCTTGCAACTCCACTGCGAATATACGATATGTTGATGCTTTGGGGGATTAAGAGATGATATGAAATCCAATTGGCTCTCCTAGCCGAATGATCCCTATAGAATTACAGACATAAAAGGATAAAGCCCAATTAGTATATTAAATTCAGGAGTAGAAATACATATTAAAAATAGAACAAACAAGGGGAAAAAAGGGGCAGGGGAAAAAATTTATATTAAGCTCTTAGTAGCATTCTCCGAGTGATATTGCGCCGACCAATCTTGCTGTACGCAAATTAAAAAGTAAGGCAATTGAATACTTGGCAATTGGATCTCTATATGAATGAAATAAGGGTGCCCAAAACTAATGAAAGCAGCTAAGATAGCACGAATACAAGCTCCAAATATACGCTATTGGGATGGGATGAGATGACTCATAGCTAAAAAAAGTGCACCTATTTTTAAGTTGTCATATACAATTAGTACTCATTGACTCACTGAAAAATGGATTTTAACTCTTAAAAAAAAGGGGCACGTGAGAATTTGGAATATTATGAACGAACATGGAAGGTGGATTCTATAGGTACTCCATTCCCAAGAGTCCCATATGTATGAATTAATGTGATTATTATTATTGTTATTTTTCTGTCGAATTATGTCAACTATACTTTTATGTTGTATGTGATGGAGGTCCCTTTCGCGATTGGCCTCTTTCAAACAATATCATCAATATATATAATCTAGAAAGAACAAACAACAACAAAAGTCAAACGAAAATAAATTATTTATTATAAATGTCGTATTTTTAAACCGACGAATGAAAGGTCACTTCTTCCGTTATCAACTCTTGCCTAGCTAGTGAACTGAAAACAACAGTGATCATGTAAGACAACTATTTTAACTTCCACAATCGCATATCCATTATCAAATAGCCTATGCCCCCATCATATCTCCTTTCAAATGCTGACCATCTTTAACACTCATTTTATAATTGAGACTAACCCACCATTCCGTCCTGTACAAAAAGGCGAAGAAATACAAAATAAATATACCTAAACACCAAGTCCATGTCAAGAACAAGGCAAAAAAATGAAAACCCGTCCACAAATGTAAGAATTCAAGTTACAGAAAAGTCCAAAAATAGTGTAAAAAAGAGACCAAATGAAAGAATTCCAGTCATACAGCAGTACAGAAAACAAAACAACAAAGCAAATAAAGTGAAAAATTCCTTGCCAAAAACAGTCCAGAAAACATTAAAAAAAAAAGCGACATATATTAGTTTCCCGTTGAAAAACAGTCCAACCAAAATAAAAAACAATGGCGTGAAAAAAAATTCCACGCTCCCAAACATTTTAGAAAACAAAAAAAATTTGACCAAACGTATTAATTCCATTTTAAAAAATAGTCCACAAAACCAAAAAAATGTCCAATTTAATTTTTTCAGTTCAAAAATTGTGCAAAGGACAAAAGTATATTAAAGAAAAAGAATTCCAGACCAAAAAAGTTACAAAAAATATAAAACATCACAGAAAACATTGTCACCTTCACAAACACTCCAGAAGAAATAAAAAATTGACACCTTGGGACAAACTAAAGCAAGGAGAAAGTCATCAAAAAATTCAGATCCAATATCCGAAACTGCTGAAGAATTTCAGCCCCGACATTATTCAAATCAAAATAAAAGTATAACTGTATGTAACCTTTGTCAAACCTTGCCAAAACTACTGATTTAACCAACTAATTAAGCGTAAAAATTTCAGCTAAAGTGAAAAATAAATAAATATTTAAGCTCCAAACAAGACTTTGTTATATGTAGGATAAGATAGTAAAATAAAGCATGGGTTCATGCATAGCACCAATGGTTTATACATTGGTACCATACTTCACAAAGATCCAACGTTGGGAATCTTTCGAAGATCCAGAGTTGGGAAGGATTAAATACTATAAGGCAAGAGCCTAGCTTGGGTAATTTACGAGCAGTCATATCATCGTACACCCAAACAGGATCAAAAGTTGATAAAAGAGCGAAAACAAGGCTCATGGCATGTATCTGCAATATACAATACTGTCTCAGGTTCACAAAAAGGAACATATAGTCAGTTGTTTAAAGCTTCAAAAAAGAACAAAAATTTTCCCAAGTTAGTTGTTTGGTATATGCAAGAACAGCAACAAGAACAAACCAAGTCTTTATCCAAGTATGTGGTATTATCTATATGAATCATATCTCACTATCATGTATTGTCGAGACACATTGTTTATTCATATTTAAATATAACATGTCGTTTTTTACAATCTAAAGTTTCTTGCGCACATGTCCAACCCATCTTAGGCGTATTTTATTAATTTTTTTAATCTATCAAAGTTATTTCTACTTTTTTTCTATCTATCCTAGCCAGTACACACATCCATCTCAACATTTTCATTTCCACTGCCCACATAAACAAAAAAAAAATGAGGGTAGCTGCTTAAGGAAAGTTCTTAAAATAATAGCAACAACAAAAATATCAGGTGCTTACTATTTGTAATGAACTTGATCGTCCTAAAATGTGTGAAGAATACTTGACTGTAGGCTGTTACTAAACAAGTTTTTATACCATGCTAAAATGCTCCAGCATTAACACTCAACTGAGCCGATATTGAATTTTTTTAATCTCAAACAAACTTTTGACCCTCTATGTTCTTCTTGACAATCTACTATTGCAACCAGTGCCACGTGGATAAAGAAAACGCATATAAATGCCAAGACATGTGGTCACAAAGACATGGAAATACTCAAGATAGTTTAAAGGGTGAAAAAATTATTGGCTCTTTAGCAATAATTGAAAGAAGTTATCAAATAATCAAGGGATGCAAAACAACACAACCCTTCATGCAAGAAAATGGACACTATGACAGCACATCAGCAGAGATTTTACTTCATGCTGGAAGCATGGGCAGGTTCAGGAATCACCCAAAACCCATACAACTAGGTAGCAAAGAAAAATTATGATATTGTGGACTATCCTATCACATTTACAAGCATGAATATAGAAGATATTCGCGGTGTTTACCTCCAAGCATAGATGAATAAAGTGACTGTGACCTCCTATGTTAGATAAAGTTCAAGATACCAATCCTTTGTAATTCTTTTCCCAAAAGGGAAGAAACAAAAATTGATGGGGGCTTATAGTTATTAAGTTACAAGAATTACATATAACACAATATTTTTCTTGAACATATGCAGGTTTCTTAAATAAATCATACATCAATGATGAATAAAATTTCTTCAGAGAGAGAGATTGTCCATATTCCATAGATGAGAAGAAGATAAAAACCATTTACAACCCCAAGAAAATTCCATTGATGGGCTCACTTCATACAGAAAAGTTCTAATGTAGTTAAACGACAAAATATAAACAAGATATTTACTATATGTTCCCCTGGCACTGCTATATATATTCTCGAACTGGAAATCCAAACTAAACCACAGGCGAGGCAGAAGGCAAAATGGAGAAATATTTCAGTGAGTCCTTCAAAGTATTCAACGATGTTTTTTGAGTTAATGATGCAAATATTTCCTTTGTTTTACAAGAAATTCGATTATAAATATGAAAATGTGAATTCTCACCTTAACACACAACACCATGAATTTATCTTTAATGTATAAAACTACATGAACATAGTGGTGGGCTAACTACACTTCACATACATACATTACAACTTCAAGTAAGGCAGGCTAAGATTCAACCATTGTAAATTCTGGAGCCATTAGTAGTCGGATATAATAGCTGTGGAGAAAAATGTAAGAAACACCTGTTTCTCAATAACATTTTGGTGTATTCCATTTCCATGTAAACAAGTTCCAGTCATAATAAATATTAGCTCTACTCAAGTCATAACAGTTTGCAACCTAAACTGCCAAAACACTACGTAAAGAATAAAGGTTGAAGGGGATATTATGTACCATGATTAAGACCAAAGTTGACAAGTAGGAAATGCCGCAAGTAAAGATGTAAAATAATATGGCAATGCCATGTATACAATACTTCTACAAGAAGCTAAGGAAACATATCTGGTCTCAGAATCTCACCAAAAGTGACTATCTGTTATACAAGCGATAAAGCTACAAGTTTCGTCACCTACATTAAAGGAACTGTAATATTATATGCAAAGAGAAACAAGGCACAACAATTTATGCATATTTACATTTATCCTAAGTCTCAAATTTGTAACTGCAAGACAGAGAAAGACAAATTTAAAGGTACTTTTAAGGCACTTCATATCAGGAAAATAATGAAATTTGTAGCATCCTAGACTTCCACATTATTAAAAACAAAAAGGTGATAAGTAAACATACAGAAGCCAAAAAAAAGTCAAACAGGCCCAGTTTGGACGTTACTGCTTACGAGATGACGACAATTAACAATAAATCATCCTCATTGCTTTCCAAGTAACCATGTGAAGGTGTAGAGGAGAATATGACCTCTTGTTGGAATAATCGAACAAAACTAAAGGTTTTGAGGTGTTAGACGTGACAAAAAGTGATATTCTCACTTTTGATGAAAATGTATAGAGTTGTATCGTATGTTAACAATAAGATAACCTGGGCATCAAGAAGAAAATAGATGAAATTCAAATGAAATATACATTTCACAAAGCATAGGCACCTGTACAATTGCAACTTTTAAGTTAGTGCATTTGCAAACTACAAAATTTGTGACCTAATGTTCCAAGAATGTAATTCCCACGGTGAATCCAGAGTGACAGACTTAATTTCATGGACATATAGAATTTTCAGGCAACCTACAAACTTATAATGCACACAAAAACATACATGTGAGAGCACCACATGAATTACAAAGAAAGGCAACATAATTTAGAAGCTTTCCCAAGACACTCTAGTATAAAGACTATTGCAGTTCAATAGATATTGAGATTGAAAAATAGTACCTCAGAAGTGTTTAAGTGCTAGTCCCAAGCTTAAAAAACAGACTTAACACTTCCTGAGACAGCCTCATTCAATGCGGAAACCTTCCAAACCAACCCAAAAATAGGAAAAACTTTACAAAAAACACAATCACGATGGCATATTAAGCAAAGGTACAAGAAATACTAATGTTTCTATTCCCTAAAAAATATTCAACTCTATACATTTTCATCAAAAGTAAGACCAAATTAAGCAAAGGTCTCCGCATTTAGATTAACATTTACAACTACAGCTTCGAAATGAAGGTAATTTTAAACTATGTGGCAAGTCGATGGTTTCACATTTTTGATTTTCAATTGTGTAAAAAATACACAATACCTCATTATTGTGAAAGCCACCTCTCAACTTTGCTAAACAAACATAACCAAATTGTTCAATGCCAAACCAGGAACACGTGGAGCATTTTTATCAACATCTACCCCAACCAGCAATTACAAAACACGTTGACCATTTTTTTCAAAAAATTCACCCATGGGTCTTTAGCTACTCTTTCATGCTCTTCCCATTTCCCCCAACCGGCAAATACAATATAACCAAACGAAATCAATTGAAGGAATTCCCAAATTATATATCCAAAAATTAAAGCATGTTTTTTTGTGAACAATTACAAATAAAACCCAAATTATTCACAACTTTATAAATCTAGGACAAACCTGAAGCAGATTTCGAGCAGAATCGCAGTTCAATCGTTGGAAAATTAGGGTATACCGCCGGCAATTAGGGCTCCTGCTAGACTGCCTCAAAACCTAGGGTTCCGTTGGGAGCTTTCTCGATTTTCGGACAACAGGCCGTCTGGCCAGCGAGGTCGGCAGGGTCAGCGACGTGCCGCGGGGTCGGCCGGAACGGCGTGGTGGCATCGTCCATGGGTCGGAGACGATCGGAAATGCTTCGGGCGACTGGTTTTTCCCTCTTTGGTCACCCACATTAATGTTCCATTTTGCAGGATTTTACTTTATATATTTACTGAATTTAAATTTTTGTTTTTTCTAATTATTGAATTCCTATAGAAAACAAATTTAGTGAATTTGTTTTCTTTTCAATTCGTTTTCTTTTAAACTCACGAACTATTTCTTAAGAAAACGAATCATGGTGATTCGTCACCGTGATTCGTTTTCTCCAAAAATTACTTTTTTCCCTAATTTTTTTTCTTCAAACATTCCTCCCGAAAATGAAACTGCCAAATTCATTTTTTGGGGAAAATGAATCAAATTCGTTTTCTACAAAATTGGAATAACAAAAAAAAGTGGTTTATTTTGGTAATTTTTGGTGCCAATTTGAATATTGGGGAAAAAAACCCTAGAGAATTTGTTAAGAAATCGTACAATAATTATTGACAGAAGATCAAAATTGTGAATGACTTATATGTTCTGCGATTGATAAGATCTTGGCCAACGTGCTATTTTTAGATTGATGCAGTATATATAAAGAATTTAACTTATGAAATTTCACGTATATGTTAAAATAACAAATATTAAGTGTATTGAATTTATGTGTTAAAGTATAGCGTATTATTTTTATGCGATGAAGATCGAATTTAGCTCAAAAATATCTTAGTTATATTAAAATAATTAATATCGCATGTATTGAAAATTATTTTCCTATCCTCTTACCATGAGAGATGGGAGAGTAATAATATTAAACGGGGAAGAAACACTTTGAGAGAAGAGAAAAAAGAGAGAAATCTCTGCACTAATAAATAAACTATATTTCACTCTCTCTATTACATTAGAGAAATCCACTTTGAAAAATACTTTTTTGTTTCAATAGAAAAGTTCACTTTCAGATTTTTTTTTTTTAATTTTTTACTCCGACTACCCTTATTAATATAATCATCTGTGGTCCAAAATTAGTTATACTGAACAAATAGTGTCAAAATAGCTATTTTAAGTGTTATACTTTGACATTCATAATAAGTTGTACATTGATCAAAGTGGACTCTTCTAATAAAAATAAGGGAGTACTATATATAGTTTGAACTTTCAAAATTTGTCCCAAAACAAGTGTAATTTTAACAATCAAGAATTGAACCCATTGTTTTACCCTCGTTTATTCTCCTTCATATTTTTAATGCAAGTAGTACTACTTTGAAATTATGATATCTAGAAACTTTACATATTTATTATTTAATACACAAACAAAATATTATATTTATAAATTCATTAGTTTTACTCCTTTCACTTTATTAAAAGTATCTACTTTCAAAAGGATAGATTAAGTTGTTTCTATTTACTCCTGGTCTTGCGGCTTCCGTTTTTCTAGATTTGCTTTCTAACTTTCCTGATCGGGCTGATCTCCGGTAACCACCGGTAGCTGCAATGGAGGGTGGCCATCGGCACCCCTCAACTTTGCCATGGCAGTGGCATCCAAACATCGGTTGCCATCGCCGTCACCTCTGATCATTAAGCCCCTCAAACAGGTCACCGAGCGTAAGGGGAAACTCGCTTTAATTTTTAGCGATGACGATCTTGCCGATTTAGAAGCCCCGTTGAACCGGGCTCTGATTGGTAAATTTTCAAAGGGTCGAACGAGTGTAGACAATCTAAGAACAGACTTCTTCACTACGGGATTTGAGGGAGGCTACCATATCGGCCTCATCGATCGGAATCAAGTTCTTATACGGTTTAAGGAGGACTCTGATTATCGACGTTGTTTCATGCACGGAGTATGGAACTTTGGGAGCTATGCGTTGCGGATTGTGAAATGGACACCCAACTTCAATCCCAAAGCCGAATCATCTATTGTTCCGGTATGGATTCGTTTGCCATGCTCACCGTTTTAGTTGTATAATGAGTGGTCGCTCTCTTCAATTGGCAACATGTTTGGCCACTCGTTGAAAGTGGATTGTGCTTCTACGACGCTGTCGCGCCCAAGGGAAGCCTGCGTTTGTACCGAAATTGGTTTGTTGGGCGAATTACCTGAATCTATTTATTTGGAATTAAGGGGGGAGGAATTTCTTCAACAAATAGAATACGAGCGCTTGCCAAATAGAATACGAGCGCTTGCCTTTTTACTGTTCCACATGTCTCAAGGTAGGTCATTCGGATGCGGCTTGTCGGATGAATAAAAAGGTGTATGAAAAATTAGACAAAGGTAAAACTAAACTGCCCGATCAAGATAATGAGCATCTAGATAGAGTTTTTCAGGACAAGGTAAAGGGAAGAAAGGGTGTATGGGAAAGGCTTGATTGGGATTCGGGGAAGATAGATTCAGGTCCTTCCAAAGTAGCAATGGTGGATATGGAAAATGGAGCTGCCAAGAATGTGTTGATTCTATCCACACCAGTGAAGCTGGCGGGGACCCTTGTGGTCGTACTGCAAGCTCCAGGTTTTCAACCGGTTGTTGAGCTGGAATCGGTGGTGGTGGAGGATGTCGGTGATGAGGAGGACGGCGGGAAGATTGCTGATTTCACTGAGGGTACGCATGGCTCATATTTGATTGCTGCTAAAAATGGAATGACGGTATCTCCAAACCATGATTTTAGCCCATGCCTCTCACTGCGGATTTTGGGCTCCAAGAATTACGCCCAGTCAATCCATCGCTAAATGCGGATTCGTCTGGACGGGATGATCTGATTGCTGATTCTCAGTATGCACACTCAATTCATGATGGTGCTGGCTCTATGCATGTCGATCCGGATGGGCCTGGCTCATGCATGGTGACCCGTTCGGTGCTATCCCTTTTGTTTCGGTCGGTGCTAGCCAACTTCCCAGGCATGGGGATTTGGTTAATGCTGGTGAGGCATGCATTATCACTCATGCATCAGCTCTAAATCCCATGCATGGGGATTTGGTTAATGCTGATGAAGCATGCATCATCACTCATGCATTAGCTCCAAATCCCAAGCATGCACCAAATGACTATGCAGCCGACAATGGTGAGCCCCATGCTGCTGGTCTGAAGCTGCAGACTTTCTGGAATATCGAGTACAAAGAGGGGTCACCGACTCACAAGTTAAAATTATTGTGGATGAGGCTTGGGCTAATGGTTTTTCTGAGACAAAAATTCGTCAAGCTATGGTAGAGTGTTGGGAGAACTTACAAACCTCGCTCCTGTCTGATCCGGCTCCGGAGGAGGGTACGTTCCAAGAGGTGCAGCGACGGGCCAAAGGATGTAGGGAGGGCAGGAAGTCAGATCCAGCTCTGTTAGCCATGCCAACTCCAGTTAAAGTGAATTTTAGTAATTCCTTTCAGCCTCTTTCTCCAAGCAGCCAGGGTTAGCAGGGTATTTTGGATGCCATGAGCGGGAGAGATGTCTCACAACCCCAATAGCATTCTCTAACTAAATATCATGAGGCGTCTCGGATTGTCGTCACACGGCAATCCGCGAGGTTAGACTCTTAATTTTTTGTAGTTTCCATATGGCGTGGCTCATATGAAATGTGAGGGGCATAAGATCACGTGCATCTTTTAATCGTATCAAGTCTCTTATTAAATTGTATCATATCTCTCTGTTGGTTGTTTTAGAACCTATGATTACCCAGGAAAATTTGGAAGAAGTTAGGGTGGGGTTAGGGTACCATGTGGTTATTTCATCTATGAATGAGAAATTTTGGGTTTTTGTTAGTGCTGATTATACACTAAATGTGTTGCATAATTTAGAGCAGTGTGCATCCTCATTGGCCGTTCCATGTGTGGTTAGTGGTGTATACGGTCTGCACTCAAAAGTACAGCACCATGCTCTTTGGGGAGATTTATTAAAATTATAGGATGGACGCCCTAGGCTATGTGTCAGGGATTATAATGTTATTGCCACATTGGATGAGTATAGGGGGTCTGCAGTTCCAAATATGTCTGTAATCCAGGAGTTCGCAGAGTTTATTAGCTAGGCTGGGTTGTCAGATTTGCCCACTTCAGGATCGGAATTGACCTGGGTGGGTTACAGATATGTGGGTGGTCTGCGAACAAAGGTCCAAAAGCGCCTTGATAGAGCTTTGGTGAACTCAGAATGGCTACATCACTTTCCAGGGTGTGAGGTAAAAGTGCTCAGCAGATCTACGTCAGATCATGTCCTCTTTTTTTACAGCCAGTCACATCTATGCCTGTGGTCAAGAAGTCGTTTAAATACCAGCAGATGTGGGAGAAGCGGGAGGGTTTCTTGGAGGTTATTCAGAATAGTTGGGCTAAGCCATCTGGGGGCTATGGTATGCTACGCTTCTCTTTGAAGTTACGCGCCTTAAAATAGGAGCAGCGAGAGTGGACTAAGAATATGTTTGGGAACATGAACTCAACTGTGGAGGCCGCTGAGTAAGAGGTAATAAGGCTACAGGGTCTCTACGATACAGGTGGTGGAGATTCAGAATTGTGTGCCCTGCGAAGGGGGGAAGCACTTTTGACGCAGCTATTACTGGAGATGGAGATTTTTTGGCGACAGAAGTCGAAAATTCGATTGTTAAAGAAGGGGGAGCAGAACACCAAATTTTTTCATACCACACTGCAAACCAGCCTGAGCAGAGCAAGGGTGTTCTCCATTAAAACTCCCAGTGGAGACATGGTTTCAGGCCAGGCTACAATTGGTCAGAGGCGGGGAGGTTTTTCCATGAATTATTTAGAGCCGAGGAAGGGGACGACGACTCGATGCAGGATCTTCTCGACACAATCCCAAGCTCAGTTGGGGAATCTCCCTCTTTGCTCCACATGGTATCAATGGATGAATTGCGAACTCTAGTTTGGGAATTGGATCCAGAGAGTGCTCCAGGGAGCGATGGCTTTGCAGGGTCCTTCTACCGGTTTGCATGGGATGTGATTCAATCGGATCTGTTACTTGCAATTCACGAGTTCATGGTCAGTGTGCCTATTCCCAGGGCAATTGCCAGTACTCTCATTACCCTTCTGCCTAAGAAGAAGAACTCAGTTACCTTTGCTAATTACCGGCCTATAAGTCTTTGTAACTTCCTAAACAAGATTTTTACAAAGATCCTGCGTGCTAGGTTAAAGTCTCTCTTACCGTCTGTTATTTCTCCAGAACAATCTGCATTCTTGCCAGGAAGAGAAATTGCAGACAATGTTCTACTTGCACAGGTGTTAGTCCAATCACTCAATCAGAAGGGTCATGGAGAGAATATCATTTTTAAGCTAGATATGGTCAAAGCTTTTGATAGGGTGTCTGGGCTTTCTTGGAGAAGTTGTTGCTTAAAATGGGCTTTCCCACTCGATTCATACAGTTGATCATCGAGAACATCCGAGCTGCTTGGTTTTCGGTCTTGATCAATGGCAAGCCACATAGCTTCTTCCAGGGCACCAGGGGGGATCAAGTAGGGGGACCCTCTATCCCCTTTCCTTTTAATCTTGGTAGGAGAGACATTCACAAAGGGTATAAATGCCCGCATTGAGAGGGGAATTTTGAGACCTTTTTCTACGCCTAGGGGGACCCCCCGAATATCTCATTTGAGCTTTGCAGATAATTTGCTGGTATTTTTTAATGCGAGCAGGGAGTCTATCAGAGGGTTTATGGATTTCCTGCGACTCTATGAAGAGGCCACTAGGCAGAAGGTCAGTGAACCTAAATGTTCCTTCTACCTTCCCAAGAAGTTGCAACCTAGTGAGGGCTTAGTACGACAGCTGACCAGGATAAAGGTAGGGACTTTTCCCTTTATGTATTTAGGTTGTCCAATAAGCCAGGGGAGATCCACATTGCATCTCTTCCAACCTATGCTGGACAGGATTTATGCTTGGCTGGCTGGATGGCAAGGGAAGTTTCTGTCGCAGGGAGGAAGGCTTTTATTAGTCAGACACGTCCTCGCCACTATGCCTCTCCACTACTGGGCAGCTCTTAAGCCGCCAAAAGCATAGTGGCCAAAATTGATGTCATTTTCTCATCCTTCTTTTGGGGGTACATAGATGGGATGAGGAAAAGGCATTGGAGAGCTTGGCACAGGCTTACTTTTCCGATTGAGGAAAACAACTTAGGGTTTCGTAGTATAGATGATGTTATTACTGCATTCTCTTGCAAGCTCTGGTGGAAATTCCACAACTCGGAGATACTTTGGGCCTCCTACATGAGGAGGCTACCCAAGTCGGTTAGGACTTCTCGGGTTTGGAAGTGCATGGAGGAGGTGGAGAATACGATGGCGAAACACTCGGGTATTCTAGTGGGGGATGGCTCTTCCCTCTTTTGGTCTTCAAATTAGACCGGTAGGGGTTTCCTTTCATCTTTTATGGAACCAGAGGAGATCGAGGCCCCACTTCTAACACTATGACAGTACTGGGACACTCGGTTACACAGTGCTATGCAGGACCTTTTTTCGGAGGAGTTATGGGATTTCATTGAGGGAATTTCTCTCCATTTTGAAGATCGTCCGGATAGGATGGTATGGAAGCGTGAGGTAAAGGGTGATTTTAGGATTAACTCAGCGTATGGAGTGGTTCGGAGAAAGGGGAATGTCGTGGTATCCGACTTATGGAACCGGTCATTCCTGCTAAAGCTCTCTGTCTTTATGTGGCGCCTGCTGAATGGTCTCCTGCCCATGGATGATGCACTACGACGGCTAGAATTTCATTTGGTGTCTAAGTGCCCTTTTTGCTGCTCGGAGAGTTCTCTCCTGCATGTGTTCTATGAGTGCCCTATGGCTCATGAGGTTTGGGCGCACAATTGGGATCAGCTACATACAGCTCTTTTGGCTATCACAGATTTATGGGACTTACTAGGCTTCTTTTGGCTCAGGGACGATTTCGAAATAGCCCGCCTTCCTACCATGGTGTTTGCTATTGTACCAGTGGTAGTGTGCTGGGAGATCTGGAGGGCCCACTGTAAGGCTGTTCATGAGGGTAAGACAGTTAGTCCGACCCATATATTGAGTGTAATTCTTACATCCACCTATGACTTATTGGCTCAAAAACCCCCTCCATACAGGTCTGCCGCGGCCTTCTTAGAGGGCAACATCCTGCCACGGTGGGCATACCGGAAACGGAAGGAGGACTGAATTATCTATTGGAGTCCCCCTCCTATGGGCCGCTTTAAATTGCATGTAGATGGCTCGTCTCGAGGGAACCAGGGCCTTTGGGAGCAGGTGCGGTTTTGAGGAATTCGGATGCTAGGGTGATCTTTGCGATTGGGGCTTCCTTTGGAACACTTACGAGTTTTCGGGCAGAAGCACGAGCTCTTATAATTTGGCTCTAGATATGTCACCGGCTAGACTGATTCTATGGTATTGTTAATGGCAGTCAAGCGAGGCTTCGGCCATTGGCGTGCGGAGCCACGTTGGCGGGGATCTAGGCTTTACAGCATACTTACGAGGACATCTCCCACTTGTATCGCGAAGGGAACGTTGTGGCTGATAGCTTAGCTCAATCTGCTAGTTTAACTGGACACATGGAGTTTTTTGTCCACTCCACGCTCCCCAGGAGAGTTAGGGGTCTTGTCGTCTTCGACTCTAGGGGTTTCCCCTATCTAAGGATGTAGTGATTTCTTTCAAATAGTATTACATGTATAGGCTACATCTTGCAGTCATGCATCTTATATATCTAAAGTAAGGCTTATCACGTCCCCCTTAGACTCTTTTTTCGACATTTTGCTTTTTGAATTTTAATAAAGAGTCCCTACTCCCCCCCCCCCCCCCCCCCCCCCCAAAAAAAAAAAAAAAGTATCCACTTTCAAAAACAGTTTGTATTTCAAGAGAATAGTCCAGTTTTAAATTTTTTTACTTCTTCTATCCTTACTAATATAATTATATATGTAATTCAACCCAAATTTAAAAAGTCAGGGAACTAATAAAACAAATAGTATCAAATTCCTCATCTTAAATGTTGTAAATTTATATTCGTAAAAAGTGAACATTTCTAAAAGTTGAACGAAGAAAAAAGCCTAATTTGATACTTATATTTTTTGAAACAGAGAGAATACACACACATATATATATATATATATATTATAAAATATTTATGACGTCATGCATAATGACATAATAGCTTCCAATATTCCAACAATTATAATAAGTGTAGTGGATTTCGGTGGACAATAACAACCGCGTCTTTATGTTGCTTTCTTTGAATGGAAACTTAATCCCAATGCAGCATATTTCTTTCTTAATTTTATTTGAAACCATGTCCTACCTTAATTTTAATCCTAATGCAGCATATTTCTTTCTTAATTTTATTTGAAACCATGTCCTACCTTAAAATTATTTATTTAAAAAAATAGTACTAATAATAAGAATAATAATAATAAAATTGAAAAGGTTTTCTTTTCACATCCTGTGGGAAAAAATGGGAAAGTTTTCTTTTCTGAAACAAAAAGCCAAAAAGAAAAAGTTTGGAGAATACGAGCTAGTCGGTGGAAATGGACGGCTTTGGAGTATACTTTGGTGTGACATTTCATTTTCGTTTTATCTAATTTTAATATTAAACTTTCTATTTTTTCATCAGTTTTATATTTTAATATTTTTTGCTTAGTATTATTTTTCACACCATCACCCTGAAGAAGATGAGGATGAGTATGTGCAGCTTTTCCGAACTGAGCAGAAGTTTGAAACTTTTTTTATGATTATGTGCTTAAAAAATAAGATCGGGTGGACTATAAAAGGATCGTCCGCCTACACCTTTGATGTTTAGAGTCCAATGTTGTTAGCCTTACTTTATGTCTTTGGAATTTTTTGTTGATTACTTTTCTCTTTTTACCAACATTAATAAAACAAGTATCTAATCTCACTTTTAATTTTTTTAAATATTCTTTTTTAATTTCAGCAAGTTAAAATTACAAGTAAAAAATAAATTTTTAGTCGAAAATTTTACTATGATAGAAATGGAATATTATTGTAAAAATTAACCCAAAAAATAATATTTATAATGAGTTATTAAATTGTGTAATAAAATTATTAAATAAAAGTGTAATAAATGATCCAAATTGGTGGGAAATAGGCAATAGTTTCAATTACTATGTTTATATTATCCCTCTATGGTATCACTTCTCGCAAAAACGGTTTTGTGCATTATAGTTGATGATTTTTCTTCCGTTACTTTTTAAAATATTTTTTGTTCCAAGAAACGAAAGGACAATGAGAGTTTCTAAGTCTAAATGAAAACTCCAATCATGCGGATTTCATCATAAATATAACACTAAAAAAAGATAATACAATGGAATTGAGAAATAAATACATGAATTTTTTTACTACATAACTTCAAAAGTAAAACTCCATCTAAATGGCTATTAATTCTAAGTCCATAGTAGCATTTTCAAATCTTGAGTATTAAGCACATATTCAACTTCAGATTGTATTCTTTCTTCAGTGAACAGCGTAGAAAGTCCGCTTCTTTGATCAAATTGGCACCAAATTAGTTTTTGCTTTCCTCTATTTTTTTTATCACTATGAAAACTTATATAATCATGGATAACAGATTTGAAAGAGTTCATACAAAACAAAGACAAAAATAAAGAAACCTCCATCAAAAGAGGGAAAAAAAACTCCCATATAAGGAGACAACAAACTCCCTCAAGAGGAGACAAAGAAACTCCACAAGGAAGACAACATAAAACAAGAACACTAAACAAAGAAAAGAAAACAATTCGGGCTCCTGGAGAATGGGGGGAGGAATAAGATGAATAATACTAATGAACTAATGTAAATAGGTACACATGTATCCTCCGTACATGTAATACTTCATCATAAATGTGTTTGGATAACCATTTTGGAAACAATAGGGTATACTCGTTAACATATTTTCAAAAACATAGTGATGTGCATAAAATTGAAATCCCCATTGGGCCTAGCCCAATTAATAAAATCTAAGAAACAGTAAAGGATAAAAAAGCCCAGATCCATATTCAGGTCGTGAAGATCATACAAACCGAGTCTCTGTCGTGATTTTAGATCGGATATAAAGGCTTAGCTCGGTCTTAGACTTAATAGACTCGTGAAAGCTTAGGTCGGAAAATGTTACAAATCAACTTGAGAATCTTAGATCGGTAAAACCCAGCTCGGAAAGATTGGGTCAAGAAAAGTATAAACTATAAGCCCAGGTCGGTAAAAAACTAGAGAAGTTGGATCGGTCAACAGTATTAAAGCTCAGGTCGGTAAATACTTAAAACACAGGAAGCTCAGGTCGGTATAGTATAAGTCGGTCTGAAATATAGACAATATTGATATAAAAGTTAAATATCATGGTAGGACCCCAAAAATTAGTATAAATGCAGGAACAATGATGACAAAGGAGCCATGTTAAAGCCATTATTCCAGGAACGGCAAAAACTATCATTGCAAAAAGAATAAGTGGGAGCGTATGTCTTCATGACCCAACGGAACCATTAAGAGTAAGCTTATAAATACTCAGGCACAAGCCTCATTCAGGTAAGTTCCAATAAGCAATTTCTGGCAATTCTCACTAGCATTTCTTAAGCTATTTTCTCATTTACAATTTCTCTAAACACTCTTGTTATATATTGTTTATCTCTTTCATATTGCTGACTTGATCGTCGGAGCCTATACAGGGGGGAAAGCCCCGCTCCTTTTCTGAAGTGATCATCAATTGGTGAACGGAGCAGTGCAAAATCATCAAGTTTCATCCTCTTTGCCAAGCTCAATAACCCTACTTAGTTCATCCCTCAAATTGTTCATCTCAAGTTGGACCATTTTGTTCCTTAAAGCTTCATTTGGATTGGGTTATTGCTGTCTTCAAGAATTCACTGGGCCGCGAAAAAGCATCATTCCATCATTGTAATTTTTGCGTCACATCACATAGTTTTGAAAATTTACATTTTATATTAATATTTTATTATTCTGATTCAATTTTTTGCTGTTTAATTATATATTTTTATATTTTCAATACATTTTTTTACATTTTCAATTCACTTTATATCTTAAAATTTTATTTTTTAAAAAAACATATTTTTAAAATAATCTTTAAAACATGATAACATACAGGTATGCCTCGAGCCTTTGAGTTTTATACTTATGTCTTCTTCTTCCTCTTCTTGGATCCACCACGGAGGCGGAGGACGAGGTGCAGGGTGGACTCCTTCTGCATATTGTAGTCGGCTAGGATTTTGCCGTCCTCAAGCTACTTACCTGCAAAGATGAGCCGCTTCTAGTCCGGCGGGATCCCTTCCTTGTCCTAGATCTTCGCCTTCACATTATCAATAGTGTCTAAGGATTCGACCTCGAGAGTGATGGTCTTCCCCGTTAGGGTTTTCACAAAAATCTGCATTTCTTCTCTCTCTCTCTCTCTTTCTCTCTCTCTCTCTCTCTCTCTCTCTCTCTCTCTCTCTCTCTCTCTCTCTCTCTCGCCGCGGCGGCGCTGGTTTGAAATTTTGGAAATTAAATACTGTTATAGATATCAAATGCATAGATATATGCGAATATATATGTATACATAAATGCTCTTTTGACAATTTTGAAAAGAGTCAACTGTCCAAAATTATCTCAAACTTTTTTCACTTGAAAATTATTTACAAAATTTTCATTTTTGTAATTAACCCTCTAAACTACCAATATGTTGAAATGTAGGTAAATTTTTGTCTTAATTCTAAAAATTATCGATAGAAGTACACAATTTTTCACTTAATAATAATACTAATATACAAATTTGGTAGTCTTATTGAAAGATTAAGTAGATAATTATGTCGTGAATAATTTCTTAATTTATTACCCATGTTTCCTTATATTGTGATAAATTGATAGTTTAGTGAGTTGATTGAAAAATTAAAAATTAAAGGCTGATTTGTATTAAAGTAAAATATTCAGATTAGTTTTTACAATTAACTCTTTTGAAACTTGAAATAATACCTTGTGTCCAATATTTTTATTTTTTTTTCTTACTTGAGGTCCAATATTGCAAACTAGCATGAATTGACGAGTTATAAAATTCTATGCTCTTGAGTAAGCTATGGTTGAATTAAGTGGCAATCAAACTTTTTTCGCAAAAAACTTGTATCCGATGCTCACGTTTGATGTTCCTACAGTGTGCAGTCAACTTTACCTTATGAAATATCAGGTTATGTTATAAAACAAGCAGAGCTAGTTTAGCCTGTATTGAGTTTTGCATCAGATCCATCGAGTTTAATTGTACGCTAATATATCACTCTTATTAGTTTAGTGGCTGAAAATCATGTTTCAATTTTAATCTTTAATGTATCGCATATTGATTTAGGTATTGTTGAACTGAGTTTAGGTTTTGATGTATCCAACTTATAAGTTTAGATACTGAGTTATCGGGTATCAAGTTTGGCTTCTGATCTATCGCGTATTGAATTTAACATGTGTATCGAGTTTAGAATTTGATATATATATTGATTATTTTAAAACAAAAATATTGTGAAATTATGCGTACCAAGTTTACCTGCTAAAATTCTGCTAGTCAGATTGTGAGTAGGAAAAAAATTCGCACCACATCAACTCATAAAAGTGATATATTGAGGTGTTTTTACTACATTTAACTCGTCATCGACTTTTGCCCATTAAACTTTTAATAGTTTGCACTCAATTGGCGACTGAGAAGACCGGTGGCTGCACATTTCCAACAATGGAAATAGTAGATGAGTTTCTTTATGTGGAATTGTTTGAAATAAAGTTGCTAAAGCTTCTCAAAATTTAAGTTTAGTTGATTCATCTAGTCCTATATGTGGTGCATATACACTAAGTATGTTTATAGGTTCTTTTCCTATAATAACTTTTACGACTATGATTCTATCCTTTTTCTAACTGCTCACACTACTTGTTCCATCAACATCGAATCTACAATGTATACCCACCCCATTCATATTGTTAACTTTATCCGTAAACCAAAGTTTATATCCTTTTATCTGAAACTTTAGCATTTTCACCTACCCATTTAGTTTCTTACAGACACATAATATTTATGCGCCTCCTCCTCATGGTTTCTATTAATTTTATTGTTTAACTTGTTAAAGTTTCCAATATTCCAACTACCAATTCTATGAATTTTTGTCTAAATTTATAATTTCCCTTAGTATTCCTTCCAATTGTTTGTGTGAACTCTTGCTTATTTTTCACTACACCCAAGTTCACATGGAGGTGCAGCGGATTCTTACCAATATGCCACGATCGGGCTCTGGGACATGCTCTATAAAACGGAGTTTCTTAGAATTTACATGATTTCTTATATGATCCATATCATGAGATTTGACAATTATTTTCTTGAGCCAAAACTTGAGTAATTTTTGTGTGATGTAATTCAATCAGATAAGAACTGACTGTTACGGCACACTTTTCGTGAAGAGTTATGACCTTTAGAAAATGGAGCCTTCTCAGAACCAATTCGACAGCCATGTTTGGAACCGTTCGACATCGATCAAGGGTCTCGAGAACTTTCTGGAATTTCGGTTCAAAAGTTTTGTTTCGCTGAGGTGCCGAGTTCGATATCAAACTTCGGTGTCGAACAGACTTAAGACTTAGGCACATATTGCCTTTTGATTTCGTTGCCATTTCAGAAACCTAGTTCATGTTTAAACAGCTGGTTTCAATGGCCAATTCGACACCAAACATTGGTTTCGAACATCTACTCCAATTTTTCTCTAACTATTGGAAAATTTTCCAACATTGCGATGACTGATGGGCTATCCAATGGTTGAGAGTTAGAGGAGTTCGATACAATTACTACCTTATGCTTAGTAGGATCTTTTAATAGAATATTTCTTCCAGTTGTTCCCTTCCCTCCACTTCACTTATTCAGCATGAGAAGAACACAACCAGGACAGACTTCCACTGAAAATCAAAACTAAACCCAACAAAAGTTGCAACTTTGGCGAGATATCAAAAGTAGATAGCAATCACTTTCACTTCGAAGGTTCATCAAAATTTTCTTAACAGCATTGATTCTTCCCAAACAGAAGAGTAACATAAAAGAACTACAGTACTTAATTCAGAAGGTAGAGTTTGTCTAATGATGACAGTCCCTTTTTGTAAGTAGAACAAGCACCATGGCGGCCACGGGGATAGTTCCTACAAAGCAGAAGTATCTGATTTTCAAGTTGTCCCTCTTAACATACATACATAGCTTTATCATCTTCAAGGTAAAGTACTCCAAACTAATATCTCCCACAGGCAGGTTAAGTATTGGAAAAAGTCAGGTTTACAACTGCTGCTGGAAAAGATTTCATCATTTTCATGGCCATTAATAGATTTTACAACTAACATACAGACATTGACATTTCAGGTACAACGACGATGTTTATTAAACAAAGACAACTACTCCCAAATAATATATATCTTCACCAAATCTAGTGCTTCCATCCCTTGAAGTGACCATCAACCATGTATGGCTCGAGGAATCCAATGAACTGCAATTTCAATTAACGTTCCAATTTTATAAACTTATGGTAATGTTAAACATACATAGCTTCATTAGCAACTTAATACCGTAAGCGGCAGAAAATATAACATAATCCTGCTTCATGGATCATCAAAGTTCGACACCGTTATAAAATGAACCAGAATGTACAAGTAACATCATCCTGTTTCACTTAGAATGAAATTTAGATCTATTTCTTAAAACCCAACTAGAGTGTACATTTCCATAGATGCTCAGTCCATTCAGTACCACATTAAACACTAAATATAGTGTGCACTCGAAAAAACAGTTGATAATAATGTAAAGTCCACTAAATTAGATGCGGGGTACGGAGAAGATATTTCTTGAGTACTAATCTGTAGTAACAATCTAGCATGAGACTAATCCTAACAATGGTTCTAGGTTAACAAATTTCCTAGCCAACTCATTGCCTAGTTAATTTTCACACTATTTTCAGGCTATTCTGTTGATCAATGAAAAAGCAATAACTGACAACAAGCCGTAAAAACTAGTGACAATCTGCATTAATGCCTTAACGCAAAACAATCTACCATGAGACCAATCCTAAGAAAGTCTCTATGCCAAGAAGTTTCCTGGCCACCTCATTTGCCAGTTAATTTTCATACTATCTTCTATTCTGTCAATCAATGAACAAACATGCACAACAACAAACCACAAAAGTAGGTCAACTTTACAGTACCTTGTGTCCATCTCCAGACCACCGTGCACCATAGCCATCAGCTACCCTTATTTCGAAAACAACACCATTTGGTGGAACAGTATGCATATTCAACCAGCAGCAATTTGCAATTAAGTTGCTGATAACCTCCATAGCTAGCCTATTTTTATTGGAATCTGGACAGTGGGCATAAAAGAATTAAAAGAATTAATGGCCTATGTAACTATCAATTAAATGAAGAAACAAGAAAGTTTAAGTTTTGAATAGGTCAATCTTAACATCCCACAATGTCAAGTCGTATTAGCTTGATATTTCCATAAAAAGCAGCAATATATGTTCTACAGTGTCCGCAGCCTAGGAATCAAACACTTAATCCTCAAATTTCTGGAAGTTGGCAGTTGCAGTAGAGTGTTGATGCACCCACAGCAAAATTTTAGCAGGAAAAATAGAAGAGGTATCTAGAAATTAGTAGCTTACTTGTGCTCCAGGAGATGAAAGATTGAGATATGGATGAAGGTGATATTTAGCAGGTAAAGTGGAAAGAAGAGGAATTAAGAGAAATGAAGTAAACAGAGATAAAAATGGGTGTACATAAAGGATACCAAAACACCTACAATGACCTTGTGCTCTCTAAACAAAGAGGACGGAGGAACTTTTCTTTCTTCACGTACAACTTGGAGAGAATGAGGGGAGTCTAAAGAAGACACTATGTAGGGTTTACTTTATTGAGACTGGTGTCCAAACTTCAAATTTCAATGTTGGGAGACATCTGCCTTAATTAATGTTCGATTCATAGGGCTTTAATGAAAGTGCATACTTCAACATGCTCCTTTCCACAATTAGTCAATAAAAAATAGCTAAAATTCTGGAAATGACTTTCCTGAAGAATGCTTATACCCCTTCTCACTATTATCGCACAGGAAATGGAATAAAATTTTGATAAGGGTTCTCCTGAAGTATATACATTTGTTTCCATCTCAGAAAATCACTATTAATACCAATTATAAGGCTCAGTAAGTGTTGCAAACAATGAATAACTAGCATAATAATCACAGACGGAATGCTCTGATAAGCATTTCACCAGTTTATTTTTCCAATTGCAAAAAGAATTATGCATATGCCCTTTTCATTTAAGAAGGAAGGGCGGCAGCAGCAGCCCTTCGTCTTTCCTGTTGCTTTTTTCTTTTTAAATCTTTTATGTTTTGATTTGATTGCTTTTCCCACTTGTGCTCTGCATCTGGCTATGAATCTTAATTTGCTTTGCTGTCATTTTTTCACTTTTCCACCAGTAAACATTAACTGAAAGGGATGATTCCAACAGCTGAAGCACAAAACTTGCTTTATGACTGCTAATGATTTAGGGTTAAGTTGCTTAAAATTTAAGAGCCCATCAACCATTAATTAATGTGGTGAACCATGCCAGCTTCCTACTTGGCACAATGTCATCAAGTTGTCTCTCAGAAACGGATGAGACTTGTTACACATCCAAATTGTTGTAGCAAATTAAAAGAGACTTAAAACATTTAACTAACCATTTCCCGAGAAGTTACCCCAGTATTTGTCACTGGTCCTGTTCACATGTTTTGCCAAGGCCCTAGCTCCTTCAGTCAGAAGAGAACCTCTAACCTTAAGCAATAAATGGAAGAACAAATGGAGTTACAAACTAACATATCTCTAAACTAGAAACATTATTGAGAAGATAAAAAGAATAATGATTCACTGATACTTGCAGGCAGATAATGTAAGATGAGTCAGTTAAGTCATTTAGTAAATGAAAATCATCTGTTGCAATACACATTTTGGCTTTTAAACTCGACAGACCTAAGAAGCTTTCCGCACAGCTTGGAATTGCAACAAAACTAAAATTAGGAAAAATCATAGGCAGAAATCTGTAAAAGAATTACAGAACCACAGGGGGGGTGGGAGAAAACAAAAAAAAAGAAGGATAAACAACCTGGGAATCTAGGAATCACTTCCAGAAACTCCCAGGCATCACAGGTAGGAGCATTTAGGAATCACAGTGAAGGCAAATTGTATATCAGAAACCTGAAAGAAGACCAATGTTGCAGAATTTTGACTACTAATCTCATTTTCTTTGAAGAGAACAATACATATAGATTCTACATCTCTTTCCTGAAGGATTGGCACAGCAGTATAAGACAATACATTAGGCCTTAATGGCCCACCTCATCTCTGGAGCCATACATACAGGAGTTTCTATGCATTGGACAACCCTATTAGGATTAACCTCACCCCTCAAAGGTGAATTTTCTATGTCGCATCAATCACGAATTCCCTAAAGATTCCTAATTAGGGTTACCAAGACTAAAAACTAAAACAGGAAACATACAACAACAGCAGCTAAGCCTTGATCCCATAATGTGGGTCAGCTATATGGATCATATCTCGCCATCGTGTACAGAAAGACACATTTTTTTTCGTTTTATACAAAATATAAGTCCAGAAAATTTCTTCAAAGTAGCAAACTGTATTAAAATACCACCACTTTCTATAAAACCAACTGCCAAGAACATATATAACTTTCAACTATCATATACTTGAATGAAGACTTTGTAACTACTTAAGTTGATTCCAAAATACTAGTTTGTCTTCCAAAGAGTTACAACTCATAAATGCTTCGAGTACAAAAATGTAAATCTCTATGTTTAGATTTTCTTAAGTTCTTTGTTCTCTGCATCAACATTTCTAAGATAGAAATAATACCCTATCAACAAATTGAATTACATATCAGATCAAGCTTGTTGTTTACTTTGTTGATATAGTGATAAAAGCAGCATGATTTCAATTAACAGCATCCAGAGCCTGACACTTGATACTCTTTTCATATACAATAAACAACAGGTGTCGGAAGCAAGCTACTAAACATACAAGAAAAAGAGATTATCAAAAGCCATTATAGTACCTGTGGATTATGTGGAGTTAAAAACGATGAAACTAGGGTCGATGATGGTGGAGGAAGTCTCTCCTGAATGGTTCCAACTGTATGTGCCATTTTCAACATCCTCTGGATACCACCATAACTCAATCCCTAAATCAAATGCAATCATAAATCAGATACAAGTTCACCCCCCAAGCCAAAGATAATTACTGACCTACATAATGTAAGCAAGTCAAACCGCAAAAAATACACAACTGAAATATTAGGCTGACAAACTAGGATCACTGATTTGCGCTTTTACCTAATATGCAAAGCAGCATGAACAAAATAATAAACCCTTTTCCCACTTTTAGGGATTAGCTATTCATATATCAGCATCATGTTCTATCAAAACACATGTTTTCACAAGATGTTAAGCGAATCAACATGGATAAACTCCATAAGGCTGAGAAGAGAACAATATGCATGCTCGTGCATCTGTAATTCAGTTATAAACAACAAGAGAAGATACAACATACAAATTCTATCCAGTTGAGATGAACTCTACAAACTTATCAACGAAATCAATATGAAGTTTTGCAACAGATTCGTGTGTAGGTATGTCACATGCTCATATTTTCAAAAACAACCACATGTTTAGAGAAAACTGATAAAGCTAGCCAAGTACAGGTTGCTGGAAATGACTGAGCAGGCGCATTTCAGACTGATCACACTTCATTAACTTAATTTTAGGAATTCTTCTCCCATGCAAGTTATGGAATCAATTTTTGACAAAGTTTCGGTCCTAATACTAATAACACCCTCAACAAAACAAGTCCCTTGGTATAAAGAAATGTCTGATATATCTGAATATATGCCTTTTTTCTCATCATAAGGAGGTGATGCATATGCTATTTCCCAGAAAAGTTATATAGGAGCTGAAGAATAAAAAATGACAAGTTCCCTGAAAGTCAAAAGGCAGTTTTACGACCATGGAACCCAAGTAGCCCTTTCACAGTCATTTACTTCTAAACTAACAAATTTTCTATTAATCTTATAAGCACAAACAATATGAATTGGTGACTCAACTCTCAGCATGAATAGGTTAACTGTGGATATCATTCTAATCTATAGCTCGTCGTAAACCTATTAATATATAGTTGACAACCATATCTAGTTGAATTATTCCAAATGATACGATTTCTGTTTAATTATAACAGATAATACCTGAATGCTGAAACTTATACACTTACATATAGGAGTGAAAAACAGTAGATTCTACAGTTTCTATTGCAGGATTCTTAGTTGGTTTCAGAATCAAACAAAAAATACAAGCTCAAAAATCATAAATGGAAACATAAAGCAGTAAATATTTAAATAGCTAAAGATATGTATCGTGCTTAAAGTGTAAGATATTTGTAAATATGCAATGAAGATACTATCACTTGTCATTTGGTTTCACAAACTCTTGAACCATTTCTTATATCAAATTTTAAAGTCCTCACTATCAGAAAATAATTTGTAAAAGCGGGAAATTCAGTTCGTAGAAACTTATGACCACTTATTATGTCTAAATCAAGTCGAAATTAATATGTTATGGCAGTACTTCCTTCATGTACCACTTTATGGGTATCAACACCTTTCCATCTCTAAGGTGCTTGGCATTACACTTACAAAGACAAACACTTCACAGATAAGTCCTTCAGTTGTCCAAAATATCTGGCTTTGTACGGTACCTTAACTATTATCCACCAGGTTCAACTGTTCAGTAAATTATACTTTTTGTGGAAGATGACACAAATTCCTGAAAACTCAGAACTCAATATTCAGTAAAGTGAAACCCCATTTGTAGGTTTTTGCATTTCCATGGCTATGAAATGTCATATGACCATGTCTTGTCACAAAAGAGGGATGATATAGATGACCACATGATAGAAGATGAAGAATAACTGTACAGAGAAGCAAAGATCAAAATTCAGAATGCTATCCAATGGGGACATAAAATTCAATTGAGTTTTTTTTAACAATGGTAGAAGTAGTGGATGTTTAATTTAGGCGGCCAAAGTATATTAGAGGAGCAATGTCATTCTCATTCGTTATCATTTGACTAAACTCACATCACCAAGTTATATCATCAAACAATATCCTCACCCAAAAAAATACAAAAACAAAAAACATATCCATTGACGTTTTTCTCACAAAGAGGCACTTGATCTCAATGTTCTGACTCATCCAACAAAAACTTAAGTCACAATGCAACAGCCAATGTAGAAAGAAGGTTCAAATGCCCATTTACTCAGACATTTGAAGAAGAAATACATTACAACTTTAGGGTCAAAATACTCTTCCCATTACTCTCATGAATGAAGTCAAGTAAAAATTCATACTGCCAATGTTGGAAAAGGATATAAGGAAAAACAGGTATCTAATTGAAAGATTTAAAACAAAAATGATAATCAAGCAAAAACATAATAACTTAAAGATGTTGCACACTAACCAATAATATGGTGGCAATACAATTGTAAAGCTGAGAAGTTGGCTTTGTAACACAAATAGCAAGGACGCCATTTGATTTTTCTCTCTCTTCTGAGTAGAAGTTTCGGTACACTTGCACTCCTGAAAATGTCACAGGTCTGTAAGAAATCACTTCAGCATAATTTTAAACCATCACTTCAGTATTACTAATCTGAAACTCATACCTTCTTTTATGGTTTTCACTCCAGGAAGAACTCTTTGAAGGCATTCGGCTTCCAACATATCATGAAATGAAGCATATCGATTGCATTCCTGAAATGTACTTGACAAATTTTCAAAATAGCCACAGAAGATAACGATGAACAGGATGAAATGCGTTATACCTGAACTTGCAGGAGCAAACTTTTATTGAAGAGAATAAAAGATCCTGGAACAGTGCTTCAGCCCAAGAGAACAATAACATCAAAGATAAAGTGAAAGGAAGAGAAATAAAATATCAAACTGAAACTAATGTTCTGAAAACCGAATCAAGGATTTTATTTTTATACACAAGAAGGTGCTAAATTCAACAATATAGAAGATCCTGGCTAAATAACACAAACTGATGTAATCCTATTGTATCACCAAAAAGCAGAGCTTGGCCATAAAGGCAAAGCCATTTATAAGCCCGCATAGAATATCATATTTTATGTGTCAGATGAAGGCAAAATCTGAGCACAGAAAAGGATATTGTAAAATAGGTTAATCGAAGAGCATCAAATCATATTTTTCCTCCTCAATTATACTATAGAAAAAATAAAAGAAATGTCCAATGTGAAACCAGAAAAACACAGGAAACAGCAAAACAACTAATACTGCAATCAATTTCAATAAAAAATAACTCTACATAATTCTACGAATTCATCTGTCCAAAACTCTTAAGACATCTGTCATAAATGAATATTTCAGACTGGCCATTTGAGACACTACTCCTATGAAGATGATCTTCCAACTCTTGTGCATGGTTGGATAGCAAATGATCAAACTTCAGCTTGAATAGAAAATATTACATAGAAATCCATTTAAACACAAAATGCCCTTATGTGGTTCACTGATGAAGTTCTTCAAATAAATGGATTTTAAGTCAATGAAAATCTAACATTTTCACCAATGAATACCAAAATCAATCACAACGTACTATATTAAATCTAACATTAACACCAAACTGACTAGAGAGCTAGAAAAGTTAAACCTTGAAACCTGCTTTGTTTTACCAAAAGATGTGCTAAGCCACAAGGTGTACGATTATGAATTTTAAAGTGTGCAAATGTAAGCGCTAAAGTAGAATTAGAGAGTCAGATGTCAATAGGTTTGAACTCCAGTAAATGTGGGGCTTCTTGATCTTGTGTTCCATCATGCCAAGGATCCGTCATCAAAGACATCATAGAAGTGCAGGCTGTACCCAAACATGTACTAAAACTATTTAGTACCTGTTATATTTCCCAACTGCACACCTGCCTTCCACTATCTTGTATCCATCTACACAAATGATGATAAAAATTATTAAAAATAAATAAAACAGCTCCCAACAAACTTGTAAGTGAAGGAACAATAGCAAATACAATTCAGATTTATTTCATAAAGAGAAGCATTTATGTTGGAAAATTTAGTACCCTTTAGCTGGGAAAAGAAAGGCTCCTGGACATGGAGTTCAAAGTCTATCATAGCCAATATCTAAAGAGGAACTGTCAACAAATCAGTAGGAGCAACAGGTTTTTGCATCATTCAAAATGAGGGGAAGGGGTGGGGAATTATTTTACCAAACTTACACTAAGCAACTGAGAACCATTTTCCCTGATTAACTCAGTCCAGTCATCTTCTTTTGACTTCAAAGAACTGTCTTCATGAGTAAGTTCCAGTTTTTCCAACATCGGAAACAATGCTCCAGAAGATATAGACTCATACAAGGAGGCCGCAAGGTGCTTATATAAGGGATATGTTGGAACCCCTTTAGAAAGATCTGCTGAATATGAGGCATGACAATGGAAACCATATGTCAAAAAAGGGGAAAAAGAGAATTACTTTTAATGTATAGATCAGTCAATGTGCTACTCCACGAACTATAAATCTCAGGAAGATCATACGAAATTTACATGTTTCTTAGTATATTTAGTCAATTGTCTCTAGTTCTCTGGAAAGTAAGATTTGTGAACGCAAAGAAACGCAAGAAACTCCACCATCAATTAGCATCAAATGGTACAACTCCTACTGGAAATGACCCAAACGCAGTAAAAAAATAAATGGAAAGGATAAAACAAATTCGTTTTAGATGCTTACAAAGAGAACAGCATTTTGACACAACTATTGTCTCAGGGCAACATGATCCTCAGCAACTAAGCACTGTTTGAAGCTTAATTTCTTCAGACTTCAAAGGGCATTCCTAAAAAGCAGCGAATTCAAGGAAAACAAAAACCCCGTGAAAAAATGAAAAAAAAAACCTTTCAAGCAAATAATTCAAATGAGGATGGCATTGAAGGCCCTGCAGAACATTTTCTGCAACATTAACTACAGTTACACAACTTCACATTTTGCTAAAGACAGGAACTACCGAATTGAGGACTTCATATAACAAAACAATTAAGACAAAATGTGACAGAAGAAGGCACTAGGTACAACATTGACAGCATAATGTACAACGTACCAGAGGAGGAAGGAAAGGGACTGCAAGGATCATCTTGCAGGAGCTGAAAGCAGTAATCTTTGGAGAGGCCTAAGTCCAGCTCTCCGTTAATGGAGGAAGTGAGCGTGAACTTGAGCAATTCTTCTATGCTGTCCTTCAGTTGGATTGGGCCCACATCCGGAGAGGATGGTGGTGGTGGTCCGGCGGTGGAAGTTCCTTGCACTGGTTGCTCTGCCATCGGTGGTTCCGTTTAGTCGGCGGCGAAGGTTAGAAAAGGAAAAGCTAGGCTGTGTTCCCGATCCTTGCTAAATTCATTGAATACTTAATTAATTAATTAAAATTGTTTAATGGGAAAATCACAATTTTAGTACGAAAGTTTGAATAGTGGACAGTTTTAGTTCCACGTACTCCCTTCCTCGCATACGAGTCATGTTTCTGAATAGAATTTTGTCCAAATAAAATATTTTTATTTTTATTTTTATTTTGTTACATTACTTATTCTTACTAGACAATATTAATCACAGTTAACTCATACTTAGAATATAATGATATAAGTAGATACATAATCGTGTAACTTCAAAAACCAGGTAACAAACTATGAAGTTTAGAAGTTAAACTCAGACATTGAAAATTTGGTGAAATGGCCAATAAGTCCAATAAACCATTTGTTTCTTTTCTTTTCTTTTTTGGGTCTACTTCCTCATTCTGGTCCACAATTGGCCTCCATTCTATAGATTGGATTGTCGGTCTATCAGACTCTATACACTCTCTCACAATATGAAAGTGGACCTTCCGGATGTGATAGGTGGGATCTATTACTCAACATGAGAAAAGCGAAACATGATAGATGACAGAATAAGCAATCGGCGTATGATTCAATCTCCACTTCTACCACCCTCATTGTCTATGTCACTTGCAAGTGGCCTTGACTCATTTTCTGTACGTTGCAAGGGCGGCGGCCCTCAAACAAAGCCGCCAATGTGACTTTTCATATCATCGATGAGGACAATGAAGTGACGGACTCCTCTAAGTTGTTGCACCTACCACAATCAATACATCTAGCGACTGACAAAATTTGTGGTGTCTTGCCATGTGAATCTACAAAAAGAGGCAATCTCGGCCGTTAACTCCATTCAATTTTTTCGATGGCTACTAGTTAGATTTCTTGTTTGCAACGTTTGTATATTACTTGTTTCTTACACGTGCCTCTTGTTTCCTTCATTGGTCTTTGTTCGAGAGAACCTTAGGATTGAGAGTTTAGAACTAACCATTTCTCCTCTTGGAAAATGCTCGTTTTGATCCTCAAGATATACCCAAAAGTCGATTTGGATAATGGACTTCTACCTTGTAAGTTAGAATGTAGGAGTAACGCAAAGAAACACAAATACAAAACTACAACTTTGTAAATCCAAAGTGTCAGAGGCCATTTTAGTTACTATGCAATCTTTATTTAAATCAGTCAACATATGTACTTCAAAAAACAAATGTTTATCGATCAAGTCAAATATGTGCAACTGTAATTAGAGATTAAAGAAACTACAATTGAAGAGAAAAGGATATTGAGATATAGCGTGGAGTCATCTTTCATGTAATGTTGCGCTCTTGTATTATTATATCTTGAAAAGATAATAGTTATATCATATTCACATACCGTAATTTAACACTCTATTATGTCTCATACAAAATCAACCCCCAAGTTTGACCTAAGAACAAAAACAATCTCGTGGTTTCAGAAAATACAAAATAAACCTTGAGGTTAGAGATATAGAAACAAAATTAACCTTACTATTAGTTAACTAACTAAATCATGATTACTTTTTGTAAATATCCCAAAATACCCTCTAAATAATTTTTTAAATTATAATAATTTTATTCTACACTAATAACCAAATATTTCTCTAATATATTATTATTGTTCTGGGGACCTCTGATCATTATCACCGACCTTACATGGTTATCGCCGTCGTTCATTAGGTTATCAGACTGTCGTCGTTCACCTACCACAGTCCTAACTATTAATATTATAATTTTTTAAAATTAAGCAAAAGACCATTCTCCATTATCTTTACCGATTGCGTTTAGAGTCTTCATTATAATGATAAGTAGTTGTTTTAGATCGAAGGCTTCCAAGTAGTGCTGAATATCAAGCAAATTGGTCCACAACCAAGAACTATGAAGAAGCTGGTGGCGCAGCTGCTGAAGAAACCAGGCACTTGAATTTGGCGCGGCCGCACAGAGGAGTTGTCCTTATCGATGACATCAAAAGTCACGCCGGCGGCGACAGGGGCCCTTTCCGCATTTAATAACTAAATTCGAGTTGGGCTACAAGTTATGTGGACGACATGAATCGTAGAATGGAGGCCAATTGTGGTCCAGAGGGAGGCGGTGGCCGTGGCGACAATGATAGCAATGGCCTTCAGCACATAACCCACAACTTCTTTGATGGGAGGGGTTTTTCATGGCTTCTTAATGAGTTATCTCTCGTGGACATAGAGAAAAGGAGAGAAGGCAGCATTTGTTTTTTAACATTCCTAATTTTTTCCATTACTATTTTTTTAAAAATAAATTGTGGGCTTAACGAAAGTTTTTGTGTTAAATAAGAGAGAGAGTTAAATTGATTTCCCCTACGTGTAGATCAAGTGGATTACTACTTTTGCCAAAAATATTAAAAGAGAGAAATCACCAAAACTACAATAATGAAAATTTTTGAGTTGGTCTAATATAAAATTAATTTATGTATGCAATAACTTTTCATGTAAATAGTTTTTAAAACACCTTGAACCAGAACTTGCAATTATGAAACTGTGATATTGATTGTGATGATAAGCCTGGACGTTCGTCCTGTGATTTCATGACATTATTTACTCTATTTTAATATACCAGTAAGGATGCCGTTATTTGCACATATTATGTGCAAATTATTGTGCACATAATAGTAACTTTATACTATGTTTTACCTTATTACCCTTGAGTATAATTCCAATATGGAATGCTACCTATATAATTAATAATAAAAATAAAAATGATGTGAATTATTTAATAAGATTTTAGTTTTCATAAAGTGAGAATGTTTACATGGTATACATAAATATTCATGGTAAATAAAAAGAACATTCCTATTTTAATTGATGCAACGGTGCTTTTTGATTGATTTTGTTTTTAATTTCGATTCTAATTATTATTATTTTGTTCTCGTAAATGCCATATCTTTTGATACAAAATATTATCAATGGATTAATCATTCAGTTTCTTCACTGTTTTATTTATTTTTTATTTTTTTTGTTTCGATTTCTTTCTCGCATATTTAATCAATGGAGGAGTGCTTTTGTTTATTGACTGTGTTGTTAATTCCGGTTTCAAATATTTAATTTATTGTTTCGATTTCTTTATCTACAATAGCATATTTTGTGCTTGGTAACTTCGCCGACAGTAAGTAATCTATGGGTAATATTCCGAGAGCGATAAAAATATTTTTCGAACCGAATTGAGGCTGTCCTCTCAGTTAATACTGAATACCCTCATTTTTGCAAAAGCTGCCTTTCTCTAATTAATGATTGACCTCCACCACATTTAAAAATAGGAGGCAATCAATATTAAGAGAAAGAGTAGCGCTCAATTTGGTCCGAAAAATATTTTTGGCCCTCTCGGAAAATCACTCATAGTTCACTTATTCTAGGCGAAGGATTGGAACTTTTTTCCCCAACTCCGGAATTACAATAAATAAATAAACATATTTTGAATTCATTTTGATGAAAAAATGGGGTGGAGGGCAATCAGTATTAAGAGAAGTGGGAGCCTTTGAAAAAAAAAAAAAAAAAGAGGGCAATCAATATTAACTGGAAGGGCAGCGCTCAATTCGATTTGAAAAATATTTTTCTCGTTCCTAGAATATTACCCATAACTTACTTAATCTTGGTGAACGTTAGGAAATTTTTTCCACAACTCCCGAAATGAAATAAAAATATATTTTCGAGTATATTTTGATGAAAAATTGGGGTGGAGGGCAATTAGTATTAAGAGAAGAGGCAACCTTTGAAAAAAAGAGAGCAATCAGTATTAACTAGAAGGGCAGCGCTCAATTCGGTCTGAAAAATATTTTTTTCGCTCCCGGAATATTACCCATAACTTACTTAATCTCGGCAAAGGTTAGGAAATTTTTTCCACAACTGTCGAACTGAAAAAAATATATATATATATATTTTCGAGTATATTTTGATGAAAAATTAGAGTCGAGGGAAATCAGTATTAAGAGAAGGGGCAGCCTTTGAAAAAAAGAGGGCAATCAATATTAACTGGAAGGGCAGCGCTCATTTCGGCCCGAAAAATATTTTTCTCGCTCTCAGAATATTACCCATAGCTTATTTAATCTCAGCAAAGGTTAGGAAATTTTTTTCACAACTCCCGAACTGAAATAAAAAATATTTCTGAGTATATTTTGATGAAAAATTGGGTCTAGGGCAATCAGTATTAAGAGAAAGGGCATCCTTTGAAAAAAAGAGGGCAATCAGTATTAACTGGAAGGGCAGCACTCTATTTGGTCTGAAAAATATTTTTCTCACTCTGGAATATTACCCATAGCTCACTTATTCTAGTCGAAGAATTGGAATTTTTTTTTCCCAACTCCAGAACTAAAATAAAAAAATATTTTTGAGTTCATTTTGCTGCAAAATGGGGTGGAGGGCAATCAGTAATCAGAGAAAGAGCAGACTTTGAAAAAATGAGGGCAATCAGTACTAACTGGGAGGGCAGCGCTCGATTCGGTTTGAAAAATATTTTTCTCGCTCTCGGAATATTAACCATAGATTACTTAATCTCGGCGAAGTTAGCCAAGCACAAAATATGCTATAGTAGATAAAGAAATCGAAACAATAAATTAAACATTTGAAACTAGAATTAACAACACAGTCAATAAAAAAAGCACTCCTCTATTGATTAAATGTGCGAGAAAGAAATCGAAACAAAAAATAAATAAATAAATAAAACGGTGAACAAACTAAATGATTAATCCATTGATAATATATTGTATCAAAGGACATGACATTTACGAGAAAATAATCAAAAAAATAAATTAAATAATTAGAATCAAAATTAAAAACAAAATCAAGAAAAAAGGCACAATTGCATCAATTAAAATAGGAATGTTCTTTTTATTTACCATGAATATTTATGTATACCATGTAAACATTCATACTTTATGGAAACTAAAATGTAATTAAATAATCCACATAGTTTTTATTTTTATTATTAATTATATAGGTGGCATTCCATATTGGAATTATACTCAAGGGTAATATAGTAAAACATAATATAAAGATTTTATTATGTGCACAATAATTTGCACATAACATGTGCAACTAACATTATCGTTCCAGTGAATGTAATTTTAAGAATTAATTAAACATTAATATCGCTCGCCGTAGTAAAAAAATTTTGGTAGTACATTATTGGTATTTTATTTAGAGTATGTCACGTAGAAAATTCCATTCCTTTACACTTTCATTCTCACATTCATTACGTTTCCCATTTTTATACACTAAGCGCAAATTACATTTGTTTCCTTTCTTCTTATTTTTTGGTTTGTTTAGGAAGGGGACCCACAGAGGGTATCCAAAATCTACATCCTATAAGTATATTCGTCTCTAATTTTTTTCAATGCCTAATCGAAATTTTAATTGATTATAATCACACTCTTATTGATCTCTTGTTAATTTTTCTTCCATTAATAATTGTGCTTCCAAAAATTTTCAATTATTACCTAATTGAAAATTTCAGCTATCTCATTATCTATATATATACATATTTCCGCACTAATTAATTAAATAAACTCCGTTAGAATTGATTTTAGGGTTTAGAGTTTAGAGTTAGAAGAGCAAGATGGTTCTTCTGGTAGAATTTTTGTACGTAATCATCCCTCTAGTACTAGTAGTGCTGTGCATTTGTTCTTATTTAATGTGGGATTGCGGAAACACGATTATGGACTCAAGAAATGATAGAGACAATGGAGGCCCGGAAGGCAATGCATAATGCGTTGAAGAGGAGAAGACGGTTATTTCCCGTCGCCATCTACAATTATTGGATCATGAGTTTGAGTTATTAAGAGAATAGATGGGGAGCAATTGTTGATCTTCGTTAAAAAAAAAAAAAAAGTTCCCTCGTCTTCTACATTAATTATATATATATATTATATTTAGTTTCATAATTATTCATAGTAATGTTTATTTCGTAATGGTACTTGACTTATCACTCGGTTTCCTTTTTAATTAATTCATGCTATTATCTTGAGTAACATCACGTCAAAAGTGTTTTACATTTTTTTCCACATAGGAAGTGTTATAAAAGATACCAAGCAAATATTTTTGCCGGATTTTTTCTTTTTAAATTAATTTGCATGGTTATATGTTCTGGTATCTTGGTGCGAGAAATTATGCAACACAACTGATTTATACACGTTAGCGTGATGAGGTCACACAATCATACAATATATATTTGACACGTTAACAAAATTTATACTGTGTAAAATTATTGAAATATGATTAATTTTATTTTTTGAAGTCATGACATTATTTTTAAAATAATGTGAGTATAAATTTATAAGAAAATTTAAATTTTAAAATTAGAATTTAGTAAAAAATGAGAGTGTTTGATTACAGAATATATTTTTCTAGAAAAATGAAGTTTTTCTCATAAAAAAAAAAAAACGAAAACAAACAGAGCTCTAATTCTCGCTTTTATGAGTGAGGTACTAAAAAGTACTCTTTAGAGTTTGTGAATGACTATTTTGTTATTCACTCTAATTTTTTTTCATGGAACAATTTATGTGGTATAGATACACACAAAAATATAGGATCCAATCATTATAAAACAAGAAAAAAAGTGGTAAATAAAAAAATAGTTCCTTTCACATTTTGACAAATGAACTTCTTAGTCCTTCAGATTAAAAATTATTCCCCATCTGTTTCATTAGAAGAATCGACAAATGTGACAAATATACAGCTTTTATAGATGTCAAGGTACAACATCTAAAATAGCTAATTTAATACAATTTGTTTCATTTATATCATTACATTTTAAATATGAGCTAATTGTGTACCATACATGATTATATAAGTAAGGGTAAATACACAATTACCCCCCTGTGGTTTCAAAAACTTATGCATCACCCCTTATGGTTTAAAAAGCTACCATGCACCCACCTTAACTTTCGTGAACTATGTAAAGTGAACAAAATACCCCCAAAATGCCCTTATTGTAGTTGTGAATTACAGTTTAGATGTAGGGGTATTTTAGTCATTTTTATCCACTTTACATAGTTCAAGAAAGTTAAGGGGGGTGCATGATAGCTTTTTAAACCATAAGGGGGTGATGCAAAAGTTTTCGAAACCACAGGGGGGTAATTGTGTATTTACCCTATAAGTAAATATATGAGAAGTAAAAATTACAAAAGTGTACTCCTCTATTAAAACAAAAGAAAATTTTATAAAGTTAACTCCTCTAATAGAAAAAGGAGTAAACATTTTTAGTCCTTCAAAATTTAGCAAAGGAAATTTTTAGTCTTTTAAAACCAAAAACAACCCTCACATTTTATTAGAGTGATCACTTTGGTCCATTGTAAAAGATTTAATTTCTTCACTTTAAATACCAAAATCGTCCCCCACATCTACAAATGTGATTTTTCTTTTTGTTTCCATAAAAATTTGGATATATGACCAACATCACATACTCCTTCCATCTTATATAAAGAGTCTTATTATTTTAAAATATAAGTTTTGAAAAATGATACTTCTCTCATTTCATTTGAAGGTTCATTTTAGAAAATATTTTTTTGTTCTAATAGAATAGTCCACTTTCAAATTTTTTACTTCTCTTACCCTTACTAATATTGTTAGACCCGATTGGTCTTAATCCTTATTTTGATTGATGAGTTAACAAATATGAGAATTAATTTAATAGTTTTTCTAAGTGAAAAAATGTAGAGAAATATTCACGGAATAACTGACGCAACGGCAATGAAAAATGAGCTAAAACGAAGAAACGGCAAGCAAATGAAGAAAGAAGAAAAACACGTTATGAGCATGTCCTGAGGTGAGACTCACGGTGTTTCTATGTCAGAAAATGAAGAGTAAATTTTATGGGTGAACCAACGCAAAAAACGGCAAAGGAAACGGAGTTAAAACGAAAAAACGACAATCACACGAAAGAAGATGTCAAATTAAGCCGATAAGGGGCTAACAGCGCTGCCCGGCGCCTCACGCAGGCTAGGCCTGCGACAGGTAGTTTAGCCTTCAGGTTGAGCCTTTATTTGTCCAATTTTCGCCATTTAAAGGCTGTCATCTTCCTAGAAATACCCCCACTTTAAGAATATCAAATTAACCTCTCCACATTTGATTTTCAACATTCTCCAAGTGTTAAAAAGCTCTCAAAAATCATTTCAAAGTTCTTGCAATTTATTTCAAAGATAGGCTAGAATAGAAAATTCTCATTGTAATAGTTAGCTATTTTCATAAAATTAATTTCCTACTTTGTAAACACATTGAGGAGTCATAAATATTTGAATAAAGTGTTGTAGGCATCTTGTAAGTGAGACAAACTTCTAAACTCTTCTGTAAGAGTTAGGCAAGAAAAAAGGAGGAGCAAGAAGAGAATGAGAGACCCAACTCAAGAGGTTGAGTTTGGGCAATTGTACAAGTCCTAACTTGACCTAAGTTGGGCAATTTGGGTTAAAGTCCTATCCAAGAGTTTGGATTAGGCAAAGGGTAAAGGTCCTAGTTTAGAGCTAAATTAGGCATTTGTCAAAGTCTTAGTCTAGAGCTAGATTAAGCAAAAGTCCTAATTGCTAAGCAATGGGAGTCTTGAGTAAGACCTAAAATCCTTAAGAAAGGATAGGGCAAAAAATTCATTGTTAGTCTTAGAAAAATGAGTCTTAATCTAGAGCTAGATTAAGCAAGGGAAAAGTCTTAATATCTTGAGAAAGAATTAAGCAAGTGTAAGGGATTGAAACACTCCTTTAACTGTTTCCTAGAATGATAGAAATCTCAAGTTGTAAACTTGGGGAGTGGAGTATGATTCAAGGGGAATGCGAATCACTATAAATTTGGTATGTTTTTGGTTTGTTTATTTATTTGCTTTCATGTTTTGCAAATCACTAAGCACACACCTCACTTGGCAAAATCGATTTTTACACTTGTCTTTGAAAAATATTTTTCAAAATTCTTCTTTGTAGAAGAAATATTTTTGAAAGGTCAAGAACCTAATTCACCCCTTCCCTCTCTTAGGTTCATCTTAGGTTACTATTGAAAATTGGGATAATTATGTGTGGTCCATACTTAATAAGTAAGGATAAAAATAGAATAAAGTATGTCAAATTAGCTAATTTAAGTATTGTAACTTAACATTCATAATAGGTTATATATTAGTAAAGTAGACCATTCTAATAGAATGAAGGGAATAATATAGAATACTTAAAATTAGTAATTTGATACTTTTTTGCCACTTATATCATTATTTTTAAGTATGAGTTAGCCATGATTTTTTTATTAAGAAAAAAAAAATTAGTAACAGAACATTTTTAATGTGACAAATTGAGTATATTTTTCAAGTGAGGGTGCAATATGAAATTTTATTGCTTTAATATTTTTTAATCGGTGGCCTACAAGTTCAAAATAATTTATCTTAATCACATTTCTAAATAAAAGTATACTGTTTTAAAAGCATGAAAATAACTCATGTTAAAATCTAGCTAGTGACATGCGAAAATTAAGAAATCAATATGCGTCGACCAATAAATTTATTTGACAGGTAATTTGGCCTATTTACACCATAGTTTGCAAAATTACGATCCCACATGAGATCGATTTGGGTATATGATTGGTTTGGGTGTATGTGTAAAATTTCTTATTTGAGTCATTTTAGCAAATTTATAGTATCAGAGAAAATCAGAGCTATGATCGATTTGATATTTTGAGATAGTAGAATCGTACGATCCTATAATACGTATCGGATTTTGCAAATTATGATTTACACCCGTATTATGTATTCATCCAGTCAAGGGGTTTGACTTTAATTTTTTGAAATGTAGGTGTCTATTTGTAATATTTTTAAACCTTGGGAATTTACCCAAAATGAAATTATCCAAAAACATCGCATCATTGCGATTGAATTACGAGTGAGTTCCTCCATTTTCGAAAATTTTCGTGTGCTCCACAAACGTTATTAGAGTGTACACCAAGAAAATTTTTGCTGATTCTATTTACGGATTATTGCTTAAAATAATACTATAACTAAATAAACCCACAAAATTAAAAGGAACCACGCTTTCTTCTCCATTGAGTTATTCCTGTGAGCTCGCCGCAAGGAGAACGGAAGAACGGAAGGAAAACAATGCTTAGAACAAAGATTATATGGTTTTCGGTCGGTTTTGCTTCGGCCTCCGCCGGAATATCACTCCTCGTCGCTAAGAGACTCTGGGCCTCTCGGGAAAACCACTCTGCTATGGTAAATGCTCACCTTTTGCTCTCTTTTCAGGGTATGTGTCTGATATCCTAATTTGATGACCGGTTTTTTTTTTTAACGAATTTGATGTAGTTGGGGAAGAAATTTGGTGCCCTTGAAGCCAGAGTTGCGAATCTCGAAAAGGGTTTGCCCGGAAAATCATAATTCAATGCCCTGAGGTGATCTAACGTTTCTCCCTCCCTCTTTATTTATTTTTTTTAATTTTTTTTTTTTGGTTTTTCCTTCTTGAGAAGTATTCGTGATCTTGATTGGGTGTTTTTTTTTTTTACTGGGTTTCGTTTAATTTAGAGTTTGACGTGTTGGTTGATAAGTTAAGGTTTGGTACGATATATCTTGTGTTGCTTGCAGATGCACAGTATAGTTGAAATTATTATGCGTTTTCAAAATTTAGGGATTGTTCGTTGTGTTGGGGAAAGAAATAGTTTCTTACATGGGTTTTGTAGTGGCGGTTTTAATCTGGAGATTTGCTGGAGTGGAAGTGATTGCGGCTTGTAATTGGAAATTTATGTACAAGTCTCTCTTTCATATGTTATATTTGAATTTGTTCTCTTTGCTAGAGGATGGCTCTAATCTAGTTATTGTGTAGATAGATAGCTATCCAGAAAGATTTATCCAAGTTATTTATTCATATACTTTTGTATCTTAGCATGTTTGCTTTGCGCATATTATCATTCAATTTTTCATATATGATTGCAATGAACTATAGACTTTGTGTAAGAATGCAATAAAATTTTTTGATTCATCTAGTTTGACAGATATTCACTTGTAGCGTAGTAGATTTCAATTGATGCAGTTTTCATAAGCAAGACATCCATTTGAAGGTGAAGAGTGAAACTGATTTATATTATGACAATGCTTGTAGTATAGATATCATTGTAGGAAAATTTGATGGTTCAAATGTTAGTGAATGCAATGTGTACTATGCTTTATGTGTAAATAGACAGGTTAATGCTTCTGTTACACTTATGTACATGTATTCTTCAACCTTTTTTTAAAATTTTTTTTTTTTATGTTTCCTTGTATGCAATTAAAGGTGTATCATATGTTCCTTGTATTTGTGTAAATAGATGGATGTATGTGCGACATTGTGGTTTTGCCACATCATTTTTTCAAGAAATTAAAACTGGAAGAAAAGAAAGAATTATATAAGCATTGATTCACTGACATTTAACTGGTGCATTTTCTGTGAGTATTCATCCCAAAGAGGTCAGCCGTACAATTCATGTTTCAATTATGGTACACAATTTCTAATAACATTAAAGGGCAGCTTTTGCTGACAGCTAATGGCTGTAAGTGATGGTTTGGACTGATTGAGGTTGAGGTTGAATCTTGTTTAGGTGTAATCGGCATGCTATAATTTTGATGGAATATAAAGCGTGAAAATTGTTAATATTTACTGTACACCAACCCTAATTCCCATCTCATGGCCATTACTCTCCCCAGGCCGCAAAGGAAGACAAAAGAGTTATGAAAGAGATAGAGGGAAGATTTGGATGGATGTATGTATGTGCAATACTACACTAGGGGAGTCTGAGAATTGGAGTGTCCATTTAAGAGTATGCACAATGAATTGGATAATGAATGCGGCGTAGATGGGGTTCTGTTTGACCAGAAGGCAGAGAAATCTTAATTGGAGTCCAGGAATGTAGTTTACCTCTTTTGGTACTTTTTGCTTTCCTTTTAATATTGATTCACATAGTTATTGAAGGAAAAGACTTAAAAGCCTATGTTGCTGGTAGCCACACCATAAAAGTAATGAAACTGATACACAAGATATCCATTAAGAAAACTGTATTTACTTTTTGAACTTTTTCTTTTCTGCTGTCCTGAATGGCCAAGGACCAATCTTTCTTTGTCCTTAAACTAGGCTGATATTGTGAAAGAAGGGAACACCAGAAAACGAATAAAAAAAATTAAAGAAAGAGAGAAAGAAACAAATCTAAATTTTTGTACCTGAAAAAGTAAGAGCCTTTCCTTTCTACCATGCTTTGAATTTAGGTTTCTGTTATTGTTGGCTAAATATGTTAGGATTAGTATAGCACGTGGCCTTTGGTACATTAAATTTAGAATGTCAATTCGTTTTCGTAGCTGATGATCGCTTTGCATATTGATGTTTCGTTGTCTGTCAAATTGTCAAGGCCTGATATTTTGAATCAAATGGTCATTCATTGTGAGTTTGCTGACTGAGAACTCAAATGTGGTTGGTTATTAATGATTCTCTGATTTTGGCGAGAAAATTTTGCATTACCTGTTTTTTGGTATATGTTTGTGCATCTATATTTACAGATTTGCTCTTTTGCTTAAGGCCTATGCTATTATGCTAACAGCTTTGTTTTCTTCTCTTTGTAGGTTGCTTAATAGCATCCGCGTCGCTATTCATTGTTAATCTGATCCTAGATTACTGTAACTTCGAGCGTTATTAGATTTTGTCATTTGATAAGCTGATAGATATGTGGAAGGTTATGCCAGAGGAATGTTGTACAACGAGGTGACTTTATAATGACAGCATAAAACAATCAAGATTTTAGATTGTATCTCTCTTGTTCAAACAAGGATGTGAACTTCAGTCCACCATATCTTCTTGTTCATTTTAAGAGAAGAACCACAGTGCTTATTGCTATTGTTTTTCCATTTCAGAGAAGAAACGGTACTTTCTTTTTACTTCATTGCGAAGAAAAAAAAGTAATAACAAAACTGCACCATCATCGCCAAGTTGAGAAGTGAAAAAAACCATAGATTAAGGATGAGCTTAGGAGCTCTTTTTATTTTATTTTATTATTTTTAATTTTTAAATATGAACAAATGAACAGCTGTGATGGTCTTAGTATTAATATTTTCTGTTCCTTACCAGTGTTAAAACGCACGAAGTTCCATGCTTTGTTTGCATCAATTCATGATAACCAAACATCCCACAGGTATACTTTGGACATTTGTAGGATCGACAGATACTAACAGAAACTTCACGTGTATTGGTAATTTTTCCAAATCTCAACGGAAAATTCTGGTGAAAAAATATATGATGTATCTGTATCCTTGATGAAAAAACTTGGTACAATGAATAACTCTGTATGTACCCTTTAGGGGTTTGTCCCCATTTTTTATTAATATTACGTTGATTTACAAGAATATCCTAAGAACTATGCCTATTGAGGAAACAATGTGAATGAATTGTATGGACTTTGCCTAAGCATCTTTCTCATCTTTGAATTCTTCCTGATTGCTCAAAACAATTCTAGATTGAAGAATTCACACTTTGTTTTTTTTATGTTCAGTGTTTCTATGGAGGTTCGTCGCCATTTACTAGACTGAACTAATTCTTGACTCATCATTGGGTGCCTTACCTTCTCCTGATTCCAGAGTTTCTGCTGCTGTAAAATAGGGTTTCACAGAACTATCCGAAGAACGATGTTTCTGTTGATAGTGAGCTTCATATGTCCATATAAGGACTAAAGCCACCATCACCACTGACAGGAAAGCCAGTGCTGCCCACACCATCTTCCCATATCGCTTTAATGGCTTGCAATGGCTGTGAAGGATCTCTGAGAAGGCGTCGGTCACTGTCCGACACTCAACCAGGCTTTCCAGGTGAGGATATTGATTCAGCAGCCTTTGAATCGATGTCGTGTAGCCTACCACCAGGTTGAAATCCCGGGCGGGGATTATGACTCCGCCTGTGCAGGTTGATCCCTCAGAATCAGGACAGGCCACCAGGTCCAACAGCTACAATGTATACACAAAGAATGTTTCAAAACAGAAAATCGAAATGTTCTTCAACAGCAACCAGTACACATTCATTTTCACAAGTTGATCGATAAATCGTTAGAAAATCGCTTACCTGTGGGATATCGCCGATTGGAATTGTGTTCTCCGGACATGCTTGTGGCTGGTATTCATATTGTGGCGGTGCGGAGAAGGGATTGCAGATTTGAGCTATGTTTCCATAAGTTTTAGATATGTTCTTGTTGACCTGCACCATTTAAAAGAAACAGAGCTGGTTTACATTCTACAGTTCTACTTCATCCATCTCAAATTCTTTTTTGTCCTAATGAAAAAAGTTTTTAGCTATTTTTGTATTCCATACTCTTACTAATATGAAATACAGAGAGCGTATATAGAAAAAAAAAATGTAAAACTACTTATTTTAGTTATTTACCTTATAATCCATAAAAAAAATGCATATTAATTATTTAAAGTGAACGCTTTTAGTGGGATGGGGGGAGTATATTATTGTCTCAAGATGCTGCGTTTAATGTGTTTGTGCACTAGGACAACTGTCAAAATGATGAGGTTTGGAGTAAAGATCGCTTCTAATTCTTTAATGGCCTTGCCCTTCCCCATTATCCCGCAAGTGCATGAGTTTCTATGTACCAAGCTGACATTTCTAAAGACTGAATTGTGATTATCGTACCTCGTTAACGATGTCGTGCACCTCTACACTGACATCCCGAAGGACAAGTTTGGCTGAGAGGAGATCATCGCAAGGAAGAAGGGAACTCAAACTGTTGTTATAGGGATCTTTCTGGAATCCTTCCATGGCTGTGCATGTGTCATCTGCAAAACTGGAGACAAGACAAGTACGGTTTTTGAATTTCTTTTCAAAAATAATATTTCAATAATTTGAGATGAATAACGAAACAAACAAATCAACAAGACGTACTTGTCTATGAAGTAGAAGATCCCAAAAAACAACCAGCAAAAGAATGTGAGAATCCAGCAAATGGCAATAAGCCTGTCAAGGAAATTAATGAGCTTGTTAGGATACCCTAGATTTTTTTTATTTTACAAGGAACTATTGGTGTAAGATAGTTTTATAAAAAGGGAATGAATACTTACAATTTTAAGGGTCTTCGTAATTTTAAAACCCCAACCGCTGAAAAAAAATGAATAGAAGTTGGCCTTGTATCAGTACTAAAAATGAATTCCAATAGGGAAAAGTAAAAAAAATAAAAGGAAAAAAACCATAAAACTCATGTAAAGATATTGTGTTACTAACTGTGTACCAATATGTACCATAATGTTAAAGTTCTGTCCTATTATCTCTGTATCAATTATGTATCATAATGTTAAAATCCGGAAGCTTTAGTGGAGAAAAAAAAGTTGTAAGACACGATTGTTGTATTATAGTGTAGGTACAAAGTTAGTGGGATTGAAGATCCACACTCGTATATATTTTTTAAAGCAAGTATAGTTTCATGCAACCACTTACCAGACATAGCAATTGCAGCTACTAAAGTGAGTGAAATAACCAATACAGTTACAATGTACCTGCAAGAATGAAGAAATGAGGCAGTGTTCATCAAAATTAATGTCATAAAACAAGACAGAATATATATCACCCGTATCCTCGGTACAGGTGTTTTCTCTCACAGTCAACAGAGAGATTACAATTTTATCTCTGTTGAATGTGAGACGATACACTTGCACCGAGGATACAGGTGATCTGTACTCCATAAACATAGGTTAAATAAAAAAACAAGATTTTTGGAATTAATGGATTCATAGTTCATACACTATCTTGAGACCCTTGTTAATAGCCCTCCTGTTTTTCCTGGCTTGCCTGTGTATATTTTCAGCCTGATTATCAAGGGTTTTGGAAGTAGAAGTGAGGAAACCAGTGGTATCTCCAGTTTCATTTGCTGCTGCCAAGCTTTTGTTCATGTCCTTCATGGCTGTGGTTGTGTTATAAATGGTGTCAGATGCATCATCTGCTGTGTCTATCAGAATGTCCACCACTGTTTTGGCTCTTGAATGGAACTTTGCAGCCCCACCAAGCACAAGCCCACATCCAATTCTGTATCATTCATATATAACATTAATTTCACATATATACATATATATATATATATATATATATATTCAGTGCTCCAATCTATGCGGATTTGGGAACGAGAGCATAGAATAATAGAGAAGTAAAAGTAAAAGATAAAAAATTTCCAAGGTTTGGGAGAAGTATAAATATCTTCTTAACGTTTGGAAAAACTATCAATACCTCCTGAATTTGAATTAAAAGGAAAATATACCCTCAAAGTTTCTTTTATCAATAGTAAAAAATTGAAGGGTATTGTTGTGTTTTACACAAATTGGAAGGGAGGATGTTTGTAGTTTTGCCAAACTTCAAGAGAATATTTGTAGTTTTCCCAAACCTCATGGGATTTTTGAAATTTGCCCAAGAAGTAAGTTTTCAGTATATAGGTTCGGAAATAAGAGATTTGAAATCAAACTTACTAAGATTGACAAGTTTCTCATTCTATACGACTGTATTATTAAACTCATACATATTTTCATTCTAGTGACTCAAACCAACTCAACCAATAGAATCTTCTTAGTGACCATATTGATAATTTGATTTAGCCAGAATAAATCAATCCATTGTAAAAAAAAAATGGGATGTGTTCATTAGCAACTTACATTGCAAAGATTGTGAAAACCATTGCCACAAGAATAGGCCAGAGATAGCAGTGCTTGTGACAGGGTGATCCATTCTTGACCTTTTCTCCCTTCTTATTGTAACAAAAGGAGAATACAAGCAAATATACTCCATAAAACAGGCCACAAAGCCCCCATGCAGCTGCAATGGCATATCCATAGATTCCTGTAAAAGCTGTGGACTGTAGGAAATTGAAAATGCTAGTGAGTGATCAATTCATTCATGCTTTTCAATTTGTTTCTAATAACATGCTTGTTTTCATTGTTTTTGTTACTGTTCTGATTTTGTTTTTAGTTTACTCTATATACAGTAAATTTAGTATATTATATTCTCTTCGTTCCATTCAAAGAGTCTACTTCGTATTACTGAATAATAATATAAAGTGGACTTTCGAATGGAACAGAAAGACTAATACTTTTCACCATTTTTAATACTTTTTTTTAAACTATTCTTTTATATTTTTAATTTATTTTTTATATTAATTTTTTTTCTTTCTAAAAACATATTTTTAAAATCAATTAGCGGCCCAACTTTTCATGTTGGGCTAGGAAAAGAAGAAGCTATAGCTAGCAATACTTACACCCCAGTAGTGTTTGTTGGTTATGTCATATCCTCCCCTGTATTTCTTCAAGTGGTCTAAGGGATCAACCCTTACAGTGTCATCTGATTTTGAAACATTGTCTGTTTGCATCAAATGCCTCCCTGAAAATAAGAATTGTGTGGTTAGTTTCAATTCATTGATCTGGGAACTAACAAACGTTCCAATGATTAAAGTATTGAAGGGTTATGTGGACGGACTCAGATTTGAATCTCATTCGACCAGAAAATATGTAGAGTATCTACCTTAACTATGGAAATTGAGAATTTATAATGAAAAAAAACTTAATATAAAAGTAAATTATATATCAGAGTTTGTGAAAATTACCAAATGAGTCTTGAAATTTCATGAAACTACTAATACCCCTTGAACGTTTAAATTTTGACAAAATTTGTATCCGACTTGTTTGATGGTTCAACAGTGATTTTTTCTTTTTTTTAAATACATATGATACCTTTTTTTTTTTTTTAAAGATGTGAGTATCGAGTATAACCTCAATAGTATTTCGTGATATTTTAAAGACAAAAGTATCGTCTGTCAAGTCGTCAAACGATCTGATAGAAGACTCATTCTCAAACTTTTTACCAAGCAAAGCAAAATAATCTGAGTTTAATTTTAATTTCTTAACTCACAAAGGGGCAATTGTAATTTTATCAAATCAAATGAGAGTCGAGGTTTAGAAAAATTATCATTGTCTCAAGATTAGTAAATATAATTTACCCTTCATATATTTACATTCTGGACAAAAGCCTACACATTTATGACATCATTTTTCCGTCCATCATGAACATAAAAACTCAAAAATAAAAGAAGTTTCGAGATAAAAAAAAATATATAACTCTCTAAATGAACATGTAACTTGTGACTTACCTAGGTGAAAGCTTTCTGATGACTCTCCTGCTGTAATATTTGTAGCTATAACTATCATCATCAGCAACACTGTTAAGGTTGCCATTCTCATCGAGCCCATCATTTTTCTACCTGTGCCAATTTATTTTAGTTGGTTACTATATTTATTTATTTAAATTTCCAACGGTATAAAAATAAATCAAAAAAAACGAAGAAGTTTTCAAACAAAAGTGAGAATAGAAATAAAAAGTCAAACCCAAACAGCACGTTTACCTACTTAACAATTTCTGAGTTGACGGACTAAAAAGAACTAGTCAAAATAGCGGACACATCCTTGTCCAAACTACAACTTATGAGATCATGCATAATTACAACTCGGTCTTTGATATTTTAACAAATAACATTTCGGTCCTTATAGAAGGACCCTGATGTTACCTCGGTCACTATAAGATCATGGACACGAATGCAGTGGCGGAACCAGACCTCGAAAATCTGGTGGGACAAAATTATTTGTTATTACCTTTTACACCTATTATTTTAATTTTTAATGGGGCAAAACACAAATTTTTTTAAAATTCTATACAATTGCCCCTCCAACTTTTTGGGTGGCTCTGTCCTTGCATGGATGTAACTTAAGGATAACATTTATGTCAATATAAGGACCAAAATGTAAATTTCTGAAACTTTAAGGCTTGACATGTAATTTTGCAAATGCTAGGGACTAAAAAGCAATTTATCCATTATTCATATAATGAGACTTGACAAAATCTTGGTCCCTGTTTCAAAACTGGAAATTTTGCCAAAAACTATTGAATTAAGATGATGTTGTATCCTATCAGTAAAGCTTGTTTTATCATGTATATACCATGTAAAAATGAGTTAGGATTAAGGGTTCAAAATATTGTATTTAATTATGTCTTCATTTTAATAATTTAAACAAAATATCTTAAGTACGTGATCAAAATCTCGATATAGAGATGGCCTAATTCTTTGTTTGCAGTATGGTGATGGATCTAATGGTATGATTTTCATTAAAGAGGAATGGCACAAATGAGAAGAGAAGCCTTCAAACACGGGCTCTGAACAGGGAAAAGAAAAACAGAGTTTCAATGCAAGAAACGACAACCATAACGGGTCGGATATATAAATCATATCTCTCGTTTAATGTTTAAAAACTGTAAATTACCATACCTGAAAACAGAAAGAGTTTCCCTTTGGTTCAGTTCCTCATGCAAATAGAACAGATTATCTGATTCTGAGATGACCTTCTTAAGAAACTCCAAAATACCCTTTCTTTTCCTTCACGGTTTTGCACTGATTCTATCTTCACGAAATCGACAAACTCGAGTGGCTTCTGAAGCTTCAATTCTCAGAACGTGTGAGCAAAACTTTTAAAAGCAAAAGGAAAACACATCAGCTAGAGCGGCTGCGGCGGCGGCAGCCATATGAGGTGGGGTAGCTGTGTTCGTCCAAAATGAAGGCTCCTTGAAAAGTTCCGTTCTGAACGTTTATATATATATATATATATGGGTTAACATGCAAAAGTCTGGTAAAGGATAAAGAAAGAAAGAAAGAAACTTGTCTAGAAAAGTTGGAATGTTGAAATATAGAAAATGGCCGAGTCTCTTTATTTAGTGGAAAACTCAAGGTCAAACACTTGACTAAATGGAAACAAACAGTTAAAGGTTATAATTAAACGTTTTCGACCAAAAGGCAGAAATTTCCTCACATAATCTGGTATTCATGCAGTATGTGCGCTTTCTCTATCAATTTGGATGTAAAATCGAGATCGATTAAATTGAGTCGTAACTTTGTAGTATGTAAAATTCTACTAAATATGTAATTATGTCAAATTACTAAAAACCTACTTAAAAACTATTAATTCTTCTGTTTTAATTACCTATTGGAAATGGTCATATTTTGGCCATTCCATCAAAGAAATATGTTCACATCTAATTTTTAATGGTTAAAATCACGGGATTATAAGGCTATCCTTTATCATTATACTAACGCTGCAAATAATTAAACAACCTACAAAGGCATGAAGGTACCAAAATATGTTTTGGAAATTTATTTTTTAATGTTAAAAATTTATTACTCTTTATACCTTAATTAATTAGAAACGGTCGGAGGAAGTATGAAATGATAACATACAGGCCTATGCATTAGATTTTGCGAATTATAATAAGTTACATGTGTCAACATCGAACTGATTTTAAATATTGGATTTTTGCATAGAACAGGAAGAGTGTTTGTATATTATCAGAGTTTTCATTTTGCTTTTCTTTTTTTAATTGTAAATATCCGTTTCGAAATAGATTTTTTTTTTTTACAAAAAAATTTTCCCATTCACTTTTGTGAAAAAAATAAAATAAAATATCGTAAATTTTAAATTTTCCTTGCTAATGGCATAGATTGAACTAATAAGATAATATAAGAAAAATTAGACAATAAGTAGCGTACGGAAGTAGTAAATAGTGGTTAAAACGCATTAAACATCCCATTAAAGATTTATTGATGAGTTCAACACTCTTACTCTTTGTTGGTTTGGATGGTATTTAATATTTGACAAAAACTTGTATACGATGGGTTGGATAGTGATTGCGCACATATTAATTTTAGTTAAAAAGTATCATGTGTAAAAATACGCATAATAATTTTAGCCTATGATGCATCGTATATAATTTTAATTGAATTTAATAGTTGATATATCGTGGTTATGAATTTAACATTTCATATATCTCATGCATATTACTTTAGTCTATGGTGTATCGCTTTTAGCTGTTGATGTATTGCGATAATGTTAAGATAAAGTATTGCACGTAATGTGCATATCAATTTTAGGTATTGCTTATAGTGAATACACATACTGATTTTAGTTTATAATAAAATGTTTATTTATAAAAACACGTTTATTGAATTTATCTGTCAACATGTTCAATGATTGTCAAAAACGGTTTTAAAGGAGGTTTCCTCCTAATATTCCCCGTCATCGTATTATAGAGATCGACCAAACTTTTACTGATGGAGTACTACTGGAAAAAAAAATTATTAAAAGGGATTTAAAAATTTGTAAGTATTTTCTCATTTATTAAAAGGGATTTATAATTTTCTTTTACATTTTTTTCATTTCTATACAAATTTATATCTCATCACTCATTTTATAATTAATTTTTATACTTTTATTGCAACTTTTTTACATAGCTCTAATATATATATATATATATATATACACATAATTTGCTTTTCGGTTCCTAATTTTTGATACATTACATTTTGATCCCTTATACTTGTCAAAGAGTATTTCACTAGGTTTACAAAAGATTCTGAGATCAAAATACAACTTATTAAAAGATTAGAAAACGAAACAAGGCTCTGTTTGTTTTAATTTTAATTTTTTTTAAAATACTTCACCATTTTAGAAAAAAAAAAATCTCTATAACCAAATACTTATTCTTTTTATTAAACTCAAATTTTAAAATTTAAATTTCCAACTCAATTTATACTCACACTATATAAAAAATAATGTCATTATTAAGTCTTAACTACACAATTTTTAAAAAAAACAACCCTCTAACTAAAATTTCCTCCAAGAAAAAAAAAAAAAAATCTGTATTTGTATTACAATCCAAACATAGCCGAAATTTATGTACTAATATATTCAAAATAAAATGGAAAACATACATACATAAATAATCTCACATACATGTTCTTATTAACGTTTCAAAGAAACATATAAAATAAAATAAAAATAAATTTCAAAGAAAAGGACAAAGAAGCCGTTGCAGTTGCTTCCTTCCTTCATAATAACAACTTAATGAATCACCTCTCGTATCGAAACATCTAAATATCTAATAATCCTCGTACGTACGTATTCATAAAATTCATTTGAATTTTTTAAATGAAAATTATTTTGTCCTCCCTCAAAGTCAAAAAACGACAAAGTTTTAATTCTGGTCAAGCTTGAGACTTTATTGGATTCGGGGGCTTTGGGTTGGTCATTTGCCGGTCAAATGATGCTTCGGCAGCCTAAAGAAAAGTTGGCATAATTTACTTGTATTTGTAGGTAGACTTTTGCCTTAATATGCAGGCGTATTGAATAATAAATAGAATACGTGTGGGTGAGATATTTGACCCCAGTGAAAACCTTACGAACGCAAACACTTCAGCAATTAATGACTAAAATCAATTACAGTATATATTTTCTCATATACTCCATTTGTTTTATAAAAGATTATAAGGATTCGCCCATACAATTATTTACAAGTCACTGTATATAATATTAAAGTAAATTATTTTAATGAAGGTGTAAATATATTTTATAGAAGTAAAATATAAAAATGGTCTTTTCATATGTTTATTTGATCCATTTTTTTACTCTATTTTCAGAACCTACCTTTTGGTACCTCGTATATATATATATATATATATATATAATTTTTTTTTCCTTGAATTTTCAAAAATATTTTTGTATCTCCTCGTCACATTGATATGATAATCATTTTTTTAATTAGGTAACTGCACATTGCATATTTCACAACTAGATATAAAAAGCCAAGTTGAGGCTAAATCACTCTATTGATCCCTTAATTTAAAATATTTTGGTCTTTTAACTTTGAAATTTATTTCAAAATGGTCCCTAACCCAAATTTGTACAATATTTGACCAACTTTTGACTAACACGTTAGTTGTTTCTGTTAAATTAAGAGGCCAACAAAGTAATTAATTTAGGTTTTATTTTTCTATTTGTAGCCCTTATTAATGTAGCCCTTATTAATCTCACGTTTTAAACAAAAATTAGTACAAATATTGTCGAAATTTGGGCTCTACCATCTTAGAATAATGTTTGAAGTTAAAGAACAAAAAATGAAATAATTTCAAGTTAAAGGATTAAATGAAGATAATATCCGAAATTAAAAGACCTAATTTAACCTATAATTTAATTGAACCACAATATTTACTTGATAATTTATCACCTCACTTTAGCTTGATTTTCTTTGCTTTTATTTTATGTTATTTTACATTTTTAAATGGTCAACTTATCGTTTAATTTGTGAACAATTACTAATTTGAAACTTATTTTTTCAAAAAAAATACTAATAAAAAATTGAACAAACGTCTAGAAGAGCAAAGATAAGGAGGGGTGCTAAGAAATAATTTATCCTATATTGTTTTTGAAAAAAAAGTCATGGTGTTGGAATAGTAATATGGGACGATGCTGATAATTTTGTGAACACTTAAGGTAACTGAAATAAATGGTAGCACTATAGAGAATCAATCTTGCTATCTGAATATATGAACAATACCTGCCCAGCAGTTTGGAATTTGGATACTATTTTGAACTCCAAAACGTCTTGAGATCCACTGTCGCATACAGACTCTCTAATAGGGTCAATATGGCTAGAGTGGACCCCAGAATTAAGACTGGATCTTCTAATCTAATATTTTGGGTTAGATGCGTGTTCCACTAAGACCTCAATATAACTTAAGAGGTAAAAATAGAATTTTCATTTAACTCACAGTCACAGTCAATTATATTAGATTTTCCGGTAGGCCACGCCTCTAGCCCAAAATATTGGACAAGAGGAATGAATGTAGACAAGAATTAGTGTTTTGGTTTGGAGGATGGATAAAGATTTGTGCTTTAATTAGACCTTAGTTTAATGATAGAAAAGGATTAGAACTTTTGTTTAAATGATGGACAATGATTAAACATCTTCATAGGTTTTAATCTTCTGTTAAAATTAAGTTTGTTCGTTAATGTTTATGTTTAGTCATTTTCACTATAGTGGCTTAAGAGATTCAACATTGATAAAAAAAAATTATATCTGAATGTGTAATGTTGAAATTATATGTTGAATTGATTAAGTCATTTAATTATATATGAATGCTGAAATATTAAATTTACAACTTTTTCCTTACACTAATTTTTAATAACTACACAAACAAATTTTAATTTTTTATATGATTAATATAAATACATATATAACTATAAAATATATTGAATGATGTTTTATGAAAATACGTAAAATATATAACTCAAATGATATTTTAATGTAAAAATAGAGGGAAAAAAACTACGACATTATGATAAAAAGTCATAAAATATGTGGTATGCTAATTTAAAAAAATTAAAACATAGATTAATTGAAATATAGTTATTTATAGTTACATCATGAATAAAATGAAAGAAGAAATAAAATTTGTGGTATGCTAATTAAAATTATAGTTTATTCAAATAGAGTTATTTATAATTAAATTAATAAGAATAATATAAAAAAATAAATACAATGAATGGGATAGTTTTGAAAATAAAATAAAATAGTTTAAAAAATTATTTGATGAAGAATTAAATGATAAGCAATAAACTAACTTTTACCGCTTAAATTTTTCTAAAGAAAATAAGCAATGTTTAGTCAATTAAGATATTTGGATTTCGTTATCAAACTGGACAATAATCATTATTGCTTAATCAAATAATTTTAAATATTAAACACTATTATTAAACATGCCTAAGTTATCAATATAATATATTGGATATATAAATAACACCGAGGTCAAGACAGCCGAGGTCAGCGTAGACGACGCCCAACGAAATAAGCGGGGTCCTAGGAGCTGTGGGCCACGTTGCAAACCAACTATAAGAAATGGACCTGTGAGCAAGTGACACGTGTCTTATACATGTGGAACACGTTCATAGGATTGGCACGGTAATCGAAGAAGTGGTTATAACTGAATCAGAGAAGATATTCTCCATGAGGGCATCTACAATGCAGTCAGCATCTACCCACCATTTTTGGGTAGATGCCGTTGGGGAATTGGGGTAGAGAAATATGTTTCTCTACCTGGGTAGAGGTTTCTCTACCCAGGTAGAGAAGAAATGGGGTGGGCCACTTTTGTACTTTAATTTTTTTTTATAATTTTTGTGGAATATTTATTGTATTTTTTTGACCTTTTCTCTACTTTTTGGCTGTCTTCACTTTTGCATTCCAGTAGCAAGCAACGGCTATTTTAGCCGTTGCTTCCTACTTCATTTTTTTTTTCTATTTTTTTAATTTTTAATACATGTTAACGGCTATTTTTTTGTTTTATAAATATATGTTAATGTTCTCCATTCTCTACACTTCTATATCAATTCTCATTCTCCCTCTCAAATTTCTGCACTTATTTATCATTTGTCATCTAGAAAAAATGGATAAAGATTCAATAACAAATTGGTTGAACTTTTCCAATGGCGAAGAAAATTTATCTTCTCAACGGTCCAACAGTCGTCCCAATAATGCAAACATTCCTTCCCCAAATTGGTTCGAGAGTCAAAATTTTCCTTCTCAAGGATTTCATGGAGCTCCATACTTTCAAGGATTTCCTTCATACGGATTTCCTCCTCAAGGATTTCCTCCCCAAGGATTTCCTCCGTTTGGATTTCCTCCGCATGGATATTCGCCATCGGGTTCAGGGAGGGCCAGCACATATGGAAGGAGCTCCGACCAAGAGTTTGTGACACAATCTACAGAAGGACTCGAGCGCATTAATCTCGATGTTGATTCGGACTCCAACAATAAAGACAAGCATGCACCGCTGAAGAAGGTGAGTTATTCGGATGATGAAAATGAGCTCCTATCACAATGTTGGATCGATATTAGCACTGATTCAGTGGTAGGCAATGCTCAAAAGCTGGATCAGATGTGGAACAGGATCTCTTCCGTGTACAACAAAAATCGTCCCGCCCACAGACCGAAGAGGGATTGGGCGAGCTTGAAATCGCATTTTTACACACTTCAGAAGCAAACAAAATTGTTTTCTAATTGCTACAATCGGAGTGCCAAGATTTGGGGAAGTGGCAAAAGTGACGCTGATATAATTGAAATGGCACAAAAAGAGTACATGAATCATCATAGCAAACATAGTTTTAAGCATCTTGGAGTGTGGAGACTTCTCAGTGTATGTCCAAAGTTCACAGTGGTGGATAGTGATATTCATAGTAAAAAAAAGACTAAGATTTCGGAGGCTGGAGCTTACACATCCTCAAGTGCTGCTGAAGAAGATGATACAGATCGTGTTCGTCCAATTGGGCAAAAGGCAGCGAAAAGGAACGCTAAGGAAAAAGGAAAATCAAACGAGATTGGAGAAATCAGAGAGAGTCTCAATACAAAAAATGAGTTCATGTCACGGTTAACCAAAACAAAGGAATACAAAATTCTCATGAAAAATACTGACGCTATGACACCGGAACAACTGTCTATACACCAGTTCATGTGTGAAGAAATTAAGAAGTCGTGGGGCATGTTGTAATTTTTTTGCTTATATGTCGATGTACTCTTTTATGTTTGTCTGCATTCCTTTATTTGTAGCATGTATGCTATTTTAATTAAAAATATGTAATGTTATTTTCATAATTCTAATATAATTGTATTGCATGCTAACCGGTTTAAATGCAACCGTTCGGAAAATAGCCATTTGAAAACTAACCGTTGGAAAACTAGCCGTTATAAAATTAGCCGTTTGAAAACTAGCCGTTGGAAAACTAGCCGTTATAAAACTAGCCGTTTGAAAAGTAGCCGTTGGAAACTAGCCGTTGGAGCTTGTCTATATATTCAGGTATGACACTTCACATTTCTACACAACAAAGTTTTCATATTCTTATTGTTACTTCGTATTTCCACACAACACTATCATGTCTTCATCGTATAACTTCTCCACCTCTAGTGATAGTGATGATGATGAAGTCATGGAATGGCTGATGGATGATACAGAGGAACATTTGCTTCTTCAGCTTGTAGAAAGAAATTATCAGAAACACCCGAGAAGGTACGTGCATCGGGATCGTGAGGGTGCACACAATAGGCTTATGGAGGATTATTTTGTTGAAAACCCAACTTGGGGTCCCAACACATTTCGACGTCGTTTCCGGATGCGTAAAGAGTTATTCACGCGCATTGTCGCTGGCCTAGAATCTTACCATGAATATTTTCAGTGGAGGGTCGATGCGACGGGCAGCAAAGGTATCTCGCCACTTCAGAAATGCACGGTGGCTATTAGGCAACTGGCATATGGTGGTCCGGCTGATCACTACGATGAATACTTACGAGTTGCTGAAACAACGGCCCTTCAATGTTTGACTAATTTCTGTAGATGTGTGATAGAAGTCTTCGGCGATTATTATTTGAGGAAGCCTAATGCGGCTGATTGTCAACGCTTGATACATATGCATGAAATGAAGCACGGCTTCCCGGGGATGATCGGTAGCCTTGACTGTATGCATTGGGAATGGAAAAATTGCCCGGTCGCTTGGAAAGGCCAGTTTACTCGTGGCGATCATGGAGTACCGACGATTATGCTCGAAGCGGTCGTGTCTGCAGACCTGTGGATATGGCATGCTTTTTTTGGAGTTGCAGGGTCAAGTAATGACATCAACGTGCTTAATCAATCCCCGCTGTTCAACGATGTTTTACAAGGATGTGCGCCAAAGGTTAATTTTACTATAAATGGAACTCAATATAAGCAAGGATACTACTTAACAGACGGAATCTATCCGGAATGGTCGGCTTTTGTGAAGAGCTTTCAGTGTCCTCAAGATCCGAAGAGGAAAAAGTTCAAGGAACTGCAAGAGGCTGCCAGAAAGGATGTCGAACGAGCATTTGGAGTGCTTCAAGCTTGTTGGGATATGATCAAAGGCCCAAGCCGTTTATGGTACAAAGATCACTTGAAAGATATCATGATTGCTTGCATTATTTTACATAATATGATTATAGAGGATGAAGGGGATAAAGCATCCGATTGGAACGACGAATCCGCAGGCAACGAATCGAGCAACAATAATGCTCCTCCGATAATACAAGGCTCTGTCGGCGCATTCAATGAATATCTCAGGAGGAGTTCCGAATTACGTGACAGGGAAAAACATCATCAATTGAGAGCTGACTTGATTGAGCACGTATGGGCACGATATGGCAATAATTAGGAAATTCCTAATTTAGATTTGTTTATTTATTTATGTTTAACACTGCTTTGTATTATATATTTCTGTGAAATTGAAGTAAATCGTTTTGCGTTGTGGGTTAAATTTTAATTATAGTTAATTGTTTTCAGGAATTTTTTTATTTAAATTATGTATGTATTAACTTTAATTAATATATAATTTAAAAATAAAATATATTTACTAAAATAATTTATTTATTAAAATATTATTAATATATAATTTAAAAATAAAATATATTCATTAAAATATTAGTAATGATGTTTAATTATACATAATTAAAAATGATATAATAAATGAGTAAATATAAATAAGATGTATATAATAATTGATAGTGGGAGATGATGTGGCAATAAAATACCTACTTTTTGGGTAGAATTGTTGGAGAGAAATATGGTTATAGGTATTAGGTGAAGTGGCAGATGATGTGGCAACAAAATACCTCCTTTAGAGGTAGAACCATTGGAAATGCCCTGATTGTTCCTGCCACGTCATCAACTGACGTGGCATGTCGCTTCACCCGCAAGTTTCAAGGAGCTTGAATTATCTATAAATACTATATCACCTCTACATTTCAAAGGTATGGAATTCAGAGTGAGTCTTTAAGATATTTGCTATACTTTTAACTTAAACATCAAAATGAAATTTGGGATTAAGTCCCAAAAGCAAGTGTCTGAAGTCAAGACGAGGTCAGCTAGCCTCGGCTTGGATAGCACCTTCAACACCAACAGTGTTTAAGATAGATAATTTTTGAGAAACATGTTGTCATGATCTTGGGCTTACTTGTAATATTCATTAATATAGGGCACAATCGTAATAGCAGTTATGTAGTTGATTAGCTCTTATTAATTCCCGTGTAATACTCAATTTGACGTCATGCTTTTGATAATAAAAATCCGGTTAATCCTTTTTTCAAGTTACGAAAAATTTCTGTTTATCAATTTTTTCTGTTTTTCTCTCTATTATTCAATTCTTTACAGGATTATAATCAATAATCTTGACATATGCTTGGGGAAGTTTCTGTTGTACTGGAGCTAAAATGACAAATAATAATAATAATTGACGCAGGAAGGAAGATGAACATTTTGAATTCGAAGTATATAATATTTCGGGTCCGAAAATAAAAGATCATTGGGTTGGGAAATGAAAGGGATGGATTGTAAAAAATAGAAATGGTAGGGCTTGTAAAATAAAAACTTGTTGGCCTTATAAATAAAAACAAGGGCGGTAGGGAATTATAAGAAATGGCCCAAGGAAAAAAAATAAATGTTGGGCTAGGGGTGACCACGGCTCCGGTTTAGCGGTTCCGGTTCCAAAACCGTAACCGTGGAGGACGGTTCTTGGAATCGAAACCAAAACCGTGACTTGAGGTTCGGTTTAGGTTCTTAATTTTTAGGAACCAGAACCGTAACCGGCGGTTCAGAACCGTTCAAATATTATATTTATGTATATATATATAATTTATATTTCTAAGTTATATATATCTAGAATATTTTGTAGTGAATGTGTTAAAATTTGCTTGTTCAATAAATTATTATTAATATAATTTATTTTTAAAATGAGAATCTTGTGAACATTAATATTATTTTCTCTTTAAACTTCATTTTGTAATTAAAATTTATATAAAATAAATTTAAAATATTACTAATATTGAATTAGAACCGTCGTAAACCGTAACCGAAAGTGGAACCATTTGGAACCGGAACTGTCTAGAACCGTCCTATAAAGGTTCAGTTATGGTTCCATCTATTTTGGAACCGGCGGTTTCAAAACCGTGGTCACCTCTTGCGCTAACAAAATAACGGGTTGCTGGACTTCAAAAAACAAAAGAAATAAGTAGGCAAATTATCTGAAACAATTTTAAGGGCAACCAATTCGTCAATTTTTAGTATTTTAAACAACCTAAGATCTTGTTAATTAATAATATTAATAATGACAATGAACCACACACAATGTCCCATAGTGCCCAAAATCTGCAATTTTTTGAAAAATAAAATCTCAATATACTTTGTGTATAGTCTTTCAGCTCCCGTTTGGACATACTTCAAAAATATTTGTAGTGTTTTAAAAGTATAAAAACCTTAAAAATGGTGTTTGGACAAAAAAAATTATAAAATTTTTGAAAAATATTTTTTAAAGAAAAGTATACTTCAAATGAGCATGTTTTATAAAGTTCATATAACTATAATCAGTTTAAAATTTTTTGTCTCTTTATATTTTTACCATTTTTCTCAAAGTGTAGCTACCATCCATCCCTACTAACTTTCAACTCGGCCCGACCCCATTGCCAAAGAAAAAATAGTTTATATATAGTAAACATAAATTTTATATAACTATTTGCAGCATAAATAACTTTAAAATGTTTTTATAAGATACTAGTCCAAACACCTTTTAAATTATTTTAACTCTAAAAATATTTTTATAAAATATTGTACGAACGCATATTTCTTAAAATAAACTTCAAAAATATATTTTATAAATGTTCTTAAAAAATACTTTTATAAAAATGTTTTTGAAAATTTTTTCCAAAGGAAACCTTAGTAATTAGTATTGTAAGTCGGCTACAAAATACTTGTCCAGAGAAACCTAGACAAGGAAAAAAGGAACAAAACAAATACTCCATTCGTCCCATTAATAGAATCTCATTATAGAAATGTACAATTTATTATAAAGTGTAAAGTACAATATATACCTAAAATAAGTAATTTAGCATCATATTTTTTACTTATATTTTTACTTTCTAAGCAAAAATTAATTATGATATTAGTAAAGGTATGCATTTTAAACAAATTGAAATTCGACTGCTCTATTGAGACAAAAAATAAAAAAATAAAAAATTGAAACAAGACTTTTTATATTGGGAAAAAAAAGTTGGGATTGAACTTATTACGTATTTGCTTAGGCTTTGTTTTATAAAACTTATGTTTGAAAACTTATATTTGAAGTCTGAATCTAAAGTTTGAAATCTGAATTCATTAAGTTACTCTGTTTGATAAAATTTAAAATTTAAGATATGAAAATATGACTGAAGTCTGAATCTGAAGACTGACGTTTGAAATTTGAAAACTGTAGTCTGAATCTTATTAAGTTATTAAAAATATTTTATTTTATTTTATTTTTAATATTGAATTTATTTATATTATTAATTAAGGTATAAAATAGATGATGATATATTTTATTTTTTTATAGTTATTAATTTTTTTTGAATTACTAAAATTTTAAAAATATTAAAAACATATAAAATAAAATAAAATAATAATACAAAAAAAAGAGAAAATTGAAAGAGAAAATAAGTGATTCGCTCATCACTTATTTTGTAGGCCGGAATTATACTTGCTTTTCAGACCTACTTAATTAATTAAGTTATTCGAGTTTTGTTATCAAACACACTTAATCATTAAGTGCTTAGTTCTGAAATCAATTAATTCATTAAGACTTGTGTCTAAGAGTTATTAAACACATTTAATTGAATAAACTCTTAATCATTAATTTTAAGTACTGATTCATAGTTATCAAATGAAGCCTTAGATAAATAAATAAGAAAGTAAGAATTAAGTGGGCAATCGACATTCAAAGAGTTCGGAGTTTGGGCTTGAGTTTTGCAATTTTTTTTTTTGTAGAGAAAAACCTTCATAAAATGTTAAGGTTACATATTTCGATCTCTCACTGTTTTCTTTTTCTTCTTTTTTTTTTTTAAAAAAGAGAAAAATAATTTAATGTATATTATGAAAAAATGATTTGGAATTAAGAGAGTAGTTGTACTTGTACGGATCCCTGCGTGGGCTGTTACAGTTGGACATGATAGAGGTTCCAAACCTGCGGCTCGTCAAAGAATCAACACAGGTTTTCATTTTTTTTTTTCCATTTTAATTGTAGTTTTGCTAAAGGGGTAATTAATTGTTTTCTGCATATGCATGACACGGTTGTATATTGATGTACAATTCATTACATCTCTTTCGTCAATCTTTTTGCTATTAATATTTTAATAAAGGATCATCATACTCATAACCATTTTTTTTTTTAAAACCATACCCCTAACCACTTAATTGTTTGTTAAAAAAATAATAATCTGGAGTTAAGATGGAGAGTTGATTTGGGTTGTAGCAAGAAAAGAAGGATTGTTATTTCCAATAATAATAATAATAATAATAAAGTTAAAAGATTCAGAATTATTGGGAAAAAAGAAATATAAGAATTCGGATATATTTGAAATGAAATAACGCGGGAGAGAAATTAATTAATTTAGTAAGTAAACTGCCAAATGAAATCCTTTTCCTGAATTGAATCGGAGAAATAAGGAAATATATTTAAACAATTCCATATTAATTGTATGAAGAAAAAGAAAAACAAATTTGGAATTAGGATAGATTTGAAATGGAAATAACGCGGAAGGTAAATTAACGAATTTAGTAACTACTAGAGTGGCAACTGGAATCCTTTTCCAGAAATGAATCGGATGAATATGAAAATGGTTATGGAAGTGATATATTTAACCAATTTCTGCTTCATTATTCTCGCAGTATACTTTGTCGATCATTCCTTGGAGAGTACGTAGTGAAACAGAAACAAAAGAAATTCCGCGATCGAAGATCATCATGGACATAGTCGACGGTCAACAAGTTGAAGAAAATCTCAAAATTCAGAGCTACGGAGATGGAGTTTCATGGAGGCGAGGTCGATTGCTCGGCCAAGGAGGATTCGGGTCAGTTTTTCTTGCAACTTTGAAACACCCCACTTCAAGATTTCCAAGTTCGGTCATGGCTGTGAAATCTGCGGAGCTTTCCAGTTCGGAATCGCTGAGGTACGAGAAGAAAGTTTTAAGTTCCTTTGTCGGATGTCCCAACATAATCCAATGCTTCGGAGACGAAATCACCTACGACATTCGTGAAGGGTCGAGACAGGTTTACAATTTGCTACTGGAATACGGTTCCGGCGGAAATTTAGCCGAGAGGATTGCGAAATCGGGAAACAGGGGATTGCCGGAATACGAGGTGAGGCGGTACACGAGGTCGATCCTTAAAGGGCTGATCAAGATTCATCAAGCTGGTTACGTACATTGCGATATGAAGCCAGAGAACATCCTGCTAGTGCCACGAGATCGAAGGGGTCAAGAATTCACGGCGAAAATCTGCGATTTCGGGTTGGCGAAAAGGGCGAACGAAGACAGGGGAAGGAAGAAGTCTGAGCGCACCAGGAGGGGAACTCCAATGTTTCTGTCGCCGGAAGCAGTGAAAGAATGCCTACAAGAACCTCCGGCGGACATGTGGGCCCTGGGATGCATTGTGCTTGAAATGTTAACCGGACGTCCGGCCTGGGACGTGGAAGAATGGCTGCCGAGCGCTCAAGAAAGGATAATCGGAAAGCTTCTGAAAGGGAGTTCGGTGCCTAAAATTCCGAAGGAATTGTCGCCGGAAGCAAAGAGTTTTGCGGGGTGCTGTCTGAGGAGAATGGTGAAGAACCGTGTGACGGCGAAGACGTTATTGTATCATCCGTTTGTGAAAGGATTTATGGACGAAGATTATGAGTTTGGAACTGAAGAAAGAAAAGCAGCAGCTGAGCCTGTGGCTGAGAGAGTTAAAATTGTTGAAGAAACGAAGGGAATGAGAAGAAATTGCCAGTTGAGGAAGGATAATCCACCACAAATTGCGCCACTAAGGTTGCGTCTTCGTCTTGTGTAAATTTCAAAGGATTTTTGTATAAGCATTATTGATCATTGGATTGAAGAAGTAGATAAGAGAATTAATAATATTGTAGTTTGATTGCTGATTTATCAATGTTTTTTTGAACCAAATTAACCAATTGATGTATTGCTCCATTCTTTGATGGACTACAAAAAGTTGTTTTTTTGTACATGAGAGGGACTGGGCACAACAAATTTTGCTTACCAATATTATTGCAGTCCAAGGGCATTTATAGTTTGCAACAAAAGAGTACTTTGAATACATGGTTATGGTTTACTAGTACTGCTCTCGCTCTAATAGCAAAGAGACACATGAGATGATGGGGAATGATCCTCAAACATTATACAGGTTTATTCCAGGCAGAAGCACGAGTACCTCCAGATGTGACATGCACCATTAAACTTCTAGGATCTGATTGGGAAAGGAGCTTGTATCTTAAAAATGATCAAATCAGAATTCTGGAGAAACCTTTTACGAACTGGGAGATAGCAAAAGTAGTGAAACCAACGGGGGGCATGGGAAATCGCCGGGACCAGATGGGATACCGGCAGGTTTTTATCAGAATGACCGGGATTTGGTGGGAGTATATATAAGTGACCAAAACAGTCCAGGATTTTGTGCATAACCCGGAGATGCTAGCTGAGTGGAACAACACAAATCTGGTGTTGCCTCATCTCATTAGGAAAAAAAAAAAAAAAAAAAAAAGAGGGGAAAATCCTCCCTAATCTGTAGTTCTTATCATCAATCATGAAACACAATGCATCCTCAGTAATTCTAATGGCATTCATGATTCTGAGCCTCACCCAAATCTAAATGAGCAAAGGAATCACTAGCTCAAAAGATCAGTCTAGTCCTTCTTCCAAGGCTATAAAGACGATTTGAAAACAAATCAGATCCGCACAATCTGCCAAACAATTACCCGATCTCTATCCTCCCTCTGTAGTCTGTAATGCGATCGGGTCACTTGTTGCAGCCACAAATTTAGTTCCCTTCATGGTTAATTGATTTTTTAGCCACAGATATGCATTCGATGTGGCTAATGAGTTTAAATCGTAAAATTGTAAACTCATACACCACAACTGACTTGAATTTTGAAAATCGTAAACCACCACCCAAAAAAAAAAGATGGGAAGGAAGGAAGAAGCATGTCCAGTAGGTAACTTTTATTTTAAGATGTCTTCTTGGATTCGAAAGCTATGCAAATCTATTTTGTGATTAGTTTTTCTCTCTATCTTTTCGCAGATTTTAGAGTTTTAGAAGCCGTCGGTTTCTGCAAAATTTGGGACGCTTAATAACTGCGGCTATTAGTTCGATTAGAATGGCGAAAACTTTGGTTGGGGGGGGGGGGGGGGGGGGGGGGGGGGAGGGAAGCGCAAAAGAAATCTCGAAAAACTTCTATTTTTTGTTTTTGCAACAATATATGAGACCTGAAGATATGTTGTGCTGCAAAGTTGAGGGCATATATGTCGATTTTAATATATCTTAATATTTAAAATTGCAGTTACTAATTCACTGTCCTTTATAGAAATTATGTAAAAATTGCATCCTATTTAATAATTTTGAAACTTCTACTTCCCCTCACGAAAATTTTCTCATTTTTCGAATGATAAATGTCTATTCTTTACTCTTAATGTGTAATTAATAAAAAGAGAGCTTTGATTCTGTAAAAAAATAAAAAATAAAAAGAACGCGTTCGAGACTTGATTGTTAAAAAGAGAGGCTTGATTCCGTAAAAAATAAAATAACAATAATAATTTCGTTTCTTCCTACACCTTAGTAAAAATTTTCTCTTTTAAATTCTTATATATATATTTTCAAAATAGTTTTGTTATAAATTTTACAAATTATACTTTTTTCACTTCTAATTATTACTACTTTATAATGATGTAGTCAGTATCTAATTCGGCAACTTTACTCAAATTATTATGCCAGCTACCCAGTTTTACCATATGTGGTAATTCTATTGAGATGGGATTAATATTGACCATTTTTAATTAATCTTGGGCTTAAGTAAGCGCTATGAAATTTTAATACGAATTTGACTTGCACTTGAGCTTATTGTGGCTTAAACTTGAGGTCGAACCAATTAAAAATGATTCCAACTTTAACTTGAATTCAATTCTTTTTTATCAATTGAGTTCAAACCTAGTTATTCTTATCGCGTGTTCAAACACGGCTCAACTCGTTTGGCTTGTACATAAAAATTGCCATATAATAACCATTTAAAATGTCATAACTCTCTCGCTTCTGCAGAGCGTTTTAATTTTTACTGTTCACTTGTCATGTATCTCAAACCTATCTTTATTTTGTTTTTGCATCAACTATAGATTTACTCTATTCATCTCCCATCTCTATCCCTAAAACATAATATTTTATTTTGATTCTCTTTTATAATTAAATTTATATTATTTTTATACTATTTTATCTTTTTATACTTTCATTTATTTTATGTATTCATCAAATCTAATAAATTTACATAATTGATATTAATATGAAAATATTAAATAATACATATCAAATAACGTGTTGACTTTTAATAAAACGAAAACTAATTTTTTTTATATTAATAATAATATCTTAACTAAATAAATAACTATAATTAATTGATCATAATTAATAATTGTAATGAATGAAAAAAAGCAAAATAATCAAACATTGAATTAATAATAATTTCTTTGATCCAAAATAAATGACTTTTGAAGGGGTAACTATTTGCAAAATAAATAACGTCTTAGCAACAATAAAAATAACATTTCTCCAAATGACTCGTCTTCAAATATTCAATAAAGACTCGTTAATATTCAATAAAAACTCATTAATTATCTCAAATATTCGAGTAAAGGACATGTTGTTTAATACTAAGAGTCATAGTAATAGTAAATTACAATAGGTAAGGGTTTTCTTGTCAGTTAAATAGATTTTTTAATCCGTCTAAAAGACTCTTAAACATCATTTATTTGGATTAGAAATAATAGTAAAAATACACTGAGTTGATACATTAATTTATTAAAAGGAAAAAAAAGTAATTAAAGATATTAGAGACAAAACTATAATTTACATAAATAATAAAAAAATAAAAAAGTAATTATGCAGCATGGACAGTGCGCCGCATCGATCAGTTTGACTGTACGACTGTTTGTATCTAGGAAAATTGCAGTTTTGGTAACTAATTATTTAATTCAGCAATTTTTCATATGTTATATATTATGCCAACTAACCAATTTTATCCTTCGTGGTAATTCTTCTAAGATGAGGGATAGTGTTGGATTTTTATTTATTTATTTATATCAATTTAGGGTTTAAATAAGCACTATAGGTAAAGTTTGAGCATGAAAAAATGCTAGTGACAAAAATACATATTGGTCCAGAAATGTAATACAAACATTTAATATGAATTTGACTCGCACTTGAGCTCGAGCCAATTAAAAAATTCGAGCTTAAACATGAATTCTTTTTTTTTTTTTTTTTGCTAAAATGAGCTCAAACCAAGTTACTGTTATTGCATGTTTGAACATGGCTCAACTCGTTTGGCTTGTGCTTAAAAAATTGCCAGATTATAAACATTTTCCTCTTGTTGGGCCAGAGTTAAACTACGATAGTCAAAATATGTCATGAAGGGAACAAATTTAGAGGGCAAACAAGTAAAATCCTGACATGGAGAGCAGAAAGGGGAAAATGAATAAAAGCGGGGGAACTCATTCTGTAATAGCTTGCTTTTGGTTAACTGATTCTGTATTTTTCCCTCTTGTTCTTCTGAAATCTACAACCTCCCTATTCTCTAATTCTGTCCGCCCCTCTTCTCTATCTCTCCCTCTTTAATTCTTTGGCTCGTGACAAATTGGTATTAGAGCTAGCGTTCCTTGGCAATGGCAGAAGGTACTCGAGCAAAAACAACAGACGAACAATGGAGAAGGTATGATCTGTGACTCCAAGAACCGTCGGACACTGTACTGCGCCGGGTGGAGAATTTGGAGTCGCGGATGGAGGAGCAATCAAACGATAATTGGTAGCAATTTGAAGCCAAGCTAGGGGCTAGCATGGCCGCTTATATGACAGCAATGGATGAGAGGATGGACCAAAAATTTGCAGCGATGATTCACATTTTGGACTGAGGCAAAGAGAACGGAAACAGAGGGCAAAATGAGTCAAATTAGTGGCCACTGTTGCCAACGCCGGAGAGTAGTAAGTCGCGGGAGCCGCGAATTGAAGCATCAGAGCCAAAAACTTCCTAATCGTTACACCATTCCAAAACCGTGAAAGCAGGGGAGGATAAATTCCCGTAGGTAATTCCTTCCTATTACCCTAAAATTGAACTTCCTATGTTTACGGGTAATAATCCTAGGGAATGGATTAGAAAATGTGAGAAATTCTTTACTATATGCAAAATTCTTGAAAATGAGAAATTAGACAGTGGCTTTGTATATGAAAGGGTACTGTGATGTTTGGTTTCAAAGTATGATGGTTGCAAATAGTTTTGTGAACTGGAAAGCTTTTGTGGACACATTGGTTAGGCATTTTGATAGGAGGAATGGGCGAGATGTGATTGTGGAATTTAATAAGCTGCAACAAACAAGTTCTGTAATTCAGTATCAGGAAAAATTTGAGCAATTGAGAGCAGCGGTATTGTTGAAAAATTCACAATTGTCTGAACAATATTTTGTGGCTAGCTATATCAGTGATTTAAAAGATGAGTTGAAACCCCTAGTTCGTATGATGAAGCCAAAAACTCTGTTGGATGTCTTTGAAGAATCAGTAATGCAGGAACAAACTTAGGATGTGTTGAGCAGAGTGGTAAAACAGGCTAACAGTGAGGGAATTAAAACGGGAAAATTTTTGTTAAGGGTGTTCGAAGAAACAAAATTATTAAGAAAAGCATAACTTTTTTATATTTATTGTTAGAAGCGCTAAAATACTTCTAATGTATTCCTGTTTAGAAAAATACTATTGTATCTTTCTCTATTAAATAAGTAAATAGCTTTAATTTATTTTTATGCAATGGACAAGTTCTAAACTAAATTTCATAAGCAAGAACATTAACTCTAGAATACAAAGTAACGCAGGAGGTCTTCTGGAGTTTTATGCAAATAATTTTCAGGGACATTAACTCTAATCCAGTCATTTTATGTTAAACTTCAACAGGAATTGGTTTAGCAACAAGATAAACATTTAGAATCACTGAGCTACATAGTGATTTGAAACAACAAACATTGGTGATGCTGCTGTAAAATTACAACTATCTTGAAAATCAAGATTGCAATATAAAATTAAAGATAAATATCTACATCATTGACACAATCCTTCCACAGCTTCTAAACTGGACTTGAACTCAGTCTGGGCTCCAAAAACCGCTTCAAATTTTCCTGACGTTGACAATCTTTCAAAAACCATGTTGCAGCCCCAACCAACTTCCTGCACCGGCACATATATGAACCATCAACAATCATGGTGATGCATAATTAACTGGTTCCAGACTGCCAACCAAATGTGTCACAAAACAACAGATTAACAAGATGCTCGATCTTATGGGGCTAAACTTATCCAATCTGTCAACCACTCCCCAAGTCAGAGATAACCCAAATTCCAAAAATATGTGAGGATGATTCATGCTTTTCCTGAAAGCATAAACATTCAGAATCGATGTTGCACCCCCTGTTGCAAAGCCCTCGCTGAAGGTACTGTATGATTGAGAGAATTCGCTAACCAGGAACATAATTAGTTTCATTGGAGCCGCAAAAGAAAAAAAAAGAAGATAGAGTTTGGTGATTGGGTGTGTCAAATGTGGTGGACGGCGGAGGCAACCTATCGACTTGGGACGGCAATGGCAGCAACGACGGCTTGTAGGCAGGGAACCAAGATTGAAATCGTGAGAATAATTAATTAGGGTTGAAATAATCACTCTATTAGAAGAGGTTATAATCGTCTTTTACTAATTAAAAATATAGTTTAAGTATTATAACGCTTATAACAATAAATATAAAAAAGTTATGCCCTTCTTAATAATTTTGTTTCTTAGTACGCCCTTAATAGAAATTTTTCCAATTAAAACCCAACCAGTTGGGGGAAGATCTGTAAGCAATTACAAGGTTCCTTATGTTATTAAGACTCCAAATAGTAGCCACATGAGAAGAATCAGCCCTCAGGAATTACAAGAAATGTGCGAGAAAGGCCTTTGTTACAAATGTGGAGAGAAATTCATGTTGCTAGATCTAAATGCGACATCAGTGTAAAATGCGACATCTAAATTTCATGTTGCTAGATGAGGAGGAACAAGAACTAGAATTCGAGGATGCACCGGGAGAATTGTTAGTGGAAGCAGAAAACTAAGGGTGAAGCAAGGGGATAATTTGAGTGTATTGTTAAATACTGTTCGAAGTAATGTGATTGTGATTACAGGGCTAGTTGTAGGACAGAAATTGCAGATGCTGATTGACACGGGTAGTTGTAACAGTTTTATACATAAAAATGAGTATCTAAGTTGGAGTTAAAACAGAAATAGGTTCAGGCATATACTATTACTTTGGGAGACGGAAGTACAGTCACTAGCAACTCAGCTTGTCCGAAAGTGAAATGGGAGATTCAAGGCAATGCTTTCAGTTTTGATTTAAGAAGCATCAACTTGGGAAGCTAGGACATTGTGTTAGGAGTTGACTGGATGAAACATTTCAGCCCTCTAACATTTGATTTCGACAAGTATTATGTCCAATTAGTACAAAATGGGCAACAGATGCTATTACAACGGAGAGTATTGAAACTGAAGCTGTGAATTTTGAAAGGAAGAGTTGCCACTGAATGGAGCAAGGAGAGGAGAATGAATCAGTTACAGCAGCAGCTAGGCTTGAACTCTTTGATTGTAGAACCAAAGTAGCAGGATAGCTTCCTTGATTTGATCTCTCTCTTACTAGAGAAGTATGGCAGTATTTTTGATAATCCTAAGAATCTACCATCTAGTAGAGCGGTTGATCATGCCATCACTTTTAAACAAGATGCTACTCCTTTTAAGCTTAAACCATACGCTACCCTCATTCACAGAAGTCAAAAATTGAGACTCAAGTGGCTGAAATGTTACAAAATGGTATTGTTCGCCATAGCATGAGTCCATTTGCATCGCCAATCCTTCAAGTAAAAAAGAAGAACAGCAGTTGGAGGTTTTGCGAGGATTATTGCCATTTGAATGATCTCACAATTAAGGATAAATTTCCAACTCCAAATATAGATGAGTTGTTGGATGAACTATTTGGAGCAAGGTTTTTTTTTTTTTTTTCCCAAGATTGACTTAAGGGCGGGGTATCACCAGATTCGCGTCAAGAAAGGAGATATTGCGAAGACTGCGTTTCAAACTCACCAAGGCCATTACGAGTTCTTAGTAATGCCTTTTGGGTTAACAAATGCTCCGGCCACCTTCCAAGCCCTCATGAACCAAAATTTTCAACCATGGTTGCAAAAATGTGTTCTTGTATTCTTCGACGATATTTTGGTGTTTAGTCCAGATCTGGAACAACATGCGAGAGATTTGGAAATAGTGTTGAAAGTCCTGCAGGATCACCAGCTATATGCTAAAAGGAGCAAATGCTTATTTGCTCAGCAAAGAGTGGAATACTTGGGTCTTATAATTGATGAAAAAGGCAGTTAGTATAGACCCTCAAAAAATTGATTGCATTAGTAAGTGGCCTGTTCCAAAGGATTTGAAAGCTTTGAGAGGTTTTCTGGGGCTCACGAGCTATTATCAGAGATTTATTCAAGGGTATGGTATCATTTGCAAACCATTAACTAAGCTGCTTAAAAAAGATAATGTTCACTGAAATGATGAAACTAATATTGCTGGGAGAAACTTAAAATCACTATGACAAGAGCACGAGTCCTACATAGGCCTAATTTTTCACAACACTTTGTTGTAGAAACAGATGCTAGCAACCAAGGCATGGGTGCTGTTTTGATGCAACAAGAACAGCCCATAGCATTTCCAAGTAAAGCTTTCAGCATTCAGAATCGTGGGAGATCAGTTTACGAGAAAGAGCTTATGGCGTTGGTAATGGCTATCACTAAATGGCGACACTATTTAGTGGGTCACCACTTTGTCATTCAGATAGATCACCAAGCCTCAAAACATTTGTTCGATCAGAAACTCACCACTCTGATGTAGCATAAATGGTTGATGAAACTGTGGGGTTTAGACAAAGAGATACAGTATAAACCGGGAGTGGAAAATCGAGTACCAGAAGTGGAGAGACCGATGTGGATGAATTGAATGTGATTACTTCTGTGAAACCAGATTGGTTAACTCAAGTGAAAGCTAGTTATATAGAAAACCAGCAGTGTACATAATTTATTAATCAATTGACGATACAACCAAATGTTCTAACTGAATACCAATATGATGGGGGATTGCTTCGCAGGTCGGGCAAATTATACATTGGTTGTGGGAATGATTTGAGGAAGGAAATAGTTGAAACAATGCATGCCTCACCACTTGGAGGACATTCGGGGCAGAATGCTTGCTTACAGAGATTAATGGCTTTCTTCTACTGGCCTAGGATGAAGAATTCAGTAGTAGAACGGATACAGAGTTATGTATGTCAACATGTTAAGGTTGAATATACACCTTACCCAGGAAAGTTGCAACCATTACCTATTCCGCAGTAAGCATGGCAAGACATCTCTATGGATTTCATAGAGAAATTATCATATTCTGGAGGGTATATATACTATTATAGTGGTTGTGGATAGACTCACAAAGTTTAGCCATTTTATTCCAGTAGCTCATCCAACCACAACTTACAAGGTAGCAAAGTTATTTCTGGATAACGTCTACAAGTTGCATGGGCTGCCAACCACAATAGTGAGTGATCGTGATAAGATTTTCACTAGCTATTTTTGGCAGGCTCTTTTTAAATTGCTGGGGGTCTCATTGAATCTGAGTTCAGCATTTCATCCCTAAAGTGATGGCCAAACTAAAAGAGTTAATCAGTGCCTTGAAACTTATTTGCGCCATTTTTCCGGAGACAAACCGTCGACTTGGGTTCATTGGTTGCCATTAGCTGAAAACTGGTATACTACACCCTACCATTCCAGCATTAGGATGTCACCGTTTGAAGCTTTGTATGGCTATAAACCTCTTTCCATTCCTTGTGGCCCTTATGAGGAGATTTTGCTACCAGCAGTGGAAGATTTGATGGCTCAAAAATCAGTTGTGAACCATTTTCTTAAAGAGCACTTGACACAAGCTCAAGGGAGGATGAAGCATTTTGCGGATAAAAATCGATCAGAGAGGAGATTTGCAGTAGGAGATTGGGTGTTTCTGAAATTGCAGCTGTATAGACAGCAGACGGTTGCTATACGCACTTCACTAAAGTTGTCGGCAAAATTCTTTGGTCCCTTTGAAGTGCTCGAGAAAATTGGTGCTATGGTGTACCGATTGAAATTACCTGCAAACTCTCATGTTCATCCAGTATTTCATGTCTCCCAGCTTAAGAAACGCGTAGGGGATGGCCCTGTTCATGCAACTCCGTTACCGGATTTCTCGGATAGTGATATTCGACCATTGACACCAGAGAGGGTACTGCAGAGGAAGCTTCATGGGAAGATGTTAGTTTCATTGCAGCACAGTTTCCACTGTTTCAGGCTTGAGAACAAGCCTGCTCTGAAGAGGGAAGTATTGTCATGAAGGGAACAAACTCAGAGGGCAAACAAGTAAAATCTTGAGATGGAGAGCGGAAAGGGGAAAGTGAATAAAAGCGGGGGAACTCATTCTGTAATAGCTAGCTTTTGGTTAACTGATTATGTATTTTTCCCTCTTGTTCTTCTGAAATCTACAACCTCCCTATTCTCTAATTCTGCCCTTCTTCCCTATCTCTCCCTCTTTAATTCTTTGACTCATGACAAAATATCATAACTCTCACTAGTTTTACTTTTACTTTTATTTCGGTAATTAATTAATGCATTAAAAACCTATTGTTTGAATTTGATTGGACATTTTCACATGCGTGATAAAAAAGAAAAAAAAATGAAAGTGATCAAATGAATGTGGTGCATTTCTGATCAGAATAGTCTTTGATGATGAGACTCTAAGCTCAAAAAAAAAAAAAAACTGAGTTAAGATTATAAGAATGGAACTGTATTATAATGATCATATGTATTGACAGTTTTTAACCTTAATAATAACATAAAACTAGCTGTTAGTTAATTTGGAATAATAAAAATACATGAATAAAAGTAAATCATTGATACAATCATACAAGTATTATATTGATCACAGGATTTACAGTTCTAATACATTAATTACCGTTATGTAATTACATTTAAAATTCTAATCTTACAATTACAGTTCTGATACAATATTAGAATAATTTTAAAATTATCAATCCTTGATTCTTTAATAGATAGGAGTTTGAAAATTATTAATTTTGTTTTGAAAACCATATTAATTAATATAATATATACCAATTAAAATTAATTATAATAAATAAATAATCTACAATTAAACTTCTAATGCTTGAAATATATTTACATGAATTTTAGCTACAAATGAAAATAAAAGGTGATATGATGTTAATACTTATAGGATTTTCATTCCTTAAAAAAAATTAATTTGAAATTGAACCATCAATTTGGATTCTTCGAATTCAAAATTAAAATAAGAACCAAAATTTTTAAAGGCCAATTTTAATTACACCAATTGGACATATTGGAAACTTACCAATTGTAGGGCAGCCACATGAAGAGTGGGCAAAGGCAAACGCATTCAGGCAATGATGCATCGACATTTCTTGGCTTGCTCGGCTTATGTATTTTGCATTCCGTCTTAATTTTCACTACTCACTGGTTTAGGCATCGTTAAACCTATTTCTGTTTTGTTTTGCATTTACTACAATAGATTTACTCTAATCATCTTCTTATCTCTATCCTTAAAAAAAATATTAAAAAATTAGATTTTTTTCTGTAATTACTTTTGAACATTACTTTACTTTTTACAAAGCACGTACTCCAGTTCATTTATTTTACCAAAGCTAATAAATGTATATATAAGTGATAATAATATGAATATATTAATTCTGTAATTAATAAAAAAACAGAGAATTTATTATGTTTCAAATTAATATGTTTTTCAAAATAGTTTTCTTATAAATTTTTACAAATTATATGTTTTACACTTCTAAGTTCTAATTGTTACTACTTTATAATGATGTAGTAATTATCTAAGAGGCAAGTTTATCATATTATTGTGCCAACTAAATTTTATCATATATGGTAATTATATTGAGATGGAGGACAGTATAGACCATTTTTAATTAATTCTAGGTGAGTAATGATAGACATTTCAATTAATTCATCAAAACTTTTGCATAACAATTCATGTGGCATGGATTTATGGGTCGATTATGTGATATTAATAATCATTTCATAAAAATATAACCAATTAATACATGTCATGAGCAAAAGTTGTGATGAATATTTGAAATGTCTATCGTTACTTTTATGGGTTTAAGTAAGCCATGAGCGAAGTTTGAGCTTGAGAAAAATGTTAAGTGACCTTTTTTTTTTTTTTTTTGGCCTTAATTGAGTTCAAACCAAGTTATTCTTATTGCATGTTCGAACACGGCCGAGGTCGTTTGGCTTGTGCATAAAAAATTGTGAGAGTGTAATCATTTCGCTCACGATGTGCCAGAATTAAACTATGACTCTCAAAATGTCATAGCTTCCCCTACTTCTAGTTTTCTTTAATTCTGATAATTAATTACTTCGTTGAAAAGTTACTGTTGGAGTTTGATTGGCTATTTGAACATGCTAAATAAAATAAAGAAAAATATAAAAGTGATCTTATTAGGGAGTATTACAATTATAACATCTCAAAACCACAAAATATTCCATTTTACCTAAAACTCCATAAAATATTAATTACACCTCAACATTAATTTTACACAAACATATCCAACCTACAAAATAAAATTGAATTAAGATCACAATGGAACAGTAAGGTGCTAATTGATCAAGACAATGAACAGAAAAATTGTATCATCAACGCATCCTCCTTGCTTCACTCTTGTACCATAATCATTTAAATAATAACATATAATTAGTTGTTAGTTAAAATAGAATAATAAAAATACAGAAATAAAGTTATACAATAAATACAATTATTATACTTACTAGAGTATAGAACCATACATTACAGACTAGAATAGGTTCAGAACTGATACTATCACTGTATCAGAATCAGAACTGATATTGTATCACTGTATTGGAACATAACGGGTTCAGAACTGATACAGTATTAGAACAGGTTCAGAACTGATACAATATCAGAACAGGTTCAGAATTGTCAATTCTTGGTTCAAGAATAAATAGAAGTTTAAATGTTATTAATATATACCAAATATATTTATAGGAATTTTAGTTACAAATGAAAATGAAAAAGTGATATGATGTTAATACTTATACGATTTCCATTCTTAAAAGCAAATAATTCCATCAATTTGGAGTCTGATTCCACAAAATGAAAATAAGAACCAAACCTTTAAAGGCAGATTTTAATAATCCTATTTGGACATGGAAACTTACCAATTGTAGGGCAGCCAAATGAAGAGTGGGCAAAGCCAAAGGCAGAGGCAAACATATTGATTTATGATGCATCGACATTTGTTGGGCATCAAGAATTTGATGAAGCGAACAACAACAGCCAATAGCTAATTTTCTTTAATTCTTGATGCATTTTTAGCCTTTCTTGGCTTTTGCACTCCACACCTTCTGCATCTTAATTTTCACTGCTTACTAATCAGATATCTCTAAACCTATCTCTATTTTGTTTTTGCATCAACTACCATAGGTTTACTCAAATAATTTTCTTATCTCTATCCTTAAAAGGGATATTCTATTTAGATTTTCTTTTATAATTAATTTTGTATTACTTTTATATTATTTTACTTTTTTTTAAAGCACCCTCAATTTTTAAGTTCTTTTACGCATTCATCGAAAATAATGAATGTATATAATTGATAATAATATGAAGATATTAATTAATACATATAATACAATGTGTTGACTATTTTAATTATAAAAAAAGCATTAATAAAACAAACAAAAGAAAATATTAAATCAAATAACTAATAATACAGCTCTAATAATAATATTTTAACTAAATAAATATCTATAATTAGTTGATCATAGGAATGTTCAGATGAAAAAAATACAAAATAATTAAAAAAATTAAATTAATAATACACCATCTGATTCAAAATAAATGACGTTTTAGAGAAATGAACTGTTTACAAAATAAATGACGTTAAAAAATACTCAATATTTTCTCACTTGTCCAACTAAAACTCATTAATTATCTCAAATACTCTAGTAGAAGAGATATTATTTAATACTAAGAGCCCTAATAGTAATAAATTACAATAGGTTGAAGTTTCTTTGTCATTTAAATAAATTCTTTAATCTGTCTGAAAAACTCTTAACCGTCATTTATTTGGATAAGAGAAGTAGTAAAAATACACTAAGGATTAATACATCGACCTATGTGTCTTCTACACTTCATTCCATTCTCCACTGTTATTTTCAATAACTTATTAAAAGAATTAAGAGTTAGAGCTTTTTAAATGTAAATTTGAATATTTTTTAAGTACTATTTGACAGATAGCGAATTTGAAAACAAAAAAAAATTAAATTCCTTCATTATGGTATTTTGGTGGTTAAAGTTATTGTATTTATTTTTCTAATTTGTCTTTTCTTTACTCTTAATGTGTAATTAATAAAATGAGATACTTTATTTTGGTTTAACTTAATATATTTTTCAAAAATAGTTTTGTTATTAATATTCTCAAATTATACGGTTCACCCTTCTAATTGTTACTACTTTACAATAATGTATTGATCTAACTATTTTTACATTTAGTTATATAAATAATGCAAAAACTGTATTCGATGCATTTGATACGTGTCGAGTTTAACTTCTGAAGTATGGTGTGTATGTTATGTTATATACTGAATTAAGGTATAATATAGTGTACTATTTTCAAGTGGTGGACTATTGTGTTTAACCTATAAAATATTATATGTGTATGTTAAAAGATTAAGGGCTTGTTCCTTAAGTTTTGGTTTTGTTTTGGTTTGAGATTTAGTTTCAACAGTAACTTTAATATATTATAATTAGTTTCCATAATTTCTAATACAATTTTTTACCATTCAGTAATACATTTTTATATTTTCAATATACTTTTTACATTATAAATTATTTTTTCAAAACTTGTTTTCAAAACAAGTCTCAAACCAATAAGAAAGAACAAGCCAAATATCCGGTGTATTGAATTTGGGTACTGAATTATCTCGTACCATTTTCAAGTGCTGAACTATTGATTATAAAAACAACAAGTATTCATAGTATAAAACTATCAAAATAACTCAATTTATTTAGTAAAACGACATCATTTGAGACTAAAATGATCCCGTTTTGAAAGTTAAGGTAGGCCAAATCACGTAGACCCATAATTCTTTAATACTAAAATGATCCCGTTTTATGAAATCACGTCATTTCAAACAAGAACGATGGCATCTTAACAGATAAATGAAATCGGACCAATTTGTCAAACAGAAAATGGTACCTCGGACCAATGCGATTAGCTCCTTAAAAGCAAGAGAGTACAAACTTGGTCAAATTCACTTTTGACCCAATGTTAAATTGGACCTATCCAAATTAAAAGGCAAGTGTTATTATTAGAGTATAAATTAGTGTACAGAGCACTTTTTGATATCTTTTGACAAAAATACCCTTAAATAAATTAATTTTTCAATTTTGCAGCCTCACAAATTATCATCGCTTTGCTCCGGTTCAACTTCAAACTCTTTCAAACTCCCAAATCAGCACCAGTGCACCACGGTCGTCATCCTATTAGTTAACCCAAAAGATTAAAACCTGCAATAGCAGGACCCATCCTTCTTTCGTTCACATATCAAATTTAAAAGTTATGAATCAACGTCAGCCAATACGCAGCTCTAGGCTAACAACTAGTTTCATTCTAATCTTTGCAAAGAATTAGAAACACAGATCAATCAAATCACATAATTTTACATTTTTTCAATGTTCTTCATCTTCAACCCTAAATTGGCCGCCGCTTTGGTACCCTGGAGATCGATGACTTGCTTGGCCAATTCACCGGAAAGTGCTAGCCTCATGGCAGTGTGAATCTACCTGAAATTATGGTGCTTCTTGTTGTACCTTGTGAGCCTTTGAAGATTCCTGGGCTAACTTCTAAAAACTGTTGTTGATGAAGGCCCTAGGCATGAAACTTTTCATGATCCCCATGGCTTTGGTGGAGATTCCAGTGTCAGGGTGAACTTACTTAAACACCTTGAAGATGTAGATCTTGTAGGTCCCGACGCTCTTCTTCGTCATCTTTTTTTTCTCCTTGTCTCCAGCAGTAGCACCGCTGTCCTCCTTTGCCGGTTTCTTTGGGCAGTTGTGAAATCTTTGGATAAGGAAGAAAAGACGTAAGGTGAGGCAGCATGGAAATAATTAATTTAAGTAATGGATACTTTCGTCAAGATACAAAAAATGCTCGGTCTGCTATTTTTTTACTCTGGCAATAACATTTGTCAAGTTAAAAATAAAATAAAATAAAATTGTATTTAGGTCTTAAAATTTCTACTTTTTATTTTTCAAATTATTTTTCAGTTTCAAAATTTTAATACATTATATTTTTCATAAAAGATTTTTAATATTTAGCAAAAATATTTTTATTATTAATTTATTATTTGAGTTCACCTCTAATTTAATCGGTTCGACTAGTTAACCTCTTGATCCCAATCTCTTCCGAGTAGATGTCCGATTCGAGTTATAAAACATCGCTGGTAAGTGACCAAGGGGTTTGGAGAAAAAACCAACAGAAATCGCAAATGAATTGAAGAATTGCTGCAATTGCATGTGTACATGTAGTGTATCACTTTATCATCACTCTCGACTTGTCATTCAAATTTCACCAAAATCCACGTTTTTAAATGTTTATCGTTTATTTTAGGTTTAATATCACTTTATCTCCAAATTATAATCACTTTCACCCCTTCTTTTTGGTTGAGTAAATTACATTTATCCCTTGGTTTGTCCAAATTTCTAAACAGTTCTTGAAATTTGCAAAAACGGTGAAATTCCCTCTATGTGATAATAATATAAAATTACAATTATGGAAACTGAAACAGAAAAATATTGACAGTTATTAAAATAAAAAATGATTAGACTAACACAGTAAAATCTCTATAAATTAATAATTTTGAGACCATAAAATTTTATTAATTTAGAGCTATATAACTAATCAATAAATTAATAATTTACTAATTTAAAGAGTGATGAAACAGTTTCAAGGGACTTAACTAGCATAATTTTAAGAAGACATATATGAATTGAAAATATACTTAAAGACCTTTATTATGACAATAGAATGGATGTCAATAACCTCTTCGATTACTCGACTGAAAACTCTGAATGTTCAGAGGTCAAAAGTTTTAGAAGAAATGTGGATATTTCTATTGAATATCGTGTTGACAATGAAGTTGAAGATGATTAAATATATTTGGAATCAATCACATGAAAAGAAATATTCAAAGTGCAACGATTCTTCAAAATGTTTTGTTATACTTCGAGAATTCGACATTGAAACATTTGGATGCAATTATTAAAGTTAGAGATAAATTCACATAAATCAAAATTTCAAGAAAAGAAAAACAAAATAGATTTATATTTCAAAAAATTATCCTAGTTAACATTCTAGAAGGAGACTTTTTAAAAACAATCATTTGTAAGCTCACACTTATAATTGAGCAAATCTTTTTTTATCATCTTGGTAGAAGTTCTAGTGTGAGAGTTTGAATGTAGGCATTGTGTATGATTAGAAAATGTCAAAAGCACTTGTGTAAGAGTTAGGCAAGAAGAAAGGGGAAGCAAAAAAGAGAAGGAGAAGTCTCAACTCAAGAGATTGAGTGTGAACAATTGTAAAAGTCCTAATTTGTACTAAGTTAGGCATTGGGGTTAAAATTTAAATCCAAGAGGTTGCATTAGATCAAGGGTAAAGGTCCTAACTTAGAGTTAAGTTAGGCATTTGTCAAAAGTCTTGATCAAGACGTTGATCAAGCACAAGTCCTCTTATCTTGGCAAGGGCGTCTTGAGTAAGACTCAAAGTCCTTGAGGAAGGATAGGGCAAAAGATCCATTGCTATTTTTAGGCAGTGAAGTCCCAATCTAGAGCTACACTAGGCAAGAGGGAAAAGTCTGTAGATCAAGATCGAACTTGTTCTTAAGCAAGTGTATTGGTTTGAACACACTTTTAAGTGTTTCATATATTTGAATAGGAGTTCTTGAAGTTGGGAAGTGGAATAAGTTCAAGGGAAATCCGAACCACTATAAATTTGTTGTTGATGAGGAAATTAAAGGCTAAAACAACACAAAATATGAGTCAGAATCCACGAGGACAACCAAAAGCTCCAATGACCTTAATGAGAAGGAAATAAAGATTAGAAGAGTTACCCCATTTGCCATCAAAGTGGAAATGGTGAATACTAATCATCCCAGCTAAGGAAATAGTAGAAATGGTATTTCCAAGTTGTGGAAATGGTGGAAATGGTATTTACAAGTTAAAGAAATGGTAGAAATGGTAACTACTAGTCTTTCCAGTGAAGAAATGGATATTTCATAAAGTTTGAAGAATTTTAGAAGTGAAATGTTTTTTAAGCTTCTGAACGATTCCGGAAGCTTACAGAAGCTTCCTACATATACATCATCATGCTACATCAATTGGGCCGAATCCATCAAGTCCACTCCATGAACCCACATTCGGCCAAGCTCAAGCCCAAGGAGAAGCAATTCGCAATTAGGGTTAGGGTTAGGAGGAGAATTAAGGTTTGTGCATGTTACCTAATTCTCTTTATAGTTTCCTCTTTTCTTTTCTCCTTTATTTTTCGGTTTTCCCTTTTCTTTAAAGGTAAAATCTGAATTTTTCCTTCCTTTTTCTTGTGAGAATTTCGTGCATTGCTTACCTTAAAGCAGCCAAAATTTTTCCTTCTTTTCTTTTACTTTTTCAGCAAGTAAATTCCTTTTCTTGCTGATTTTTGTGAATTACTTAATATCTTGATTAAGTTCAAATTTTGTGTTTTCTTTCCTTATTTTCTTGTGTAAATTTGGTGCTCCCTATGACCTATAAATAGGGGTGCTGCACTTCATTGTTCGACAGTGATTAATTGAATGAAAGTTTATACTTTATTATTCACTCTTTTTTATTTTGGCTTAAGTAATTTGCATGCTTGTTAATTGCTAAAGTACAAGAACTATAAGCTAATTAGATAATTGCTCTATCTAATTGCATGCTTTTTTTCGCCTCTAGAATTCATCACTTGGTTCGAATTGCGTGTTTAATTTAACTTGTTAAATTAATAGTCTGCCGAATCTAAGGGTAAGAATTCTTGAGTTTTGAGAGCTGTGTCTGGCATACAGACTTTCCTTGGCAATTTTTCGCATTGCGTTCTTGTTTTCACAAGTTGGAATCAATGGTTCACATCATAGGTCACAAAGAACCATGGACAACCATGGCACCAAATCTCCCTAGCGGGGTCAATTTGCTCAAGGCTGACCGATTCTCAAAGTACCAAAAAATATCCTGTTAAGAACAAGTAAAAGTGAGTAAAAGTAACCTTACTTCCTTGTCCCCCTAGTGCCCCCCTAACGAACTACACACAAACCCGTGTATCGCTCTTTAGGGTTGGCGGCCCCTGTATTTTGTATCACTCAGCCTTTTACCTCAGTCCTGTAGAAAGTTTTCATAGATTACTTTGGCAAAGGTAACATGCTAATGAATTACTCCCTCTGTTCCATTAGAAGGGTCTATCTTGACTTATGTATAACTTATTATGAATGTCAAGGTACAATAGCTAAAATATCTAATTTGTCACCATTTGTTCCATTTATATCTTTACATTTTAAGTAAGGACTAATTGTAAATCACATGTGATTATTTTAGTAAGGGTATGAGGTATAAAAAAATTGAAAGTGGACTCTTCTAATAGAACAAAAAATATTTCTCAAACTGGACCCTTCTAATAGAACAAAAGAAATAATATATTTTGCATAGTATTTTAGTAATGTAGTAAATTTTAATAAAATTTATATAATTACTAATAAGATATATGTAGACCCGGAATTTTTTGGCCCCAGAACGGCCGGGCGTTGGGTGCGAGAAAGGAAACCACTCAAGTTGTTTGGCATTTCCTCTTCCAACTCTACCGTACAAATAGTGTAAGTCTTCTTTCAATAATGCGTTATTCAAAAAGTTGTACTTAAGAAAAAGTATTACCTTTACTTCCTTTGTATTTATGATTTCTACTAAACTCTCCGTTTGGACAAGCACTTTAAAAATATTTTTATAAAAGTATTTTTCAAAAATATTGTATAAAAAATATTTTTGAAGTTTTTTTAAAGAAACATGCGTTTGGACAAAAAAATTATAAAAATATTTTTAGAATTAAAAATAGTTTAAAAAGTGTTTGGACTAGTATCTCATAAAAGTATTTTAAAATTATTTATGATACAAGTAATTATATAAAATTTATGTTCTAATATTAATATATTAAAAATAGAATGACACTTAATATTTTCTTTCTTAAGGAAAATAATTGAAACTATTTTATTTATAATTTTATAAAATATAAATTAAATTTAAATGAAAAAGAAAAAAATGAAGATGAAAAAAAATAAAATTGGGTGTGTTCCGGGAGTGAGGGCGTCCCGGGGGAATTTTTTGGTGTGGAGAGGGGTTGGGGAGTCTGGTCCGGGGGAGGGAGAGAGGGGGTGGAGGAGGGCGAGGGGGGGCGGGGGTGAGTGGAGGGGTGTTCCGGGGTGGGGAGGGGTCCGGGGGGCAATTTGTTTTGGGCGGAGAGGGGATGGATTGGGGAAAGGGGTGATGGGGGGGGGGGGTGGGGGGTCTGGGGGATTTTTTTTTTTTTTGGGTGGAGGGGTGGGGTTGGGAAAGGAGGGTGGAGTGTCGGACCCACTATAACTATGTCCACTCTCTCACAATGGAGTGTCGGACCCACATATCATATCATGGGGCTCACTATGTCATTGTTAGATGGTGGACATGGAACATAGAGAAAAAGTAGACAGAAGATCTCATGGGTTGAGGCTCCCTCTAGGACTTCACCATCTTGCTCGGTGCCACGGTGCACAGTGGTGAAGATCACCATGGTTTATACCAGGTTGTTACTGGCCAATTTTGATCTTATGGTTTATACCAGGCTGTTACTTCTTCCCTATGTTGCTTTCCTCCCTTTATCGATGGCTACCTTCCTTGATATATACTACTTTCGGGCACACCTCAATTCTCAGTATTAACTTATTATTTTAACTAGGGCAAATTATATGAATGACCACTAAACTATTGTCCATGCTCACTTTTGGCTACTAAACTATTTTTTGCATATTTTTGGGCACTAAAATATTGCATCTGACCATACTTGGCCACTAAACTATTGCTTCTGCCCACTTTTAGCCACTGAATAATTTTTCGCTCACTTATGGCGACTAAACTATTAGAAGTTGCCATTAATAACCACTCCGTTAGAAGTTACCATCAAATCTTTATTTACTCCTTAATCTTTAGTGTTCCCAAAATCCTAATAATCTTTAAACTGCCTATATATATTCATCAATGTTTTTTAACATCAATCACTCACAAACAATAATTATTTGTATTTTTTTTGTTTTCTCGATATCTTTATTTGTATTTATAAACATATAATAAATTATTCTTTGACTCATCGAACGTTATTGTCTTTCACTTTAATTTTTATTTTTAGTATTCGTTTTCTAACATAGGATATAGACATCGAACTCATTTATTATTTATTTATTATTTTATTTTTAGAATTATGTTAGACCTTGAAAATTTATAAAATGATATGAGAATTCTAAATGTCACTAGAAAATGATATAATATTAATGAATAAAGTTGGCCGTCGAAATTAAAATAAAGATGTGAATAAAAAATGCAATTTTTAAATAACAAATTTAAAAAATGAAAGTAAATAAAGATTTGATGAAAATTCTTAACGGAGTGACCATAGTGACAACTTCTAATAGTTTAGTAGCCAAAAGTGGGCACGGGCCATAGTTTAGTGGTTAAAAGTAGGCAAAAAATAGTTTAATAGCCAAAAGTAGACACATGCAATAGTTTAGTGGCCAAAAGTATGCAAAAAATAGTTTAATGGCCAAAAGTGGGCACGGACAATTGTTTAGTGGTCATTCATATAATTTGCCCTTTTAACTATTAGTATCCCTGCACTGGTATCAACAAAAGCAGCAACATTCAGAGAGTTAAGGGATCCATCCATCAATTCATGTACAAAATTAAACCTTTGAAATTTTCTGCTGGATTCAAATGGATATACAGTATAGAAACATGAATTTAATTTCATAATTACAGAACCAGCTAGCTTATGTCGCAATTGCTTAATTAACTCTGATATTGATTGGTACAAAACATTGATAAATCATGAGTAATCAAGCTACAAAAATCTCTACTGTTGATTGTTGAGTAGTGCATTTTTACAAAAGAACCTTTAAATTTTACACAAGATGCAACTTCCTTAGTGGCGCAATTTTTGCTAGATACAACTCTTTCCTTCGCTGATAATTTCTTCTCATTCCCTTCGTTTCTTCAACAGTATTAACTCTCTCTGTCTCAGCCTCAGCTGCTGCTTTTCTTTCTTCATTTCTGACGCCAATTCCAAACTCATCCGATTCTTTCACAAACGGATGATACAATAACGTCTTCGCCGTCACCCGATTCTTCACCATTCTCTTCAAACAGCACCCCACAAAACTCTTTGCATCCGACGACAATTCCTTTGGAATTTTAGGTACCGCACTCCCTTTCAGAAGCTTTCCGATTATCTTTTCCTGAGGGCCCGGCAGCCATTCTTCCACGTCCCAGGCCGGCCGTCCGGTCAACATCTCAAGCACAATGCATCCCAGGGCCCACATGTCCGCCGGAGGTTCTTGCAGGCCTTCTTTCACTGCTTCAGGCGACAGAAACATTGGAGTTCCCCTCCAGGTGCGCTCAAACCTCTTCTTTCCCCTGTCTTCTTTCGCCCTTTTCGCCAACCCGAAATCGCAGATTTTCGCCGTGAATTCTTGTCCCCTTTGATCTCTCGGCACCAGGAGGATGTTCTCTGGCTTCAAATCGCAATGTACGTAACCGGCTTGATGAATATTGATCAGCCCTTTAAGGATCGATCTAGTGTACCGGCTCACCTCGGTTTCCGGCAATCCCCTGTTTTCCGATCTGGCAATCCTCTCGGATAAATTTCCGCCGGAACCGTATTCCAGTAGCAAATTGTAAACCTTTCTCGACCCTTCACGAATGTCGCAGGTGATTTCGTCGCCGAAGCATTGGATTATGTTGGGACATCCGACAAACGAACTTAAAACTTTCCTCTCGTGCCTCAGCGATTCCGAAATCGAAAGCTCTGCTGATTTCACAGCCATGACCGAACTTGGAAATCTTGAAGTGGGGTGTTTCAAAGTGGCGACGAAAACTGACCCGTATCCTCCTTCGCCGAGCAATCGACCTCGTCTCCATAAACTCCATCTCCGTAGCTCTGAATCTTGAGATTTTCTTCAACCTGTTGATCGTCGTCGTCTTCTATGTCTATGATCGTCTTCATATCGTCGTCGTCTTCTATGTCTATGATCATCTTCATATCGCCGTCTTTCGATCGCGGAATGGTTATTTTCTCTGTCTTTGTTTTTGTTTTTGTTTCGCTAATCCCTAATGAATGATCGGCAAAAGTATACTACGAAATTTGGTTAAATAATATACTTCCATTACCATTTTCATGTTCCTCCGATTCATTCCTGGAAAGTGGAAAAGGATTCCATTTAAGTTACCACTTTAGTTACTAAATTCGTTAATTTCCCGATCGCGTTATTTCCATGTTTCTCCGATTTATTTAGAAAAAAAGGAATATTCAATTACCAAATTGGTTAATTTCCCTCCCGCGTTGTTTCATTTCAAATATATCAGAATTCTTATATAATTCTGAATTTTTTAAACTTTATTAGTATTTTTATTTTTGGTGACTTTTAAAGTGAATTCTGACTTGCCCATGTTGTTTTAATTCTATAATTTTGGTTACTATGTCAAAAGTGTAAGTTGAAATATGTCAAATAATTTTCTTTTATTTTATATTTTTCGTCCGCAAAAGTCTAAGTATGTGTCTATAAATTTTCTTTCATAGTCACAAGTAATTGCAAATGTAAAATGAGATCAAGCCAATATTTTATATTTATAGCTTGTAGTGAAAAAAAAAATTCACATACAACCTCTGATATATCGAGTCGAAATACTGATCTATCATTTATTTTTAAAAAGACAAATAAACAAATGTCGGTGGTGAAAAAAAAAGTATCCATTTTATGGGTTAAACTATCCCTTGTTTAGAAATAGATTACTTATTTCAAAAGAAAATGCAGGATATTAAAATATCCTAATCACATTGAGATTAACACAGTAGAATAAAACATTATTTTTATACCAATCATAACAACACAACCAACCGAAAGGTTTTACAAAACGAAGGCACAAAGTCGGAAGATTTTTCACATCATGGAGGCAGAAAGCCGAAAAACTTCTTTCTATATATCTCTTAACCTCACAACCTCAACTAAACCGTCCTATACTCCTATGTCCTTTATATAGATTGGAGTTGCCCAAAAACTATTGAGAAATGAATTATCAAATCCACCTAAATATTATTTTTTAAAGAAAATAAGAAATAAATTAAACAAGTAACTACTAAATTCTATTGCAATATAACTTCATAATTAAATTTTGGTTTAATATATTAACAAAAATAATAATAGATTTCGCCTATGGGAAAAAAAAGGTATATAAAGTAGAAGAAAGTATGTGTATCGATTTTAAATGTTGAAATATTGTTTGTAGGAGCATCAAACTCATAAGAGACTCCCTCGTCTAAGATACTAATCCAATCACTGGAAAGGGGATCGCGGCCATGGCAAGCGATCTCCATTCTGCGAAGAATTATGGAACTGCATTATGCATGCAAGTAGCTGTGCCATTTGTACCATGAAGTAAATGCAGTGGCGGATTCATTGGCGAAGATGGCAAGCAACACCCGGAGCATCAATTTTTTTGTCCACTCATCCCTTCCCGGGGGGTGGGGGTGGGGGTTTAGTTTTTCTAAATACTAGGGAGTTCCCTACATACAAGAGTGATTTCCACTCCGAATTATTTGTATGTTCTCATTGTATTGATTAATGGAATAGGGTTCAGTACCCTCGGCTTACCGTAGCCATTCACCAAAAAAAATAGAAAATATAAAATATTCTAAAAATACAGATAGAGTAAGATATAAACAAAATGAGTAATAATAAACTACTCAACTAATTCATCTCAAATCATGTATCTCAACTCATGTGGCATGCATTCATTAGTTGTATTTTTATAAAATAATTATAAATATCACATAAGTGACCAATAAATGTATGCACATGAGTTGAGACACATAATTTGAGATGAATTAGTTGAGTAGTCTATAATTACTCAAACAAAATATATATATTCTAATAATATAGAGATTAACACACAACGAAAACACAAGTCAAATTATAATAAACAAACTATATTTAAAAAATCAACGTAAAGGCACATACTATATTTGATCTATCTTAAAACTGAACCCACAAACAAATCCTTTGATTGACCAAAAGAAAAAAAGAACGCAAGCATTCAGCTTAGCCTTACAAATTTCAATCACCCGAAGCCTTGTTTTCTCTGCACCGAAGCTACGACTTTTTTTTCTTTTCTTCTTTCTCATGTCTGTTTCTCGTACGTGTACTAAATCTTTTTTTTCCGAGTCCTTTATATAGATCGTGAAATTATCTAAAATCAATGACTTCTTAGAAAAATCTATTTTGTAATACTATTTTTAGTAATATAAAATGAACTCTTATAATGGAACAGAGTGCGTAAAATAGAATTATTAATTATAATCCTACTCACAAACTATTTTCCTAAACTAAATAGGAAATAACCAAACAAGTAATTACTAAATCCTACTACATGTATAATTACCGAATTAATTAAGTTTGGTTTAATTAATATTTTCCAACTTAGCCTCCCTTAAACCAAACTTGAATCCAACTAGGTCCGATGCCATCACGAGTTTGAATCTCCATCGAAATCTCCCTTGCAATAACAATGACGTGCAATATCATTTTGAACTTGTCTTTCAATTTCAGTATCTCCAAACTTGATACAAACACAAACTTTCACTTTGAGTAAACTTTATCAAAATACTCATCATGGTCAAAGAATTCATTCATATAAACTCATTCATCTTCAAAACAGAACTTTCCGTCGACATTGCTAATCCATCAATGCCGTCAAATTTAACAATGTCCTTGCAAACCCAATGCTCCACTGTCAGATCTGCATATTTGTTTTGTTCCAATTCAACAAAATTTTCACTAATAACAAAATCACAGATTTGATTATTCTCATTGATTTCACCCTCTTTGAAAATCTCAGATTTGAGCTTACCTACTAAATCTTTCAATGCTTCTTCTGTCGGATCCACAAATTGTCAGGCAAAAGACATTTCGTACGTCACAAGTTCAACTTCCAAGTCTTCATAACCAAAAGAAGAAAAATCATTACTGGCTTCCAAAACCAACTTCTTTATGTGAAACTTCTAAGTCAATGTACGAAGACCTTTTCACACCATCTGTTCTTCTGTTATCTTCTCACTGTTGATTCTCATCTCACTAGCGATGGATATGACCCTATCCATGTATTCTTAGATCTTTCCATCAAGTTTCTTCTGAGCCAATTCAAATTGTCTTCTCAACTCTTATAGTTTCATTCTTCTAACAGTACTATTTCCACAAATGGAATTTTCTAAAAGTATCCATGCCTCCCGGGCTGACTTCACATGCATAAATTTTGTATACACGTCCAACTCAACCTTCATATTTAAATAAAATTGAGCCAATGGATCATGAGATTAATTTATCTCTGCTTCTTTGCTTTCTGCAAAAGCTGACTGAGACTCTAACTTAATCACGTGCCAGATTTCAATAACTCTAAAGAAGTATTCCATATGCCGACACTAGGGTTCATAATTATTTATTTTCCATCAAAGACACAAACATGACATTTATGAAGCATAGGTAAAGAAAATATCTTTAACTATCCTGATTCTTTAACTCAGTCTCTGATACCACTTGTAGGATGTAAACAAAATATATATATCTTAATAATATAGAGACTAAAGCATAGCGGAAACACAACAAAATTATAATAAACAAACTATATTTAAGAAATCAACCTAAATCCACAAACTATATTTGATCAATCTTAAAACTGGACCCACAAACAAATCCTTTGATTGACCAAAAGAAAGAAAGAACGCAAGCATTCAGCTTAGCCTTATAAATTTCAATCACCTGAAGCCTCGTTTTCTCTGCACCGAAGCTACGGCTTTTTTTTTTTTTTTTCCACGTCTGTTTCTTGTATACTAAAATCTATAGCGCATGAATCCTTTATATAGACCGTGGAATTACCTAAAACCAATTAGAATAGAATTACCAAATTCTAATCCTACTCACAAACTAAGTTTCTAAACTAAATATGAAATAATTAAACAAGTAATTACTAAATTCTACTACAAATACAATTACCTAACTAATTACGTTTGATTTAATTAATATTTTTCTACAGAGATCAACACATCAAAAATATATTTCTTTATACCAAACAAAATAAAACAATCAAGTTTAAAAGCTACAAAACGAAGCGGATGTACACAAAGCTCTCAAGGCTTTTCACAATACCAAGACATGACTTCTTAAACCTCATCTCACAACCTCTCACATTTCATCTCTATTTCTCTCTTTAATTAATTCTCTCTATTACCCTTTGTAATTCTCTCCATTTTTCTGTACTTAAATCTATGCCCCATAACTTCAGCTTCATTTGATAAATTGAAATATAAAAACTTAAGTCTGAAGTCTGCGGATTGAAGTTTGAAATTTGACAGTGAATTCTAAATCTTATTAAAATTTTACAAATAAAAATATTTTATTTTATTTTTAACATTAAATTTACTTCTATTTTTCATAAAGTTAAAATATTAGGTGATAATATAATTTTATTTTTGTATACATATAGAACTAATTTATTTAAAATTTTTTGAAATAATAAAATTAAAAATTATTAAAATCATAAAATTAAATTAAATAATAATACAAAAAATTAGAAAATTAAAAGAGAAAAAAAAAATTTATATAATTTAGATTCAATGATAAGTGATCCACTCATCACTTATCTTTTGGGGTAAAATTATACTTGTAATTCAGACCCATATAGTTTCTTAAATTATTCGAATTTTCGTTATCAAACACACTTAACTGATTGAACACTTAACCACCGGATCACGTAATTCATTAAAACTTATTACTGTCAGTTATCAAACACACTTAAGATATTAAGTACTTAATTAGTTATGTTTAATTACTTAATTATTGTATCAAACGAAGCCTTCTTTATATAGACCATGTACTTACCTAAAACCAACTACACTACTAGAAATAGGGATATCTTACGAGAAAACTTTATGACGACACATGACTCTCGCCGTAAATAATGTTGTATGACAACGAGAATATTAAGTTGGACGTAAAATTCAATTGAATGGAAACCCTAATCTCCTTGTAAAGACACTAATTTGGCTGTAAAATAAGAAATAAAATCATACTTATAATTTATTTAAAGAGTAATGATATACTTAACAACAAATTATAGTAACTTTTTGATAGCAACTCATGTGGCATGCATGTATTTATTAGCTAATTATTTGATATTAACAAAAAGGGCAAAGGTGCAATTTTGCCCCTAACATTTTCCTCAAGGTGCAATTTTGCCCTTATACTTTATTTTGGTCCAAAATTACCCTTAACTTTCTTAAAGTAGTTTACTAATACCCCTCTCCCTTAATGAGACTGCCACATGGAATAATTTGTATTCTAAATGCTGAGGTGGCATAAAATGGTCCCATTTCCTATTTGATTTCTACAATTTTCACCGATAACCCATATCTTCCATCAACTAAATGCTTTCTTCTCCATTGCTAGCTTCTACCTGCATCAAAATTGTGAATCCTTTTCTTGGAACACCAATGGTAAACACAACACAACCCAACCCAACCCATGATTTCCAGGATGATGTCTTTCCCACCGCCTCCACCAACAATGCCGCTGCTGCGGGTAATTAAGAAAACTAAGTTCTGTTTTATCTTTCGTAACAGATAAATTCCATTCCCAGTCTCCCAGAATACTTCCTCGATCTGCCACCAAGGTATCCCCTTCATCAATTTATTCTTTGTCCCAGTGAGCAGTATATGCTATGTACAGTCAGTGAATTAGCTATAAAGCTAAGAATGGAGAAAAATGAAAAGATTTGATTATTTGGGAAATACAATCACTTTCCCAGTGATAGCTAGTATTCTACAGGTGTTTCCCTAGAAAAGAATATCACGGGTTTTTAATATAAAAAATATATTATCATACCCTGTTAGATTAATGGCTTCACAGAGTCAAAGATCTCCGCAACAGCAACAACCACAGTGCTATGTGCACTCCGAAAAGCCGAGCATCTAGCAAACGCTTATCCAACCAAATTTCAACGTGAGACAAAAATGACCTCTTTTGCCATAACTTAGACTCAATAACTGCCTCAGAAGAAACGCTTCCAACAATTAGAAATGATTCCAGAGAAGATCCGTCCAAACAGCAACATCCATACAAGAAAGACAGAGTAATCGGACGTTGATCACTACCCAATCTAGAAAAAATAAAACGAATCGTAGTGAAGGTTCCCAATCCAATACTACAAAATACCAACACGAGGCAGCCTTCTCATCAGTTCTGGAAATCATGGGCTGAATGGTGTCTACTATTTGTATTCCAAGAAAAGATCCACATGTTTAAGCAATTTGCAAGTAGAAGCACGGAGAAGAAAGCAGCTGTTTGATGAAGGAAATAGGTGACCAACAAAAATGGTTGAAATCAAATATGAAATGGGATTATTTTATGCCAGCTCAGCATTTTAAAAACTAATTATCCCATGTGGCAGTTTCATTAAGGGAGAGGGGTATTAATAAACTATTTTAAGAACGTTAAGGGTAATTTTGCACCCAAATAAAGTATAAGGGCAAAATTGCACCGTGAGAAAAATGTTAGGGGCAAAATTGCACATTTGCCCTTAATAAAAATGTAACCAATGAATGCATGCCACGTGAGTTGCTATAAAAAAGTTGCTGTGATTTGTTACTGAGTCTATCATTACTCTTACTTAAATTATTATTTTTTAGTTCATTCTACCTCCAAAATGTTCAATTCCTTTTCTATCAGGAATATTCACCTCATGAACTAACTCCTCTTTTATTTTTTGTTCCCCAAAATTCCCTCCACTCGCCCTCTGCTTGCCGTCCTATCACTTATGCTCGTCCATCCCGTCCCATCCCATCGCCTCTGCCGCCGTGATATTCATAGAAGAATGAGTAATTACGACAAGAATTTGAAGTTTTACGTCCATAAAAATGGCCCGTTGTAAAAAGTCCATATACACTGAGTTAGCCAATCTCGACGTCAGACGTCGGAGCCCTCTAACACGGAGAGGCGGAATTCTGGACGTAAAATTGATTTTACAACGAAAATGTGCCTTTATGTGACAAAAAATGTTGTTGTAAATGGACCCCCAGAATCCTCTCCATCACTAGTAAAGTGGAGGTGTTAGTTGTATTGCAAAAATGGCCTGCAATAATGAATAAATGTACGAACACAAATAATGAGCAGACCTGCCCACGTTTATATGTGGATTCATTTCATAATGTATTATTTTTGAATAAAGAAGCGCGTGAATTTTGAGGCAGGTTGTGTTTCTCAGTTGATGGATGGCCGATATGGCTTTATAATGTTATTGTTATGTTGATGCTATTATTTCTAATACTAGTAGTGGTATGAATCAACTCTCAAAACTAATTCCTACTCAGAATCTAGTTTCCTAAGTCAAATTGGAAAAGACTAAACCAGTATTTATTAAATCTTACTACAAGTATAATTAACTAATTAATTTATTTAAATTTGATTAATCAATATCCAACACCTCCTACCTTTGCCACAACCATTATCAAATTAATTAAGAAAAGGAACAGTTGCCACAAACATATTCATGTTCGTATAGGAAAACATTATATACTGTATATGATTAGGAAAACATTATATCATGAAGAAATCAATATGATTTTAGTAGAAAAATAGTCAAACTAACAAACCCAATATGATTAGGAAATTTGATCGCTTTAATATTTATAATTTAATCCAACTTAATAGTATATATTCATTCATTAGGAAACTAATGACCCTACAACAAATAGAAGTAGGAAAAGGGTAATGAAATCATACATCTATAAATATACAACGTACGACTCCATCCCAAACAAGCAAATTAAATCAAATCAGACTTCACAATTCACATCTCAATACCCTTTTTTTTTTTTTTTTTTTTTACATAAAAACAATGAATCCACCACTTTGCGAAGGAGGTTGCGGCTTCTATGGAAGCGCAGCAACGAATAACCTCTGTTCTAAATGCTACAAGGCTTTTCTGAAGAAACTTGACGAAGAACAAGAAGAAGCAGCCAACGACGTCGTCTCAGTTCCTTCGAGAACAAGTAAGCATGATTCTTACGAAGAATTTTCTAGTAATCTCCGGGTCCAGGTCGACCGTGACTCGGTCCAATCGGATTCCGGTGGTGGAACTAAGAAAAGACGGTGCCGGTGTTGTAACAAGAAGGTTGGTTTGTTGGGTTTTGAGTGCCGATGCAGCGGAGGAACATTTTGCAGCATTCATCGGTATCCAGAAACGCATGGATGCAATTACGACTTCAAGACTCGTGGTCGTCATGCTTTGGAAAAGGCTAATCCGCTTTGCATGGCTGATAAGTTAGACAGTAGAATTTGATTGCTTCATTATTAATTAATTTTGTTTGTAAATATTAATTGTCAATATAGATCAAATAGTTGATTATCTACCGGCTTTATTTTTATTTTTATTTTCTTGAAAATTAAAATATTCCATTAATTTTTTGATTATATACCGGCGTTGAAAATTGTCTACCAGCAAGCGATCTGACCGAAAATCGAGGAACTTGAAAATATTTGATATGATAATTATTAGATATAAATCACAACGGTCTACTTAATCTAAATTGTAAAACTATAGATCCAAATATTGTAGAAGTATAAAACGCACAATTCTGCTACTAATTGCCGATGGAATAATAGATCTACCACTAATTATCAATATGGAACGCATCATTCCAAGCCTGAACATAAATAGAATCACCATAGTTATGGAGGAAAACACCATAAACAATGATAAAATAATTATTTGAAGGAGAAATTAAACATCTCTTATTGTTCCGATTAGGGAGTCTAAAGTTTAAAACTAATTAACTGACATAATAAAAGAAAGACTTTGCAGAAACTAGAAAACTCTATGAAAGTCTGTCGAATCGCGCACAATTGCCGATCAATTAATGCATTCGATGAATCCACACTAAGATTGCGAAAAATTAGGGAAAATATCATGATGTAATTTTATTTCACTATCAAAATGGCCTGTTACAATAGATGAGACATCCCTTTTATAAGAAAAGACGCCGAAACTCAAAAATAACAAAAAAGCATAAGTTTCCCAAAAAAGGAAAAAACTACAAAACCATCATGGAATCTTTGTTTTTGAAACAAAAGGAATACTTAAATTAATAAACGGGCTGGAAATATCATCCAGGAACGATTTGACAGTAGGCCATGAGCCAAGCAATACAATCTAGAATTTAAATAGATCTGAAAATCAGATCTACAATCGAGAATCAAAGTAGATCTGAAAAACAAATCTACAAACTGCAAATCTAGCCTATAGCTAAGCAAAGAGCAGCAAAATTTCAAATAGCGGGACAGATCATCTAACTGGTGGTACGGGACTGCTCCTGAGTTCTGATATAGCTCCAAAATTGATCCATGACACAAGCTATATCAGAACTCAGGAGCTATATCAGAACTCAAATAATTTTCTTTTATTTTATATTTTTTGTCCGCAAAAGTCTAAATATGGGTCTATAAATTTTCTTTCTATCTAAAATATATAATAGTCACAAGTAATTGGTCGCCAAAGTTTTATATTTATAGGTTGTAGTAAAAAAAAAAACTAATTTTAATGGTTGATGTAATGCATATCGCGTATAGCTTGTGATTTATGTGTATCTTTTGTTTCTAAAAAGGCAAATAAAATCAATGATACATCAGAGGTTAAAAAATATATCCATTTCACAGGTTGAAATATCCCCTGTTTAAAAATACATTACCCATTTCAATAGAACTGTAGGATATTAAAATATTCACACACTACGACAATTTTTGGACAGTAAGCAAGAGTATATGTTGTTATTTTTAGGGTTGTTTGCATCGGATACATGGGCTTGGCTCGAGGAGTTCAATGTGGAGTGGGATGATGGGCCGGATCACAAGGTGTGGAAGCCGGTACCTGTTGGCGATTTCTCCTCCAAATCCGCCTGTGAGATAAGTCGGTTGGCTGGGACTGAGATGATCAAAGCAGATATTTGGCACCCTTGTCTTCCGTAAAGATTTCAGTTTTCATGTGGAGACTGCTAAATAGTTTGCAGTCAAGGTTTGTTTGTAAATGTCAATTCTCCGTTATGCAAAGTAAAAGCTTCTACGTATTGCATGTATGCTAGAATTTAAATCTATGCTTTTACTTTGCTTAACGGATTACTCTAATATATTTAAAATTTGCTCCGAACTAGGTTCGAACCACTGTTTTTTCAAGTTTCATTTTTCTTGTCCTTGATTTTCATATAAATTCCATATATTGTTTTTAACCATTCCCACTGGATGCAATCAACCCTAGATGATTAAAAACATCCATAGAACACAAAAACAACTCATGCATACGAGATCTATGGTCTATATTCAACAACCCATTTGTTTTATTCTTTCCAAAATTATAAGCTGCTATGCCTACTTTCAAGCATTGCCATAAAAGATCTGTAGTAACCTAGGTCCTTAGATTATCACGAACGTGTTGAGGGGATGCAGGACTATCGATTAAAGGTGAAGGCGGAGGTTATCCGGCGACGACGACGGCAGCAGTGGCTCATCAAGTTGACTACTTGCAAGAGTTTTTTAGAAAAATAGTGTGACATGCCATGTTTGATGCTTCGTAAAATGTCATTAGAATAGTTAGAATTGTGTAAAAATTAGTTGGATTATTAGTATTGATGCATGTCTACAAATTGGTGTTTTTGGAACGGACTGAATCGGACTAGAGACGCAAAAGAAATGGTCCCAAAAAGGCCATCTCGCAAATTGTTTTGGTCATTTTTTGGCATTTTTTGGTCAGTTTAGAAGCAGGGGTATTTTGGTCATTTTTATCCACTTTACAGAGTTCACAAAAGTATAGGGGGGTGCATGGTAGCTTTTTAAACCTTAAGGGGGTGATGCGTAACTTTCCTAAACCACAGGGGGTAATTGTGTATTTACCCTTTAAATATATAGGTCAATGGAAATAATTAACAATTAACAATAACTATACTATGAGGTTAAAATTTAAAAATATTAACTCATGCATCTGTCAATTCAAACTCAAGAAAAGAATTCTATCAAGTCTAATGCTTGAAATTGGGAATTTAAAAATAATAATAATTGGGAGGGAGAAATTAAGAGAAGAACGAGAAAGAATTAGAGAAAGAAAATAATTGAATCAAGAATATCTTCTCTAAACGATTACAGCATTATTAATATTAGTGACCATTTAGCTGTTAGTTTCCTAATATTTTTTAATATTACAAATTAACCCCTACAGTCATGAAAAATCCCTCCCCATTAAAATCATAATTGTTCTCAAGTCTGGAATTAAAAAAAAAAAAAACTTGATATCTACTAAGGGACATGTCCGTCCTGCTTCCTTGGTGCCACCACTCCGAAGGCAAATAATCTTGAAAACCAAAACAAGAAAGAGCTCCCTTCATCAGATGGAGCTAAAACTACAACTTTTTTAACTTCACCATTTTTGTATATTGATGCCTTCTCATCTGTTGTGAATACCTCAGCCATTTTGACAACATGGTTGACACCAGACCTACCGATAGGATGTCCACAAAATACTTGATTGTAATTTACTGCACTTATGGCATTTCCAAAAAGACTTGTACTTGCATGTCTGCTTTGAGGTAAGGAAAACTTTTGGACTCCAATATCCTCTAAAACTAGTTGCATGTCTGCTTTGAGGTAAGGAAAACTTTTGGACTCCAATATCGTCTAAAACTAGTGCCTCCTCTAAAACATGTCGTTGTTGCCACCCACAATTTGGGATTGTTTTGCCACCATATTTCAAATTTAACTAATCCCTACGACACTATTCAAATTTTTAGTATAAAATTCTTGAGCATCTTTTATCACCTTCAGTTGCTTTATCCACTCAAAATTAGTAATTTGCACTTCTTTGTCTTGGATCATCCCCAACAGTATTTTGTTCTCCTGTGACATCGCTTTGAGAAAGAGTCAAGGTAGACCTCTTATGCTTTCTTTTCAAATTCCAATGTGTTAACTTCTCCAAAATTAGTGCCAACTTCTCCAAAATTAGTGCCCCTTCTTAAAGTTGTTGCAAGTACCACCAACGGGTTGTGAATTTTCGTAACTTGAGAATTGAAGGTTATGCTCGCCAGTATATCAACCCAAAAGGTCAAACCATTTGTTCCTTCATTAAAAACACCAAAATGCCCAATTAAGTCATTCCAAACCCAAAAATTTTCATATAGACTAGAATTTTTGAACAGTTCAACATCATCTCCTCTTTTGATATCTTTCCTCATAATATTCCACCAACTACTTCATTAAAACAAGAGAAACTCAGACTCATCAATTTTATGTTTATTAAGAAAATTCTTTGTAGGATCATAGGTCTATTTTACTGGGAGGTCCAACAGAATCCTAAAAATATGGCGTAAAATTCTCCAATCACCCAATTTAATTTTTGCAGAATTCTCATTTTCATTTGTCCACAAAATTCCACCTCCTCTAAACGCAGTCACTCATTCAACCCATGAATTAACAGTTATGTATCTTTCAATACTAAAGAGCAATTTATCCAAAGGACATATTTCAGTACTAAGCATCAATTTGTCACCCATGAAATTATCATTAGTTTCTCACATAGACTATCATTTCACCATGCTTAACGTTCATAATTATAAAAATTATTTTCAACTATCATAAAATTTCAGGACTATTCGAAGACTCCCTAAATTCATCCCGTACGCATATAATTTTTCTGTTAACATTCTCAGTAACAATCTCATAGTCACTAAAAGAATCATCAAGGTTGTGATTTTGTTTACCTTTCTCTTTTCCTTGAAGAACGAGATGCTTCTCTCTATAACCCTTGCTCTTTTTGGAATACAAACATCTTCACACCCAGTCTTAGCAAGTTTAGACTCATCAATTTCAGGGGCTTATTCCTCTCTGTGGCTGCAACAAATTTTTTATTCTCTTCTGCTTCTTTTGCTTTCCATGTCATTCTCATTATAAGTTAATTACGTCATTGTTGTCACTCCATCTGTTTCAAGCATTTGTTCCTCATTTTTTATCTCTTCGAATTCTTAGTTTTTCATGTCTTTCGATGCTGTGGAATCACTTCTTCTCCAATTCTTTTTTGCCCTAATGTTTGCCTCAGGAAAATTCTCCGGAATCACCATTCCTTGTTCCATTGCACAGTCCATCAACAGTTTTGTGAGAGCAGCAAATTTCTTCTTCATTATTCTCGAAATTTGCTGAAGCAATCATCCATGTCCATCACCTTAGAAACCTTAAAAAAAAAAAAAAAATTGACTCTAATTCAGCTTCAGGACAACCCTTCGACATTTGACTTCAAAGTTCGTCTAACTCATCTATCTACTCTTCTGTTGATGCCTTCAACCAATCCGATTCTAGGTCCTTGTCCATGGCCACCCAAACTTTTGAAATTTCAATTTTTGCCCACACTAAATTTGTCCCTTCATGTTCATCGTCACCAAATCGCTTGGTGATGAGCTCTAAAAATGTTTCTCAAGAAAGTGGACCTCTTAGTCGTTCAAAGACTCCGAAACAAATTTCCGTCCAAAATAAATATTGCAATCCACAATCAGAGGAAAGAATTTTGTGATACCATTTGGGAGGGAGAATTCAGAGAGAATTTTGAGGGATAAATTAAGAAAAGAATGAGAAAAAAAGAAAGAATTACGTACAGAGAGAAAGTAATCATAATTTTTATTTATCAAGCATATCTAAATGGTTACAACAATATTAATATTAGTGACTATTTAGCTGTTAGTCCATAATATTTTTCAATATTACAAATTAACATTTACAATCATTACAAATTCTTGAAACTTATGGATTAAGGGTTGACTGGGCTTACTGGTATGTAAAATTTGTTATGAACGATGTTCAACTGGGTTCACTGAGACTTTGACAACAATTCGTTGGAGAACGCAATCTTCTCTCATTTTCTAGGTCAGAGCTTGATGTCGATCATGATCCCAATTCGTAGTCGCATAAATAGATGATTTGACGTCGCATGTATAAACTCGTTTTTTATGAGATTGCGCGATCAAGTTCCGATTCACATCGTGGTTAACGAAATGCACAAACCGATCGAGGTATATCTCTCATCATTGCTCCAGTGGGCCCATCCAACACCCACTTTGGACTCATAGCTAAGGTCCACAAAAGGGATTGATTATGAATTAAAGATGATTTCACTGATTTAGAACAATTATTGATGTGGACGGTTGTACACATGCGGATAAAGTTGCCAAGGACCTTGTGATTAAGTGACAAGCTCTAAAAACCTTTAACTTACGTTCAAATTGATAAAACAAGGGATAAACTATCCTGACCATTTTTTAAGAATTCGAACCAAGTGCAAGAAAAGAGGTGTGAAACATGCGAACATTAGGTTGAGCAAGAACCTAAAAGGCTAAGTTTCATGCAATTATGTAAACTACAACATGCAATACATAAAGCAATAAAAGGAGGTATCTCAAACACTAAGTTTTTGATCTGAAATACTCTAAATTTTATTGAAATTTCGTCCCCTTTAAATGGAGTAAGGATGGACGAAAATCAGTAGAAAAAGAAAAGGAAAAGATTAGAATTGGAAATTAACCAAGAGGTTAATTTCCTTTACAATACCAACTCCTGAAAGAAGTAGGAGAATGGTAAGAAAAGAAAAGGTAATTTCGAAAATTACAACTCCTAAATCAAGAAGGAAAGCTAATTAGAAAACAAGTAGGAAAAGAATGATAATCCTACTCCCAAAAAGAATAAGGAAACCCTTTTTGGAAATTAACTAAAAATAAAATAACTTAATTAAAATCTGAAAAATAATTCCCTAAAACCGTGTGGGCTTTTTCCTTGATTGGCCGTGTGGGCTTCTCTCCTTGGATTGGGCCGTGTGGCTTCATGCTTCAACTTGGGCTGGCCGAAAACTTGTGGGCTGGTCCATGAGTTTTTGGGTCGGCCCAATTTGTAGGGAACTTTATTATTTGGTTTCTTTAAGTCCAAGAACCTCCCGGCTTCTTCAAGACTTCAAGAACAGCCTTCTTTTGATTAATGTTGGATGATTTGCGCCTCTCCTTCCAAGATAGTTAGAAGAGTTGCAAATTGCACATTTCCTCCATTTTGCTCCAAGGCGTGGGCTTCCATTTGGCGTCCATCTTTCTGACTCCTAATATGTGCTGTTTTAGCTCTGGATATCCTCATCATCCCCTCCTGGTTGGAAAGGATTCATCCTCGAATCCAAGGCGCTGAAAACAAACAGAAACAAGTCAGGAAGATTAACACAAAACATAGATCATACTTACCTGTAAGCGTGTAAGCATGATGCCCAATTGTTGACACGATTTGAAAAGGTATATCGCCATCACGGGTGTTAAGCTCCTTTGACATCTCTTTGGCAGCGTAAACAACAGGCAACAGTGCTTTGCAGTAGTTCTGATCGTGAGCCAAAAGCTCGTCGAACTGTCTGTGCAACTTCTTTGTCTTCTTCGGTTTGTCTCCTTCCTGCAACAAAGAAATGACTTGCATAGGGATATCCCGAGGGATATCGTCAGGGCTAGCACAAGTATCTTTACATACTAAAACTAGTACATCATCTTGGCTATCTAACACTTGTCCTATGTCTCCCTGTGTAACGAAACAACTATATTTAACTTTGTCCTGATCAGGCTTATCAGAGTTCGTCTTACTACCCTTTACAACAATTTCTTTCCCCTCACCCTTCGCTTGGCGCCTTTCAGCTTCCCATTTAGCGAGTGACTCCTTCATACGAACAGCTTCTGATTGCACTTCAGCCGGTGGCATGGGTAGGAATGTGTGGATCTTGCCCTCCTGGCAGACCGAGTAAGTGTTGGCGACCCCATCATGTGTTGCCTTCAGGTCAAAGAGCCATGGTCGTCCGAGTAGAATGTGACAAGCCTCCATTGGCAGAACATCACATAAAACCGTGGATTCGAACTTACCGATAGCGTATGGTACGCTTACCTGCTTTGTGACTCTGTAGCCGTCTGAGCTGTCGAGCCATTGAAGCCGATAAGGACGTGGATGATTGATGACAGGGAGGCGCAGCTTATCAACCATATACTCACTAGCAACATTAGTACAACTCCCTCCATCAATAATCAAGACACATAACTTTCCATTTACCTTTGTGCGGGCATGGAAGATGTTTGTCATTTGGGACGTGTCCGGGACAGCAGCTGTAGTCAGAGTACGAGTAACCAAGTTCTGAGATGGATCGTCTTCAAGAAATTCGAACTGCTCCACAGGCTCTGACGGAGTGCTGTCAGTTAACTCCTTTGTAGGGTCAACGGTTGGGTCTTCTTCATCCTCCTCTGAAATGTACTCACCATCTTGTCCCAATAAGACCTTCCGGATATTTGGACAATCCCGCATGTAGTGGCCACGGCCTGAGCACTTGTGGCAAGTTACGTTGCTGATAGACTGTCTGGGAGTGGATGGCGTTTTCTGCTGTGATGAAGAAGAGGTGGCGGCGGTAACAGGGACTAGGGCTTTGCGCTCAGACATGATCGGCCTCCTTGCCGGTGGCGAGTAGGTCGGATTCTTGCGCCAAGTTGGTGGGGCGCTGGTAGGTGTCCGGACTGGTGGAACGGACTTCAGATACACCTCCATAACTCGAGCTTTGTGCAGCATGTCTGTCAGCGTTGTAGCATTCTGCAATTCCACAGCTAAAGCAATACCCCTGTTTAAACCACTAAGAAAACGAGCCATAGATGCGGGCTCATCTTCCTGTACATTAGCCCTAATTTTTGCCATCTCTAATTTTCTATAGTACTCATCTACAGACATAGAACCTTGTACAAAAGTATGTAACTTTCGATACAATTCTCTAAAATAGTAGTCCGGTACAAAAGTCCTACGCATAGAAGTAGTCAAATCAAACCAAGAGAGAGGCGGTGCGCGGGCACGCATTGGGCGTGTATTTCTGCGCTGGTCCTGCTGCTGATTCCACCAGATTAGGGCATAGTCTGTGAAATGTACAACTGCGAGCTGGACCTTCTTGTGCTCTGGGATCGCATGAAGCTCAAAGATGCGCTCCATCTTCATCTCCCAGTCTAAGTACTCCCCAGGATTCGTGCCTCCAGAAAAGGATGGAACGGTAGTTTTGCACTGACTGAGGCCTGCGAATGGCTGGTCTGCGGCGTTGGTTCCTGGGTCGGCAACATCGTCGTCTGAGTCTGTGCGCCTCTGATCCCGTTCAGTCCTGAGTTCGGCGACTTCCTCCGTTAAAGTAGCAAATCGCGCGGAGAGTTGCGCAATCGCAGCCAGGATTTGCTCGGTTCCCAAAGGGTTAGGAGCACCTCCACCTGACATTGGATAAGAAAGCGAAAACCTGTCTGCTAAGAATAAGGAAAAGTGAGAAAGAACCTTACCCCCTTATTCCCCCAAGTGTTTCCCACCTAATAGCTACACACAAACCCGTGTATCGCTCTAGGGTGGCGCCCTGTATAAGATGTGCACTCAAGCCTTTTACCACTCAAACCTCCCGGTATTGATAAATGTATCAGGCAAGCAGCAATTCACACAAAAGCAATGACACTTAAGAAAGAAGCAAAACTTTCGCAAAAACCACACTTGGTTCTGTTTAGAAAAATCTTTTCGTAAAACGATATTTATGTAATATAGTTCAGATATGAAGTACACAACAGGAAATTTCGGGGTTAAGCCCTCAAATTTCAGAAAAGATGAGTGTGCACGATGACAAAATCCAAACTATAATTAAAGATCTAATGCATAGGTCGCACGAAAAGATAAACAAGGCAATTGAAAGCAGGGCAATTCAAGGTGAATAGAAGCAAAGAAAAATTCAGCAGAGTTGAAACAACTTCAGGAAAGCCTAAACTACCCAAAGAAGCGATCACCCACCCAATAGGTAATCAAGAAACCAATCCCCACAAATTATCAATTCTTCTAATATGCAAAACAGTACCTAATTTGCGAAATTAATACCCTTTAATGGCCGAAAACAGTACCAAATTATAGCAAGATGCGATTTTCTAATTATGAAAACCCTAGGGCCAGCAAAACAATTTTTCACGTTACTAGCCTATTCCCAGGGATAATCTTAGCAGCACAAGGATACAAAATCAAGAATTCACTATATTTTCAAGAATTCAAGAGAAAGTATCCAAAACAAGAGCATGCAATTTTATAATACGCAAACAAGTGAGCTGCTTAACATCAACCGCAAAACTCACAATTTTCCAGCAAAATCAGCAAAAAGAAGGGTAGAAGCGTCGCAAAAGCCCAGCAATTACAACTGAAAAACCGAAACCCTAGCCAAAAATCCGAGTACTAGTTTGAAATTTAAGGCCCGAATTTAAATTCTGAATTTGCAGCAAGGGTAAACGATTTTGCTAATAGAAAAACAGTCCCAAAACAGCACTAGCCTTTCGCAAAAAGAAGGTGATTTTAAAAACCCTAAGTTGCGTTTTTCAGTGCTTTAAAATTTGGTTCAATTCTTCTAAGAAATTTTCGATTTTTAAAGATAGGGAAACAGCACCAAAATCGAAAATTTGAAACTTGAAAGAAAATAATTTTCCCCCAAAAAGATGAATTCAATTCCAAGAATTTCAAGAATAATCAAGACTAACAAGGAAAAGAAAACACCTGGAAAAGGATTTGATCGGTTGATCTCCTCCGGTCACGAAACCACTCCTTAGCTCTGATACCAATTGATGTGGACGTTGTACACATGCGGATAAAGTTGCCAAGGACCTTGTGATTAAGTGACAAGCTCTAAAAACCTTTAACTTACGTTCAAATTGATAAAACAAGGGATAAACTATCCTGACCAGTTTGTTTAAGAATTCGAACCAAGTGCAAGAAAAGAGTGTGAAACATGCGAACAATTAGGTTGAGCAAGAACCTAAAAGGCTAAGTTTCATGCAATTATGTAAACTACAACATGCAAATACATAAAGCAATAAAAGGAGGTATCTCAAACACTAAGTTTTTGATCTGAAATACTCTAAATTTTATTGAAATTTCGTCCCCTTTAAATAGGAGTAAGGATGGACGAAAATCAGTAGAAAAAGAAAAGGAAAAGAATTAGAATTGGAAATTAACCAAGAGGTTAATTTCCTTTACAATACCAACTCCTGAAAGAAGTAGGAGAATGGTAAGAAAAGAAAAGGTAATTTCGAAAATTACAACTCCTAAATCAAGAAGGAAAGCTAATTAGAAAACAAGTAGGAAAAGAATGATAATCCTACTCCCAAAAAGAATAAGGAAACCCTTTTTGGAAATTAACTAAAAATAAAATAACTTAATTAAAATCTGAAAAATAATTCCCTAAAACCGTGTGGGCTTTTTCCTTGATTGGCCGTGTGGGCTTCTCTCCTTGGATTGGGCCGTGTGGCTTCATGCTTCAACTTGGCTGGCCGAAAACTTGTGGGCTGGTCCATGAGTTTTTGGGTCGGCCCAATTTGTAGGGAACTTTATTATTTGGTTTCTTTAAGTCCAAGAACCTCCCGGCTTCTTCAAGACTTCAAGAAACAGCCTTCTTTTGATTAATGTTGGATGATTTGCGCCTCTCCTTCCAAGATAGTTAGAAGAGTTGCAAATTGCACATTTCCTCCATTTTGCTCCAAGGCGTGGGCTTCCATTTGGCGTCCATCTTTCTGACTCCTAATATGTGCTGTTTTAGCTCTGGATATCCTCATCAATTATAAACAATTTGATTAATTTGAGGAAGACTTATTAAAAATAAAAAATAAAACACCTTCATTAACAATTGGGAAACTGTAATTCATTGGTTAATTAATTTTTGCAGTTGGTTTGGGGATCCAATTGGAACCATTTTTTAACGGTTGGACTTTATTTAATTACTAAAGAGACTATTTTTGGAGGGTGGTAAAAATGTGGGGTTTGCAACTTTGAGATTATGAGTTTGAATCTGCTAGGAAAAACACATATCTTATGATCTTTGAACCACCTATAGGGAAATATCCAATAAGAACACTGCAACATAATTGAAAAGCATAAAAAGAAACACACCAATTTAATGTTCTTTAATCAATAAGAATACGCACTATTTCAAACAAATAAAAAATTACAAAATAGAAGAGTTATATTTTGTATGTATTCTCTCTCACAACAAACAAAGTCTCTTTGCCCTCAATTCGATTCTAATCACTCTCCCTACAACTCTCTCTATCTAGCACCCTCTGTGTAGTTTGAGATCTGTCTAACATATGCTCACGTCTATTTATAATAAAGACTAGTGAAAACATATTGAGCTTACTTTCCTAATTAGTTCGGGATTATAAAGTTTGGCCCAATAGTAATTGTACTATGATTTTAAGGAGACATCGCAATAAATCCACCATCGACTCAAAGTCTTATGTACAACAACATCATTAGAAAATGAGACTTATTTCTTCTTGTTCGGGTTCAACTCCTTCGAATGTCAAACTCAACAAGACTCATTCTTCAAATCACCAATATAAAAAATGTGATGATTACTCCTTGCTCCTAGCAAGACCAATTCATCTATTTTGAACACATACTTTGCAAAAATTTCAATCGATTCCTAGTGAATTTATACCCACAAGAACATAATCTACCCAACGAAATTATGTTATCAGCACATGTAGGCACATATTTCTCATTAGCCAATTTTTCACAACACCATTGTGAGTCTTGCAACGTGCGGTACCAACACAATCAATTTTTATCTTCTGACCATTCCCCATAATGATTTGTCAAAATCTCCATAAACCTGCAAAGTATCAAAATGAGAACTATCTCTACATATGTGTGCAGAGGCTGCACAATCCATCTCCCAATCTGAGCTTCTTGGCGCAGTATCCTTCATCATAAACACACCATCTTCACACACAACATTTGTACTTGTAGAGTCGCAAATCTTCTCTTTTCTCTTCCTCTTCACATCCTTCAAACTCTTCATCAAGTCCCATTTTATATAGGATAGGGGTTATTATACAATGGGTAATCCTCATTTGCCCCTTCTTTTGTTTAGATGTCCAATAGATGTTTGAATTAATGATTTGGAGTTCCAATATGCAATGCATACACATTGAGTGTGAGCCAACTAGGTTTTTTGCTAGCAAGGTGTCAAGTTAAGCCTGCTCACTCTTCTTCGAAAGAACAATATAAAATTTGTGAGGATTAGCCAACTTACTTTTCAATCATGTACATTAATTCATTATGCTCATTTGGTGTGTGAAACAACTGATAATATCAGTACATTATTTTGAAACCAGGACCTATCCAATTGGTCCAACCAGTTTGATCACGAATCGGTTATAAGTTCGGTTCGGTTTCATTGAAAATCATATTTATAAAAATTGGTCAAAATTAGTCAAACTCGAGTTTGACCTAGGTGTGACCTAGTTTTTGAGTCGGGTTAACCTAGTTTTTCGTTATGCTAATGTTTTAAAAATTGTATGTTTGCCATATAACTTATATTTATGGTATTTTAGTCTCAAACATTTTATAAACTTTATATTTGTTTATAGCTAAATCGTTTAAATTGTTAATTGATAATTTTTAAATGAATTATAAAAGTTTTGAATACTAAATAAACTTCAATATATTTTCATATTAATTTCACATATTTATTAAATTATACACATTAAAATTTATCGTAACTTCTAATTTAATTATGTGTTAAAGTGTAATAACTCATGTATGCATTATTTTTGTGTACTAATGACATACATATAGAAATAATGTTGTGTACTAAACATATTTATACGCCATAATTCCATTATTTGGTTTTTTTTTTTTTATGTTGTCCAACCAATTTGTCCCAGTGACACATCGATCGCTTGACGTCAGTGTGTGCGCCGGTCCAATTTTAAAAACATTGGTTCATACCTCACAATTGAGTGTTGTTGTACATAATCTAGATTGCATGAACATAAAAATTTTCAATAATTTTACTGATTCCACGTTTATGCAATATTGAAGAGCTCGACATTCAAAAGCCCTAAGGAAGACTCCCAATTGTGATTTTATCCTCCCTTGTTTCTTAACAGTTGTGACACTCCCAGCCTCGACCTCCCATTTTAGGTGGGAGTCGCGACAGAGATGCCTGTCTGGTTAGCACCAGGATTAATTCAGGATACAAAAGAGCACTAATATTTATACAGTAAATTGAAAAAGATATATTTATTTCAATAATACAAAAAGGTACAGGTTGAGTTTTATAACTACTGCAATATTCTTGCCTTACTTCTGTACTTCTGACGCCCTTTCACACAATATCGTCCCTAATTCCTGTTACATGCAAAACGTCTAAGGGGTGAGCTTCCATAAGCTCAGTGAGGCCGCACTATTAAAATCATTACCAAATAAATAATTACCAGCACATAACACGTATTTCCTAAGCAAGCAAGAGGGAACACGTAAGGGATAGAAAGAGCATAACCAATATAAGCTATGACAAGGATATGTGACATTTCATTAAGCATTACTGATTATACTTTACCTGTGATGAATTCTTTGGGCGCCGACACAATTCAGGATATCGTCGCGTCACCTCCGCTAATTGAAATAGTGCACAAACAGGATATACTGAGACAATGGAACAGTGCACAAGCAGGATGCAGTACATAGGATGCACAAACAGGATGCACTGGGACAATAGAATAGTGCACAAACAAGATGCACTGAACGGGGGGTTTGGAATTCCGACTATCATGCAAAATTAACAGTTGGCAGTAAACAGTGAACAGAAACATTTAACAATGATCAGGAAACATTAACAGTAAATACGACACATTAATCACTTAACACTTTAACACTAAACATTTAATGTTCATAACATATTTATAAAAATTGCACTTTACTCATTTATAGGTCACATTCATATATCTCACGTATAACGTATGCATTTCATAAATATCGATGTCAATAATATCGGTAGAGCATGCTAACTCATTTATTTACTCAATTAAAACATTTAACCCCTTTAGTGAGAACACTTAGCTTGGTCTGTAAATACTAGCTCACGATTATCTACCCAATCTGCAGTACATAAGTATTGAGGTTTAGACTCTATTCTTTAATTCGAGTAAATTCCAAAATTTTAGAGTTTTAAGAGTTCTAGGGTTCAATTCATATATTCGTAAGTGTTTTATGAATCCTAATCAAGTATTTCATAAAAAAAGGTTTAAAAGTGTAAAAGAAGTTGTAAAGGTTTTAGTTTGAATCTTCAAATATTCATGTTTTTATTTAAGGATGGGTTTTACCCGCTATTATATCGGTTAAAACTGCTCAAAATATTTCCTCAGCTCCCAAGATCGGTTTTACCCGCCATTTGATCGGTTAAAACTGCTCTAGGCTTTTCATCAATTTCTAAGATCGGTTTTCCCCGTTATTCGATCGGTAAAAACCGATCAAAATTTTCCAGTAATTCTAAATAGCGGTTTTGCTCGTTCCGAAGTCGGGTTTAACGGATTTTCTTGAGCAATGATCGGTTTTACCTGCCTTCAAGTCGGTTAAAACCGATTGTGCCCAGAAAATGCTTCCTTCAAGCTTTTAGCTTCGGGTTTTGACACAAATAATTCTAAAACATGTTTTTCTGTGGTTCTTTTTGCTCAAAATCATTTCTACAATACTTATGCATCATTCCTATCAATCCATAACACATATTCATACCAAAACTTAAAGATTTGGATCAAAAATCCTAAGAAAACTAAAAACTTCATTTTTTTTGTTCATTTCAATGCATCTTCTTCAAAATTTAATGTGATAAGAAGGTGAAATCCGTTATCTCTACGTTTCTGAAGCTCCCTAGAATGAAATCCATGGTGAGGAATCCAAATTCCAACTCCAAAATCAATCCTTTCTTAGTTCTTCCTTCCTTTCCTTTCTCTCATTTCTTTCCCTTTCTCTCCTTTTTTATTTTTGATTCTAATTGTTTAATGAGTTGTGAGGACGAAAAGGGAGCCTATTTATACTCCCGTGTCACCTAACAAGGCCAAAACCTAGGAGGCTAGACCCCTAGGTCATAGCTCTCATTCGAAAATTGAGAAAAGATATTTTTCTTGACTTTCAAAACCCGATCGGTTTTACCCGCTCTAATGGTGGGTAAAACCGAACTGACTTTTTTGTCAGTTTCCTACTGTCGGTTTTACCCACTCTAATGGTGGATAAACCCACTATTTAGGTGGTCAAATATTTTTTTTTCTACTTTTTAGATCGGTTTTACCCACTCCCAATGATGGGTAAAACCACTATTCGACTTTGCCTCATTTTTCATTTATTTTCTAATTTTTTTATTTTATATTCCATAATTCCCAAAATTAAACTAATATATCTACTTTCATATATTCTTAAACATTATTACACTTAAATTAACATCTTAAAACATCACCACTTCTAAATTAAAAGCCATAACATTAAGATCCACAACATTAAGATCTAAACACTAAGATTTCATAATCAAAATACTTAAGAAAATTCACAAACTTTATAATTACACCCGATTTGAGTGTAAAAGCTAACAGTATGATAAAATATAAATTACAAAAGTTAAACTAGGACGAGAAACTACGGGGTCTTACAACTATACTATTCCAATGATTGATAAATTTAATTCTTTTTCTCTATGTTTATGATTTCTACTCAACATTAGATTCTAATTATTTTAATTTGAATGATTAATTCAAATTTTGAAATACTAATTTATTTGATGAATAGAATAAAGAGGAAGAAGGAAACCTAGAAATCAAGGAAGAAGAAAGAGAAAAATAAAATAAAAACGAAAAAAGAAAACGACTAGTTGTTGAAAAAAAAAATAAATAGAAAAGAAAGAACAAAATGAAGATTTTACAATCCGTATTAAAGAAAGGGGGAGACTGTAGTCCCTTCAAAAAAATCATTCATCCCTTACATTTAACCTTGTGTAAATTAACTATACAATTGTATATTTTTATTACAATAGCATAAGCCAAATTCAATGACCGAATAATCCATTGAATGAATGAACTATAATTTTTCCCTTAAAATATAGTAGTCATTTCAACATATTGCACAATTAAAAACGTTGATTATGTGTTGACCATTATAACTGAATTTAATAATTACAAAAATAGATAAGCCACAGGGAGAGATATGTAGCTTTCTAAGTAGATAGTTGATAAGTTTTCCAACAGGGAGTTTTGTTTGGTGCCTAACCCAAAGACAAAAGAAAAACATAAATTTATGCAACAAGAGGAGGCAATACTAAAAAGCCTTAAACTGAAATTTCATTAATAAACTATAATCACCATTCTCCTGTCCTGACTCTTTGAGTAAGTAAAACTACAAAAATTATGAACATGAACTGCTTTTTTAATTCCTTCAATAAGCAAACTAAAAGGGCCTAAATCTTAATCTGTTACTGACCAAACTTCCTTTCTGTTAACATCAATATCATCATCCATACGTACTGTTGCTAGCTGACAAAATTGATGAGGCTACTTGCTGCTGCTGCTGCTTCTTGTACCTCCTTCTAGCTTCAGTACTTTCTTGTGAGTTCTTTAATAATGTTGTCTCGAAACACTTGTCAGTGGCTTCTTCGATCTCACCCAAATGCAACCTCATTGCAATGGATGATTTGATTGGGGAAGCATGGCATTGGCTAGTTCTTCATTCACTTTTACTGTCAGTGGTGGCATTTGCTTCATTACATATGGTGGCTCATGCATTCTGCAGTACAACAATAAGTAATTGAACAGCTCCAATTAGTGTTCAGAGGAATGCAGAGTTATATGAAGAATAGAGGCCAGTTTTGAACTCCATTAACCTAATAGAACCTCAAATCGCAACCAAAGAAATTGGACCAGAGATATTTCACTATGAAAACACTGTTATCGCTGAAAATCCAAGTTCACAGTTTTCAATGGATCATACTCTAGTCTACTATGAATAGTCAAGTGTGTTGATTGACAAGGAGTTCCCCTCCCCTAAGGAGTAAAACCTGCCTATAAGTTAAATAGGCATAGCAAGATCATTCTTTCCATAACGACTTCCTCCCAATGAACAGGATTGGAAAATTAACACCAGCTGACAAAGCCAACTGTTAGCATCAAGGAGCAGGAATTTCAGAACTCAGATCCCAGTAGACGGAGAATTGATGGGCCATGAATATAAATTTTATGTGATGCTGGATTTTCATGATAGATAATCAATCATAGAAACTATATCTTCTGGCATAAACTTCATGACAAATTCTCAGCAAAACAAAAGAGTTAAGCTTATAGAACATTGTGATTTGGTTAAAAAGGTCAGTGACCTACATCCTGGCATTTTTCAAGTATGAAATTTTGAACCAAGCTTATGTCCCTCAATTACAGGAATGAGGAATATTCATAAATCACCCCCCACCAGTTATTTGAAGAGGCAGCAACATGAACGCATTGGCCTACCATGATGGATGAGTGAACAAGATAATGTGAATGATAAAAATTGAATATCAATCATATGTTACAAATATCACCAAAATACTCTTTCATCCAAATATTCATAGTTATTTCACTTGATGACATTGCATATAGGAATCATAATGAGGACAGATAAAAATTGGAGACAAGAACAGTGATAAATATAGGGGAAAAAGAAAAACCTAAAGCATGGTAACATTTTCCGAACCCGGTGTTATCCATTAGTGGATTTCCAAATGAAACAATAGAGAATGGACTGCATCATGAACAGAAAGTGCATACCTCTTCAAAATCTGGGAGATGTTATCACGTGCTTGACAAAAGAGGCCTATGTTATTTTGTACCTGGAAATGATAAAGAGATAGTTCAGTTAGACATAAAAATGCCACCTAGAATAAGTAACCTAAACCTTTAGCTAATCTAGTGCTTTGTAAATTTTGGATCCTATACTGCTGGCACAAATTGGTCATATAAACTTCTTGGAAGTACATGAAGCTGAGTATCTGAAACATAAATAATTCATATGCATCCAATTCCAGATAAGCTTCTGAAGCTTTAGAATCATGCATCATCAAACAAAAGATACCCTGGTTGGGCTCATGGTGGCCTGTCAACCCCACCACAGGCTAAGACAAAACTGGACTAATGAATGACCACCTGTGGCTGCTACATTGCACTCGGAAGAAAAGAAAATTTTGTTCAAACCTAACCTATTGTCCATAATGCCTTCGTCAAAGTTGTTAATAGTAAACTTTAGCCCAAATGCTTGCATTAATTTAAACAATCATCAGATATCCGATGCAAGTCCAAATGGCACATTGAAGAACAACAGTATACAGATTCTGTCTATATTTATCTTTCACAGGTAAAATTCATCAAGATCTATTCAAATTCAACCCCTCCTAGAATACGTAGTTGCCTGGTACCACTTTATCAGAGATATTGCAAATTTGATAATCTCAGGTTACGAGAGTGTCCCCAAACCTTTGAGGTTAGTATTTAATGTTTAAGTTTCTTACAGGTGATAAGACACGAAAAGCGAACTAAATGCATAAGTAACTCACCTGACATGACGCTAAATTGGTATGTATCTGCTCAAAAGCCTGAGCATTCTGTGTAAGAAGCTCCCGAGTAACAGCATCAATGGCTGCAAGTCATATAAATGCATTAGTTGGTTGATAAACATTGATTTTAAGATTTTAAAAAATGAATAAACATTGATTTTGAGATTTTTAAAAATGAATAAACATTGATTTTGAGATTTTTAAAAATGATATCAATAACAGAGAACATAAGAGGTTTACTAATGCACATCAGACAACTCATACTTTCAAAAGCCATGTGTATGTTTTAGCAAGAAGAAACTTTGTTTTTTTAGCACTGTCAAAAAAGAGGAAAGAGTTTCAAGGATAGAATTGATCAAACATTCAGTCCCTTACACTTAGTTCACAAAATTTTAGAGAGACAATCCTCATTTAGGACTTGAGACAAATTTAGAGATTTAGCACCAATTGGGAATCTCCAAATAAATTAGTAAAATAACATTCCACACATCCATTTGTGCACAGAAAACTGTTTAAATTTGAAGGACAATCCAGTGAAAATTTCAACGTAGTTATTCATACAGCTACCATTTAATAAAACTTTTAATTAAAAAATATAGCCCCACTTAGTAAGACAAAAGCTTAGTTGTTGTTTTGATTACACAATATGAATTTCATGTCAACAAATTGATTCGTGATTGCAAAGCCAAAGTAGTGTTGCAAATCACTAATGATCCTGTTCGGTAATATGAGGTGCATATCACATAATTGGCAGGGGTTCATGGAATTCTGCTAGATGGTTCCGAACTGGTGAGCGAATCGCTGATTACTGATTTCCAATAGTGTAGAGATGCCCTGGGATTCTCTTCTTCCTATCCATGATATTAGTTCCGTATCAAACTATTATCTCAATCTTATAACTACAAAATGGCTTAATTGTTCAATGCTTATCACTATTACATTCAGCATTCTTAGTGTATATAGACAAGGCCACAAAGTTTTCTCATGCTTTCTTGATCTTCATATGAGCAACTTTATTATTAAACTTATATTGCAGAAATAATATTAGTCAATAATATATCTGTTGTCTGCCCAACCCCTTCCCTCTTGTAGCTCTTCATCTTTCCTCCAACTAGACACCAAATTAAGGACTGCCAACTATTAAGATGGAACCACAAAAAATAATGTCCTTCAAATGCCAATTCAGACAGACAGAGAGAACAATGTTGCAGATGCAACAATGACACACCTACGATGAAAGGGCAAAGAGGCTATGTTGTTGATAGTCCTTCAGAAACATGGTAGTTCAAAGAACCATAAAGTCAAAACAGTATCTTCACACACACACAAAAAAAAAAAAAAAAAAAAAAAAAGAAGTAAGCTCAAAACATTCTAATGCATTGCCATATACTACACAAATGAAAGACACAATACGCTTCAGGAATAAAATAATCCAACCATTGTAAGAGATTCCAAAACCATTCTTATTGGTAACCACTCCTTGAGCATATGGAGGAAAACCTGGTTGCATCACTGCATGAGATGGCATTGCTGGATTATCTGTTACTCTTTCCTGTAAACAGAACACAAGGAAATTCTTCAGTATCAGGTAAACTTCAAAACTGATATGATGAGAGAATGCATAGAGAAAACAGACTCAATAAGTTTTTAATCTGTTTCAGATCCAAAGCATGGTATAAATAAAACGAAATGGGAATACAGGATGTTATAAGAATCATAACTTTTCCAAATGAATCCAGTTAGCCTACCCTAACATTTCTATTTGTCCCAGATGAGAACAAGGGAACTCTCTTGATTTTGAAATAAACAGAGTGCATGCCTGGATAAGTTCAAAAAGAGTTTACATTTAAAAAATAAGAATTTAAAGATAATGCACACATGACAACTGGGAAATTATTTCTCAATCCTGATTTACCACATGGTGTGTTAACTCTAGCAAAAGCAATGGATCATTTAATTATCATAAAATTGGTTTGATTGAGTAGGTCTACTGCAAGAACTAAGGAATGCTAAAGGAGTATAGCAACTAAAAATTACAGTATTCATTACATGGACTACAAACCACATCCAACAGAAAATTCCACTGTTCAGTTCCTTGAAAAAACTAGGCATATCCCACAATAATAACCTTTATTGGAGAGAAGGGGGGAAAAACAATTACTAAACATTCGCCTGCAATGAAATAGCAGTACATGAAAGATTTCTTACCTTTCTTTCTTTATTTTTCTTTGTCAAACTAAGGTCATCTTTCCTTCTCCTATTTAAATCTCGTTTCTGCAAGCGCAACAAGCAGTAGATCAGTGAACTAATAGTCAAATTTCAAAGCTTGTATTTAGATTCAAGCACTCTAGTGATCATGAAAATAAATTATGCATTTCAGAAGTTTCAAACAGCATGTTCAAATTCAATCCGTTATTTACTTGATTTTCCTTTCAAAGAGAGTACAGAACTGGAATAAGTTCCAAAAGTATACTTGTAGTTGATTGGAAGTGGAAATGAAATTAAAGCATCCTAAAATAAAGATTCCTTACAAAGGTACAGACAAATGTGAGAGAAAATTAAATAGTAAGTGATATTTGCCAGATATTTTATGCGTAAATGGTGGACATAAACAAGTGAGACTCCCAAAATCAGTATCATATCTTCATTTGAGCATGAATTTCCAAATTTCAAGCACACCATACTTCAACGCAAACAAGTCAGACCCAGAACAATGATTTCTCATCTTCATTTTAGTTGAATTGCAACCCAACTGAGACACCCCAAACATTTTAAATATTTCTGCCAAACTCCCCTTCAGACATTTCAGTTTCATTTCACAGTGCCCGGACAGAAACTAAACTACATGCTTCTCTACATATTTTTCAGCTTTATGTAGCCAGAAAAAGAAAAAAGAGTTACAAAGTACTCGACAAGGAAAACAGTACTGGATTAGAAACTTATAACTTACCATCATCCATTTATAGCGCAATGCAACATCACGAACTGTTTTATTCTTTAGTGCCACAGCAATCTTGGCATAGCGAACTATGCTTGACTCATTAGCATATCTGCAGGGCATTTAAGATTACTCTGTTACAATATTCATGGATGCAAAGTGACATAACATTTTGGCTAACTGCATCATCAAAGTAAAAGTACTACCAAGGAGGGGCAGCCAGTTGCTCTGAATATATAATATATATGCTTCTTTTTCTCAATTTTCAGGAAGAACTTTTCACGTGTTAAAAGATATCAACCCTAAGATATTGCTCTTAATAATATTAAACAAAGGAACAAAATTACGACCATAGTTCAACAAAGATTAATTAAAAAACCATATAAACCCAAAAATGCTACCGCTTAGGGTATGCACTGATACATGTCTAGCGAAGCACATGAAAGAAAAAGGAAACAATATATCGATATCCTTTCTTTTGCAGGAAACAACAGGAGATTACGCATGAATGGAGAACGAAAAACAGCAAAGTTTGCATGCAAACAGATAGTGGAAAGACTGACTAAAACAGATTCCCAAAGAGAAAAGGGAATTAAAGAGGTTCTGGGAAGGATTGGGTCATTAAGGCCTAATGCACATAGTTTTGCCTTATATTTCTACGAAGGCAATTTTCAGAACTCAAACCCGTGACCTCAGGTCACAAGGCAACAACTCTTACTGCTCTGCCAAGGCTGGCTTCCAAAAGAGATTCCAGTGAGATGGAATTAAATCCACCCAAAACAACTTTGAAAAGTATAAAAGTTGGAGCTTTCCATATCCATAATCTAACTGCAAACCAGAAATTGTTTTTCAGGCAAAATCAACCCATGAAAATTTAGGACACTAAGCACTATGATTACGTTAAAGGAGGGCAAAAAGCTCTAAATAGAATCTTGATTGTAGTGGCTGTATGATAAGTTTAACTAATTTTTGAACCGAGTCAAAATTTCTATTTGAATGGTAGCAGAGAGAATAAAACTAATGCATAATAGCTAGAACCTTAACTGTGCCCAAGAAGCAGATGGAATTATGTAGCAACCATTCTCAATCTCAAGTATGACAGGCTTCAATCCCTGAGAAACCTTTCCTTCCAATCCCAAATGATACCCTAGCCTTACTTCTAAAATGAAACCATCAACAGGACCAAGCTCACCATCTTCAACACAACTCAGCTAAGATTATTAAGTACCTGGATTTAATCATGCAGTGGTCATCCTAAATTCACAACAATTAAACCTTTAGTTCACCATGTGGGATTGGATATAAGGATCATAACTAGCTGCTGTGTTCTATCAAAACACAGATATCCATTTAAGTTTAAGTGTATAATGTCTTAATTTGAGCTAATAAGTCTTTATTTTGTACATGAGAACTGGCATATAGTCAATTCCCCAATACGCTAATCCATAAACTATCACTGGTTTAGGGCTGTTTAATAATCAAGAACAAGCAGTCATCCTACTCCTACATTGCCAACAAAAAATAACCTTTCTGATACCAGGTGTACAGAAAAAAGGAATCGCCAAAGGCTTTTCAATTCCACAGAGCATGCCTCCATGGCATTTTAAAAAAGGTGCAGTTTGAATATACTAAAAATACTCTACCCTTCCCCAGAATAAGTTGGAATAGACAAAATTGAACACATGAGATAACAAGATGCAGTTCAAATATGCTAAAACATTATTTCACCTATCCCCCAGTGAAAAGCTTGGACAAAACAAGAATAACAAGATGGGATACATGCCACAGATAGATGAATTTCATAATTTCCATACAAACCATCCACTAATTGAAGTAACCATTTTAAGTGTGAACTGTCTTAAGGACTCAAAACCATAGAGGTGATGCCATGGGATTGGTATCACGAAAAAAGACTTCATCTCACAAGTTTTTGGTAAATTATTAAGTCTTGCCATTGCTCAGTATATGTTTATAAGTTGAACTGTGGTAGTTCTTTGACATTCTTGGCATATCAATCGCGTTTGATGTCACAACCACAAGTTTGGGACCACTAAAGTGTTTGAACACGCAATTGCATAAGTTTTTTACTAATCAACAACATGCAGCCTAAAATTCCTGCATCATATCTCCATCAAAAAGACACTAATCATAAAAACCAGCAAAACAAAGGTTTCGTTCCCCCGAAGAACTTTCATGATTAAACGTGGAAGAATTTCATAATAATGGATCCCGAAAAGCAAGTGTCAAACAGTAAATAAACAACAGTTGTCATTCTCCAGTTGACACATGATTGCCAACAGATCTCCAATGACATAATATATTCTTGGTATGCATTTGGAAACAAGAGCTCAATTTAATTACATGGTCACCAATCATTGGACAAATACTTGTTAGAATATTGATCTAACCACGAGATAAAAGTCTCACTTTTGTAGACTAAATTGAACTCAGAGTTTCAAAAGATAAGATGCAGTTCTGGTTTTTTCCCTATGCTGTGGAAGAAAAATCATTTCCCAAGGAAACTGTGCAGCACTATGCTTGGTAAAAAACTATAGCAACTAATGGCAACATTATTGGGTAGAATAACTTCAGGCACTTTTATCTTTCAACTGGGCAAAGATGTGACAGCATTAAGCCAGAAATAGCAACTCATATGAAAATTTAAGTACAAAGCTGGTCAGAGTCAGCAATTACTTTAATAACACACATTTATTAATTTCAACATAACAGCAAACCTAGTAATTTTTAAAGGCCTACAGAATGAATTGGTTCACTATTATACTAACAGAAAAGTACTTTTGATTCCAATCACCTTTAAATCCAACATCTGTCACTATATAAGATTAAATATTCTTATGTCTAACAAATCAAGTACAATATTACAGCATTATAGCAACCTGATCGGACTACGTGTCAAAGAAATATTTAAACCATCTATTGAAATATACTCAATTTATTCACTAAATCGAATCATATTAAGTATGTGAAGAGTAAAGAACACACAGTTATAGGGGGGAAAACAGGCCTTATCAGTTAATTTCGTTTCAAGCACAGGCAAGTTCATCCAAAAGCAGAAGGGACAAAACCTATGTATGAGCATATAGTATAATTGTAATTGCAAATATTTAAAGTTTACATATGCTTAGGGATGAAAATGATTATACACATTCTCTTTAAACATCAGTCAGCCAAGGCAGAAACTTCCTCTGCAGGCAGACAGAGTGAATGACCTGGTATACTTCAAAAGCTTAAACAAGTAGCAATCCACTGGAGGTTAAAAAAGTAAAAGTTGTTGAAAAAAAAAAAGTAAAAATCCTAAAGCAGGTAATCTCATAAAAAAGACAACCCTTTTGATTTAGAAATACTATTGACAGGAGGAAACATTTTATCCATTCAATAGAATTAGGACAGAACACCCAAGTAAATATGATTTGACCAACTAAAAGGAAAGGGGAAGTCTTATGATTATATCTGACCTAATTAAAGGAAGGGAGAAGTGTTATGGATCAAAATAAAGGTATGCCCAGAATCTAATAAACAGGTGTTATATGATACCCACAAAATCCAAGAAATGTAAATTAATTTCACTCTATAACCTTGGTCCACGAGTAAGAGATTTTTCCAACAAAAGGTAAAAGGCAAAGCACTTAACATTGTCTTTCCAAACAAGTCATACAACCAACAAATAACCCTTCACCCCCACCAAAAATCAACTCCACCTATGAAAATAAAAGGTAATTAAACGCTAAAAATCATACAATCATGTTAATTAGCAGTACACTTCATCAAACACAAGAAGGTTAATCAAAAAGCACCCCCACAACCCATCAAGAAAACATAAACTAAACAGAGAACCAACAAAAGGGATGAAAACAACAACGAAATCGATCACAACCCATCTCAAGAAGAGAAAATTAAATCAAGAAAAAAGACTCACTGCCTCAATCCATCTTCCAGAATCGCCTGCTCATCTGGGGTCCAATCCAGTGACATGCCATGCAGATTAGGCTGGAATCTTGTTGCAGAAGCAGCACTAGAACTCTCAACTAAGCCTTTTCCTTCGTATGAAGCTACAGGTGAACAGGATGATTGCTGAAGTTGAATTGATGGCGACGATGTCGATCCTCCCCCTCCATCGCCACCCCCATGTTGATGATGGTGGTGCTGGAGATGATGATAACTCATTTGCTGAACAGGGACGGCTTGTTCTTGATGATGTTTCATCATACTCGATGAATTATTCGCCATCTTCAAAACTCATGCAAACACCCCCCAAAAAAGTTTCCCAAAAAAAAAAAAAAAAAAAAAAAAGGAAAAAACAAGGGGAAAAACCAAGTAAATTGGCTATAAGGGATGATGATGATGATTGTTGCAGGTATTTGGTATTGGGTTTTGTGAGTATTCAAAGAATCTTTATTGGGAAAATTCAATGTTCTTGGGAGTGCGTGAGTGAGTGTGTGAGGGAAGGGGAATGAATGAGCTGGATGGAAATGGAATGATGCTTTAAGCTACTAAGGCAAGGCAGGAGAGGGGTAGAGAGAGAAAAGTGTGTAGTGTGTGTGAGAGAGAAAGAGAGGGAATCTCGAGAGGAAGGCACACGTAGTAGCAGTGTTGAAAAGGGAGATTTCTGAAGGAAATCAAATTCTAGTAATATTAGTAATATTATGGCTTTTGTTGTCTCTTCTCGCTCTACCTCGTTTTATACAAGGACTGTAGTGTAATGTAACTGCTTGCATTTAATGGGACTCTCCAATTTTATTTATTATTTATTTATTATTATTCTGTTTTATTATAAGGGTTTAATTTGATAAATATTTTTGATTTTATTAAAAAAGTTTATTTTTAATTTTTTTACACATCTTACCCTTACTAATATAATTATATGTAGTATACAATTAGTCTTTATTTTTTAAGTAAGGATATAAATGGAACAAATGGTGACAAATTAAGTATTTGGCTTAACTATTTTAAACCCCCTAGTATTTAGGTGAATTTGATATTTACTCTCCTATATTTTTAAAATAAGTCTTTTGCCCCCCATGACTACTAGTTAACCATTTAAAAAGTACATATAGACATTTATATCCCTCTACCTTATTTATCATTAATATATATATTATAAATACTTAATATTATGTATTAATAAATTTCACATTTTTCTAATAAAAACACAAGGATATGGTTTTTAAAAATACTATAATTTTTTATTTTTGTTTATTGAACGTTTTAATTTTGTTTTAAATTTAAAATAATAAAATTTACATTTTTTAATACATGAAATTTTACATGTTTCTTAAATGTTTTCTGATATATTTTTATCAAATTTTATTATTGTTGTGTTGGTGTTCATTTTCCATTTTCTAAGTTAATTACTAAATTTGAAGAAAAATATATATATAATTGCATTGAACACAATAATTTTTTTTAAATGCTTAAAAGCTAAGAAAATTTGAGCATATATTTTTAACATTTAAATGAAAAAATTAATATATATTTAAATTTTATTATCTTTAACATTTAAAAATATTTTTTACATTACAATTACATATATTTTTGTATCTAATAGTTAACTTAAATATACAAAATTACGTAAAATATCATTATTGTAAAATAAAAAAGAGTTCAATAAACAAAAAAAAAAACTACACTTGTATTTTTAAAATTGCATCATTGTATTTCTATTAGAAATATATAATATTTATTATTAAAAATGTAAAGTGTGTAAATATATATTTGCAAAGTAGAATGTAAGATGAAATGAAGGGGTACTAATTGTCTTTATATACTTTATAAATGGTAAAAGGGTGGTCATGGGGTGCAAGAATGTATTTTAAGAACACAAGGGGGCAAATATCAAACTAACCTATAAACACAGTGGGGGATAAAGTATTTAAGCCTAAGTATTTTAAATATTGTACATTGACATTCATAATAAGTTGTACCTAAGTAAAGATGGACCCTTCTAATAGAACGGAGGGAGTAATATATTAATATTATTTTCTTTGTCTTTTTCTTTTCCTTTTTTCCTTTTTACATTTTATAAATAATTAAAAAAAATTCTCCACCATTACTTTTTCTTTTTTTGGTATTTGAGAGAGTAAGATGAGCACTAGAGTTGAAACCGAACACCAATGTTCAAAAACAAGTTTGGGATCGGCTCAATAATAAATAAACACGAATATAATTTTAAACTTGATAAGGAAATGAAATCTCACTTGCATTCATGAACATCGTCGATTTATTAATTATATAATAGATATATACTATATAAAACTATTAAATAATAAAAATATTTTATTTTTTATATACATCTACACCTTCCTAAATCAACATATGTAAGTCTGAAATGAAATGAATTTGACATTAATTTGTAAAGTAAAGTGCTATTCGCAGCAACGGTTTTACTATTTGCAGATATTACTTAAAAAAATTTAATGAACGAAAAGACATAACTAATCCTATTGCAATTTAGGTCTTTACACTCAAACATTTCACACACAAAATACAAAATCTCCATCGGAAAATCATGTCGGCCCTTGCAGTTCTTCAAAAATTTGTTCAGCGCTGGCGGTGCTCAATTCTCCGACGGCAGCAATAAATGTGCTTGGAAGCTTGAAGCAATCGATCTTGCATGAAAACCTACGGAGGTTAGAGAAAACCTCCGCCAAATTCCAGATCTGGAACCAGAAGTCGCGACCTCCATTCTCATACTTTGGTTGGCAAAGGTCTAGAAAACCTTCTCCACAAGCTGGAGGTTGAAGAAAACCTTCACCAATCGAAGTCGGAGAATGGAGGTCGCAACTTATGGCTCCAGATCTGGAATTTGGTGGAGGTTTTTTCTAACCTTCGTAGGCAAAGGGGAGGGGCAGAATCGATATACTAGAAAACCTTCTCCACAAGCTGGCGGAGGTTGAAGAAAACCTTCGCCAACTGAAGACCGCCACAGTCCACCGGAAGTTTAGAAAACCTTTGCTGACCACTAGCAGAGGTTTTCTATCCTGCGAAGGTTTGTTTAGGAAAAAAATAATGATAAATTAAAAACCCCTTTGTGAGTGCAGGGACATTCTTGTACTTTTACCTCTTAAAAATTTTAAGTGATTCATGTCTTTAATAAAATAAGTCTTGCAAATAACACCGCCCTTATATAATTAATTAAATATTATCATTAATTTTATGTTATTAACGACATGGATAGAACTAACATGAATGTAATGACAACTATACTTTGATGCAACATTTTACCCTGGAACGAGCAGGGAAGCGGTGGGCATCTTTGCATGTAATGAAGAGGGGCGATGGCTTTGTGGTACTGCCAAGATAATCACGCTGGTGTTATCGGGCGAGGAGGCGGAGGCAAGGGCATGCCTGGAGGCAAATGAGCTCATTGGCAGGCTTGCTCGGTGGTGGAAGATGCGGCAATGGTGATATTGGCAGTAGTAGGTGATCACACCCCGTGATGGGGACGCATGAGCTCATTGCGGCAATTGTGGTCAGGCTACGAAATGTGAAGGTGCAAGGCCTTTATTGGGTTGAAATGAATAGGAATGCTATTGCACACGAGTTAGATTTGGGTATATTGGGCTAGATCCAGGGTACTGTTGGGCCGCAACCCCACCTTTTGTATCTCAAATGTTGCTGGACGATTTTCAGTACCATTAATATATGAACTTCATTTTGCTCTCAAGAAAAAATAAATAAATAAATGTTTACATACAAGTTTGAATTTGACTCAGTTAATAACTAAATGAACACAAACAAGATTTTAGACACAGTTAATAAATGAATAGAATTTAAACACTTTAACTATTAGATCGACTTGATATCACCCCTAATAGGCACAAATACATAATATAAACATGACTTAATTACTTAATTATTTGATATTCATCACCTAATACACCACTAATTATTCTTAAGTATTACATGGTCTATCTAAGAAATATATCATATTTTAATAAGTTAAGTGTAAATTTTTATGAGCTTTGAAATGTATAACATCACAATGAACAACTTATTATTATTTCCTTTATAATTTTGTTTTGATTGAAGATAATATTTAATCATTTAAATTATAAATAAATAGATAAAGTAATTATAAATTACAAATATGCCATTTTCTTAGACCAATGTATAAATTGAAACTCATAGAGTGCACTTGCGGCGGGAGAATGGGAAGGGAGGGAATGGACATCTGCTTCCTAGGATTGAAATTCATATACTTAGTACATATAGGAATCTAATAATTTCAACGGATACCCTCTTAAAAGTAATCTAAGATTCCTTTAATGATGAATTCATCGATTCTCAGATATGAGAAGCCCTCATTCCCATTCTTTTTCCCATGCGCCAAGCGCACCCATAGAAGTATAAATTAAACATCAAAACGTTCTTTAGAATTTGCTCAAATGTCTAGATTAGTTTTATAAAATTATAGGTGATATTACACTCGCGTCAAAAGAACTATTCAGACATTAAATTCCCTCTATATAATTACCTATAATTTGGGCAAATTAATGTTATTTTTGTGGCTTATTACAATGAATAGTTACATTCTTGTACGTAGTTAAAAATGCATAACATTCATCTCAAATCAAGTGTTTGTAGTTTCAAAATAGAGTAATGATTGATATTTCAAATATTCATCACAACTTTTACATAGCAACTCATGTAGCATGCATTCATTGGTTATACTTTTATATAATAATAATTAATATATATCACACAATCAGCCGATGAATGCATGCCACTTGAGTTGCTATGCAAAAGTTCTGATAAATTAGTTGAGATTTCTATCATTACTCTTCAAATTAAAATACTATTGTATTCGTCTCAAAGTAAGTATTGTTGGGTATCTTCTCAAATTCCTAATACAATTAGTATTGGGCCAGTTAATCTGAGCTCATTAGGGTTTCCCTAGTTTATTATAAATATAAGTGATTTGTAATATATTAGGGCATGCTAAACAGAAAACATCCACCCAGGCGAGGTGTAGAGAGGGCCTTCGGGCATGTGAGAGATGTTGTGCCATCGTGAGATCATAAGAGATGATAGATTCTTGTTTATATTTCTGACGTTGACATTGCAGAGGCGTCCTGAAGTCATAGGAGATGTGTGTTCCTGCCTATGCTTCCAACGCTATTGTTGGTAGGTTGTTTGGAGGCCATAAGAGATGATAGAGGTTCCTGCTTATGCATTCGATGACGAGATCTGGTAGTACTATAAAATATACGGATACATTCCAATATAAGGATGCATTCAAATAAATAAATAAATAAATAAAATTAGAGTAACGATATATATTTCAACTAATTATCATAAGTTTTTACAACAAGTTATGTGACATACATTCATTGGTTAATAATATGATATTAATATTATTTTATAGGGTAAATTATATGAATAACCACTAAACTATTGTTCATGCCCACTTTTGGTCACTAAATTATTTTTTGCCTACTTTTAGCCACTAAACTATTGCATCTGACCATACTTGGCCACTAAACTATTGCTTCTGCCCACTTTTGGCCACTAAATAATTTTTCGCTCACTTATGACCACTAAACTATTAGAAGTTGCCATCAATGACCACTCCTTTAGAAGTTACCATCAAATCTTTATTTACTCCTTAATCTTTAATGTTCCCAAAATCCTAATAATCTTTAAACTGCCTATATATATGCATCAATGTTTTTTAACATCAATCACTCACAAACAATAATTATTTGTATTTTTTTTGTTTTCTCGATCTCTTTATTTGTATTTATAAACATATGATATATTATTCTTTGACTCATCGAACGTTATTGTCTTTAACTTTAATTTTTTAGTATTCGTTTTCTAACGTAGGATATAGACATCGATCTCATTTATTATTTAGTTATTTATTATTTTATTTTTAGAATTATGTTAGATCTTGAAAATTTATAAAATGATATGAGAATTCTAAATGTCACTACAAAATGATATAATATTAATGAATAAAGTTGGCCGTCAAAATTAAAATAAAGATTTGAATAAAAAAAATGCAATTTTTAAATAACAAATTTAAAAAATGAAAGTAAATAAAGATTTGATGAAAATTCTTAACGGAGTGGCCATAGTGACAACTTTTAATAGTTTAGTGGCCAAAAGTGGGCATGGGCCATAGTTTAGTGGTTAAAAGTAGGAAAAAAATAGTTTAGTGACCAAAAGTAAACACATGCAATAGTTTAGTGGCCAAAAATATGCAAAAAATAGTTTAATGGCCAAAAGTAGGCACGGGCAATAGTTTAGTGGTCATTCATATAATTTGCCCTATTTTATAAAAATGTAGTCAACGTATATATGCCACATCACTTGGTATGAAAAAAGTGTGATTATTAGTTGAGATGTCTACCATTACTTTTTAATTAGCAAAAATATTTTAATACTTAGGGGTTAAAACATAATTAAATTACCAAATTAATAAAAAGGTTAGGTATAAATCACCAATGTGCCAAACAACTTTTTGCGTTTTACGTAGGAACCTCTCCTGTTCTGCATAATCCAAAGTGGTGTTATTTATATGATATTTGAGAGCACTAATTAATTAAGATGCATCGAAGATTTGTTTAGTTACTTTTTATATGAGATGTGAATTTTTGTACCTCAAACCCTTGTCGATGGTTGTGGGTTCACCAAACACTATGAGTAACCAGTCTTTCTCGTACCTAAAAACTCATATATTTATCACTTTAATTAAGCTTCCATTATTTATTATTGATACTTTACTTTTGTGTCAAAAGAATGGGTTATCAATCACAAAATTGCATATTCCCTTTCTAATGGGTTATCAATCACAAAATTGCATATTCCCTTTCTTCGGTTATATTAAAAAAGTCTTATTTAAAAAATATTAATAGAAAAGTCATGTTTTTATTTTGGCTTAATTGGCTTTTTTCCATTTGTATTTATATAGTTGTTTGACTCTTGCTCCATGTGTTTTCTAAATACATCTTTTGTCCCCTGAATTGTCATTATTTCACAAAAAAATTGACATTTTGCCCCTATTTTTTTCCTCACTTTTACAAAAATTGACATTATTACCATAATTGTGCTTAAGAGATATGACAATTGAGAAAGCAGGGTCTGTTCTTTTCGTTTTGGTTTTGATTTTGATTTTGTTTTTTGTTTTTTGTTTCAACAGTAAATTTAATATATTATGATCATTTTTCATTATTTTCAAACTTTTTATTATTCAGCTATACTTTTTTACATTTTCAATACACTTTCTACACTAAATAATTATTTTTCAAAAATATGTTTTCATAACCAGATTTTAAAACATCATAAAGAAAGCATGATGTATTTTGAAAACAGATGAGGCAAAAGTCAAACAACCATACAAACACAAGGTGACTATAAGTAATTAATGCTTCGTTTGATAACCAGATTCAACACTTAAAATTAATGATTAAGTAATTATTTAAATTAAGTGTGTTTGATAACTATCAGTCATAAGTCTTAATGAATTAGGTAATTCTGGAGCTAAACACTTAACCAATTAAGTGCGTTTGATAATGAAAATCCAAATAACTTAATTAATCAAGTGGGTCTGAAAAGCAAGTATAATTCTGGCCTAAAATATAAGTGATGAGCGAATCACTTATCACTGAATCTGAATCAAATAAAAAAATTTCTATTTCATTTTTCTCATTCTTTATGTCATTATTTTATTTATTTTATATTTTTAATGTTTTTTAAAATTTTATCAATTCAAAAAAATCAAAATAAATTATTTTTATAACAATAAAAAAATTTAAAAATATATTATCATCGATTTTTATAAATTTTAAAAATATAAACAAATTGAATACTAAAAAATATTAATATTTTTATTTTTAATAACTTTATAAGATTCAGACTTCAGTTTTCATATTCAGTCTTCAGATTTTAGACTTCAGTCCTAATTTCAGATTTTAAATTTTAGATTTTATCAAATAGAGTAACTTAATGAATTCAGATTCCAGACTTCAGACTTAAGTTTTCAGACTTAAGTTTTATCAAACGAAGCCTAAGCCTTGTTTTAAAAAAATTTCTTGCTCTTACTGATATAATTATGTATAGTTCTCAAAACTCATGTTAAAAAATAAAGATCGAAGTAAAAGACAAATAATACCTAATAAATTATTTTAGATGTTATACCATTTGAATCAAATTTAAGTTTTTTTTTTCTTTTTTTTAAATTCTCCCAACTTCGCCCTGATTTTCTTTGATTATTTAGTTAATCACGAAATAGTATGTTAGATTTGATAGATTATTAGATACATTCGATGTACCACATAGAATTGTGCAATCAAATACTTTTAGAGAGAAAGTATTATTTTTGGGTGATGTACATATAGGGGTTCATAAATTAATAGAGTGAACTACCAAAAATGTTATTATACTTTTTTCCAAATCTCCAGTTTGGTTACTAAAAACTTTTTTTTTTCCCTAGAAATGTTACCATACTTTCGAATATGAGCTAGAAATGTCATTCCGTTAGAGCTAACGGAATAGGCAACATGTGCATCTTACATGTTTTTTTTAAGGGTATTTTTGTCTTTTTCTTGAATTTTTTTTTTCCTTATGCACCATTTTTACTGTTAATTTTCTTCCCCAAATCCCTCCTCTCTTCTCAGCTTCTGTCCACCTCACCCCCCCCCCCCCCCAACTCCCTCTGCGGCTCCTCCCCCCTCAGGCGTACAACAAGTGAACGTGGCTGGAAGTTGTGGCAGCACGAAAAAGACGGTCTGAACCTTTAGAAAAAAAAAGGGAAAAAAAATGAGAAACTGGTCTGAACAGTCGGAGAAGAAGAAAGAAAAAAAACGAAGAAGATGGTCTGAACCATCGGCGAAGAAGAAAGAAAAAAAAAACAGTAAAAAGACAAAAATACCCCTAAAAAAATATGTGAGTGGCACATGTTGACTATTCCGTTAGCTGTAACAGAAAAATCTAATGAAATGACATTTTTGGCCTCTTTTCGAAAGTATGGTAACATTTTTGGGGAAAAAAAAAGTTTAGTGACCAAAGGGGAGATTTTGAAAAAGTATGATGACATTTTTGGCAGTTCACTCTAAATTAATATAGATATGAATGTAGCTGGTTTACGATAGGCGTGCTGCACTATTTTTAAGAATACAATGTATGCATACAATAATTTCTCGTTAGATTTGTAGCCACCGTGGTGTGGTTAATTAATTTACAAAAAAAGCACTTATATTTTTGAAAGAGCTAACATGGAGGAGTGGTTGCATATAGTATTTTAATTGGATGGAGTTCATATAAAGACAGCATTTTCAATTAGGTCATGTTTTCCCTTTGTTTTCCTTCGTCACAAAGAATTCATGTGTGTACATATATATATATATATATATATATACAGCATTTTCTTTGTCTGCTTTTAACGTATAAAATTATGTTAAAAGTCACTTTCAAGAGTACTTTTGTATGATTCAGTTTTCTAAAAGCTTAAAATAAGTTTGAAGCTCAAATAAGAACTAAACTATAAGCACCTAATTGAAGCCCACTTTTCAATTCAATAGCTTACAAAAAGTATATACATGGTTAAGTAGACTAGGACATGCACATGTAAAGTAACCATACAGCTTGTTTAAATTTAGCTTTTAGTGTTCTACGCTAAAAGTTTTTTTTTTTTTTTTTTTTTTTGGGGGTAAAATCAACCTTTTATTTTCCATTACACCTTTAATAATTTTTGCCATTCATGATGGAGATGAAATGAACAGGGTTGACATGGATGACTTTAGCTTTCCATTACACCTTCAAACACATGTATTTGACACGTCGGACCGTCCGCTAAATGTTTGCGTCACGTCGCTTGAATATGTATTTTTTCTTCTTTTTTTTCTTAAAGTAACAAGTGAATAATTTTCATTAAAAAAATATCAAGTTTAGCCACAAAAGTATCGGGTATATGTTATGAAATATTGTGTTGACGCCCCACCCCCCAATTAATATTCCTTGAAGGGTGCCCATTCCTTTTTTTCACTCAAAAGGAGAGCGGGTTTAGGGGTTGATGTCATTCAGACTCTCGTCCACAAGTCGATACATGTTTAAATTATAAAAGTCTAAATGTAATAAACAACTTTATACTATTCCATAATATAATCACAAAATATCTATGAGGACGGTCCAAAACCAAATTATTCCCTTACAAAGTCAATCTACCAAAGTTAAGTCTCTAGTACTCATAGCACTTATTCGTCTAGCGGCTTCACCACTAGGTTCGCAGAAGTAGCTAACTAACATTAAGGCTCTGTTCTTTTCAGTCCCATTCAAAAAAAAATCATCACTTTTTTATTCAATATTTTACCTAAAGAAACAACTTTATTTTCTACTCAATTTTAAATTCAAAATGTAAAATTTCCTTTAAATCTTAACTCACATAAATTCAAAAAATAACATAATCATTACATTTTTTCTTCTCTTTCCTACCCAAATTTTCAAAAGAAATTTCCTCGAAAAAATATTCCTTCCCTATAATCAAAATTTCCCAATCCAATCACAAAAAGAACGGAAAGAGCTTGTTCGCTTTCATTGTTTTGGTTTTGGTTTTGAAAATATGTTTTTGGAAAATAATTTTTTAGTATAAAAAGTGTATTGGCCTAAAATATAAAAATGTATAATTAAATAGTAAAAAGTTGTATGGAAAATGATGAAAAATAATTTTAATATATTAAATTTACTATAGAAACAAAAACAAAACCAAAACAAAGAGAAACTGAAAACATTAAGGGTCAGTTTGGTTGAACGTAAATGGAATTGAAATTCTATAGAATTGAAATTTAGAATTAGAATTGTAAATCTGCTTAAATTCAATTGTTTTGTAAAATGATAGAATTGTGTAGAAATTGAATTGCAATTCTAATTTTTTTGTTTGGATGCTTAAAATTTTATGTAAAATTAGAGTTCATTTATAATTGTAAAATTGTTATATTTACTATCCTTTTTGTGTTACGACACGTACCCAACAGTTCAGGTTAGATTCAGTGCATGCCCCGAAAATGACAATTCGGTTCGTCGGCCAAAAAAAAAAAAAAACTAAAAATGGTTAGCACCCAAAAGAAAAGGGCAAATGACAATTTCCCCCCTATATAATACTATTAGTGACAGTTACGCCCCTCTGTTATTAAAACACCCAGTTACCCCCTTATATTAATGTGCTAAAATGTCACTTGGATGGAAAAACTCCATACTAACGGAGTTTGAAGCTAACTCGTGCATGAGGCTAAAAGCAAGTTTTGTCTGATATTTTTTTTGCCAAATTGCCCTCACCCCATCTCTTTTCTTTTCTCCTAAACAGAACCAATTCCACGGTTCTCTTCTCTTCCTCAACCCCACTCTTCAATGCCCCTCTCTTGCTGATCAAATTTCGAATTGATGAAGATAAACTTAGGTTTCAGTTTCTCAAATTGACAAAAGCCTCTCTCTTTTGAAGCCGCAATTGAGAGATTTTGAAGAACTCCTTAAAAGAAAAAAGTTGCAGGGCATGGAAACTTCATGAGACCAAAGCCAACATACCTTCATGAAAAAAAATGCACCCACGGCTCCAATTCGACAATCTCTGTCCTCCGGTGGGCAACAGTGGAGGAAAAAGTCTAATTTACTTCAATAACATAGAAAAGACAATAATTAGATGATTGTAAATAGAATTTTGAAAAGAATTATATTTTCATATTGTTGTTTAGATTTGTATTGATTTGGAATCATTGAAATAGATGAAAATTAATATTCTATTTATGCTGTGAAAATTTTATTATGGGATTGGGAATATCCTGATTAAGTTGTATTTTTTTATATATATAGAATTAAGAATACAACGTGTTTGATATGAGTTCTGACTCAAATTTGGGATGAATATTATGATTAATTTTCAGTCCCACTTGCTCTTTTTTTATTTGTTCGGTTGTCATTATGTGTGTTGATGAGAAGGGAAATTTCCTTGATCCTAAAGGGAAGGGATGAAACGGACAGATAAAAGATCAGTTTGATTAAGTTTTCTTCTGCTTCTTTTGCCCTAAACCGCGAAGGCTGGTTTTGAAATTTCACATATTTTTACCTTAACACCGTTAGTTTTAATCTTTTCCATCCAAGTGACATTTTAGTCCATTAATATAAAGGGTAACTGCGTGTTTTCATAATAGATGGGGTAATTGTCACTAACAGTATTATATAGGGGGAGAAATTGTCATTTGCCCAAAAAAAAAAAACAAAACTCACCCGAGCGCAACAAAAAACAATGCACATACCCACATAAGAAAACCCACCACAACCCTGAAAGGAACACAAACCCACCCCACCACAACCAAAACAAAAAATAAAACCCCCAATCCCAGGTCTCCTCTCCCCACCCCCCAACCACCCCAAACCAAAAAATAAATAAATAAACAAAATCCCCAACCTCGATTTTTTAAATTTTTTAATTTTAAAATTACAAATAAAATAAGTTTATTTATTTTATTTATGAAAATATTAGTCATCATTATATTTCGTATACATTAAAATATAATTTTTGATAATTACACACATTATAAAAATATATTAAAAAATGCATTTACGATATACTAGCCTAAACACTTTTTAACTATTTCTTATTTAAATTTTTTTTTTGGGTCTAAAATACTTGTCCAAACGCAAGGCGAAAATAAGTATTTAAAAAAAAAAAAATACTAACGTAAGCATATATGGGCTCAAAAAAAATCAAATAAAAGAAAATATTAATTAAAAAAACTGAACAAAGAAACACACACCAAAAAAAAAAAGAAATTTAAAACAGGAAAAAAAAAAAGGCCACTTTGGGTATATATATATATCAGTGAGAGATTTTGGATTTTCCTACTAAGAAAATGCCGATAATTATTTTGAGAAGAGATCTCGATAATTAAGGAAAACTTATTTAATAAAGCACATAACAGCATTTCAAAAGTTATTTGCATATAAACCACATATCTTTAGAAAAATCATATTTTCGCCCCCATCGAGCTACCCACAACCAGGTTGGACAAAGTATTTTCCTTACTAAAAACATTCAGAAGCTAAGTCGGACACATTCCTTTCATGAGATTTTGTCAGCTCTAAACAAGACTCCAACATTGTCACCAAAGTCTGCTATATCTCCACTGCATTCTTGCTTATCAAGGGCAATGGGTCCCTCACAAGGGTTAAAACAATTTTGTAAAAGAAATTTTAGTATAATAAATTCGAACAAGAAGTACACAAGTATGAGATAATCCAATGTAATCCAAAAAATAAAAAATGAGATAATCCAAAATAAGTTTCAATTTCTAAAGAAATTAATGTGTGTACGATGACAAATTCAAATATATTTTTCAAGAATAAATGTCAAAGGAAGACACAAAAGTACTTGGCAAATTTAACAGTGTGAATGCAATTGCAAGAAGATAAAGAAATTACAGCAGAGCAGAAGAATTACAAGAAAACACTCCCGAAGGATAGAATTACCCCCAATATGGCAATTAAAAAAAATCGATCCCAACTATAATCAACACTTCAACAACCATGCAATCAGAATTTAAAACAGATGAACTTTTCTAATCAGTACAGTTAGCCGATAAACTTTGGATTCAAAATGTTACGTAAAATTAACCTATGTTGACACAAAAATCTAACACAATCTTCCCCCCCCCCCCCCCCCCCCCTCCCAAAAAAAAAAATACTACACAAGAATCGCTCATTTTGTTCGTCAACATTTGTCAGAAACTCACGGCATCTTGTTTTCATATCCAAACGAGGTCCAATTAATACCAAATTTTAACACAAACTCCCCTCCATATACTAGAACCAAATCGCCAATCAGATCCAAGAAATGAGTAGGAAATATTTAGAGAAAAATTTCAGAACATTATCTTTCACCCAGAATCTCGACATTCAAATAACAGGTTGTATATGGCTCCGAAAATTCTCAAATTTAACACAAACTCCCTCTATATATTTAGTATAGAAAACGCACAAGGAGAAAGCAAAACAAATTCAGAGCTCACAGGAAAACCAAACACTAGCCGATATTTGTTTCTAACCCCCTAGGGTTTCGGCTTATTTTGCCTCTTCTGCCTTTTCTTTTCAGATCTTTCTTTCTTTTTCTTTCACAAAACCATGAAACTCTCAAAAATATTTTATATTCACAGAACAAGAATTTCGACCAAACAAAGTAACAAATTTTGAATGGAGCAGTTACATCTAATTAAGAGTTCTTCAAACGACACCTTCCTTCGAATTAGCACTTCACCATGCGCCTCCCCGCTATCGCCAAAACCGGCTTGGTTCTTCCCAAGGTAGCACAATTTACTGCTCTAATACCAAATTGATGCGGATTCTTGACTTGAAGAAGTTGAGAATTGCAGCGTGCAAAAAATTACCTAGAAAATATATTTCGTAAATCACAGTTTAACTCCTTTAAAAACTCAATCACTACTTGACACAATAATTCACATGCAACTTCTAAGAACTATAGCAAACAAATTCACAAGAATTAATTGACTTAAGTTCAATGAGTAGAATTCAAAAGTTAAGGGTAAAAACCTTACACAATTTTTATCATATGAACTCTGTGAAAAATAATAAAAAGGTTGTCCACTATTTATAGATTAAAGGGAGAACCAAAAACACAGGTTAAAAAAAAAAAAAAAATAGCAACTATTAATTCGGCCAACCTAAAATTAGGAAGGAAGAATTTCTACAAATTAACCTAACTAAAATTTGGGTAACACTAGAAGGTGATAGTAAAATATTACATTATTTGGAAGAAAACAACTACTAAAAATTTAAAGGGTTAAATCCTTTATACACTCTGTGTTTGATAGTTTGTTTGGCATTTGCCCTCCTGTGTTTCTTAAATATATCTTTTGCCCCCCTTTAACTACTAGTTAACCTTCTAAAATCATATAAAGACATTCGTGCCCTTCTATTTTATTTTACATTTAATTTTCACATGTATTTCAACATTTTATATTTTTTTAGCAACAAAGTTTATATTTTCCATTTAAAATATAATAGTGCAATCTAAAAATAAATATTTTTATTTTTATTCCATTAACATCTTTCTTTCTTTCTTTTTTTTCATTTTACAATAATGAAATTTTACATATATAGTTTGGTATTTATTTGATTATTTACTTTGTTTTTAAAATGAAGAAAATATTTTTAAAATGTCAAATGATGAGAAAATTAAAATTTAAAATATATTATATTAATTTAGTTGAAATTGGTAATGTATTTTGATATTTCTTCAAAATTTATAGATGATTTTTTACGTAACATTTACATTGTTGGTTGATACAAATTTTATTTTATTGTTTGTTTGAACCTATAAAAACTTTTAAAATGAAAAATTATTTTTTTTAATTTATAATAATATATTTTTCAATTAATTTCTTCTTTTTATTATATACGCTCTTCATTTAAAAAAAAACAAGGAGTCATATTTAAAATTATATTTTAAAACTCATTAAAATTTTCTCACTATATTCTAAATTTAAATTTTCATAATTTATATAATATATTTTTGACACTTAAGTGAATATATTAATGTATATTAAAATTTTCCCAACTAGTCAAAATTTTAAAATATTTTTATTCACTGGAATTTTTTTATTATAAATTGTAAAAGAAACTTAAATATAAAACGAAAAAAATTATTGAAAATAAAAAAATAAGTTGTAGCATTGTATATTTTAAGAAAATATAAACTTTATTATTCAAAAATATAAAATATTTAAATAAATGTAATAATTATGGCAAAATCAAGTGTAAGGGCATAAATATCTTTATTTTCTTTTTAAATGGTTGACTAGTGGTCAAATGGGGCCAAAAGATGTATTTAAAAGAATATAAGGGGGCAAAAGATGTATTTTAAGAAACATAGGGAGCAAATGTCAAATACACTAGCAAACACATGGTGGTTTAAAGGATTGAAGACAAATTTAAATGGAAGGAAATTAACACACACAATGAGATTCGACCATATAGTCCTTCAACCTCTAGCCGCCGCCCAATTGATTTAGTGTTTCCTCTTGTGTGTTCTTCCTTTCTTCTTCTAGAATATTCTAATGCTCTCTCACATGTTCTAGAAGTTTTTGGAACAAAATTAATTCAAGAATAATTAATAAAATCAAGAAATGTAATTGACTTCAAGATTTATTAAATATTTAAGAATTTTCATCACCCTTCTCTACTCGATCCCTTGAAGGTGATCTTCTTTGTTTCAAAAAGTCTTGGTGGTAACTTTTGATCTTGCCCCTCAAAAAGGCTTAATGATTGTAACTTCCAAAAATTCTCCTTTTGGATTTGAACTTCCAAAATTACCCCTCGGATGAGCTATGTGGAAAAGACCACTTTACCCTTTTCTTGCCCTTGGACTTTCTCGTTCTCAACCCTTAAAGCTTTTGGAATGCCTTTGGACTTGCCCATTTTAGATAACCCTTGTACAAATCTTGTGATATTTGGATTAATTCTTGTGTTGGAACCTTGACTTCTATATTCTTGTTGTGAACACTTGGATTATAACCACATTTAGGACATGAATGATACTTGTTCTCAGCCGTAGGGATGGCCTCATCACTATTTCTATAAAAAATTTGGGTTAACTACGCAAAATCTCTCTGTGATTTGTGAAAGTACAGGATGACCCCCTATGCTTTAAAAAGTTATGCAAAACCCCCCCTGTGGTTTCAAAACCCCTGTAAAGTAGACGAAAATCTTAATTTGTGACTAAATTGCCCTTATATGGAGTTGATGACCCTTTGACTAAATAAGGGCAATTTGGTCACAAATTAAGATTTTCATCTACTTTACAAGGGTTTTGAAACAACAGGGGGGTTTTGCGTAGTTTTTTAAAGCATAGGGGGATCATCCTGTACTTTCTCAAACCATAGGGGGTTTTGCGTAATTAACCTTGTAAAAATTTTGTTTTAGGAGTATAAGTAGTGCATATAAAATAAAAAGTATAATTCAGACTATCTTTTAACATCTTAAGTACAATTGATGTATTATTCAAACACTGAACCTGCCGAAATGTGAATATTGCACTTCACTATTTGTTATCGACATCTTCTTTCACCAAAGAAAATATAACTAACGAAATAGTTATGTTTGTATTTTTTTTAAAAAAATTTCGTACTCTTACTAATACAATTTTGTGTGATTTGTAATTAAAATCTACACTTAAAAAATAAGGACATTAATGAAAATTTTGTAGCAATTTATTGATTTGACTTAGTACATTCAAACCATAAAAATTTACTCCCTCCGTTCTTATATAAGTGTTCTAACTATGTAATTTTTGTCCTTAAATACGTGCCCTTCAAAAGTTTCAATAGAAAATTTTTATAAAGTTTCAAATTTATCTTTCATATCATTTTTCTCATATCTCATGGTATTAATTACACATCTTTATTTTTCAAAAAAAAAAATAATGAAGGATAAATTAGGTAATTGACATATTTTTTTATTTGTGTGTCTATGATAGTTAGGACACCTATTACCGAACCAAGGGAGTATACATTTTCAGAACAGAACTCTTTCACTGAGATGAGCGAGTACAATTCATGAAATTAAAACATAATAATAATCAAAGAAAAGGAAAACCAACATCATTAATTGTCTTTTTGTGAATTTTGAATGGTTTTCTGCCACTAGTATAAATATATATATGTATATATATATATTTATTGAAGTGATGATATAATATTGACACACCATATCTGTACGTGCCAATAGTATTGGTGTGCACAAGAGAAAATTAAAGAGGGCTGATATGTTACTACGTACAGATTGATCACTTTCCCTTGAATGGCCTTAAAAGTTTAAAAGAAAGAAAAAAAGGATTGATATATTTGTTGAGAGGTTTGGGTGGTTTTGGCCCTTTTGGCAAGTTTGGGAGAAAAGAATTTTCCTTTTGGGAAAAGAAGTGGGAGCTGACGCATGGACAGCTTCACTTCAGCTTTTCCAAAAGAGTTAAAGTTGTTACAATATGCTCATCACCATTTCTACCCATTGCCTTCGGAAAAAAAAAGGTTAAAAAATATAGATATTTCCACATCATAAATATTTGGCTTACTAAACTTTTTTTTTTTTTTTTTTGCCCATATGTTTTTCTGAATAGTTTTAAATTTACCTCTTAATTTTCTAAAAACAATATTATTCATCATGGAATAACATTTTCTCCTCCCCAAAAATATTGGTAATATTAGCGAAAAAATATGATTAAAGTCTTAAAGATATCATTTCACTATAAATAATAACAATGCAGAAGTTAAAAAAAAAAAAAAAATGTATCCTCTATCATCTTTAACAAGTTTCCTTCTAAAGGAATTCACACTAATAAGTAATGAGTTAAATTGTCATCCTTTCACAAAGCTTTTTGTATTTTTTGCATTGAAATTTGTAAAATGTATTTCCTTCGTTTCATTAAAAATATTTTGCTTGTAAATTTTCCAATTTTGTATAGCTTGCAAAGTACAATGCCTAAAATAACTAATTTTAACATCATTTGTTCATCCAGCCATATCCTTAAAGTGTGGGTTGGGTGGTGTTTAAGGTGGTGTTGGTTAATGGGGTGTCTTGTAACCCTGAAGTCATGAATTCTAATTAAAAAAAAATTTCTAATGTAATAAGTGTATTGAAAATGTAAAAAAGTCGGTGTAGTTGAATAGTAAAAAAAATTGAGGTGTAAATGATGAAATATGTTGTACTGTAGATAGTAAATAACAAAACAAAAACAAAAACAATGAGTATCGAAAGAGTATTTATCAAATTAAGGTGGCAAAGTTGAAATGAACCCAAAAATACAAGAGGCAAAAAGTTATGAAACCAATATATTTTTTCCTTTTTTTTTCACCTAGTATTTAGTGCAATTATAAATATTCTTGTGGCACACCCACCGAATTGGTGGTGGTGAATGCCCATTTAGTAGTCTTCATTAGTGCTTCAGAAGTGAGGATTGGATTCAGAACTGGAAACCTATACATTTGACCAAAAGAGATTCCCTTTCTTATTAACTTTTGGGAAAGTTTATAGTTAAGGGAAATGTGGAGGCTATTAAAATTTGTTAAGAAAAGTATATTCTGTCTATCTATGTAGCTAGTACTGCTATAGGCATCCGCATCTGATCTTCAGCTATGATAGACAGAGATATGTATATATCTTCAGGAAGATGCCATAGCAACTGAGAAGATATTGGTACGAAAAATTTTAACTCTGAGGTCATGATTTCGAACTTTATAGAAGAAAAATAATTTCTTAAGTAGAATTAGTTTATTAGTAAATTAGATGATTTTTAAAGTTTGAAGTTTGAAGCACTCATGCAGTCTCATCCCAGATGATGAATCGATGATATGTTGCCTTTGAGTGAATTCTTGTGCAATCCAGGTCGATTCGATCTCCCATCATTTATTTTTATTATTATTTATTTCTTTTCATAATTTATGGTGTAATGTAATACAACTCATTTGATATCAAAACATAATTTATGTCGAGACACTTAAATATTGTATTGCTTGGCTAGTAACAATTATTTTAAATATTTTTGAGACGGTTATTATATTACGAATGTAAATTTTTTTTGAGTTTTTGAATAATTATGCACCAAAAATTATAAAAACTTAGAACAAAGTTAAAATTGATAATATAAAATTTTGGTATTTTATTGTCATACGAAAATAATGTGATCAAAATATTTTCCCTCCTAATTTTAGGGGTCTGATTCTGCCATTGTTGCTAATATGGTGATATTACGTGCATCACTCAATTATTGACATGTTGACAACTTTTTTTTGGCTAGTATCAATTTAAATAATGTCAAATATTGAATGAGTAAATAACCGTCCTATCAGCCAATAATGAACATGGTAATTATTAGTTAGTCAATATATTTCAATCTTAAGACACCTAAATACAACTCATATTGAGTCACTATATAAAAATGAGATCACTTATTTATCTTGATATGGAACGAGTTGACGAATTTGATTAAGAAGACACTACTACAATTCGGTTCTTCGTCACCGGATTTTACGCCCTTTATCATAATGTTTACACATTTCATGAGCCAAGCATTTTTGAAGTTAAACTTTCTGAAACTATCTCAATACATTTTCGACATAGTTTCAATATCAAAACTAATTAAGGCCAGAAAAAGATAGAAACTGTCAAAATAATCAAGAATTAATTAAACTCGAAAGTTAGATCTAAAAGGTTGAAGAAAACGTATACATTTGACACTGAAACGACAGACATGCAACTTCAAAACAATGTTGCATTTAGACACAGAAGGTTTAAGTCACTAACTCAAGACGTGTGTTTCGACATTATAAGTGGTGTCAAAACTCAAACTTTTCAACTAGCCGTTAAGAGCTGATTTGTGAGACAACTATATATGCAACAAAGTCTCTAATTAGAATTAATTAATGTTGAATTGAAAAGTGATCATCCAAGAAAACATATTTATATACTCCCTTTGTCCCACCCAAAGAGTTTACTTTCAAAAAAAAATTTGTCCAATTTAAAGAGTCCACTTTGGATTTGTTTACAGTACATATGTTTACTAATATAATAATGTGTGGTTCACAATTAACTCTTACTTATAAAGTAAGGATATAAATGAAAAAATGTGGTGTCAAGCTGCTCATTTTAAGTATTATACTTCACAACCCATGATTTATACATTTTTTTTAAGTGGACTATTTGAGTGGAACGGATAGAGTATAGTTTACGATCGATTTAATATTGAGATTAAAAATAGACTTTATTAGGGTTCAAACTTGTATTTTGTACTTAAATTGTAACTCATTTTTTTAGCATATTATTTGCACCAAAATCATTCTAAATGTTATGAACTCTTGTGTGAACTAAGCAAGGTGAAATGAGAAGTTTATAAAAGTCCTAAATCCAAAGGTTGGATTAGGCAGGGAGAAAGTTCTAGTGATCTAGACAATTTGAGAAAATCTTTACTTAGAGTTAAGTTGGGTATTGGGTGGAGTCAGGAACGAGTCAGTACCCTGACGGTTGTGACGCCTGGCTACCTAGAGATCCGGCGTTCTAAATAAGTAGAACTGGCAAGACTCTGCGTGGGTTACCAAATTTCGTTCTCTCCCTGCCCTACTTCCTATGTAAATATATAGGTAACAATGTCGAATTAAAAAATAAATAAATAAATAAAATAAATAAAAAATAAAGTATTGGGTGAAGTCCTTAGTTCAAATTCGGGCAAATGTATTGCTTGGTTCATAAAAATTAATCGGAATCGGAATGGGTATGATAGTAATATAGAATCAATATGGGTATCATAACTTCATTTCTGCTGCTTGGTTTATTGTCTGAAATGGATATTATTTGGAATGAAAACATGTTAAAATTCCCTTGTTACCCCTGGTTTGCCCTATTGCATCTGACAAATTTCATCAACATTCTTCCTACACCCAATTAATAACATTTTCAAACTTTTTTTATTTTTTATTTTCCATTTACCATTTTGCACTTTTTTTTTATCCCTTAAATCCTTTTCTTTCCTTAGAAGTTAGAACCAAATAAATGCAACAAATTCCAAATGGTTCTTTAACATAATTCTTTTTTCCTCTTTGAAATAAACAAAAAACTATAAAATAAAAATTTTTTAAAAAAAGAAAAAAGATTTGAGTGGGAAAAGCAGTCGCCGGTCAGATGACAAATTGAAGGAAACGAAAAAACAGAAGAAAATAAGGGGAGAAGTTGAGGAGTTGGGTGACGAGAGAAGGGGGAAGAAGAAACCGCGGCCAAATAGAAAAAGAACAGAGAGGGAGAAGAATGATAAAAGAGCAAATAGATGAGTAGTGACAGAGAACTAAGAGGTAGATGGGAAAAAATAGAGGAGAGGAGGAGATGCGCGAGGGGTTGGGGGGGGGGGGGGGGGGGGGACGAGGATGAGGGTGGTGGAGGAAATAAGAGGTGATGAAGATGGGCTGGAAGTGGGTTTCGTGGGTTGGGAGGAAGAAAAAGCTAAGATGAAGATGTGTGGCAAGATGAAAAGGGCAGAAGAGTGAAATAAAATAATTTTTTGATTCCAAATCCTCAAACCTACCAATTTAATCGGGAATGGGCCAAATCCAAATAGTTGGGTATCAAATACTGTTTGCAAATCCATTCCCTTAACCCAAGCAACTGATTTGGATATGACAGTCATAGATCCATTCTCATACCTATTAACCAAGCAGCCCCTAAGAGTTTGAATTGCACATTTAAATAATTTAAATAAGTGAGTTAAAGTATCCCAAATGGGTGGGTGACTTGGTTAGTAAACTAAAATTTTAAGAAAAAATCCAGCAACTGAAAAATTATAAATCGTGGTATCTATTGTCTTCTTTATTATTTGTTTTCATTACTGCAAACCACTCCTCAGACACTGCACTCACTATTTATTTGAAAATAATTTTTCAAAAAAAACTACAAAAGTTTTTATTTGGTCACCCCTTTTTCTCGGAGATTTTCATTTTTACTATTGATTTATTGCCAATGGAGGTCAAACTCATTATGTTCCACTCCATTTCTATAATCTATTTTTTCAATAGATGAATAAAAGGTACCTAAACCCCCTTGTAGCACAAAGCCAGTATTTTTCAAATTTTCTAGACACTTCATTTAGTTTTTGAGCACTTAATTACAGTAATAATGAGTGTTAAAAGTCTTACAACAGTAAAAGAAAGATTCTTTATCCTGGAAAAAATGTTAATCAGCCAACTACAAGTATACATACATATGGATCATTTGCCTGATAGTTGCAGAGCTCAGGACAAAATATTCTTTCTGTTTTCCACAGCTGATCCTTTCAACAGTGAAGCCTGATTCTGCATAAGGTTGAAAGCAAATAAATTTCATCTCCAACTCTCTGTAAACAATACATATATATAGAGAGAGAGACTTTTAGTTCTTGGAATCGCTTTAAATGTAAGCCAAGAAGATGTACATGAATTTCAGACTTACTTATCATGCTCAAATACGCCGAGGTAGCCTCTGCAACTCCAATGCCACATGAGAAGCAGCATCAGCAAGAGCTGGTGGGCCAGAATTTCTGACTTCACAGACAATGGCTTCAATTTTCTGTATCTCTGGTATGCTTAAGGGCAGTATCATTGAGTATGACAGATACTGTCGACAAGAATAACCGAGAGCATGGAGAATTCGCTGCAATAACAGTTGTGGAATGCCTCGGCTCCAACAGTCTAGGATGGCAGAGACTTTGGGGAGGTTTGTAAGAAAACCTGTAGTAGCTTCCCTTGGAGATGCCTTGAACAGCAAAATTAAACATTCAGAAGCTAAGTCGGACACATTCCTTTCATGAGATTTAGTCAGCTCTAACAAGACTCCAACATTGTCACCAAAGTCTGCGATATCTCTAATGCATTCTCGCTGATCAAGGGCAATGGGTCCCTCAGAAGGGTTATCATAAAGTAGATTAGCTTCTTTACCACCTTTCCTGCTGTTCACTGACCGTGAAAGGAATGCCCTGCAGAGGTTGAGAGTGGGTTCGATGAAATCTTCCATGTCCTTAGCGCAGACAAACTCCAGAAGGTTCCCAATCTTCCTGACAACTTTTAGTTGGGAAAGTATATTGGTCTCCAGTTCTGGGGCAGATGCTAGAGCAAGACAAAGCATCACATTGCTTTCATTGGCAGTTGAGAAATCACCAAGCAGAAATTCAAAGCACTGAGAGACCGTCTTTGTGTTAAGTATGTCTGAAATCTTTAGGTAGTCAAATTCAATGAGCATCACAAGAAGTTTCTGAGCATACATAGGAATGGGATCTTCATCTTCAATCAAAGAAGGGTAGAGAGGGAGAAAATGAGAATTTGATATGGACTTCAAATCCTCTACTCTTTTCCCATCCTGTGTTGTTTCATTCAGAAAGATCACAAGTGAATCCGACAATATCTTCAGGCACAAAAATCTAGCATTACCATCTTTGTTGCCCTTGTACAGAACAGCTAGACCAGGAAGAATTTGACTAATAAAAATGTCACAGCTTTGCTGAACAATGGGAGATTCTTCTGCAATAGACTCGAGAACTTTTAGAAGAGTTATTTGGAACTCATCTCTTCCCTGAAAGAAAATAGAGCAATTTTTAACATAAACAAATGTTGCCAATGCAGATGTTCTAGTCCTTTGCTACTGCTATAACCAGAACATATATATTAAATCATATTTAGAACATGATCTAGTTGACATTTTGAAGATCCGTGTCATTTTCGCAGAACACTTCGGATGAACTCATTGTCTAATGTGAATAAGCCATTCCCAGTTAAAGCTATCCACCACAAAATGATTGATGCATGCATTGATGGCTATCTATTTGGAGACTCATTCCATGTTCTGTGAGCTTTTTATAAAGTAACAGTTGTCACCAAATTAGTTAAGCTTACCATCTTCTATTTTCCCTCCTTTTTCTTTTTAGATTTCTTCCCTGGAAGAAAAAAAGTTGCTGCTAATAAGAGATTTCTGTTTCACTTCTCTAATTGCATACTATATTGATGAGAAAGAAATCAAATGAAGACTGTTTATGAACTGGTAAAATCACGCTTAATTCATTCTAAAGATTCTAGATGTCCCAGGTAAATTGTCTTTCAGTTTGTATAAAATCTGAAAATGGATTACCTTACCAAACACAACTGTACACAGTTCAAATGAGGGGGAAAAAGAAACATGCTACCTATTTTACCACTTACAAATAAATATGGTCAACCAATTCAGATTAGTTCTAATACAATGGTATTTCAAAATTGGATATGGATCTGCCCCACTTATGAGTTGAATCCGAAAAATGGCGAACAAAGCTCTCAGTATAAGACATTTACCTGGAATGATGACTCAGCCAGCTTAAGTAAATTTGCAAATTGTTGTAGCACTTGAGAACTAACCACCCGATGCTTAAATAAAGAGCTACCAAGAAGATTTAGGATCACAGGGAACAGATGAATATTGCTCTTAGGAGGATTTCTACTAGGGAGACCAGAAAACTGCCCACGGCGTCTCCCGCCCAACAATTGCTGAATCTCAGCAATAACAGTGTCCAATAAACTTGGTATAACTGAAGCCACAACATTCGCAAAGACATTTAAACACTGCTGAACATAGTTGTCCTTGTCCTTAACCAGCCTATCAACATTTGATAGAAGTCTTGCATTGCAAAAGAACTGAGGCAGCCATCTCCTTCCATTTTTGCAAAGAAGGGCCACAAATAGAAGAGCCTTTCCCCTCAAGATTTCATTTCCCTGCTCAATCAGAGAAACAAGATTCGGAACAATATTCTTGTCTTCCCCCAAGGAAAGAAGGTATTTTCCAATGTTCGTGGCTTCAATCATAGCCGTGTTCAGAAGGTTTAAGCGAATGTTCTGCTCGCGTGGGCCACCTTTTACCAAAATGGACACAGTGTCCTTAAAAGAGATTTTCTCCATAATGCGCATGATGCATGGAGAGTTAAAACGAGCTAATCGAACCAAACAAGATCCTGCTGTGAGTCTCATGCTTTCTTGCTTTCCTGGGGCTCTATATATATAACAAAGGTTACTAATTACATCCTGGCTTGTGAAACGTGTTGCCCAGTAACCTCCTTGACTAGAAATATTCTCTATAGTCCTTAGTGCATAAAGTTGAGTTAAATCATCTTCTCCATTTCGTAAAACAGATGAGACCAAAGAAATCAACGCATTTGAGACCTGTAGGGGGAAAAGATTATTCTCACCATTTGATCAGGCAATGAGACAAGCTATCACTAAAAAACATATGCAAAAAATTGGTAACCAGCATCATAAGCAAGCTATGAAAGAACCAGGGTATAACATATATCAGCCGAGTAAGAAACTAACCTGCCAGCCTGACGACGGGCGATTGTCTTTAGACGGAGACTCTGGAGGGTTACCCATTCTCAGTTGCTCGTTTTGAGTAGATATGTAAAACAGCAGTTCTCCCAGAGCAGCCATGGAAAATCTTCTGACTTTCTCCTGTCTGTCTCTCAGACCATCTGTTAGTGAACCTAGTATCCCAGAATTTGCCAGATCATCTCCAATAAAAGTAGAATGTCGAATCAACAAACCCATGAGTGAAGCAAGTTGAGCTCGCAAAGCTGAAGTCTTTGACTGTCTGAACACTTTGACAACAACCAGCATTATTGGTCCATTAGTCAAGATGTTCGCAGCATCAGCATTACTGCTTAATGTTTCGAGGTATTTGATCACAGTTTGTTTCTCACCAACTGCAGTATTCCCACTGATGATACTGATGATCCTATTGTTCAGAGTATCCAGCTGTTCATTGGACATTTTGACAAAATCCGCCGCGGGAAGAGGATCAAATGGCACAGATGGTATGAAATCTGATCCTTTATCAGATTTTTTGCTAGGCATAACAGGTCTGACAGAGAGATCAGAAGGATGCCAAAGCACCTGAGAGATGTTTGTACATGATTTCAAGCTCCCAGAATCAAAGGACTCAGGAGTATCCTTTACCCTTGCTGTTTTTGAATGAGGACTTGAACTCGGTGGCAGAGGTGTCAGATCAACATGTTCTGAAGATGGTTCCTGCTCAAAGGTTTTCAGGTCATCTGATATGGGAGCGCTAACTGTAGATGATGGCTCTGAGTGACTTCTGCTGCTATCCATGTTGTCAGTTTTCCCGTTATCCTGATTTGGAGTGGAGAAATTTGATTCAGAAGGACAACCTACATTTTCTGATCCATCAACTTCATCATTTACCTCTTCTTCTGTATTTTCATTAAAATCAAGTTCCATGTCGTTATTGTTAATTTCAACTTCAGCATCATTCTCGGGACCATTAGGCAATGGCCGACGGTAGTTCTCCTTCTCATTTTCCCTCTGCAAGTTTGTTTTTGCAATTCTTGAAAGCCTCAGAAGATTGACTCCTCTCGTACTTGGAGTGTCCTTGTGTCTGTCATCAGCTGTTCTGCTTGAGGCTTTTATTTGAGTTTTCCGGTTGCTAAATCCTCCCTTCCCAGGGGTTTCGCGACTCTTCATTTCCATCATTGAATTTTCATCCTCCCTAGTGATGCGTTTAGAATCCTTTTCATGTTTGTTTGGGGTCTTGCTTTGTAAAGGCTTGTCACTATTGCGTTCCGACAGACATGTCCTAAATGAATGCTCAATCATATCCATAAAAGCAGGTTCAGAAGGTAGAGGCAATGGATCAAATTTTGCCCTCCAAAAGGCATGATTACACAGCTCCGGCCACTGGATCCTTTCAGCTGGATCTTTTATCAAAAGAGAACTTATGAGATTGACGAAAGGGCGGCTTGGAGAACCAGGAAGTGCTGGAGTTGGATCAGAAAGAATTGATTTAATCAACTGCGTAAGCTCTTTTCCTACAAATGGTGGTCTCCCTGCATAGCATTCAAAGAGCACACAACCAAGGGCCCAGAGATCTGATGCAGAAGAATGTACCCCTCCATCCTGAAACAATTCAGGAGCCATGTAACAGGGAGTCCCCCGCTTTGCTTGTGGCAACTGGGCACAGGCACGAAAGAAAAATGAAACGTTGGAGGTTATTAACCTTGCAAGAGGCAGTGTAGTTGGAGAGAAAGGACTAAAGCAATAAAGAGAAAGGAAACCCTTCTGCCAATGAAAAAATGTATAGATCCTCACACTGAATAGTCGTCAGTGTACCAAATTTTGAAAGAATGAAAAAGAGAAAAACCCACCTGTGAAAACGGTGTTTTAGTTATGTCACTCAATTTTCTAGCCAATCCAAAGTCACATAGCTGCAATTGATAGAAGGAAATTAAAGTAGTCCATCACAACGAAGAGGATTAAGTTTAATTAAACTTAGATGATGAATCCTACCTTTGTACTTCCATCGGTATCTAACAAGACATTTGATGGCTTTAAATCACAATAGATAATTCCCTTTGAATGTAAGAACCTGATAAAAAGCAACTTCCAAATCATTATAAATACTCCACAAGAATTAATATTAGCACTCAAGATGAATAATAACAATAGTTTCTTACTGCAAAGCTGTAACAATGCCAATGGCCAGATCATGAACTGAATTTTCAGGTACCTTAGTATCCTGCAACTCAAATTTAATACCAACAATAAAGTGTCAAATTTGAAATAGCTCCATGGAAGGCCAAGCTCCAACAGGTCATACATTGCATTTACAGTACTTCAGTGTATCTATGGTGTGTGTTATACATATTTGGATAGGCGACGCAAAAGATATGGAGAAACTTGTTTCTTACAAATCTGGGTAATAATTGCAGCATGGCATGGAAAATTACAAAAATTCAAACGTGAGCAAATGAAACCAAGTAAAATGAATTAGTTATTCAATAGTAATTTTATTTCGAATTCTCTTTCTTTAGTTTAGAGAGAAGATTAGGCGAAAAAAATTACAGAATCTGGAGAATAGATTGAACGCCTAGTCAAGCAGAATCATCAATACAAAGAACAAAGACTAATCAAGTCTATTCAGAACAAAGAAAACATTCCAATCATGAGATGCTTCCACAGACTTCAAAAAAATTCTTCTACTTCCAGAACAGTCAGTATGGATTTACAGTCTACGCACCTAGGCATGGGCTACATCTATAAATTGAATCCAGAGGCAAAATATGGAGGACTTTCACAGAAATTGAATTATAACATCTTATAGAACTCAAGAACTGATATCAGTAACATAGGCCATGCATTTCATAGTTAAATCCAATCATGGTCCACGTGTGTATCATTATAGGTTATCTCATTTGAAAACAGAAATTTGCCAAACTTGAAATAAAATGCTTCAGGGAGGGAGGACATTTGCCTCAGGTTATCAGAAAAAGCACATGTGGACAAAGCTTCATGTGAAATATTTGATTTATTATAATTGTTGTTTTGGTGACCAGAATACCCTTATCTTGGCTGGAAAAGGGAAATGAGAATGATAGTAGTGGGGAATGATGATAGATATAATCGTTATAATTGTGAGGTAAATGACTATCATTACCTTTGATATTGATTGATTTATGAAAAATCTATAAGAATAAAACTCATTTTGACTTCTTTTTTGGGTATCACTTTTACCATGTTATTAATTATTTGTATTTAAATATATTGTTTTTTAAAATAATATATGAGTATATATATAAATGTGAAGGCAAGGAGTTCTGTAAGGAAATACATATATATGTGAAGGAAAGGAGTTCTGTAAGGAAATGACTATCATTCCCCAACATGGAGGGGGAATGACTCCAATCAAGCACACCGAACATGATAACATACATATCAATAGCAAATTCAGTATCATGATGATAACAGGAAATTTAAGAAAAATAACTCAGAAGTTTGAGAAAGATCACTACCTGCAGAAGTAAGTTCATGAGATCTCCTCCAACACAATATTCTAAGACTAGCCACAAATGAGCTGATGTTTCATACCTAAAGATTCAATTGAAGACAGAAAAGAGATAAGAAGACAATTCTTGAATCCATGTCAAGAGTTATCTACAAGGAACAATTCTTGCCTAATTAATAGTAAATGAAAATCTATTTATTGTCCCCCAAAAGGCATAAGATCTTACCAGGAGTAAAACTTCAAAACATTAGGGTGATCTAACGAGTGTAGAATTCGAACCTGCAAATAAGAACCGCATAAATCTTCCATGGCACAAAATGGAAAGAGCCTGTATCCGCATGCATATGTTTACATACAAGTATGTACTTTCAAACACAATATTTAAGTCAATGTCACCATGATAAGTTTATGAAAAAGATCCCATTACTACCCAGGAGAAAATTTTAATTATTTTCACTAAAGGAGAGGAGGAGAAGATCATATCCCTTCGCAACTAGCTACTATCCAAAGCACAGTCCAAACGGTTTCTCTTTCAACCAAGTTTCCCACATGAAAGACCTTCAAGGTCCATATACCAAAAGAAACAAATTGAAATAAACAAAGTGAAATACTGCTAAACCAAGAAAAACACCATCATGCGCAAATCAATCAGAAAATTATCACCATTCCTTCCCAGCATGTCATATTGATGTCACAGATTTGCAAGAGTACTCAATGTACAGTACATCATGTGTATAATTTGATAATTACACAGAATAAAATATGTTAAAGTTGTGGCTTGCATTCATCTATCATTTCGTAATGATGCAGAAATTTATTTAAAGTTGTGACTAGCATTCGTATTTCACTAGAAGACCAAAACTAAATGCAGTTGATTGGAATATTAGGCAACATTTGATTCCAGTACTTCAATATTCAAATATTTAAAAAGAGAAGTATTGCCATAACTATCAGGAAATCAAGAGAATGTACACTTTCCAAACAATTATAACAATTCTATAGAGCATGAAAATCTAGAATTATAATAGGGAGCAACATAAATTAAGGGATCCAACATAAATTCAGAAAAGGAAAAATATTTTCATCATTATCTGAATCATCCTGTTGGACGCATCCTCCAACAAGAGCTTATATTTCAGATGAAATTCAAGAATCGGATAGCTAAATTCTGCAGTTAAAGATTTTCAAACATCTTGATTTCCAATGATCCAACCCTTTGTGGTTCACCAAATTTAAGTACTTCAAAATCCAGCAATTTTAATGCGACTGTGCTACTCTCCAAGCAAGTAAAAGGGTAAAACCTATGAACCAGATGAAATCGAATTAAAAGGTGGTAAATTTGCTTACTTCTTGAAGAACCTTGCTCTTCTGGGATTTATCCACACTCTTGATAGCAAAATACTGAACGGTCTTCTTCTTTCTTCCTTTATATACAGTCTGCATCCGTTAAGATCTTTCCATCAATACACAGCGCAGATTTACAGCTCAACTTATACATAGTCATAAATCAAACTTATCCACCCTCGGTAGCCCAATTTCGAAATTAATGCATCAGCTCAATTTCCATTTCCCCACCAGCTTAAAAGCCCCATCAATCTTGCAGCACCCACAAATCAGATAACTTAATACAAAATGAAATAACCGGAAAGTCCCATAACTTACCAAACCGCCATTTCCCCCAAAAAAATAATAAAAATCAGTAGAACTCCTAAAAAAAAAACAAAAAAGCCATAATTTCACATCCCAATTTCAAATTTCCTCCAAAATTTAGTAAACGGAACACCAAAGGGGCAAACTACGAAAGGTAAAAATACTCCCAAGAGCAATTGCGTAACAGATGCAAAGCAAAGTAAAAGCATCTTACAGAGTATTTTCCGCGGCCAATGGCTTCGTAGATGTGATATTGGTTCATCTTCACAATTGGTACGGAAGCAACTAGGGTTTGTCCTTCTTGACAATCTTCTTTTCGTTTGTTACCGTTAGTATGGAAGAACAAGGTGTGTGGAAGAGAAAGGGAGGAGGATTTTGAATTCAGAAGTGAAGACTGTGTGAGTGCGTGAGAGAGAATATGTGGAAATTGTGGAGAGAGAAAGAAAGGCGAGTAAGCGGGAAAAAGAAGCTTGAAAATCATCGAAATTTTTAAAATGGATAATAATGAGAGCAAATTATATAAATAACCACTAAATTATTGTCTATGTTCATTTTTGGCCACTAAACTATTGTATCTGACCATACTTGGCCACTAAACTATTGCTTCTGCCCACTTTTGGCCACTAAATAATTTTTCGCTCACTTATGGCCACTAAACTATTAGAAGTTGCCATTAATGACCACTCTGTTAGAAGTTACCATCAAATCTTTATTTACTCCTTAATCTTTAATGTTTCCAAAATTCTAATAATCTTTAAACTGGCTATATATATATATATATATATATGCATCAATGTTTTTTAACATCAATCACTCACAAACAATAATTATTTGTATTTTTTTTATTTTCTCGGTATCTTTATTTGTATTTATAAACATATGATAAATTATTCTTTGACTCATCGAACGTTATTGTCTTTAACTTTAATTTTTAGTATTCGTTTTCTAACGTAGGATATAGACATCGATCTCATTTATTATTTATTTATTATTTTATTTTTGGAATTATGTTAGATCTTGAAAATTTATAAAATGATATGAGAATTCTAAACGTCACTACAAAATGATATAATATTAATGAATAAAGTTATCAAAATTAAAATAAAGATGTGAATAAAAAAATGCAATTTTTAAATAACAAATTTAAAAAATGAAAGCAAATAAAGATTTGATGAAAATTCTTAACGGAGTGGCCATAGTGACAACTTCTAATAGTTTAGTGGCCAAAAGTAGACACGGGCCATAGTTTAGTGGTTAAAAGTAGGCAAAAAATAGTTTAGTGGCCAAAAGTAGACACATGCAATAGTTTAGTGGCCAAAAGTATGCAAAAAATAGTTTAATGCCCACAAGTGGGCACGGACAATAATTTAGTGGCCATTCATATAATTTGCCCTAATAATAATAAGGAAAATTCTTATTTTAATACTTAATAAGGAGACAAAAGAATATTTTAAGAAAAAATTCAGCAGAATTAATGTAAAGATAAGGTAGGTTATTTTTTGTTTTGTTTATGTTTTGGTATTATTTTTGTTTTTTATAATATGTTTTATATTTTGTAGTAATTTATCATGATTCTCTATATATATACATATTTTTTTTTAAATTTGAGAAAATTTCTACTAAGGGAGCATGAAAAAATAAAATTATTAAAAGGGGTGGAACTTTTTTATATTTATTATTAGGGGCGTTGAAATATTTATGGTATAATTTTAATTAACAAAGTGGAATTTTACCCTTTAAGAAAAAATTACGGGTTATGATGTTAGGGCTTCAAAATCAATGCCAATCGACCTCGCATAGCCTCTCCTATTCTGCCATGCTCTCTCATCTCCACCAGCACTTCGGCATTGATCCTATACAGAGAAGCATTTGACATCTCTTGCCCTTGTTTTTCTTGGGGATTCTTAAGAAAATCAATTAATTTTAATCTATTACATAAACATATATAGCGGCCTGTTTTTTTTTCTTTTCTTTTCTTTTCTTCTTCCTTTTTTTGGTTAGTTAGGGATGGTCTTGTGCATCATAAATTAAATTTTATTTTGGTAATTGAATATAGTGGATTGTCAGTAAGGTTTTGGTGGTCGAAGGTGTGTGGGCTAATCACTAAAAATCAGCACAAGTGTGATGATGTTGAACCTGATGTTCCGCTATTTTCTTCTCAATCGATGTATTTTCCCCTTGTTTAGAATGGATTCTCAAAATTGCTGGTGTCTGGATTCCAGCATTATTGGCTGTAGAGGGAGTAAAAGAACTACAATTGAGGTTGAGTTGGCTACAGTTGAGGTTGAGAGAGTAAAACAACTGCAGTTCCGACGTTATTCTAAGTGAGTGTATAAATTTTCTATTGGTTAAATTGAAAAAGGGTAAAATCGCACTTTCCTTATTAAAATTATTCTATGAATATTTTAACGCCGCTAATAATAAATATAAAAAAAGTTATACCCCATTTAATAATTTAGTTCCTTCATTTGTTTATTTCTAATGTGCTCTTTACATTTTAAAATCAAATGAATTAATTTTTTCTCAATAATGTTTCTTAAAATGAGCTAATAGGCACTAAAATTCATAAGATGTTATAAAATTACTATAATACTAACACTGTAAGCATGTAGTAAAAAAGGAGATAAAATACTAGAACAAGAACAAGATAGAAAATAGAGGTAAAATTTTTCTTTTCATCCTCTTTTTCTCCCACTTAAACCTCTATTTATAGGTTTAATACATGAAATAAATTACAAGTACATAAGGTGATACAATGAGTAATAACATGAGATACAAGGGATATGGGGTAGTGGAAGAGATAGGTGACTTATGATGGGATAAGAATGTAGATGGACATTCATCTTAAAATATTCATAACACCTTGATATATGTCGTTTCAGGCCTTCAGCTACCAAAAATATTTATAAAACCTTAATCAAACCTAGTATAGCAATAAGCAGGATCGTCTCCACAGGGACTGGTAACTTTAATTTTCCCGTAAAATAAAACATATAAAAACACATAGTCGAAGAATAAATCTCAGTTAATTCATGCAATTGATCATCGATTCAAAATTGTCATGCAAAAACACAAACCAGTTAGTTCTAAAGACGACGAACCCTGATTTCATATTTTTATTAAACGTGTCAATAGTATAATGAACTATCAAACTAATTCAAGTCATTCATTCAAATATGATGAACCACCACCCCCAAAAGAACCTGTCACTAGCTCCAAAAGGAACCTATGCATGCAATATTACAAGAACAATAATTTCAACCCTAGATATGCATGCAGACATAAATCAACCAGTTAAATATTGCCAAGATTCAACATGCTTTCAGTAGACATGTCAATAGTCTATGAAATTTTGGCTAATAAGTAATCTACAGACACAACCCAATTCCCCCTTAATTAATCGACAATTACTGTGAATCTGTACAGACATACTCGTTTCTCTAATTAACACATAACCTAACAAGGTCAGAACGTGCCGACACCTAATTAGTATATTAATTGCATTAAGAATTAGGGGAACCCAGTTTTAATACCCTTACCTAAATCTACAGTGAAAGAAATAATTAACCATTAACCCCATTACCGATACAATAGTTTCGCAACAAATTAGCCCCTTCCAACATTATGTATTGGGGGAACTAATTGGCGCTATTCCAATTAAATAAACATGGCCAGTATTCAAATCATTCAGAAATAAGATTTATACACAGAGGATAATCAGGAATTCATGCATACACACTACCTTGATAATTAATTATATCTCACAACTATACGAATCATCCTTGATCAATCTTTAACTATAAAAGAGAAGAAAACAATAAAACTAAACTAAAGAAAAAGAAATAAATTTTAACATTAATGGAGAGAAAGAAGAAAGTATAGGAGCCAAAGCTCCCTACTGAGAAGCATTCAAGGATGATTAAAATCATACAATGTACTCCTTATTTATAGGGAAAATTATTCTACTAATATCCTAATAAGACAAAGAAAAAGAAACAACTAATTAACCTGCAGAGAAAGAAAACTACCTGATTAACCTAATTACATAAGGAAAAGATAAAGTCACAGATGGCTATCCATGAAGAAGGAACGCAGCCCTTAAAATCACAAGAGCAATCGGTTGGATGAATCATATTAGGAAAGTAATTCTCCAAATCACCTACTTACTTTACAAGTCAATTAAGACTTTCTTATATAATTCTTGCTGTTTAAGGAAGCAATTCACGTAGCATTCTTTTCAATTGGATTGGACTTTAATCAAATGTGAACTTAGATGGGGCATGGGCTCCTCTTAATTTAATTCCCTTGCCAATTAATTTCAACCATAGTTTTCAACCCAAGTAGAGAATTATTCAGCCCAGCATTTGTTATTCAACCCACCTTGCTCTTTAATCTTCAGCCCTCTTGTTCACCATATTCTGAATTCGGCTACTGTTCTACTGTTCTTGCGCCTTGTTCACACAGGCGTCTGTTTGGGCAAACAGACCTTGTTTCTGCTCTTTTTGCAACTCTTCTCTCTTTCTGTCTTACTTCCTAAAATCTTTGTTTAACATAGAAAAACACTCCAAATACTCCGTGAGAGTGGACAATAAAATACCAAAAGTAAACAGCATACAGATGCCTATCACACTCCCCCTTGAATGTACATTACCAAGATAAATGTCTCGTTAACACATATCAACATGAAACTCTAGTCAATTAAGGTTTTGATAGACGAGGAGAAGTAGTAGCGGCATGGAATCACTTGAGACTCGACTTATAGGAGATTTGATATGAGATGACCCTGACCTGTTTGGAAACGTGATCCAAATCATGATTTTTGGATCTCATTTTCATTTTAAATATTAAAATTGCATTGAAAATGTAAAAAAGTGTATTGAAAATGTAAAAATGTGTGTTGAGAATGATGAAAAATTATTACTAAATGAAAATGATTTGGATCACGTTTCCAAACAGGGCCTAGTGATTGCTATGCAAATTTGAGGCATGTAAATATTTGATTATATTATATATGTGTGTGTGAGTATATATATATATATGATTCACACGATTATGAGCCATAAAAGATTATTATTTTGTATGATATGCTTAATTTTTCATTTTAGTGAATTGAACTATTGTGAGAGATTTTGAAAATTTTCACATATGCTACTACAATGGTTTTCACTCACGAAATTCATAGTTATAGTTATATATATTGTTTTGTTGTCGTCTTATTGTATTATTTTTAGTGAATTGATAATTTAACCACCTTACTTTGGAAAAGTTAAAGTTTTAGTCACCTTACTTTTTTATTATTTATTTAGTCACGTTATTTTCATTTTTGCACCATTTTAGTCACTCTGTCAAAGTGCTCCATTAAGTACCTAACGGAGAAAACTTTTTGAGGGTATATTCGTCCAAATGGCTATTAGCTGACTGTGACATCTATTTTTATTTATTTTTATTATTTTCTCCAAAAAAATATTCTTCTCCAAGTGATCACTTTTTTTCTTCTGAAGTAAACAAACCCTAACCACCACTCTCACCATTGGGGGCTGCTGCCACCACCACCCCTAGCTTAGTCGGTCTCTTCTTTCTCCGTCACCTTCACCCTGCAGATCCAACATCGACGGCCAACCTCATTCCCTCTACTGTCTATTTTTTTTTTATGCGACGGTTTCCCCTTTACCAAGCTTCACCTATTTTCTCGAAAGTTTCTACAGTTCTGCCGCCGCTCCAATACCATTTTCGCGATGCTCACCGATAGCCACTTTTCAGATTTTTGGTCACTGCCTCTTTCCCCTTTTCTATCCGGTTCCAATTTTGGATTCTGGAATTGGTTACTGAGATTGGGAGCTGAATTGATGTTCATCACCCAATTGCTGTCTCTCCAATTTCTTCTTTTCCCTTTTGGTTTTTTAGTTCAGTTCTTCTTTTCCCTTCAATTTCCTTCTTTTCCTGTTAGGCACCTAAGAAGTGTATATATAGCTTAAGCTACGGGCATAATTTGAAGACTTCAGATGCAATTTCCTTTTTCAATTGAATTTTTTTTTTCGGAGATCATATAAAGCAAATGAGATCCAGTCGGAGATCAGTGTGGATCGGATCGGATCGGATCAACTAAATTTAGATCGGTGTTAATTTTCGAATCTGATTGACCTGAACAATCCAAAACTTAAATAAAAAGAGCTAGAAGTTGTTATGTTCTCTCATCATCTTCTATTGTTATTCTCAGTTCTAGTTCATTTTTCTTCTTCGATTGGAAATGCGTGTAATGTGTGCATGTACAAATCTTTCTGGAATTTGGCTGATACTGTGAGCCTGTGGCTTTTTTCTTGGATGTTATTCCCTAATGAATTTATTTTAGTGAGTGTATTTTTGCTGGAAGCTAATTAATGCAGATCTTAATTAATCGTGGCATATTTCTTCTATGAATTTTACTGGTTTGTAGCTTTGTTTGGTTTTTTCTTTTATGGATCAGATGGTGGTTGCAGCCATCGTCGGCTTCAGATTAGGAGATGACATCCCAACCATCTCTGCCGCCGCAATCGAATTAGTTCCGGAAGAGAAAAACTCATCGGAGACTCGAGTTGTACTTGAAGAACGATACAAGATGATTAAAGTAGTCTGCTTTAGTTTAATTGTGGAACTATGTGAATCAAAATAGGAATCTTTGGAGAATGAAACTTGAGCTTTTTGTGATTTTTGGACTGACGGTTGTTTGTTGGTTTGGAGGGAAAGAGAAGAGGTTTGGTTTTGGAGGTGGTAGTGGTGAGAGGGGAGAAGCTGAAGAGAGTGATTATGTTTCTTTAGTGACAATTATAAATGTCACGAAATATGGAATATAGTCACTTTTTTTGGGTTGTTTTCTAGCTAAAATGAATGAGGATGAAAATACCCTTATAAAACTCCTCCGTTAGCCATTTAATGGACCCACTTAACAAAGTGACTAAAAAAATGCAAAAATAAAAGTATAGTGACTAAAATAATAATTAGAAAAGTATGGTGACTAAAACGTGAACTTTCCCAAAGTGAGGTGACCAAATTTTGAATTCACCCTATTTTTATCCTATGACTTATATATTGCAATGCATACTTTGATGTTTTAATTCCATATGTATTTTTTCAAGGCACTTTATTGCAAAATATCTGTTTGTCATGTTGACAAATTTGAAAGAGATAAATGATTGCTAAACAACAATTATTTTAAATTCTTATATATTTGATTTATTTTCTTTTTATCACCGAACAAAATAAAGAGTTTTGTTGGAAACTTATGAGCCTTGTCAATAAAGCTGCTCCATTTTCTAAAATAAATGTGACATATATGTATTTCTATTATGCGTGAAAACTCTATTTCTGGAAGTAAATGTGACATCTATGTATTTCTATTATGCGTGAAAACTCCACATCTGGAAGTAAATGTGGCAATCATGAATTCGTATAATATATAAACATTCCATTTCTTGAAGTAAATGCTATGATTTTGCATTCATATAATGCACAAAATTGCACTTGTGAGTGCGAACTTTATATATGAAAACTATTGCACTAATAATTATACAACTATGTTGAATTCCCCACCAGAAGTAAACAAGTAATCATACAAGACAAAATGATAACTCATCACTGAAAAGTGGGGAGTTGTTACAAGAAGAGGAAAGTAAAATGAATACTGGATAAGAAATTTTATCATTGTGACAGTAAAGACCATTGGCCATACACGTACTATCATACACCAATATATATTCCAAAGAATCATAAAAAAAAATAAAAATAAAGTAAAAAATATAGAGCCGATCGGCAATGATGTTGTTGAATTCCTTATCAACCATACACCCTAAAGGTGATACTATTAAAAATGTCTAATAAAAAATTTCTTCCTTGATTGTTTATGGGTTGTATTTGATTTAATTTGATAGTTTCATATACAATATTTGTTGTTAATTTATCATTTTAGTATTTCTTATGATGTAATATTGTACTGAAATAAATACATCATTTTAGAATGTTTATTTCATGCTAATAACATGTCATAAAATTACTACAATACTAAAACTGTAAAAGCATGTGGTAAAAAATAATATAAAATACTCCCTCCGTCTCATTCAAAGAGTCATGTTTGTAATACTGTTTTCAGTATTATAAACAGGACTCTTTGAATGGAACGGAGGGAGTACTACATCAAGAACAAGAGAGAAAATAGAGGTAAGCTTTTTCTATTATTGCTTTTCATCATATTTTTCTCCTACTTAAACCTTTATTTATAGCTTTAAGTATAATACATGAAATAACTTACAAGATTATACATAAGGTCATACAATGAGTAATTACATGAGATAGTAAAAGGGATACGAGGTAGTGGAAGAGATATGTGACTTATAATGGGATAAGAATGTAGGTGGACATTCATGTTAAAATATTCATAACATGAGAAAGGTTTTAAAGTCTTAAAATTCCTCTTAAGACATAAAAATATTTTAATATTTTAAATAAATTACTCACACCGTCTCATTCAAAGAGTCCATTGTCAATTATTAAAAGCAATAATACTAACTGAACTCTTTGAATGGAATTGATAGACTATTTATCACTTTACACTTTTAAAATAAGAAGTCATATAATGTTCTAAAGTTCAAGTATTTTAATCAAGAAATAGTCTATTTTTAGGATTCAAGCATAAATCTGCTCTTTTTTAGAACTCAAATATCAATAAAAGGTAGAGTTGAAAGGATTTTGAAATTTCACACTCATTATATGGATAACAAACACTCGTAACAAGATTTGTTCTTAGTTCTTGTTGTAGCAATATATAGAAGAAAAAAAAAGAATATGAAGGTGAACAGTGATAGCGGTAAAATACAACTGACTAGATCTTCTAGTAACATGGAAAAAGTATAAATTTCTAATTAACTGATCTATAAGCAGAGAACATTGCCTAAATATGTAGACAGGGAAGAGAAACTGATCACTGCTCGCAATGTAGTCGTCCAGCATCTGACACAAATACTTATACCACGGCGTATGTTTCCCTTTTCTTGTTAATTGATTATTTAATGGGCTCAAGTCACATACAGATACAATAGGTAACCATAATATTTATAATTTATGTATTTATGGTTCAAAAGAAATTGTATATTTATTAGGGTGAATTACATTGATCTCCCTAAATTTTGGGTATAACTACAAATTAATCCTTGTTGTTTATTAAAATACAAATAATTTATGGATTCATTGTTTTTGAAAATACAAATAAATTTTGGCCTCATCGGACAACAAAATTGACAAAAATTGTAAAAGACCAAAAGGCTAAATCTTGTCCTGGAAGATATTTTAAAAAAAAGAAAAAAGGATAGCAGGGAGTTATTTGTATTTTGTCGATTTTGTTGGTTCTGTTTAGAAAAATAAAAATAGAAATAAAATTTTCTAACTAAAAGAGTTTAGTTTGAATTTATTATATAGCATAACATACTAATATAATAATTTGAGGCCCACAATTAGCCCTTACTAAGAAAGCAATGATACAAATTGAAAATATGGTATTGATTAACTTATTGGAGGTGTTATACATTCTCATCCATAACAATAACTTGTACAATTTTTAAACTGAACTCTTCTAATGGGGACGAAAGTAGTACAAAGCAACATTAGTGCAATTAAATGAGTATATGAAACTAAAAATCAAGTTAAATTGAATAGAGATAAAAACTCTGTTAGTTTCTAAACATGACCTCAGGTAACATTTTAAAGTCGTCCATAAACTTGAAAGTGCTTCTCCTTAGTCCCGAAACTTGAATCCTTTTTTGACATAGCTAGAAAATTATGTAGAGCCTCTAAATGTTTGTCTTTTTCCCTCTCTTGAATCAATCCTCTTCGGCTTTTCACAACTTACGAATCTTGTTATAATTTGACTTCTTCTTCTTCTTGAGAGCCTTTGACATTTTTCGACTTTCTTGCAATACACATAATCATCTTGCTTTTGGCATCTCTTCAATTCCTTCAACTTATTACTTGTGCTATTAATCTTGGCCATTATCTGCTGTTCAATTCTGTCGGTTGTCTTCTCAAGTATCGTTAGCTTCAAAATTAAACGTCCATCAAACTAAAATTAAGACAATTTTTGTAAGTAGAAGCCGCCAACTAAAAATAGTTAAGCTAGATTCATGAACTACATTTGTTTGGACAATGTTCATTAATTATAACCCATGATGTTTTACCCTAGTAAAGCCAAATCTAACATTATGTTGTGTCTATTTTTATGCTTTGACGTTGACAAAATTAAGTCAATTTAGTCTTTTTCTATCTAAAAGTACAAGTGGGGTCTCATAACATAGATCGAGGCAATCTGGCATAATTTTATAAACATAGGGTAAGAGCTTACTGCACCTTTAGGTAAAACACACTATGAGTTAAAATGAACATTTCCCACATTTATCTTGGGAACATATGTATATACAACACAAAAAAAAAGTACGTACTGTCAAAGAAAGATTGCTCACAAGCTCCTGCTTTTCTTCATGAAACTTCACTAACTAAGCATCGACTTTCTCATGCTTAATGGAGCTTCCTTCTCTGCAGTTTTCTCATGAAGCCACCGATACACTACTTTCTGTGTATTCAAATTAAAGTCCATTTGTAAGCTTAATTAAAGTTGTTTTCCTAATTATACATATGTTGAACTCCCTCTCTTTCATTAGAAGAATCAAATCACAAAATTGAAACATAAATTTTTAGGGCCTGTTCTTTAGGGAGTTATGAGAACAGGTCTCAGAACCTGTTCTCATCCCAACTGGGTCTTAGCTCATTTTTAATAAACAAGGTTCTGAGAACTGGGTTGTAACCCAGTTCTCAGCCCAAGCTAAAGAACATGGGGTTTAACCCAATTTTTTTTCAATACTTTGTTCCAGAATTTTTACTTTTATTAGCAAATAAAACCCCAATATTTCATTTTTTACATATTCAACCAAAAACTAATTTTCACATTATAATAATATTTCAGTCCATAGGAATTGTTTTTAATGTTAATGATATATTTAAGTTTACACAATATTTTTAGTTTAAGATAGTTTAATATTTAATTTTTCAAACTTAATTTTTGTGAGAAAAATAAGTTGTGGCTGTCATTTAAGAAACAGAAAATATCGGGGGCCTATTGGCAAAAACTGGGATGAACAGTGTCGGTGACACTGTTCATCTTCTTCCCCATCCATTCCTCTTTTTTTTTTTCTTTTCAGTTCTTTTCCATTCCTTTTTTCTTCCAGCACGCGAGCTCGATTTTTTTCCTTCCTTTCTTCTTCTTCCGGCAGAAACCCATTCGATTAATTTGCCTGATAACCAAGAACATCTCGATTGAAAAGGTTTCAAATTTCAAGTTCAAGCTTCTTCTTCGGAGGAAGCGGCCCTTAACCATCATGCCTTCTCTGTAACTCCCCCAAACAATTCCCAAATTGATTACCTCGGCCAGAGCTCCAAAGGCTTCTCTGTAACTCCCCCAAACAATTCCCAAATTGATTACCTCGGCCAGAGCTCCAAAGGCGAGTTGAATATCAGCTTCGGTCATCCCCCATACCTTTTCTTCTTTCCTCTTCCTCTTCTAACCCCCTTTCACCGATTTTCTCCTCTCCGGTTGTCTTCTCAAGCCGCGGAATGTCGATGGACTTGTCAGAGGAGCGCTTTTCCACTTCTTCGCTATTTTCTCCATTCTCAGCCCCTTTCTCTTTTTCGGCCATTAGAGAACGAGGTGGGAGCAGAGAATGGTTTGATGCTAGAGAAATTAGAACTGGGTTGGAGGAACAGTGAAACATTTTTCGGCTGAACACACTTTCTCAGACCCGGGTTTGCGTTTGAAAGTGAGAAACATGGGTTTCATCTAATTCTTGGGTCTCAACCCAAAAAATAGCCAAACCTAGGTCTGTTCCCATGCTAAAGAACAGGCCCTTAATAGAACGAAAGGAAAAAAGAGAAAAATTAACCTAGTTAGCTCGATAGCTCACTCTATATTAAACGAATAACTCATTAGTATAAGGTTTGCCCCCATTTTTCTCCATAATGTTGTCAACAAGAATTAGAATTTGCTCAACCTGCTTCGATTCCTTTGCCCTGTTATTGAAAACCACCTTTCTGTATTCACACATTTCTAGCAATTTCTATATCAATTAAGATCCTAATAGGTTTTCATTGCAATTATAATTAAGATAACTATCGATCTATTTTTGAAATGTACAACTTTTGATGTATACTATGTAACTCAAAATTTGGCTCTATCAACACCTATCTTTAAACCATCAAGGGCAATCAGCTAAGAGACCATCCAAAGTTTCATCTTCTTCAAGGTCATCGCCATTTGTAAAAACAACAATCATATGATTGCCAAGGTTATGTCCAAAAAGTTTCTGCAAATTCTCAATAGTATCTTCTTCTTCTTGAATGAATCGGTTTTTGAGTGAAAGAATTACCAGGATAGCATGAATCCCATCTTTAGCCATGGTTATGCATGTAGCAATTTCCTCTCCAAAAACCCAAGGATCATAGGAAAAATCAAATAACACTGCATTTCACTAATGATCATCAGCCAAGCAACGTCTCGTATAAAAATGAGTAGTATTTTGAGTTGCACGAGTCATAAACGTATATTGATTGTACATTTAAACATTTAAATATGACGAAATGATGAATAATAAAGTAGAAACACTGCAAAATGAAATACCTGGTGTGTCTAGGTGGCCATCTGCCAAAGTAGTCATTTGTAGTTCACTAGTAGTTGTGACGGCTTTAAACTTAGACTTGGATAAAAGAGCATTTTTCTTCAAGATATTGTCATCCTTTGCATTTCTCTATTGCCTATGCCAACCAAAACAATGGTTCGATCTCCTATGCCAAGGGATAGAGATTTTTAATTAAATGGTTTCCTACAAGAAAAAGTTAATAGATAATAGGCAAAGACAGATCCAAATTGCAAATTTGGAGGCAATTAAGCAAGATTTGATCAATCAGAAAAGGCAGTTCTTGAGAAAATCAGTTATATATATGATCCAAACAACGAATACCTTTGATTGTACACTTTTTATTAGCTTTAGACTTCTCTTCCTCAGCCTTCACATTTTCTTCAGCTTTGTTTTTCTCTTTGTTCTCATCCTGATCGAGTCCAATTTGGCAATCTCCAAACCACACTTCAATTCAGCCCATTGTTGTTCAAGCCTATGATTTTTCTGCTCTAACTCCTCCTGCTCCAGCGTCAAAATTAATCATATACAACTTGTTAGCAAAGATTAATTAATTAATTAGTGAAATCACAAGATCAAACAATTTCAATTTCCCTTTCAATATCTGTTTTAACTTTCTTAATCCACAAAAACAACTCTTCGGTCCTACAAATGTTATAGATAGATCAAGCATAATTATTTGATATGAAAAGAAATCACAGTTACCTCTTTAAATTTCATGAAATTACCATTATTATCATCAGGATATCCAAAAAAAATTTCACGAGACAATTATAGTAACGTTCTCAGATTTTTAATTATGAATTGGCCAAATCTTGGAAAAGATAATTATAGTGAAATTATCTCATGAAAGGGTCAGGAGAGTCAAGACTTTTAGTGAAATTATGTACTAAAATGTGCAAATGAATGCATGTTAGGACAAATATATAAAAACGGGGAAGTAAAAGGTTGATATTGCCTCAAATGACCTTGTATTTGCCTCCATTTTCTGTAGCAACGTTCTCAGATTTTTTTCGCTTCATCGTTCGTATGGTTGGTGAAAACAATTTCCTTGTTTCCGCAACTTTTCGACATTTCCTATATCCATTGGCGTACGATAACAAGAGGACTCTTTGAATGAGACATAAAAAGTAATATTTATCAAACAAATTTTAAACGATAAATTAATTAAGTATTCAAAGGTAAGGCCTCGATCACCTTGTATTTGATGAAGAGTTCTTGAGTAGTGGTTTGGTTTGCCATCATTTTTCATGGCAATTTGGTCTATAAGGATGAGAACTTGCTCAACTTGTTTGGATTTTTTTTGCTTTCATCCCATGTATTGCTATCGAAAACTATCACCCTATTTCTACAAATTTTTAGCATATCCTGATTCATGAGTAATGTTTGTCACGACATCATGAAAAAAAGACACAAAATCGATACTTTGAGGGTGTCATGTCAACCAAATTCATATACGATCCAGAATTACTATTTATGATGGACAATTTTTGATATTTCTACTGCTGCACCAAAATATGACACGGAATTAATAATTTTGATTATACCATTACCTACCTTTACACCATTAGAGTAATAAACTAAGCAATGATCCAAAGATTCACCTTCCACTTCAAGAACATCACCATGTGTATAAACAACGATGATATAATATATATGCAATTTTACTCCTAAAAAAGTTCTTCAAGTGCTCAAGTGTAGCTTCATCATTAATGTATGGATAGTATGGCGACAGAACTAGGAGCATAGCATGGATGCCATCTTCAGCCGTGGCTAAAAATCTAGTAATTTTCTTGGTATTATTAAGCAAAGATTCACATAACCCTACATTTAGAATATCATCATACACACGTATATGTAGGATACAAAAATATTTTAATAACAAAGATTAACGCAACAAAAACAAAAATCTTGATTTCAAATAAAAGAATATAACAACAGAACAGAAACAACAAAAACAGAATTTGGCTGAAAAAGTCAAAAAGTTTTCCTCCCACACGCAGTGAAATCATAATTGGGCAGTAAAATTAAAGAAACAATGCTATCAACCACCAAATTACCAAAAACCTACTAAAAAACAATTACCAAATCACATTCAAAAATGAATTCTCAAACAAAATTGGCAAGAATTAAAATAACAAAACCTATTGCAGATATAATTTCTAATTAGATTTGAATTAATTTCTTACCATACTTTCATACATACATGGTTAAGCAAGTTACAAAAAGAGACTATGTACATACCTGGAGTGTCAATCATATGAAGAGTTCACCTGTCTTCAAAAGTAGTTATTACAGTGTCAAGTTTAGACTTTTCAGAAAATATTTTTTCCCTCAAGATACTGTTACCCGTTGCTATTTTTCCATAGTCGCTCAAGCCAAGTAAAACAATGCTTGAACAACAAGGTCAAACTCGAAATCATCTTCCCAATCATCAATACTCCATGAACATTCACCCATTTCCTCAAGATAAATCACTACTATACCTGTATAAAGATTAAAACTTTTGAAACTATTTTCTTACGCATAAGAAAAGTGTTGTAAATTAATCAAAGCATAGAGGGACACGTGGTGACAATTGAAACCCTAAAATAAGCCAATATCCCATTAATATAAATTATTTTTTTGCGTTGAAGAAACGAAGAAAAAAAATTATCACCACGTCTATTTATATTAATTCAATAACCAATCAACATATAACTAGCTAGTGATGCCCAGAGACAAAAAGAAAAATAAATATTGTGCATATCCAGAATGAAAGCAAAAAAGATTATTCAAGTCTTTTGACGTTTCAAAATCTAAATATTTTGTATAATGATTACAAATAGTATCTTCTATCTTACTAAATAAACTTCAAAAAAAAGTTCACTTACAATAATTTAAAATAATATAAATATATATATTTTTATAACTCTTTATAAGAGTCGGACTAGAAGTAGTTCGTAGAGTAATTTCCTTTATGGAATAGATCAAATTTCACAGTAATAAGAAAACATACTTATTCTAAGAAATCTCTACTTCCTCGGAGCCTTTATGGAATAGATCAAATTCCATAGTAATAAGAAAATATACATATTCGATTCAATTGAAAGAATCTAATACAACTACTTATAAATTATCAAATACAATTTTTTAAAGTCAACTCAATTTTTTAATGGAATTGATGAAGTATATACTTTTAATTAACCATGAGAAATTATAAACGTAAAAGAGTCTAATACAACTATATTAAGAATCCCCGCGAACTCAATCTTTTAATGGAACTGATGAAGTATATATTTTTAATTAACCATGAGAAAATATAAACGCCCCTACCAAACCCACCTCGCCGGCTCCACCTTCATTAATTTACCGTCAGTTATCCTCTAGTCCACACCCAGTCTTCTTCCTCCCTCCTCGCTTGCAGTGGAGCAGTCGAGAAGATGGGCACCTGTGATTTCCTCCTTGCTGGGTTTTTATGTTTTTATTTTTAACTTAACTGAAAAAAAAGAAAAAAAAAAAGGAGGCTAGGTCAAATAAGTAAAGAACCAAAACCCACTCATGAGGGCCTGAGAAGCTGGGCCCAATCCCCTTCTTTTTCCTTATTCTATTCCATTATAGAATATTTATTGTTTCTCACTAAGTTAGTTTTGATTAAATATTTATTAATAAGATGACTATGAGTAAATATTTACTAATATTATGAATAAATATTATTCATAAGTTATTTGTAAATTTTTATTGTTAAATTAAATATTTATATGTATTTGAATAATTGAAATATTTACTAATTTTTGAGTTAGGATTATTTATTTATGTAATTGTATTGATAGTGATAAAGTTTTTCATTTATTTTTTGATGGAATTTGATATAGATGAAAGTTTAAAATAAATTGTCAAATTTTCTATAAAATCCAATAAAGAAAATAGCAACATAAATAATCATGTATGTAATCCTACCTGAATGATGATTCTATTGACCAAAATCTACACGAATCAATTAATGTTTATACTTGAAATCCAATTCGAAAAGAGTATTTAATCAAGGTCCCTTGGTAAAAAGTATGGAAATTACTAAGTTATCAATTCAACACCCTAGTAGTAGTTACATATAATAATTTAATGACGTAAAAAAATTACTATTATTATTTCTATTACTATTACATTTAGGTCTGGCTCCACCATTAGATAGATGAAAAAATTACTATTACTATTACATGATTAACCGCAATGTAATCATCCGACCTAGTATTCATACAATTACGTTTATACCAACGTAACAACAAGTGTTTCCCTTTTATGTCAATATATTATTTATGGTCTCAGGCCACAAACAATAGGTAACCCTAATATTAATATTTTTATTAACAACTACTTAACATTAATAGCTTCTTAAATATGACTCATAAATAAATGATGTTATGCTAGGAAGTTAATGACGTCCAACATTTGAGAATTTCGATAATTTATCATTTAGGCAAAATCAAAAAAAATTAATCAAGCATATATTCCCTCTCAATCAATTCTATATATAGGCTATTTTACCTTATTCAATGAAAAGGTAGGTATTGTTCCTAACTCAAGAAGAAACGGAAGAAGACTCGGCATTCAAGCGAAACGAGTAAATTATGTTAGTGCTAGATAATCAAACATAAATCACAAATTGGATTGTCATATTAGAATCACTTCGCACTCTATGAAATAATTCAACATTCAAGGGCTATATATATATATATATATATATATTTTGACCTCAATAGTGAATTTGAGCCACACAATTGTCCGATCTCTAATAGATTTGACCTAAATTAGACGTTCAAGAGACGTTTAGACATGCTTCATATCCTCGAAGAGGATTTACCCATATTATATCGACGGCTATGTAACGTATGTTTCCCTCCTCCAACGATTGAGACTTATTAATAAAAATAAAATTACCCTAATGGATTTGGACTAGGCATAAATGTGAAGTTTAATTTATGTCGTAGTTAATTCCATTATTATAACATAATCTTAACCCCATATATCATCCATGTGTATGAGTACTTTTATGTTCTTAATATAAAAAATAATTTTAATATTAATTGACATTAGTACACACCCAACTGTACTAAATTTAATATTAATTTTAATTTGAATGGTGTTTTAGCCTAAAAATTTATCTTAGAATATATACATTTTAACATTTGAAATTTCTGCAAAAGTTATCAATATTTATTATATTTCAAATTAATTTTTTTCTTCATATTTTCAATGCAACTACTACTACTGTATTACTTAAGATCATGATATCTTAGAACTTTATATATTTGTTGTTTACTTAATCAACAGAAGATTAAAGTTGTACTTTTATCAAATTTTGTAATATGAGTGAAAAAAAGACTAAAACATCATTTAATTTGTGATGGGGTTATTATATTATCTGAAACTGTATTATCATTAATATCAGAACTCCTAAACTATTGTTTTAACATTTACTCCTAGGCTTTTATTTTTTAAAATTGGGGAAATTATGTTACTCGTCTCTTAATTTGACCATTGGATATTGTTTGATCTTTCATCTTTAAAAAAATCAATTAAATCTCCTAAAGATATTATTTATGAAGACAAAGCAATTCAGAAGTACTAATATTTTGAAGAGTTATGAAGGACTCAATTTTGACACCGGTGTAAGAATGGAACAATATAGGAGAGGAGAGATGGAAAAAGAAGAATAGACTAGTCAGAAAAAAAAAAAAAAAGAAGGAAGGGTGAGTTTATCTTAAAGTTCATTCATGAACAAAGTGCATATCTTTCACCCGCCGTTAGTGTGATATTTTTCGTTCGAGTGACACTTTAGTCTATTGCCATAGGGGGTAACATGGTATTATAGAAATAGAAGTGGTGATTGTCACTCAGTACAAACCATAATAAAATAATGTCATTTGACCTTAAAATTTTTTACTTTTGCAATTGTCACAAAATTTGATACATTTCATAGTATTACTGAATACGGTACATTTAAAGATGGAACTTCTAAAAATTGTTACATAAACAAATACTATTAAATTTTGCTGTACTTACATTTGTCATATAAATTGTGAAAAAAAAAGTGTGTGAGAGTGCACCTCATCAAAATTTGTCAAGAATATAAGGAAATTTAGATTCATTTAGACGAAGAATACCACTCAAGTTTCCTGGTAAAGCCTTTGGCAGAATTTTAAAGTTTCCTCAATCAAGTCATGTTTTGTGTTGAAAGGTTTCATTTTGCGAGTTAAAGTTACTGATCTGAACACGATTTGAAATTGTGACATCAGTAATCTAAATACAACCTGAAAATATCTATTTATTTTTATAACTATATATTCAGATTTTGGCATGAATACACAACCAAAATTGATTAAAAAATAGCTATAGAATCCAAAAACTTGAAATAAATTTATTCAAAATGAAAAATTTACTAAATAGGTTAAACATGTCAGTTGAACGAATTTGACCAGTTTGTTAAAGCTGATCAAATGACTAAACCGATCCCGAATCCGATCCAAGGCTTCGGATTTTAGTCCACAGGTTCATATCAGTTTTGAAATTAAAATACGAAACTGCAGTTTCTGGTCGAATTTTCATATTTCTAGTTTTCAAAAAAATATTTATTCTCTCATTCCTCTCAGATTCATGCATCTGCAGATTGATGCTTCTCCCTGTGAATTATTTGATGCCTTTGCTGATTCCTACTGGCCCCAACCCAAAGTTACAAGGAAAATCCAAAATCCAAATTCCACATTCCAAATTCCAAATTCCTTCATCTTCTTCTGAATACCAGGTTGCAACTTTTCAATTTGATCAGTCACTACACTCCCTTCATTCCATTTTTTTCCCATTAAGAATACCTTGTCAGTAAGCAAACCTAGAAAACTTGAACATGGTTTCAAAACCTAGGTAGAAAGAAAGATGGATACTTGAACATGATAATGATACCAATGAAGGTGACCCTGATGGTGGTGGCGGTGGCAAAATGCTGACGAGTGACCTGGATGCTACTGGTGGGGGTCGATTTTGGACCCGAAACCACTGCACTGAGAAACCATTCTCCCAACCCATCATTTTTTCTTTTTACTGTCAGATAAAATTTGGATCGGTTTTGGATAACCAATAAGTTTTTATCCGAAACCGATCCAAAATCGGCTCACAAAATCCGATCCAAAATTCGGATCGGGTTCAAGCTTTACATTGAACCGCAGATAGTTTTGTTAAATTCTTCTTAGGTCATACCTGATTTGCTAAATTTGTGTTAAAAGTTTGTCCAAGTCACAATTTTAACCTAAATTTTCACCGAAGTTTCATTTTATTTTTTTATTTTTGCTTTAAAAAATATACAGTTATTATAGGTTATGAGGTAGAATACATTAAATGAGTAATTTAATTGACACCATATTAAGTGGGATGAAGGGATTACTATTAACATGTAAACAACTAGATTTACCTAATTAGACCCAAATTGTGTAATATTCATTATCAGTTTCACTTAGAATGTACTTATTGTTATTGAATTGAATGCTAATTAGGTAACAAACTCATCATGTTCCCTAATACTGTTTGATTTGAACTTTAAGAAAATGAGATGCATCTAATAAATGTGAGCCAAAAAAATTAGAAAAATACAAATGTACTATTGAAATTGTACACGTTCAAATTTCACATGAAACTAAGATTTCAAATCCAAATTAAAAATCAAAGAAAATAAACTACTCCATACCATATATCAGATTCTTAAACTAATATTTGAGATTTTACCAAATTTAAAATTCAAACAGCCTATTGCAAAATTAAAATTCGAATTTGAATCAAACTGAAATTTGAATCCATCCAAACAACGAACAACTTTAATTGTGCACTTCTTGATTTCTTTAGATTTCTCTTCCACAGCCTTTGCATTTTCTTTAGCCTTAGAATCCAATTCAGCAACCTTCAAATCACACTTGACCTATTGCTATTCAAGCCTCTATTTTGTCTCTTTCAACATCTCAAGCTTCAAAATAAATTAAATATAAGTTGGCAACAAAGATTAATAATTAATTTAAATTTTACTTTCAATCCGTTTTGGCATTCAAAATTTCACTAATATATTGCAAGTCAAAATTATCAAAACACACACACACACTATATATATATATATATATAAACCTACCGCATGTTTTAGCCCTAATAGTTCATTTTAAAATTGTACATTGTGACTTATAAATGACTTATAAACTAAACATAAACTCTTTTGGAGGATGGAAAAGAGGGAGTATTATATAGCATAATATATTAAGGTAAATTCATATGCACCTTGTATTTGTGGAACAACTTATGTTGGCCCCCATTAATGGTAGCAATGTTGTCGATGAGAACAAAAAGTTGCTTAATTTGCTACGATTTTTTGCCCCTTCATCCTTCGTCATGTTATTGAAAGCAATCTTTTTGTTTCCACAACTTTTCAACATTTTCTTGTATGATCACGGCACCAAGTTTTCATCAGTATCGACAATTCCACTGGAGTACTGGGAATCATTAAGGTGTTGGGATTCACTGGAGTGGGACTCATTGGAATGCTGGGAATCATTGGAGTGAGATTCATTGGAGTGTTATGATTTACTAGAGTGTCGGGATTCATTTGAGTGTTGGAATTCATTGGAGTGGGATTCATGGGAGTGTCGAGCTTCACTGGAGTGTTGGGATTCACTAGAGAGTCGGGAATCATTAGGGTGACAATGGCTAAAAAATTGACTAATGTCGGGCAATCTCGATAATTCATATAAAACAATTTCAAAAGTATCATTTTTTATTTAGTAAGATTTTGGAATAATTGAACGCTTTATAAACATTAATGAAAATTTTCAGAATTGGTGCTTTCAAAGCACAAGAAAGAGACCCTAACTTTCAAGATCATAATTTCAAGATTCTTGATGACGCATTGGAATTTTTATTTTATTATTATCATTATTATTTGAGTAGGTAACACATTGAAATTAATTTCAATTAAGTAAGAAGAACATATTTATTATTTTCTTCCTCACAGTTTCACTTCCTTTAACCTCATTAAGCTTAAGCCAATTTTTATTTACACTATTGCACCATTTACCTCTAATAAACTCTTATGTGTCCAAAATAGGGGTGTAGATGAGCCGAGCTACTCGCGAGCAACTCGTTAAAAGCTTGACTTGAGCTAAAGCTGGCTAGTTTACTAGTCGAGCTGAGCTCGAGCTCAGTTATTACTGGCTCAATTGGCTCGACGGTTATATATATAATTTTATAATTTTTTTATATTTAAAAGATAGAAGATTTCTAATACAATAGCTAAACACCCTAACTCTAGTAATATTTCTAGTTTAGTAGTTAATAACAAAGTAAATGCTTGATTGCTTTGAATGCTTAGAGCTTGACAATAAGAATATTCAGATGGAGATAGGTACCTTAAATATTCTGTTTAAGGTTGTATTTATAGTGGCATTTATGTCCCCTTGGTGGTTGGTAATCAACTTTCATTTCAGCTCGCCAGGCACCTTGCAACTCGCACAGGTTGTCGCACCAGGCTCTTCAGTTTAAATTCTTCAATGGCCAACTACTTCTTTGTATATGCATTTAATGTTCTCGTTGGCTAGTTATACGAGGACATGTGTGACTAGCACAAGGATTCGTACATGAGATAACTTGCGCCTGCTGCTTGGTCAAAGGACATACACTCCTTCTGACTTGCATTAAATTACTTCGTTTGTAGTCTTCGTGAACGACTGTGCGAATAGGACGAGGTTTTGTACGTGAGACACAATTCACATGCTTTTCAGTCAAAGGTAGAGGCTCCTTCTGATATGCATTTATTGCTTCGTCTGTTGAGCGCACGAAGGCACGTACAACTTGTATGTTCACTCGTGCAGTTGACAATAGCAAATTGTTGAGAATTTTCTAAATATTACGGAGGCTTTTCTTCTATGCAATGGAATATGGGACTCATGCGGGACATCGTTTGGTTGGCAGTCGTGAATTGAAAAAAATTATTCTAAGCGTTGATCACATTTTACTTTTTGCGATTCTTCATGTGACTCGCACGCAAGCTCTCATAGCTTTCAGTGAGCGTTTTCTGCATTTTCACTTCACCAAACCATTAAATTCCTTCTCACATATTTATTGTATCATCACTCAAAACCAAGATTGAGACCATAGGTCTAACAATCTCTTCTTTTTTGATTATGACAAAACAAATATGAAAATTGGCAATTAAACTCCTTCTAAGTATAATGCCTATTCCTTAATTACTTACCTACCAATTTTCACCTTTTTTTCTCCCCATTTTTGACATCACCAAAAAGGGTGGTAATCACCAAATGCATAAATGTAAGTATAGGATCATATAAGGGCCTGCTCTTCTTGTGGTTTTCAAATCAATTTTGAGAACAATTCTCAAACAAAACTTCAAAACCATGTTCTCTAACTTAGTTTTGAAACCAGTTCTCAAACCACCGCCCCCGCTGCCCGCAATCACCGTTCTTCTTCTTCTTCAATAGCTCTTATTCTTCTTCTTCAGTCGCCGTTCTTCTTCTTTAATCACTCTTCTACTTCTTCTTCGATTTGGATTTGATTTAGATTTAGATTTGGATTTTGATTCTTCTTCATAAAACCCTTGATTCGTTTGGAAATTGATTTGGATTTCGAATCTTCTTATTCTTCTTCGATTTGGATTTGGATTTCGATTCTTATTAAAACCCTGAACAGATCCTTTGAAGATGGATGAACTCCCGATGCCTTTGGTCCTTCACATCTCGAGTCGCCTCAGCGGATCTCGCTCAGTGACTCAGCGAATTTTTGGGTCCAGTCTTGCTGGTGAGGTGGCGGTGGTGAAGGGAAAGGAGAGGGGGAGGGTGAGGGTGAGGGTGAGGTGGTGGTGGTGGGGAGTAAGGGGCAGTGAGGTCGTGATGGTGAGTGGGAGTGGGAGTAGGAGGGAGAGAGGGTGGTGAGGCGGAGGTGAAAGGTGTTAGAGCTATGGTCTTAATCTTAGTTTTAATGATAAGTTAACAAAGATATGATTTTTTTTAAATGTTTTGTACTTGAAGAATTGTGTAGAAAAATGAAGAACAAGTGTAGCAAAACATAGTGTCCGAGGCAGACAACATATCGCATGATGGCCAGTCGAGAAATTAAAGAAAATGAAAAAATAGCAAGAAGGAAGAAGTCATACTAGTTATCGTCCGAGTCGGACAGAAACTCGCACAGAGAACTGAGTTCAAGATCAGCTTCAAAATCGTGTATCGACACCTTCTCGAGCTTGAAGCTTACCCAGAAATGTTCGAATTTGCCTACATCGACAAGCTCGCGACACCCTTTGAGCTCTCGGGTTGGAATTTATTCCAAATCTCAAATCTAAATTGAAGTCTCGAACCCAGACGTCGACGGGCCTTCGAAGTCGAAGCTGAGCCTGTGATTTGTCATCCGACTCGGACAGAAAATCGCACGAACTAGCTGTTATACACAAAATTGCTAAGTTTGTGAGAGTTGCCATTTGGCCTACGATTTTCCTTGTGACTCGGACGTGCTCTTTTCCTGACAACTTTCAACTAATCATTAAGTGCTGTTGCAAGCTATTTGGCCACTTTATAAGTATCCCCAAGCTGCAAAAAGATGATTAATCATCCCTTTCAAGTCTCCTACACTTAAGCAACATTCTCAAGCTTCATATCATTCATTCTCATGTTAAATTAGCTTGTTAAGGTAGGATTAGAAAGAGGCCTTTGTGCCTAATTGTTGTATTCATTCTAAACTTCATTGTGGAGATTTCATCTTTGTAAACACATCTAGAAAAGTTCTAACTCAAGAGTTTGAGTGTAGGCAACTTGTATTAGGCAAAGTCCTAAGCTCTTAACTAAGAGTTAGGCAAGAAAAAGGGGGAGCAGGAACAGAAAGAGAGACCCAACTCAAGAGGTTGAGTTTGGGTATTTGTACAAGCCCTAACTTGAGGTAAGTTGGGCAATTGGGGTTAAAGTCCTATCCAAGAGATTGGATTAGGTAAAGGGTAAAGGTCCTAGCTTAGAGTTAAGTTAAGCATTTGTCAAAGTCTTAATCAAGAGATTGATTAAGCAAAAGTCCTAATTGTTAGGCATGGGAGTCTTGAGTAAGACTTAAAGTTCTTGAGGAAGGATATGACAAAAGATCCATTACTAGCCTTATGCAAGAGAAAAGTCTTAATCTCTTGAGAAAGATTTAAACATTTATACGGGATTGAAACACTCCTTTAAGTGTTTCCTAGTTGATTAGAAATCTCAAGTTGTAGAACTTGGGGAGTGGAGTAGGGTTCAAGGAGAATCCGAACCACTATAAATTTGGTGTGTTCTTGACTTGTTTGTTTATTTGCTTTCATGTTTTGAAAATCACTAATCACACAACTCACTTGGAAATTTAGCTTTAAATTGGTTTTAAAACTTGTATAAAATGGTTTTTCAAAGTTGATCTTCTTTGTAGAAAAAATATTTTTAAAGGGTCAACTGGTCAAGAACCTAATTCACCTCCTCCTCCTCTTAGGTTCATCTTAGATTGCTATTGATAATTGGGATTTCAGAAGGATAAGTTTTAAAACTTGATCTCAAAGAACAGGCCCTAAGTTTAAAAGCAATGAGACATCAATCAAGGCATGCATTAAGTTTGGCTCTCAAATAGGAGAATTGATGTTTTGACAAATGTTTAGTGAAAATATCAGCAATTTGATCCTTGATTGATACATAAGTCAAACATATTTCACCTTTTTGAGCTAAGACACTAATGAAATCTTAATGTACCTGCGGTAGAAGCTTCATTAAGCATTTTTGCTTTATGGTTCCAAGATAAGTCTTGCAGTTAGTTTTCTACTGTGCATCTTGGCCACAATGGGCGAAAGTGCCCTTGGACTTTTTGTCTTTACCATTAGGTGTTGTTTTGGTTGCCTTCTTATTAGCTTTTTTGGGATTGGCCTTAAACTTTCTCTTCTTGTTTGAAGAACACTCAACCCACATTACACTATCCTTCTTACTCTTGAGGGAATCCTTAACAGTCTTCAACATGTTTAACATTCTATCAGAATAAGTAGTAGTATTCACTTTGTTCATGACAAAGTTTGGAAAGCTAGGTGACAGTGATTGCACTATTAAGTTAACATGTAATTAATGTATGAGCAAAAACTTCAATTTCTCCAACTCTCCAATGAAACTTATCATCTTCAATGCATGAGATGATAAAGAAGACCCCTCGACCATTTAGCAATGAAGCTATTAAGAAATATCATATAACTCATTCCTTGATCGCTTATGATATAATGATTTTAGATGCATGTGCATCGTAAAAGCAGTCATATACTCATGTTGTTTATGAAGTTCGGAACTCACCGAAGCAAACATAATGCAACATACATTTTCATAATCATCCAAATGTTTCTTGTATGCAGCTTAAGTGACTTGGTCAACCTCGGCAATAGGCTTATTAGGAATTGGATTATTAAGGGCGTAAAGTGAATTTTCATGCCTAAACATGATTATCAAATCCCATTCCATAAAGTTTGGACCAACAAATTTCTTTTCCAGCATAATCCAAACTAGACGTTACAAGAAAAAAAAGTAATATTTGAAAATAAAAACTACCATACAAAGTAGACGTTATTAAAAATAATAATAAAAAAAGAAAAATTAGATACATGTTTACATGATTTTGAAAATAAGTTTTGAAAAATAAAATTCTTTTTTATACAAAAAATGTAGTTAAATAGTAAAAAGTTGTACTCCATCTGTTTCATTAAAAGTGTCTATTTTCAAAAATATTTTTTTTATTATGATAGAAGAATTCATTTTTAAAATGTTTATTACTAATATAATTATATGTGGTTCACAATTAACTCATACTTGAAAAGTAAGATATGAATTGAACAAATTTTATCAAATTAGATATTTTATGTGCTGTACCTTACCATGAATTAAAAATTGTATATTTGTGAAAGTGAGATCTTATAATAAAACAGATAAAGTGTTGGAAAATAATGAAAAAAATTACCATATATCAAATTTACTATAAAAATTAAAAATAAAACACGAACAAAAGCAAAAGCAAAAAGGATCAAAATCAACAAGTCCTTAGTCGCATCTATGAACTCTTTTATTTTGCTTCCCTTTGAATCAAACTATGGAAGACTTGTTATTAATCATGGGAAATTCAATGCTTTACACCTATATTTGCTATCGTGACGCTATCTCATACTCTGTTGTGTCATGAATTATGCCTGATATTCCTCAAAAGAGTTCCAATTTTCACTCTTGTAGCCATATGTCACACATTGTTGATGACACAACGGAGTATAGATCCAAAATTGCGGCTCTACTGCAAATAAATGTGGGGATTTTCATCGCCATTACTGTCCAAATCCCACCAATCTCCTCCCCAGTCCCAAGTTACCGATCACAAGCCCTCTCCCCTTTCCAAAATTTCGAAAAGAAAGCTGTTATAAGGTGGGATAATCAGCAAAATGAATGGGGGACTCATAGCATCCCCGCCATTGGGATCATCATCAGTAATAATCCCACCTCGTATTCCATCGATATCGTGCATCAAACGTTGTGCAGGTTCTTCCCAGTCTTGGAATTCCCGAAGTAATCTGAACCGTTCTTCCCTTTTATGGAATCTAAAATCTACTATTGGCGGGTCTGAAATTCTTTCGAGAATCAGCTTGAGGTGTAATATTAACTCCAATCCAGATGGCCCTTCTGGAGAAGGTATGATTTGCATCCGAATTTATACTTTTTCAGTCGTTTTTTGCTTCTGGGATGTGGTGTGGTGTGGTGGGGTAAGAAGTGGCGGTGAGTTTAATTGGCTTGAATTTGACCGGATTGCAGATAAATGGTATCCGGAATTTCGTATTTCCTGTTTCAAAGATAATTTTTTTTTTCTTCTTCGGCTACTTTGTAGAACATGCCATACATGATGACCAAAGCCTTCGTTGAAGTGTTAGAAATGAAGGTGGCACACTTTTGTATGTGCATATGAAAGATTTTGATTTCCCTCATTCTTGATGAGAAGATGATTCGCCTAGTAGTTCCAGGACTTTTTGGGGAGCTGCAATTTTGATTTTAAAAAAAATATTTCTAGGAATTAGTATGAGAAGGTTTCAAGGCTGCAATTTGCTAACATTTACCTAGATTCAGTGTGGATGTTGCTAGTTTCTTCAAGGGTTTCTCTGATTTTCATGACCTTTGTCTATTCGTAGAGGTTTAATTTTAACTTCTGTGGTGTTCCTTGCTAGAAATTTTGTTCCATGATATACCTCTGTATTAACCTCACTGGAGAATTACTTTGAGTTGGAAAGAATTAGCATTACTGCTTATTTCATGCATGAATTTCTCTTATTTTGGAGAGATTTTTGTGAGGGAATCTTTATGTGAAGAGCCTTCTTTAAACTATGGGTACTTTGGTTGACAAAGCTTTATTTTTGAAGAGATTCAGCTTCATTCTACCCTTTGCTGAATTGTGCTACTTGTTCTTATAGCTGCCTTTCTTATGCAATTGTGGTAATGCTGTGCAGAAACTTTTCGTACAACTCAGCCTTGGCATGATGACATAATACTGTTTAATAACCTCTTTTTTTGGGTTTGGGAGGGTGAACTGGATTGAGGAATTATAATTCTGCATTTGGGATTTCATAGTTCTGCCTCAAAAGAATACTTTTTGTTAATTTCCACTGATCTGGGAAATAACTCAATGCTTCAGGTGAAAATGAAAGTAAGAGTGTTCTTGATGCATTTTTCCTTGGGAAGGCTCTTGCAGAAGCAATTAATGAGCGCGTAGAATCTGCTGTGGGTGAGTTTCTGAGTACAATTGGCAGGTTGCAAGCGGATCAACAAAGACAAGTTCAGGACTTCCAGGTATGAAGTTGTCGAACCAAATTAGTATAGTGATATCCTGAAATGCATTTTCGTTTGTGTTTGTTGATCTTTTAGCCTATAATTATTCTGCCACATGTTAAATTTATATTCCCCAACGAGGGTGTATCAAATTACTTTAATTATCTGTGATAAAGTCTACCGGAAAACTGGTCACCATTTCTGCTGCTTAGAAACTGGAAAGGGAAATAGAACTTACTGCTATCATGATTTCTGGTGTCTTAGGTGATGACTTGTACCTGTGAGACTAGTATACCATGTAGAAATAAAACATAATTGAATTACTAGGTTATCATTTCGTTATGTTTGAGGATCTAATTTATTTTACCAAAATTTGAAGTTTAGAATTTTAAACTGCATATGATAAATTGTGGATGAGGCTTCTCTTTCAAATTCAGAGTACCCCTTCCTATGTCACAGACAAGATAGTGAAGCCTCAATAATGCATTGTGCAACGATAATAGGCATGTGGTGCTATGACTTGTCATATTCAACTTTTCAGAGAAAATCTATTTCCCCAGCATAATTTGCAGTCACCTTCTTAAAAAACTAGAAAGGAAATGGAAGATCAGAATAATCATAATTGAAGACTACTGCTTAAAGTTGAGAAGTCCTTCCTCTAAAGCTAGCATTGTTGGATAGAAAAAGTATACGGTGTTTAATAATCTTCTGAGTCTACTACTCCCTCTGTTCCACTAGAAGAGTCCACTTTGTAATACTATTTTTAGTAATACAAAGTGGACTCTTCTAATGGAACGGAGGGCGTAGAATATTATGTCTAACAGCGAAATACTGAACAGAATTTCATTATTCTCTTGCTTTGCTCAAATCCCTCTTGGATATCTTTTGCCTATAATGAGAAACCTGTCAAACTGATGTCGATCACAGTAGTTTATACTCTTACGTAGGCTTTTTTCTGTCCTTTGCTTTTGATTGTTTTTCCAATCTTATCTGGAGTCTCTTAAGTAATTAGGCTACGAGAAAGGAAACAGGATCAGTAAGTGGCAGATGATATAGGTATGAAAAATTGGAATTTTGAAAGCACTTGGTGCAATAGGCTATGATTCATATCCTCCAAGAAGTTTTATCGTGACTTCTCAAGAAGTTTCTTCAGATGCAAGTCCTTTTAACCTTGCTCCTCCAAGATTGTTAATAGAAGCAGTCTTAAATTTTTATGAGTTACAAAATGTTATATACTCTTGCCTGCCTTTTCTTTTTATTTTTATTTTTATTTTTATTTTTATTTAAGGAACAACCATCATATGGTTGGCAGGTTTGGTTACCCTTCATGAATTAAGCGAAACTCTGCCTGCCTATATGTTGCTGTTCCCAATCCTAGATTAAAAGGACGAGGTTTCATCAGGGACAGCCAACATGAAATTTGGTTTCATCTTATGAATATACCATAGTGATGTGAAAAAGGGTTTTAACTGTTGCCATAGTAGTTGCAGAATGTTGTATACTTGAGGTTGAAGCTAGTTATTACCAGGGTAAAATCTTATTGGGTCTTGCCTGTGGTGATAAACTTTAAGGTGTTTCCTACACAAAACCACCAAACAAACTATCTCATTTATGGGATCAAAAAAATGAGGAAGCAAAAAATTCTTCGAAAAAGAATGCAGGGTTTATTTCTTCTCCTGTTACATGAGTCCATTGCAGAAACTGTATTGCCTTCTTGTAAGTGAGTTGTTCTGATGGAGTTGCAGGAAGATGTCCTAGAAAGAGCCAGACAGGCGAAAGCAAAAGCTGCACGGGAGGCTATGGAGGCAGAAGGGCTGGTTTCCAAGCCATCTAGACCAGCAAATGTAGTTGCAGTAACTAATGTCGTGGCTGGAGAAAATACAAGCACAAAACCAGACCTGCCAAATGAGGAGGACTGAGTGCCAATGTATTGATGTTATTAGTGCGAGTCCTTTTGTCATGATGTAGGCTCTTCTACAGTAATATACCGGTTATCTGATATTTGCTATGCTGGAACTTCTTGTAGGTTTCCTTTTCTTCCACCACACTTCCACCTCCCTCAATCCGAGGCGAATGGAAAGATTATATGTCCAAGTTATTAAATTAAGTTGTTTTATTTAAATTTTTTGATAAAACAATGTTATTTTGTTGTAAAATTATGTCGCTTCACTAATTTGAACGGGATATAATAGATTAATTTGGAAAGGTAATATTCGTTAGTCAATCCCTTATCCCACCCTTCCCCAAAAGAAAATATATAAATGAATTAAAAAGAACCCATGTATTTTTTAAAATTTATTCTAATTCCTTGTGGTAAAGAAAATTAAGAATGACTCTTTGGTTTTAAAATGTTATAAAAAAAATTTAAAAAAAACGTTCCCTTATTTTGATGGTGACAATAATCATTTTTTTCTGTTTAGACAAGTACTTCAAAAACATTTTGTGTTTTAAGAGTATAAAAATTTATTTATTATTATTATTTTTTAGAACAACCTATTAAGTGGCTGGTGGGCATAGGAATCCTTTATTAATGTGTCGGCATAAATACCGATAAAGAAAAAAGGTGCCAAGGGGGATGTAATGAGCCTTACCTTAGCAATATAAATATGCAAAATGCAAATGATGAAATGAGCATGCGAAATACATAGGGATAGAACTACAACCTAAGATATGGGAAATTATGCGCATCTAAACTAACCAAACCTCGAAGCAGTAATGTCATGGAGGTGTGGGTGAATATCCTTGACTCCTGCGTATCACTCGCCAAGCAGGTCAAACCATCCGCAACTGCATTTGTCTCTCGATAGATATGTGTGAAAGAGGAGACAGGGAGAGAGGGTCGAACCCGGACTATTTGCTTCAGGGCCACTGAGGCTCGCCAAGACCATGCTCTTTTGGAGAGAGTCTCCAAGAGGAGTTTCGAGTCTCTCTCCACCATAAGAGAGAGTATCGTCCATTGCTGACACGCTAGGAGGCCCAATAATAAAGCATATGCTTATACCTGAAAGCTGGTGAGATGTCCCAAGTGAAAGGAGCCTGCAAATAAGACAAATCCAGTGTTGTTTCTCAAACAAAACCACTCCCCGACTGCCCTAGGTTGCCCCGATATCAACCATCAACATTGAGCTTAAAAGCCCCCTACGGTGGGGGCTTCCATAGCACTAACTGAGGGGTCTTTTTCTTCCAGTAATCCCACCTTGGTATAATTCCAGTTGATACTAAAAATTCACTACCAGTGTAATATAGAGGAGGAAATAAGCCGCATAGTTGTGAGACCATACATCGGGACTCCCCTACTCTCCATCCCGACCGTAAAAGGATGCCCTCCTGGCTGGCCTTATTGTACAATTTCCAGAGTACCCAGCATAGCACTGCCGCAACCAAAGGGCCCACCCCATTAGGAAGCGCCTGATCAAAAAAACATTTTAGAAGAGTCATGCGCTCCCTTGTCCCCCACCTCTATCACCCTCCCCCCCCCCGGGCAAAGGGGAAGCCGCAAAATGTGCAACCAATGATTCCAAAGCCTAAGCAACTACCTAGCCCACCTATACCGGTAGGTGGTAAAGGCAAATCAATTCCGGAAATAGCTGTCCTTTTGCTAAAAAAGGAAATAGTGGTACAAACCACTACGTTGGAGTCCACGGTAAGGGCTCCCTAGCCCACCTCTACCGGAAAGTGGTAAAGGCAAGAACCCGGTAACAGCTGCCCCTTTGCTTAAAAGGGGGTTGGTGGTACAGACCACTACGTAGATGACTACGGGAAAGTCATCCTAGCCCGGCTGACCGGTGTCCGGTAAAGGCTTATCAAATCCGGTAATGGTTGACTACTTACAAAAGTAGTTTTACATGTACTCATGATCCTGATATTATCCGTTCCTATGATGAGTGTGGATGGCTACCCGACACTTGGGCAGACTTACTTATTTTCAGCTGATGAAGACAAGGAAGAACCTCCATTAGGATTTAGGACTAATGTACTGATGATTGTAATAGATAGAAAATTTGGATTGATGTATGTTTTTATACGGGGTATGCCCCATTTGTGATGTATGTTACATGGGGTAGCCCCATTTGTTTGATGTATGTTTAACATGAATATGCTCCAATGTGTCTTTCCCTCCTGGGGTTTTGAGAGTTTCTCTCACTAGGAATTTTCTCCCTTTGGGGAGGAAATTCCTAGCGCCCACTCATGGGTTGTATTATGATGTGAACAGAAACACCATCACCTTGTGGTCTGATCTTTACCGGTTTTTGAGCCGGAATTCTTGGTGGAATAAATCATTTACCTTTCCTCCAAAAAAAAATGATTCCAAAGCCTTAATATCCCAATAGGTTTAAGTCTGAGCATTAGTGATTTAAGTCAGTCGATCACATAAAATTTTGGTAAAAATCTTGTTCACATAGTTACACAAGCTGATCGGCCGATAGTCATTATAAGTCAGTGGGGCGGACTTCTTAGGGAGGAGTGTAACCCATGTGCTAGAGATGGCCTTTAGCAAAGGAACCCCCAACATAAAGTCTTCCACTGCTGTCAGCAGATCTCCACCCACAAAATTGCAGCAGGCCCTATAGAATGCACCCTCATACCCGTCGCTCCTAGGCTCACTATCCGGATCTAGCTCCCAGACCACCCGATGAAGCTCCTCTATATCCACCAGCCTAGTCAGCGTGCTCCTCTCCTCCATATTAACTAAAGTCGGGATAGATGATAAAGGGGTGCCTTAGAATCTGCCGCATCGTCATGTTCTGGTTCCTCGGCAAATAGAGATTCATAGAAACTTACTCCGGCAGCTCTAATGTCTTATGCATCTGTGAGAGTCCGTCCATCATCTGTTCTGATCCTGAAGATGGGGCCTTTGCGCACATCTCAAGAAGAGATGAATGGAAAAATTTTGTATTCGTGTCCCCCTCCTTTAGCCATTTTATTTCCGACTTCTGCTTCCAAAAAACTTCCTCCTCCACCAGGCATTTGAAAAGTTCAGTCTCCCCCTTTTTCAAAGTAAATGAATTCGAGACCCCACCCGTGGTATCCGTAATGTTTTGCAGCCACTCTACCTCCTTTTCAGACCTCCTCACGTTATCATGAACATTACCGAAGACCTCTTTATTCCAAACCTTTAAAGCCACCTTCAATTGCCTCAACTTCAATGAGAATTTATGCATCCCAAACCCTTGCATGTTCTGCTTCCAATTGGATCTGACAAAGCTGATAAAACCCTCCTGTTTTAGTCACATATTCTGAAACTGGAGTAGCCTCATGGTGCATAGTATAAAAAACTTTAAAATGGTATTTGGGCAAGAAATTCTAAAATGTTTTTTAAAAATAATTGTAAGTAAAATGTATTTGAAGTACAGTTTCTTAAGAACATTTTGAACATGTTTTATAAAATATTTAAAATATTTAAAGTTATTTTAAATTAAACTCACAGGTCGGCCTGACTTGCCCCCGATTACCCCCCAACCCAAAACCCATCCCTACCTTGCCCCCAGCCCTACCCTGAACTCACATCAACCCCGCCCAACCCGGCCCTAACCATGACCTCGGCCCTAGCCCGACCTTGACCCTGGCCCCATCCCAATTCTGACCGTGACCTCGGCTCCGTCCTCAACTCAATCCTGGCCCGACCTCGGCCCCTCCTCGGTTCCGACCTCAACCTTGGTCCCGCCCCCGACAAGAACTCGACCTCTCCCCAACTACGACCCCAGCCCCGCTCTCGTTCTAACCTTGGCCCCACCCCGACCTCACCCAGGCTCGCCCCACCCCGACCAACCCGACCTCGATCCCGACCCAAACCTCGACCCACCCCAGCCCCAACTTGCCCCCGACCCCGACCACACTCCCTACCCACCCAAAAGAAAAAAAAAATGGTTTATATACCGTAAACAGAATTTTTATATAATTTCTCGCATCAAACATAACTTAAAAATGTTTTTTTTCAAATACTTGTCCAAACATCTTTTATACTATTTTTAACTCAAAAATATTTTTATAAAATACTTGTCCAAACACATATTTCATTAAAAAAAAACTTCAAAAACATATTTTATAAATGTTTTTGAAAAACACTTTTATAAAAGTGTTTTTGAACTACTTGTCCAAAAGGAGCATTTATGATTTTGGAAAATTACTAAAAACCTCTTTTAACTTTTAAAAGAAGAAAGGAATATTAGTTTTTTTTTTTTTTCCTTTTCCTTATTTGTACTTGATAATTTTTAAAAGAATGTAGTTTTTAGTACAATTTTAAAATCACAGTGCAATTCTTGATAGGTTTCAAAAATATGTGGGGGTTATTAGTAACTTGTAAAATATTAGGAGATGTTCGTAAATTTTTTTTGTTTTATTTTATCACATGGGAGTTATCAATAAATTTTGGAAACAACATAGGGTTTTCCAGAACTGAACCTAAAATTAGAAATTAAAGCATATTTTAGCTTCTACTTAACAACGAGTATCTATTATTCCCTAATATTTTCTATAAGTACAGTATTATTTAATTAGAATTTTCATCCAATCTTTAATATCCATTGGGATTTGGAAGAGTAACAAAATTTCCAAACAGATAATAAAATATTATCACTATCCCAAATAGAATTAGAGAAATAAAATTTAGTTAAAATAATAGGAACTAAAGAAATAGGATTATACCAAGTAGATAAATTATTATTTTAATGTCTTTCGTTACATTTTTAATTAATATCACACAGTGAGATAATGTTTAGTTTTTTCCTTAGTCAATTTTTTTTGTTCTTTTGGGGCGGTATTGCTGTATCAATTGGCAGTGGTAAAACTGAAATTTTAATACTCTTTTCGTTTCATTCAAAGAGTCCACTTTCAAAAATAATTTTTGTCTCATTCAAATGGTCCATTTTGATTTATTTATATTATATACCCTTATACTAATACAATAATGTGTGGTCCACAATTAACTCTTACTTATAAAGTAAGGATATAAGTGGATAATATAATACCAAATTACTCATTTTATGTGTTGTACCTTACAACCATAAAAAGTTATACTTCTTCTTTCAAAGTGGACTTTTTAAGTGGAACGAATAGAGTGACGAATGGAGTATTAATATATAAACATTGAAAATCAATGGGCAAGAAAAAGAAAAAGGAAATACTAGTATTTAAGATAATATTAAAAATTTCAAAATATAAATAGTGAAATTGGATTGCTTTGGAAATAAAACAAATAGATAAATAAGATTAGTTGAATACAGGGTGCGTTTAGCACGCGGGAACTAGAATGGGTATCCGATTCCTAGGATTAAAATTTATATGTTTTCTACGTACGGGAATATAATAATTTAAACTATTATATTTTATAAAAGGCAATCTAAAATTTCTTTAATGAAAAATTTATTCATTGCCAGATATGAGATGCCCCACATTCTTATTCACATTTCCGAGCGCCAAACGCACTCATAAAGACAATGATGTGGTTATAATTGTTTGTTTGTTTTTGTTTTTTTTTTTCCGGTTTATGGATTTGAGAATGAATGAATGAAATGATAGAAACTATAAGTGTTTTTTTTTTAAACAAAAGAAATACTTAAATTAATGAGTTGGAAATATCGTCCAGCAACGATTTGACAGTAGGCCATGAGCCAAACAATACAATCTAGAATTTAAGTAGATCTGAAAATCAGATCTACAATCTAAAATCAAAGTAGATCTGAAAATCAAATCTATAAACCGCAAATCTAGCCTATAGCTAAGCAAAGAGTAGCAAAATTTCACACAGCTGAGCAGATCTAACCAGTGGCAGAGGAATGCTACTGAGTTCTGATATAGCTCCAAAATTGACCAATGACAGAAGGGAGCCATGACAAACAACTGATGACGCCAACCACTGTCGGCTTTATTTTCACAATCTTCTTCATCAACAACTTCATCCCACATATCTGAAGTTAAAGACTTCAAAAATAAGTGAAGAACACAACTCCAAAAATGTAGCGGACAAAATTCTCTTAAAAAAAGGAACAGAAAACTCTCAACTAGTAGAGACAAGAAAACTCTCGACAAGGAGAGATTTATTAGAAGGGGGAGAAAGGAAAATAGAGGAACGGTAGAGAGAAGGCAGAGGAGAGAAGGCGGCTAGGGTTTCAAACTTCTCGAGAAAAGTAGAAAAAAGAAAATATAAGTGTTTGGTTGATGGGTTTAAAAATGACAATTTAATAATGAAATTCAAAGAATCAGCAATCAGCCAAACTCAGCCGGGAGAGTGAGGGTGGGTTTTAATCTCATTCCCAAATAACTCCATCTTTTTATGCTTTTACTCTTCTTCCTTTTTTTTAAAACTCTTTCTTACTTTTACTTGTCTTTTTCGACAATGGTGGGTGCAAAAAAATTATTTTGAGGAAATTTCGCCTAATGAATGCTTCTAAAATTAAACAACAAAATTACAATACACAAATAGTTAAAAAAATTTCAACACGTCAAACTTAGTTTTTCCGTAAAGATAAGTGTAGTATTAATAAAATTATTGTATTTTTGCTTGTTTTAGTTGGCATTATATCATTATTGTAAAATTATTTTTAATGCCGAAAATGATATTTATTGTGTTACATTAGTAATGATACCTGGTCCCAGTCATAAATCAAACCACACTTTTGGAATAACACAACATATCCCATTTCATTATACTATCAAACTCATATTCACCCGTATTCCACTATACAATCAAATCCATACCCATTTCCATGATTCAAACAAAATGCCCCCATTTTCACTCCTATTTTTTAGTAGATTCAAATTAAAATTCCCTAAAATAAAATTTATATAAACACTCTCATTTTTTACTAAATTCAAAATTTAAAAGTTAAAGTGTCCTAAAATAATTTCGAATAACAATCCAATTATCATACATTTTCTTCTCTTTTTCTCACATAAATAATTCTCTTCAGTGTTGCGATCTTCTATATCGGATGGTACTTGTGTTACCTCACATTTATGAGGGGTAAAAATATAATTTTACCCCATAACTATAACTATGTGAGAGGGTGCATGCATCAGTGGTGGAATTTGAGTTTCAAAACTAAAATGTCAATAATAATAAATTTCTTTTGCAGAGGCCAAATTATTTATACATATATATATTTTTTCCGATACTAAAATATACATACCTAATAATAAAAAATATTTCTTCGTGTAGAGGTCTCGCCTATTTCACTGCTTACTATCTTTCGCCACCTACATTTGTATGATCCGATATCATTTACAGAGGAACTCACCTTCATTCTACATGGTACAATTAATGGCTTATAGTTAACCTCTTTGTTTAATGTCAGAAAAGTTCATGAGCTCCCGGCCGGCAGACAAATTAAGTACGTGCTATGTAGACAACATGGGTTTTGAGCAAACAAATTTTGGTGCTGATCAATTGACAACTATGTTAAATCCGTGGTCGGCCAGCACAGCAAAGGAACTGCTTCTCGTTATTACTTATTTTCCACTCATTCTGCCGAAGACTTGGTTTGAACACGGTTGAGTAATTGTTTTGGCGTTTGGCAACTTGCCCAATTGGTTGAGAATTTTCTGCCCTACTTTGAGGGAATATTATATTGTTTTCAAGTTAAAATCAATTCTAGAAAAATCCAATATTTTTTTAGTTTTCTGAAGAAAAAAAAAAAAATTCATCCCAGTTTTCTAAGTTCTAACCAATACTGTCCCAATTTCTTGGCCTCCTAGGGGACATTTCAAGGTATTTAAGGCCTTAGCCGGTGAGAGATTAGAGATCGAATCTTGACAATTCTCAGGTATGTGCAATGACATTATTTTTATATAGGTACAAGTGGCAGCAACAGACAAGTAATCCTCCCGAATTCAGTCTTTCCACTCCCCAAAGACCTCCAAATTGTTGTATAATTGGAAATTTCATCTCGTTCTATGTGAGACAGGTTAATCGTAACTAAACGAATTCTTGTACATTTCCTTAACAAGAAAATTCTACCCAATACAAAATATAGTAAGTACTTAATTACTACGTTATTAGTTACGAGGTAGAGTAAAAGAGGAATTGCTTCCATTTCGCAACAAGAAGAAACTTCCATGTTCGTTAGTATAATACTAGGATAAACAAAGAACAACTCGTTATATTTGAACGAGAAAACGAAACGTGGCTTAATATTTGCATTGCTTGTTCAGTTGTTCTTTCTTTCCTTTTGGTTTTCCCAAGAACTATATAAGCTAGCTTCCTAAAAGTAAGAGGGGATTATATACAACGGGCCACGCATTAATGGTTTTGACTTAGTTAAAAAACCGAATTGCATATATCTATTATAGAAACATGAAAATTTATTTAACTTCGGATGTCGTGTACTTAATTTAATTAGCCGTTGATGCATCACAACTATTAGCTTAATTGCAAAAATAAATATATGTATCGCCTATAATTTTTGATGTATTGTTTGTACAATATAACCACCTGTAATAAAAAAAATATAGGTATTAATTTTAAAGACTAAAATATTACTACTGTTAGAAAGTTTGTTAGGGGACAAATCATTCTCTATGAGGGAAACTATTTAACATAGTCCACTAAACTTTTATCATCGATCACTTTTGAATAATTAACGTTAGTTTTTTCAAATTGCTACTTTTGGTTTCACTTAAGTCAGCCAACCTTTTTTCCTGCTGTCTCATACTTTTTTAACATATGTATTCCTCCTTCATCTCTCACCCTTAGAGGATGAGGGAAATTAATGTTCTGTTTAGTTTCTTTTAGTCCCATATAATTAATGGAAATTCCCCACTCCTCTAAATTTAACTCAGATCGATTTTATTATTATTTTTTTTCTTTTTGAGGAAACTCGATCAGATCGAGTTTATGTCGTAGAGGAGAGATTTTTATTTTTATTTTTTTATCCCCAAAAATGAAAACAAATTGTTTTATACATCCGTTGCATAAATTGACACTCTGCAACATGTATAATTTAAAGATAAAAGAGTAAATTTCTTGTCAAAATAATGAATAAAAATAGGAGATCATATTTATTATAATTTTAATTGGTCTATTACACTAAAAAGGTAGATGCAGCTATAGAATAATTTTTTCTAGAAAATGAGTGGGTATGTCTTTATTTTTATTTCAAATTCGGTTTTTTAGAACTTGTTATCGAATGATTAGTGAAAATTTTGATATTGAATCCATATTTCATTATGTGAATATTAATTTGCCATCATAGTGGCCATTTTTCATCGTATACTAGCTAGTTATTTGGATTGTATGGACTGATGATTGTTTAGATCTGTTCCTATTAATTACAAATTATTTTGACTCCTTCCTTTTCAATGGAGTAATTTTATTTATATTTTTTCACTTTACATGGCGCTTTTACTAATATGATTTAATTTCGTGGTTTGTATTAATCTTAATCTTAATTTTAAAAGGTAAGGAAAAAGCGAACAAAAATGTAAAAACAATACTTATTTCAGATATTGTACCTACAAATTCATGAAAGTATACATTTTGAAAATATGACGCACTCTTCATTGTAATGAAGTGAGTATTAGATCATCAAATTTTATATATATATAAAAGATGATGAAATATGAGTTTGACTAATATAAACAAGAGCTACCACTACTACAAATTAGAGCTGTGCCAACACCCCAAAAGTGATGCTTTAGGCCCTAAAAGTGTTATCTTAGGCCTAAGGCATCACTTTAAAAAGTATCTCTTAAAGTGATGTTACCTTAGGCCTAAGGTAACACTTTTTACCTTTTATACAACATTTTTTCAAAGTGTAGCAATAGGTAGCTAATGTAACGTTTTTTTCCTCCCTAATGCAACCCTTTTTCACCCTTGATGCAACGTTTTTTGGGGCTGATGCAACGCTTTTTGAGCTGATGCAACGCTTTTTTGGGGTTGATGCAACGCTTTTTTGGGGCCGTTGCAACGCTTTTTGGGCTGATGCAACGCTTTTTTGGGGCCGTTGCAACGCTTTTTGGGCTGATGCAACGCTTTTTTGGGGTCGATGCAACGCTTTTTGGGGCCGATGCAACGCTTTTTGGGGCCGATGCAGCGTTTTTTGGGACTGTTGCACCGCTTTTCGCCCCAATGCAACGCTTTTTCACCCCAATCCAACACTTTTATGCATCTGTAACATTTTAATACAAATATAATATTATTGCCCATATGCTATCATTTATTCAAATCCACTATAAAATTGATAATCCAAATGCTAGTATTACAAAAGTATACATAGAGTTCTATATACTATGATTACAAAAGTATTCATAGAGCACAAGATTTCAAAAAGTCAATTAAAGAATTTAAAGCGCTTCAAATCTTGAGCTTCACTTAAGAAAGTCTCTCTTTTAAACCTGAAAATTTTCACAAACAAAATGAAATAGACAATTAGACTCGAATAAAAATTTTCAAGCTCTAGGTTAATATAAATGTGGAATAATCCACAGAAGAAACTTCCAAATCAAAGAGAACAAATACATACCAAACTCGCTAACAATGATTTCAAACACCCTGAATTCTCCCGGAGACTACTCTCAATGGTCTGTATAAAATGATAAACAACAATACAATGGAATTAGCCTTTATAAGACTAGAGAAAAGATGGGAACAATTTTTCTTAAAAGGTTCCAAACAAGAGAGACAACAACTAGCCTATTAAGTCAGCTCACCAGCTTTATGATCTGATGTGATCTTGAGCTTTTATCATTAAGGGCAGTCTCTCCTACTTGTCTCTGAGCTGCAAGAGAAACATAAAGGATTGATGGATCAGAATCAGTATAAAATCTCAGTTCACCAGTAACAGTGATGATCAAGTAGAGCAACCAAAAATTGCCAAACAAAAAATGCAAGATTATTTTCCACGTCTTAGTGCCAATGATGAGACCAGGCAGTTCTGTACAATGAGATCAGATTCCTACCTTCACAAATACCAATTAAGTGCTGCAAGTGTTGAGCATCCTTTACCGTTTCTTCAGTTTGTTTCTCCACAATAGTGCCTCTCTGCATTTAGAGGGTAAACACAGCTTAAACCTTGCTCTGTGTGAACAGGTTCAACAAATCATGTTTACCTTATGGCCAGACTCACCTTAGGATCATCCAAAAGCTTGATAACTTTGAGGACCAGATATGAGCAATAACAACTGAAAATTCAGTTACTTCACACACTTTTACTAAGGTGTTTGAAACTGGATATAGAATCTAATCCTAGTTTTTGTGTTCTTTTGGCAGAACATGATAGCAAGGTATTTCACATAGCTGACCCAACATAGCCTTTTGGGTTTCACCAAGCTCTTGAGGCCTCTGATCCATCCAAATAGTGTCCTCAAACAGCAAAAAGTAGATACTAAAACAGAGAGGCTATAATAATTAGTCAAGAACATGGTAACATCCATCAGAGTTTCATTTCTTATTTGAAATTCTTCTGCATGACTTGATTGGGAATGGAAAAGTACAAGAATCATTCTTTACACTGCACAAGAAGGCCCATCACAGCAAAACTAGTCTCTAGCTACATACACATGGAACTATATTCAAGAGATCAGCTACACTATATACTTCAACCATAAGTCTACCTATCAAGAGCTAGATGTACCAAAACAATCATCAATAGCATGCCTCCAAATAAAGAACCCTAAATAAATAGTAGCTAGGCATGAAATAAAGATAATTCTGCTTATTAGTCTAAAAACAGAGAACATTCTCTAATTTTGACAACAATGATCAATCTCAGGGCTAAGTGTCAGCACCAATGCCAACCACAGATAAAACTAAAAAGGTTAACACCATCTTGATCAATCAATTATTTAATGCAGATAGTAGTAAATTTGATTCTACACGTACCTAGATCCCAAACTTGAAACTTTATATTGTTATATTGCACTGTCTCCAAATTAAAACCGATTGCTGCATCAAAACAAAAGAAACCCGATCAGCACACATGCTTCCTGATTCTAACTAGAAACCCAAAAAAAAAAATTCAGAATTGACAATAGATAAATAGCCCCAACCGACTTGCCTTACATCAAAATTCTGAAAAATCTAATCAAAATCCCATTTGCTTATCATATCCTCTCCACTAATTAAATTTCGTAGTTAAAAATAACTACCGCCAGGCCCAATTTTCACAGTTGGTGTATAAAACAATAACATACTAACCTCAAACTAAACCTTAAATGTAAAATAAAAGCAGTATGCAAACTTAGAGTTTCCATGCAATTTTTAGAAATGTTTACTTGAATCTTTACTCCAGTCATTAGTCAAGCTTTAGGCACTAGGGACTTTTTACAATTATCAGATAGTACATCAATGTTAAAAGATATAATTGGAGTGGAAGGCTGTAAACTATAATGGTAATTTGCACATCTCTTTTAAGTCTCACAACGACTACTACCACACTATTCAATAAGCTGCATAAAGCTTTTCTCCAAAAACTAACTGGAACAAAAGCCAAGTTTTAAAGCCACATATCAAATGCTGAAACATGTTTCAGAATGTCTCTTACCATTAATTCCACTTAAAATAGAGACAGCGACATCCCTAGCTCCTTCTTCGTAAACTTTCTGACTCGAGCAAGACGGATCAAATACCTTATCTGTACAAATAACCACAGGAGAGACAAACCATTAATGTTTAGAAAATCATATCTTCAAAAAAACTCAACTTAGTTTCCATACCAAATGTATAGGGTCCACTAGGTCTTTCATTAATCAAATTCTTCGAAGTGATTGTATGTTGATCAATTATGCTCAATGTGTGCATCTCTCTGTCTCCACTTGAAAACATAATAAAGAACCGGCTCTTGCCCAACCATTTGAGAATTATGAAATTATTTCTGTAAATTACAAGGTACAGGAAGATATATAGTTGGTATTTGAAGCAATTTCACATGAGCTTTCTCCAACAAAAGAAACTACTCCATGTTCAGAACAGTTTTCAGGAACAAACTACATTGCAATTCAATAATTAAGCAAATAGTCAAAAAGGCTTTCACAGTAGAATTTGGCACCCAAAAAGAAACAAAAAAGTTAAAAAAAACTACTGCTCACCATAATGTACCAAGCTACATAGTTTGGAACAATTATAATTATTACTAATGTAGTTCTTGCTTCAATATTCAGAAGTAGAATATATATATATATATATATATATATATATTATTAACTCATTCTGCACCTCCTAACATTAGAATCTAAACTCCACTCTGATACCAGGTAGATGCGTGAAAAAGAGGAAAGTTATCTTATGCACAGAATATCCTAATCAGTCACACAAAATGGAGACCCAATATAACAAATAATTAATGGAACCTGAAAGCGATAATGCGATCAACAGTAGTCCACTCAGGTCGAATGGCAACATAGTCATCCTCAGAGTTATTCATTGACGAGATTTGACGATGGAAGTTGTTGACTTTTCTTCTTAATCTCGGAAGTGTTTTGTAAGCCTTCTCTTTCTGGAACCCTGCAATGCACACAGGAAGGAAGAGCTTTAGCATTATTCAAACTAAGGAAATGTAAGAAAATGATTTCTGTAGCAAGTCTTCATCCTGACACAACCAAGGCAGAAACATGTAAGAACCTATAGAACTATCAAAAGACTTGCCAAGCAAATAAGATCCAAAAATCATGACATCATCAAGGAAAATATCATAAAATCTGACCATGTACAATGGAGATAAGACAATCCTTTCCACTTGACAAGATACTGTTTCACAAATATTTGCTTTGAAGGCAGCTTGGAAGTATCACTTTCATATGCAATAGTGGGCCTCATCTCAGAGTCCAGTATCTTCTCAGTATCATTCAAAGGACTGACCTGAGGAGATAAGATTAAATAAATTGTAAATTTCCTTCTGTGGTAAAAATTAGCATAAGATATTAAAGGAGTAAAAGCCTACACATTCAGGGCACCTCCAGCTTGTAGGAAGAGGAGCTTTCAGTGGTGGGAGTAAGCATTTTGGATGATATGCATAAGTGCAGGTTTCACATGATAAAAGATTCTCTTCCCCACCACAAGCTTGGAAGTGGTCATCTTTCTATAACATTGGACCAACTGTGGAAACCATCTCCTAATTACAATCCCCAATGCTAAATAACCAAAAAATCAAACATGTCTATTAGTTTAAACCAAGATAACATCGCAACAAACCGAAATAGACTCAACAGATGAGAAGATACACTTAAACTTGAATTGGCATCACACCTAAACTTTTAACTCGTATCAATAAAAAGAGAAAACTTAAAGATACACTTGCTTTCTACCTTTGAAGCTTCAAACTTAGGAAAAAACTCAATTGCACTGGTTAGATGTGATGCTTCCATTGGGAAGCTATTGTAAAAAAGAAGAAGACAGTTTTCCAATGAGTCGAAAACATCGAAAACAACAAAAGACCTACTTCAAGATAATACTTACAAGAAAAAAAAGAATTTTCACATCACATAAGAAAGGAAAAGAGTCAAAGTACCTCATCTGTGATTCTCTTCCCCAATGCTCCAGGAGCGTCTTTGCTTTAATGCCTCTATGACTCCTAAGAAGAATGTATTCACACTCAAGTGAATTATAAAAATAATATCATCCATATATTTAACAACACTCTGCTCAATGTCTTAATTTTCCCAAAATATAGTCATTTACAAAATTTTACAAAATTAATCCCTGGCCTCTAAGATGAAAAATCAAACAAGCAACTCTAACCCTATCATTTGCTTTCGACTGATTCAGAACAAACAAAGGACCTGCATACGACTGCTATTAGGTACATTAACCTATAATTATGCGTGGCTAACCTTTGTTTCGTTAGCTTCGGTGAATTGCAATGGAATGTCAGGCTTATTATCAGGCGCATCCAGGTGCTTTTCACAAAATGCTAGAAAAAAGAGTATCACAAAATACAGAATCTGAACTTTACATAATTTAGGGCAGTGGGAAAGTGATCGAGTGGTCCGGCAAACAAACCGATACAATTGAAATTAATACCTTCTCCTTCCGAAAAACGCGAAAGAAAAAACGAACGAAAATCAAAGATTGAGAGTAAGAGTGGACCTGAGGGATTTGGCAAAAAATTTGACGGATCTCGCGAGGCGTTGAGAGCCGAGCCGTGACAGTATTTTCCTGGTTACCGCGATCGGATTCTAGTTTTGGAAGGTGAAGCCGGACGGGAGAAATTGACGGCGAGAGAAGACACTCACTCTTTCCAGCACTATGAGAGAGGATGCTTGGGTCAGGTGAGTTGAGGATATGGTGCTTCTACTCGCTCCTTTCTGCTCTGGGAGACTAAAGTGCGGTGAGGATTCGATGGGCCTAAGGACTCCAGCCGTTAATTAGAGAAAATAAATATTTTCTTTTTCCTTTTTTATAGTTATTAAAAATTTTATAAGGCTATGCTTAAATTGTAACTCAAATAGGAATTAAATTTTGGGAAAATAATATATTTTTTAGGGAATTTTTTATGAGAAATTGGGTGAAAAGAGGATAAAAGTATAATGATTTAATTTTTTAATATAATAATGGTAATGTTATTTTTAGGGAATTTTAAATTTCAAAATTAGAATTCAAAGGAAATTGAAGTTGTAATTTTAGTAAAAAGAGTGTAAGTTTCATGAAAAAACTAGACCAAAAGAAGCCAAAAATAAAAAGTGTCCATAAACTAAAATAAAAATAAAACCAAAATAATACTGACTGAAAGAGAGAGGAGAATTAGCCACACACAAAAAGCGTCGCGGTTTCCTAACAAGTGTCGCAATAGACATAAAAAGTGATGCAGTAGCCTAAAACAAGCGTTGCATTAGCCTAACAACTAGCCAAAAAAAAGTGATGCACTAATTTAAAAAGTGTTGCATTTGATTGAGAAAAGCGTTGCACTAACATGAAAAAGTGCTGCACCAGCTCAAGCAAACGTTGCAATAGCCTTTAAAAGAAGTGTTGCAATAGCCTCAAAAAAATGTTACTTTAGCTTACCCACAAAGGCAACATTGTGTAAATGTGTAGCATATTGTAAAAAAATGTTGTATTAGACTTTTATAGCTACATTTAATTATGGTGATGCATTTTCTTTTAAAATTTTGTTCTATTGTAACATTTTTAAAGTGTAACCTATAAAGTTATACTATAGGCTCAATTTGTAGTAGTGTACGTTTGGCCACCCTAGCAAATTGTTTTAGGCGTTAATTTTAAGCGTGAAAGTGTTTAATTATTTAGTTCCAAATCTTACAAGTTTCACCTTCATCGTTGGCGACGGCAATGACATAGAATATAATCAACAGAAACATAAATATTTACTGCATCTTGGTGATATAATAAATAAATAGTTTGCTGTAATTAATTTGTTTTTCTTGGCAGTCGATCGGAACGCTTTACACTATTATTTGTGTTATTTCTTCGGATAGAAAAATAATTCTATGCATTTGTTGCACCGTGTGTTTTGTGTATATATCAAATTAATAGGAATAGGATATTATAAAATTTGATCCCCTATTTATTCATATTTTCATTAAAAAAAAATACACACCATTATCACTTATATATGAGGCGGTCTCATTGAAAATCGATTTATAGATGCGCCCATCTCTACTATACATGCACATTCTTGTGATACTCTTGAAGAGTCCTAGTATCACCTTTTTTTGAAACAAAATAGTAATAAAATGGGAAAAAAAATAATAATTGATACTTGTGAACAATACCCCATCTCCTACTTTTAATAGTAAAAAATTAACACTCTTGTAAAACTTAAATGAAATAAAAGACAAATGCTATACTCAAACTACAAGAGTACAGTTTGACAGTGACATTGCTCTTGTAACTTGAGAGTTATCACTATCTACTGCTCTTTAATACTCTCTTCATTTTATTAGAAGAGTCCACTTTGACAAATTTTTTGTTCTAATAGAATAGTCTACTTTCAAATTTTTTACTATTCGTACCTTTACTAATATAATCATGTGTGGTCTACAATTAACCTGTACTTAATAAATAAGGATACAAATGGAATAAAGTGTCTCAAATTAGTTATTTTAGATGTTGTACATTGACAACCATAATAAGTTATACATAAGTCAAAGTAGACTATTCTAATAGAATGTAGAGAATAGTAAAAGTAATACTCCTAAGAAAGTATTACAAAAAAAAAAAAAGTGCTGGAATTAAACTACACAAAGTATCAATCTTGTAATTTGAGGGTAACACTCTTGTAATTTGAAAGTTATCACAACTATTTATACTACTATAAGAAAAAAGAACAACTTTTTTTTGGGCGTGCGTGTGCAGACACTTGTATGCACTTGGTTGAATACATAAAATGGGTGCATAAAATTTTTTTTAGTGCATATAAGCTACAACAATCATCATTCTACATTGCGTAACATATGTATAGAGTAATTAATGTCTAAGGACAAAAAAAAAATTATTATCTTTGTTTGATGCACCCATACTTTTAGCCCAGCAAACTAAAAAGGATAAAATATTAATAAATCGACCCCTTATTTGCACATACTTTTACAAAATAATTCTACTATTATCATTATAAATTAATACATTATGCATAACTTATTCAACACAACACAATGTCACAAATTAATGTATGGAATAATCTCTCACTGTCCATATCTGTCCCATCCATAATTCCTAGGTTTGAATCGCTCTATTAATTAATTAGTCTTTTAACTTGAGGTGTTGTATTTCTTTAGTAACTTAATTTGAAAAAAAAAATTTCAATTTTGTCTCTTAGCTTAAAAGAAAAAAAGAAAAGTTCATAAACTGTCCCAAACTCAAATTTGTGAAGTATTCGAGTTGTTTTTGAATAGCTAGCACGGGGACTATTTTATACTAAGTTAAGTAGCGAGTAAAGTAATTTAACTTTTCTTTTATCACTTGATGTCCTTGTTAATATGTGTGAACCTCAGTCGCTAGGTGAAAATAAATTAAATGTTGCAAGAATTTAGTTTGAAACTATTTAAGAACTATTTTTAAAGTTGATGAATGAAAATAAAACCTTTTCAAGTTGAGAAACTAAAACAAGACAACAACTAAAACTAAGAGACCAATAAATTGATTTAACCTAATTCCAACCATAAAAAATTTAGACATAAACTTGTTTTCGATGGTTTGACAGTCTGATGACGCATGTATCATGTTTAGTATCTTATGTATCGCGATTAAGTTTTGAAAACACGCATATCGTATATAAAATCTTATGTATCACGTATCTTTACAACATCTAATGTATCATGTGCATGTAACTACTGATGCATAGCGATATGATTAAAATAACAAGTATTTCCTATAGTACTTGAATAAATCACATACATATCGATTTTAGGAACAAAAGTATCACATGTAGTGAAGAAAATATGCTCATGGAATTTAATTTTTAATATATCGCATATTGATGAAAATACGTATATCAAATTTAGTTGTGGAACCGTCACCGTCGAACCGTCATATAATGGTATCGAGACTCCCTAAAAAGGTTCCAAATGCTTATAAAACGGGTCACTCAAGCTCTGTTCTTTTCCATTCATTTTCAAGAAAAGTATCACTTTTTTTTCAAAAATATTACACAAAGAAACAACATCATTTTTATTAAATTCACAATTCAAAATTTAAAATTCCCTCTAAATCTTCAATCACATAAATTCAAAAAAAAACATAATCATTATACTTTTTCTTCTCTTTCTTACACAAATTTCCAAAAGAAATTCCCTCCAAAACAAATTTTCTTCCTTAACCAAAAAAATTCCTATCCAAATGACTAAAAGAACAGAGCCTCATTCATATTGTATATGCTTCAAATTTTCACAGTAATTGATATTGTTGCTACGTGCTTGTTCTAATTGGGAGAAATGTCTTTCAACAAAACGACAAAGGACAAATATATATATATATATATATATATATTGTTCCCAACAGTCCAAGTAACCTACAAAATAACAAAAACAAACACAACGAATAAACGGTTAATCGTTAGACAGGTTGAGGCGCGTATATTTTGCTCTCTTTAGATGATTCAAACCCTCTACAAAGTATCAACTTCGGTGCAACAAAGCAACACTACTTGTCACCCCATGATACAACAACCCAACACACATGGTGTTTCCTAACAATCTTGCCAAAATAAGTATCTTTAGATAGGTATGTATCTCAAGAAATTGTCTCTTATTCCTCAAAGAGTTCACGTACTTATATGAAAACAAATGAAGCATTAGACTGCCAATCAAAAGATAAAACAGCAGCCTCTTTATTTTGTAAATCGATGCTCATCAACTGAATTCCATTTATGTTGATCAACATGACCTGATTCTTATCCATGCATTAATCAACCGTTTTACTCAAGAAAAAAAAAAAAAATTTAATTGTATATGCAAGAAATTAGCAATCATTTTAATGATTCAAATAACTCCTATTTTAAAATAATTTTAAGAGTAAACTCCAAATTTGGTCTTTACATATGGGCGTTTAATTTTTTTAGTCCCTAAGATTTAAAAACGACTTTTTTAGTCCCTTACTTTTACAACTTGAACTTTTTAGTCCCTTTACTGTTTAAAACTAACAGAAACAGTTAAAATTGGCTAACTTTGCTATTACATCATGAAGGGCAATACTGTACATAAATTTTGTCTACCCGTCCTATTCGTACTTCCCTCTCCCTGATCCTCATCCTCTCCCTTCCCATCCACCACCGCTACCACCTCTTCCTCTTCCTCCAGTGAAGGCCACCCCCACCTACATCACACGCATCCAATCATCATCTGGAACACTCACCATTAGATTCGGAGGCTTCCCAAGCTTTTGTGTAAATCAGTGAAACAAATTATTAGGAAAAGAAAGTAAGTAATATTTCTTTTGCAGTACATAATGAATGTACTTTGTGGGCTAAATATTGCAAACAACAAATTGGTGTTTTTCGACATCAACGTTGGCGGCCAAAAGCCGGCCGTGTCGTGATGGAGCTGTTCGCCGGTAAACATCTCAGGTGGTGGAAGCCTATTGAGAATCAGGGTGATCAAATTGGCCTGCGGGTAGGGCGGGCCAGTTGGCCCGAACCTAATCGACCCTAAGTAGTCAATTAGGGTCGGTTAGGTTCGGCCCTAACGGGCCAGCATGAGTTTTGGTCCGGGTCGATTAGGGTCTATTAGGGCCAAGGCTTGGCCCTAACTAACCCTTTTTTTTTTCTTTTTTTTTCCTTTCAGGTTTTTAAGTTTTGCCGATGTTTTTTCTTTTCTTCTTTCAATTATTTTTATTTACTGTCTGGCCCTTTTCTTTCTTTAATTTTATTTTTTTCTTTTCTATTTCATGTTTTCTAGTTTTACTTCTGGTTTTTAGTTTCTTTCTTTCAATTTTTTTTAATTAACTTCTTCACTTTCTTGAATCACTTTCTTGAATGTTTATTTCAATCTAGATTTTTTAGTAATTTTTTAAATATAACTTATAGGTTGGATAAAAATAATAATAGTAACATTTTTTGTTTGAAAATTTTGTTTGATTTATACTCCAAAAATTAAACTTTTACGTATACATATTTTTTCAAAACATTTTGATTTCATTTAAACAATTATTTCAAAAATATTTTTGTAAAAGTATTTTTCAAAAATATTTTATAAAATTTCTTTAATTTTTGTACAAATATACGTTTGGAAAAATATTTTATAAATTATTTTTAATATTTAAAATAAAATTTTAAATTAGTTTAAAAGGTGTCTCATAAAAATATTTTTATTTTAATGTAATCATCTAAAATTTATATATATATATACATATATATATGCCTAAATTTATATTTTAACATATTAAAAGTATAATGAAAATTATATTTTCTCAAATAACATAATTAAAAATTTTAATTTTTAATTTAAATTAAAAAAAAATCAGTTTGAAAAATTAGATTTAAAGAGGGCACTTGAACTAGAAGGTTGGGGGTTTTGGGCTGGGCGGGGGGTTTTGGTGGGGAGGCATGGGGAGGGAGGAGAGATACGGGATGGGTGGTTGAATTACTTGAACTGCCAGGGAAGGGAACGGAAGGGGAGGGGGGGTGGAGGGGGGTGGGGGGGGTAGAGAGGAGGGTTTTTTTATTTTTTGTTGGGCATTGGAGTGCAGAAAAAAATTTAATTTTCTTTTTTTGCTGTGTACATGGTAAAGAAGAAAAGAAAGAAAGAAAAAAGAAGGAAAAAAAAAAAAAAAGGGTCAATTAGGGTCGCGGCCCGAACCTAATCGAATTTGGCCTGGACCGAATCGGCCAGGACCTCATCATTAGGGCCGCATCTCTATCTGACCCTACCCATTAGGGTCGGGGCGGGTAGAGACGGGTAGGTGTGGGTTTTGCATTTTGAGCAGGCCTAGTTGAGAAGGTTGGGTCTTCGAGCGGAATCGCTTCAAATCGAATTGAGAATATAAAAAACCAGCTTTAGATCTGGGCTTGTTTTAACACTATTGGCATCCTAATATAATTTCCAATGAATTAATGGAGTCAAAATTATGTGATAAACATTCAAAATTATGTGATAAACATCTCTTGTGTTTTTTACTCTTAGTATATGGGTGGATTATGATTGTGTTTAAAAGGTAATGGCTATCTAAAATTTGAGATGGAGATGCGTATGGACAAAACTGCCCTTCAATGTTATGTCAATCTAACAGAATCTGTTAGCAATGACTTCAAAAGGACCAAAAAATTATTTTATAAACGTTAGGGACCAAAAAAGTTATTTTCAAATATTATGGACTAAAAAAATTATGCAGAGAACCAAAATTAGAGTTTACTCTAAATTTAATCATGAATTGTACAACTTCAAATGATAAAAAAACAGCAGCACAGTTTTTGGAAACTGAACATTAACCCAAAATAAATTTTTCATAAAGAATTTATATTTTATTAATGCTCCAACAATATATAATTACATATATATATATATATATCATGAATATTACATTGAAGGTAAAAACTGTGAATAAGAAAAAGAAGGGAAAAAAAAAAAAAAAAAAGGTAAGGTTGGGAAGTCGCTTACAAAAATCTAACCCCGATCACTCTCTTAGGATTATCATTAATCACATTTTGTCCCCTTATTTAATTGGTTAGCCAAGGGACAAAATTAAACTAATCAATTAAATGAATGGATGATGTTAAATACACATATTATGTACACACATAAAGTGGTTTATGTGAACCTCTTAAATATTATTTTACTAAAATATCCTTATTGTATTACTACTTTCCTTTCTCCTCTCTTTACCCCACATCTGCTTCTTTTTGTTTCTTTTTTTTTTTTTTTCCCTTTTTCTTAAAGTGTTTTCTTTTAACTAATTTAATTTTTTGGTTTTTTTTTTCGACAGCTCCTTTTTTTAATTTCTTTTATTCTATCATTTTCACTATTAAGCATTTTAAAACCCATTAAACTTAATATTTAGTATTCGAATTTATTAATTTTTTTTAAAATAATAATAAATATAAATTTTCTCTTACTTTCTTTTTCGCCAAACTTAACTTTTTGTGTTTTTCGCCATTAAAATTTATTTATTAATTTTTTTGCCAAACCCATTTTTTCATAATAAAATTATAATTATTATTATTATAAAAAAATAAACAAATCAGAATCCAAAATTAAGAGGAAAAAAAGATGATTCGTTTTGTAGTGAAATGGGTTTCACATATGCAATTTCTAAAGCTAAAAAATATATTAGAGTGTGTCAAAACTGAAAGAAAAAATAATAATAATTAGTGTAGGAAGGAAACTAAATATAGAACAAATAATGGTATAGGAAGATTTTGAGAAAAAATAATTGCAGAAGAGAGGAGAGATGAGAGAGGAAAGAGAAGATAAGAGAAAAGAAATAAGTATAATACAATAAGGATATTTTTGTAAAATAATATCTAATTGGCCCACTTAAACTACTTTATGTGTATATTTTTCTGCACATAATATGTGCAATAAACATTTTCCTAAATGAATGGCACAAAATGTGATAAATGATAATCTAAGAAAGATCTAGATCGATGACCCTTTAATCACTGCACAAATACTGTCAGTACCTATTTAAATCTTTGTACAAAAAACATACGAGTACTACATACGAGGTAGCGTAGAATACAATTGTACTTAATTTGAATTTCAATTCAAACATTTCAAAGGGACGCGATGATCGTATGACTATACAGTGACAAGGATGAGTTGAATTTCATTTTTTTTTCCTTTTAAATTCTATATATAATTAGAAAACTCGATTAGTACACCAAAGCATGGGAACTTATAATAATTAACAAATTTTCTTGCTAATAATGATACACACAGTGAAAATTCAAAGTAAATTTTCATAGTGATTGATGTGGCATTCACATTGAAGAATATTATTGGACACTCAAAATTATACTCCCTCCGTTCCATTAGAAAGTCCAGTTTGTTGTACTGTTTTAGTACAACAAATTGGACATTTCTAATGAAACAGAGGGAGTAATTGCCATGTGACTCCAACTATATGATACTAAGCAATATTTAGAGTGTAACTCAAATAGGGAAATTTTGCTTTTGGAGAGAAAAGTTTTTAGAGGATTTTTTTTTTTAAAGGAAATTGTGTAGAAAAAGAAAATAAAAAGTGTAATGATTAGATTGTTTTCTAAAATAATGTTAGTGTAATTTCAGAGTGAATTTTAAAATTTCAGTTAAAAAAAAAATTGAAGGTGTTTTGATATAGATTACGGAATTGTTATTTGGAGGACACCTTTTAGTAAACACATGACGCATTTTAAATATTCTACCCTTGAAATTACTTGTTTGCCCTTTCTTTTTTATAGTTTCTTCTGCAGTAAATTTAGTAATTTACTGCAGAAAGAAGAAGAAAACTCCATCTCCATTCCATTCCCTTCCCTCCGGTCCCTCCCCATTCCATCTCCGCCCGTCAATGATTCGTCCATTCCGACGGCGAAATCAGCAATTCCATTCCAATCGGGACGATCTCCATCGGCTCCATCGCCAATTACATTCCATTCCATTCCAGAGCACAACTCCATCGATTTTTGGAATAAAATTGAAATTGCAATGTTGTTGGTGTTATAAATTGTATGGGTAATGTGTTTAGGGTGTTTTTTTGAGTGTTTCGTGCAGTTTACGGCTGTTTTTCGCAAGTGTTTAGGTAATTTATGCAATTGTTGGCCGGAAAAATGGTTTTCCAGCGAACTGTGGGTAAAATCGCTTGGGCGAAGCGATTTTACCAAGAACATTCGCCGTCCTTTGGCGAATGTTCCTAGAAAATCGCCTTGCCCAAGCGATTTCCTGAGCAACAATCGCCTGGTATAGGCTATTGTTGGTGGGAAAATCGCCTGCCCAAGGCGATTCAGTTTCAGAAAAACGCTTAGCCTAGGCGATTTTTGCCTAAACAATCGCCTAATCCAGGCGATCCTAAACAATCGCCTAGGCCAAGAAAATAAACGGTATTTGTTCGCCAAAGGACACCAACGTTTTCTCATATAATCGCTCAGTGGAGGCGAATTTTTAATGGAAATTCGCCCAAAGGAGGCGCTTTTATCCAATAAAATCACCCCCAATAGGTGATTTTATTAGATAAAATCGCCTTGAGGTGGCCCCCTGGCGATTTTATCCAATAAAATCGCCTGTCGGGGTCGATTTTTGGTTCAGTAAATTTTTTTATGAGGGTAAAAAGTTACAAGGATATTTTTATCTTTTCACCACTTAAAATTTTAAAAAGTGTCCTGTGTTTATTAAAAAGCGTCCTGCAATTAACATGCCCTATAGATTATTTTTTAGTGAAAAAGTGTGACTTTTCATTATAAAAAAAAAAAAAGAAGAAGAAGTTAAATCAAACGGAGCGTTAGTTTTTTTTTTACTCTACATTTCCATTTTCCCAATCATTTTCATTTCTTGCAACTCGATCCCCCACCCTTAATAAAAAAAAAATAAAGGTCTTACTTTTACAAAAATAAAATTCAGGTCCCCTTCTAGCTGAAAAGGTTTACGTTTTTTACTTATTGACGGTAGTACCTCTTTTTACTTCTTGTGTCCCAATTACTAAAATTAGAGTCATGTTTAAAAAGTATGCATCTTCTTTATGAATTTAAAGGTACAACAATGTAATATATATATAAATATTAATTTGTCATAATTTATTTTATTAATATTTTTGTATTAAAAAATATATATAAACATGACTATTATTACATTGAGAAAAAAAATATTTTTAGACCGGACTTTTCTTTAGTATGAATAAATAATACTATAATTTTGTCTTATTCATAATTATTTAAACAATTACACATGAAAAAGTATAACTTAATTTATGTACTAATACATTGAAATTGTAGGATTTGTTTTTGGAAAATCTCATTTATGCCCTCAAGATTTTGCGAAAATACTATTATCCAATGAAATTTTAAAAATTACAGCCGCCTCCTTGATTAAAACATAAAATTACTCATAATTTGGTCAAATTACAATTGCCTCCCATCCCTTAGAAAAATGAACACAAAACCTCGTAAGCCTTTTCAAGTTTGATACATTAATGTTACTGTTGAACCAAAGCTGATACCCGTAAATAACACATATAATTGATACTCTTAAAATTTAATACAATGTTATTCCATGAACTAAAACTAATACCCATAAGTAACACGGTTGATCTTTTGAAACCAAACTTAAACCCATAAATAACATGACTAATACTTTTCAACTTTGATACAATGTTACTCTTGGGTACAACTAATATTTGTAAATAACACAGATGATACTCTTCAAATTTGACAGTGTTTGTCTTGAACTAAAAATCGAAAATAGGGTGAATTACATCTATCACTCACAAATTTTAGTGAAATTGCACTTACCCCGTCGAATTTAGATAAAACTATAAACACTCAGTTTGAGGCACATAAAAACTAAATGGATTTGACTTTTGTGGTTGTTATTTTGAAAATTCTTGCACATGTTGGCGGTATTTGTGTAGTTGTCAAAAACTTCAAGAAAGCATTTACAAATTTTCAAAACTTGAGTGAGATAAATATAATTCGTCAAAGAAAAAAAACGTGCGGTGTATTTGTCTCTTATAAAATAATATATAAATAAAAAAAATTAAAAAAACTAGCTGTCTTATCATCTGTACGTAATAGTAATTTCGAAAATATTAATACTGTAAATGCAATATTTACATATTTTTTCTTGTTTTTTCGGTTTGGGGAAGTATAACTTCTAAAATTCTAAACTATACATAATTATTAAGAATTGATTCCATATGGTATTATTATTAGGCTTAACCACTATTTACCCATGCATTATTGACTTTTGACAATTTGTCTCTCGTATTTTTAAAACTAACTATTTGCCCATCTTCCAACCTGTCAAACTATAAAAATCCCTCAACAGACAGAAATCCACCTCTAGAATGCTGACATCCCGCTATCAAGTTTGAGTAAAAAAAATTTAAACTAATATATTTCCAAATATTAACTGCATATTTCTTAAGGAAGCAAAAAAAAAAAAAGGGGGTAAAAGTTTCTCCATACAATCGCCGCTACACTTTTCCCTCTTCAAACCGTTGTCGTTGCCATTTCTCCGGAGTTATCTGATTTTTAAAATTAAAATTTTTATGTTTGGTACGTATAAAAATTTAATAATTTAAATTATTATATAATCTAAAAGACAATTCAAGATTTCATTAGCGAGTGATTTATCTATTTCTTGATATGAGATGCCTCACCCCCTCATTTTCATTCCCGCGCGCGTATCCGCATTACCTTGCGATTGAAACTAACTGTCCTAGGAATTAATATCATACTCTACGCAATACGGAGAAAGAATTAATGAGTGAGAGGTCATTTACACGTAATCTTGTTGTGAACGTTTCCATGAAAAATTCTTCATTTGCGCCGCTCTATTCGCCTATGCAATTGCAAACACACACTTATGGGGGTGGGAAAAAAAAAGCTCAATAAAATAAACATATATTTACAACTAAACATTTGCTGTTTTTTCCTAGCTCTTACTTTGATAGCCTTAGTTAGCCTTCACTAATAAGCAATCAAACTCTATATAAACCTCATATTTTGTCCTAATTAATGGCCACAACCATCCATATATCCAAGAAAACACACACTAATAAGCTCATTGCCTAGCTATCTGCAAATTGAAGAACATGGAAAGAGGTGGGATTTTGCTGTTCTCTTTGCTGGCTCTGGCAATGAGCTTGCATGTCGGTTTTTCCCGGGCGGCGACCGGGCTACCGCCGGAGGATCGGGACTTAAGTCGGCAGTTTTACAAGAAACTAAACACCTGTAGAAATGTGGAGACGTTTGTGAGGCATCAAGTGACTTTGTTCTGGATGAAGGACAAGAGCATCACTGCCAAGCTGTTTAAGTTGCTCTATGCAGACTGCATGGTCAATGTACGTATATATGGAATTGTTTCTTTTTTTTGGCCAAATACTATTTGTTTTATTCAGGGTTTGTGCTCAGGCTAGCCACAAATAAATAAATAATATATATATATATATATATGTATTTCATACCAGTTGAGTTCTTGTATTGATTTAATCATTAGCTCAGCTCGAGTCAAGTTTTGATCTACTTTTTAGTGACTGACTCTTAATTAATCATTCTCTTTCTAATGGGATGCTTTGAGTGTTCTGAATAATATATATATATATATATATATATATATATATGTGTGTGTGTGTATGTGTGTGTGGCAGTAATGTATTTATATGATTTAATTACATTTTGTCCCCCTAAATTCTTATCAGTCTTGCATTTTATCCCTCTTTGTTTCTAAAATATACTTTTTGGCCACCATTTTGGACAGTTTTACCCCTATTTTTGTTTAAATCAGCAAGATTTTTTGGGTAAAAATTATTCCGTAAATAATACATATATTCTTAAGATAGATTATTAAAGGAAGACAAATTGCCAATTTGATATTAATTTAAATATAAAGTGCAATTTATAAGCCTATATATATTCATTAAAAATTTAACTTTAAATAAATGCAAAGTGGTAACTTACTACTCTCACATCATATCAATATTTGAAATGATAATCTTTGTTGCTTGCTTGATTTTACTTTTACATATCTTTTCATTCCATTAAAAAAGTTTATTTTAAACAATTGTATCATATAGTGAACTCTTCTGATTGAACGAAGAAAGTAGTTCTTTTTTAGGTGCACCATATGGGAGATAAATGAGCTTAGTTCATTTGTAATATGCCTCATTTGGGTTTTATGTATTTTTCAATTTTGTTTTTAGGTTGTTAATTAAATTAGCCCTAGGAAAATTATAGTCTTCCTTCTGATCAAGTTGAAACTTTTAGTTAGGAAAAAACAATTTTCAATATTAGAAACAAGATTTTTTTTTTTATAACGAAATGAATAATGTACAAGACCCCAGAGGTCATTTTTTACACTAAATTATCATCCTAAAACCCTAGCATTAAGGGTTGAATCTTGACCTCGATCAATGGGATTTGACTTAATTAATTAGTCAAAGCACTTTATATATAATTATTACTCTCTCAATTTCTAAATGTATAATGTTTTAGTTTGTTGCATACTCTCTCTGTTCTCTAAAGAGTGTCCCCTTAGAGATTTGCACACAAATTAAGAACGTAGAAAAAATTTATTCTTTTACCCTTATTTATATCATCTTGTTTAACTACAAATTTAATGGAATGTGTGTTTGTATGTACATTTGGAAAGAGAATGTAAGTAATAAATGAATTCAATTAGGAGTAAAATAGAGATTGTATTAACTTTTTGCATTGAAGTTTGAAAATGGACACTCTTTAAAGAACAAAAAAAATTGTTTAAGGGGATAGTCTTTAGATAATAGAGAGAGTACATATTAAGGAAATTGATAAAATTACATTATTAACCTTATTCAATTTATTTGATTATTCCAAAATATCATGAATTATGTATTTATTCTAACCTTATTATTGATAAAGTTAACCCATCCTATTTTGAACATAGAGCTTAGCAACTTTATTTAATGATAAAGCAAATATTTTACACATTTTTTTGATGTAAGTTGTAGTTCCAATAAATTTAGCTTTGAAAATTTGCAACAGAAATTAATGATAGGATTACGATAAATAAGGGCAAATATGGAACAAAAACACTTTGCTTTTGAATTCCTAAAACATCATACATTTATGAATGGAGGGAGTATTTTGAAGAAATTGGCAATAAATTTTCAACATAGAGAACCACTATAGGTAATTAATGATGCCGGCCCCCAAACCCAAACATTTTAAATAGCTGTTGGTGCCAAAAGTCTAAATCTACCCAATTCCAGAGGCCATGCATGCATGCAGAAGTACTTTTGCAAATAATAATAATAATAATAATAAATATCCAAAATTAAATTATTCTCATCTTAAACAATAATTTTATAAATTATATAACTTTTAATTTTAAAATTACTACTTTATAGAGAACAAAGAGTTCAGTTTTTATCCGTGGGGTTCTTACGTACACCAATCAAAACAACGTGTCAATCGCTGTTATAGGCGCAATCACCTGTGCACGTGTGTCTCCACGAGTCATGTCACGAGAATAGATAAAAGTAACAATTATTTTATTTATTTTTTCTTTTCTATGATCTTGAAATGGTACACGGGCACACGTAATCTTAACTCGTGATCGCTGGGTGTACTTCTAGAAAGTGTTTAATTTGATCTTGGTGGTTGCATGGATTGGTGAATGATGGTTTATACGTTGAATGCAGGGGTGTGATGCATCGATCCTGCTGGAAGGCCCAAACACAGAGAAGAAATCGGCACTAAATGCAGGGCTTGGGGAAAGGATATTCAAAATCATCGACAAAATCAAAACAGTCCTGGAGATCCGATGTCCCCGAGCTGTCTCCTGTGCAGATATCCTCAACCTTGCAGCCAGGGATGCTGCTCACCTGGTAACTAATCCCTCTTTTTCTTTTTTTTCTTCTTTTCTTAATTCTTCACGTTTTATAATATAAGTCATTCTAATTTTCTATCCGCATATAAGAAAAACTTCAAAATGATAACTAAATCTTTCATTCATAACACAATATGTGAGATATTAGTAGTTAATGAAAGTAGTTAAATACTAGACTAGTAAGGATAAATCTAGAAGAAACAAATGTAAAAAATAACTAGAATAATTTATATTTTGAAATCGAAAGAGTAAACACAACCCCTCAGATCTGCTGTGACACATGGTTCTGTTAATCCAAAACAACATCATCAAGAAACATTGGAAATGTGTCCATCAGCTAATATATACAGTATATTTTTATTTTGAGGGTAATTTTACATTTATCCACTCAAAGGTTGCCTACTACTCTCTTTATTTTAAAATATAGGTCATTCTGATTTTTATTTTATTTTATATTTTTTTTCCAAATTTACTTTACTAGTAAAGTATTTAATTGTTTACATTAATTACTATTATATCACATAAATTACTGAAGAATTTAGTAAGTTATTTTGAAACTTCTTAATGTGTGTAAGAAGCTAGAGTAGCTCATACTCCACCATCTTAAAATATAAGGCATTTTAAGTTTTTACCTATATATTAAGAAGGATTCAAAATGACCTACCAACCCCTTCATTAAAAGCACATCATGTGATATAGTAATTAGATAATTAAATGCTTATCTAGTAAGGGCAAATCTGGAAAGCATGTATCAAAAATAGCTAAGAATAACTTATATTTTGAAATAAAGTTAAAATGTCTTACATTTTGAGATAGATGGAGTATTTTAAAACAGAAGGAGTATTAGTCTTGAGGTTATGGAAAGGTTCACATTCTAATACTGTTTTCAGTATTATAAACTGAACTCTTCTAATGGAACGGAGGAAATAATAAATAAACCCTTAAAGGCCGACAGTATTTTGATCAAACCAAAGAGGGGTTAATTGTTATGTTTACAAACTATAGAAAGTAACAGTAATTTTTAAAATCTCAAGAAGGTAATAATAGTTTCTAGAAACTATAGAAAGTAGCAGTAATTTTCGAAACCTTGGGAGGGTAATAACAGTTTCTCGAAACATGAAAGTGGTAAATGTAAGTTACCCTACTTTTAAACATCAGACTCATTTCGACACTTGGGTGGAACAAACCTTACTAAACAGGCAGGTGCACCATCTTATCCTGTGTTCTTGGGGAGAAGGGATGGATTGAAGTCAAATGCTGCCTGGGTTGACTACCCCTCACCTTCAAGTGGCTGGGCTAATGTGCAGAAATATGCAACTTCAAAGGGTTTGGATCAGCAGGATTTGATTACGCTCTTAGGTAAAACACCAAACAGACTTTCATTTCTGCAGGACACAAAACTACCTCAAAATTCATACCTTACACATACATTTCTCCAAAGACAAATGAAAGCTAATGGGATTGTTTCTTTTCACCCCCCACCAACTGGGGTGGTATTTACAGGCGCGCATACGATGGGAAGAACGCACTGCAAACACATCCAGGATCGCCTGTACAACTATCAGAATAAAGGCAAACCAGACCCAACAATGGGCAAATCTTTACTAGAGAGCCTCAGAAAGCAATGTCCTAGAACAACACCTAAGGGCAAAAAAGATCCTCTTGTCTATTTAAACCAGAAAAATGGCGCCAAGTACAACTTCACCAACAGCTACTACCACGAAGTAAAATCACATCGATCTGTTCTGGGAATTGATCAGCAGCAATTGCAGGGCAACATGTCGTATGTCGATGTTTATGAAGACTACTTTGAACAGTTCCGCAGAGAATTTGCATTTTCAATAAGCAGGATGGGCGGCCTAAGAGTATTGACTGGGAAAAATGGGGAAATACGACGCAACTGCAGATTCACAAATGCAAACAATCCCAGTATCAAGTAGGGACGATTCATCCTAAATTTACAAGCTTGATTTGATTGTCTAGTAATGAGACATTATTTGTTATTTTAGCTCCAAAAATAAAGAGATGAACGATCTCCTAATTAAACAACTCTACCGGTTGAGATATAAAGGGCATGATGCATTGCAGCAAACAAATATAGCAAAAGCAATTACAGATCGATTATTTCCATTGATTTTCAATAAATATTCTCCTCAAATGTCAGCCGTACATTAGATGTTGGCACAGAACCGAGCTCTCCAATATGTATGTCGAAAAAAAACACATTTTTCTCCTAACCTGCAAGAAGCATTCTGGATAGGTCCAAACCAAGGCAAGCAAGCTTTCCACTTTAAAAACCTGAACAGCAGAGAAAACTATATAATGGGGATGCTAATGATTACTCCATAAAAGTAAGCAGTTGACAAAAAAACAAAAACAATGAAGGGCTGGTTCTAAACCAAAAGCTATTATCAAGTTTTACTAGTTAATTAGCAAGTGATAGTCAGGATCAAAAGATATGAGAAGCAATGAAATAAATCAGCAAGATACAAAATTGGTATATTGACTATATCAGTCTGAGCAGGATTTCCTTTATCATGTGTCAAAATAGGCGATGCTATCAAATTTGGTTTCTCAAGTTGTTGTTAAGTAAGTGAATCCACCATTTACCATTCATACTTTCAAATGTGTGAGGCTTTCACACCAAAAAGGTCAGAAAAAAGAGCTCAAGTATAAATGAACAAACTAAAAATTGTCAAATTGTTACTCATGTGAAAGAAAAAGATAACTGAGAAAATGTGCAATCATACTGCTCCCTCAAGTACTCAGTTAGAGGTTGGTTTCTACTTTTGATGACACTTACCATGTACAGAAGGTTTTTTCCATTGTGGACAAGTTTCAAACAAAACCAAAAGAATTGTTTGGAGAAGAATGTGGAAAATTCAATAAGTCTACTTAGAGCAGTAATTTGAACTTGAAAACATGATCTTTTGCACTCAAAATATGATGAGATCAATGTGTATGACAACACAATAACCACTTCACATGCACTTTCTATTGAACTCCATAAACCTGACATAATATATCAGTCTTTATAAATCAGACAAAATAGTAGCTTGAAGTTTAGCCCAAACAACAAAAAACTCTATTCTTCCTTCCCTAAAAGGATTGATGTCATGTCCAATGACCACTAAATCATCTAAAATCAATCTTTAACATGTAGTTACAGAACTAAGAGAAGAGCATTCTTTCCATGTCTGATGGAAGCTATCCAGGTTTGGGTAGGAAGTGATGAAGAAACAGGATTACCTTTGAACAGAGATGGAATAGTCTTGATCGTAAGCCAGCCTACCATGAGCACTTTGCCTAAAACTCCTCGAAAGTAAGCTTCCGTGCAAAGCAATTCTCAAACCAAACAAACTGGAATCTTTTACAACCAGTACCAAGTCAAAGTGCTATATCTGTTGTCATCAAGGTATACGCCACAGAAGACAAAATTCTAATCAACACCGTGAGCTGCTGGGGTCCTGTTCTTGAATAGCTGTTTAAAAATATAAACTTTGTCAAAAAAGATATTGGAAGTATGATAACTTTATCAGCAAATAGAAGACATTGTAAATCTTTGTTTTAACTCACACCAGATGTAGAATGTCTAGAGTTAACATTTTTTTAATCACAAAAGGAAACACATTGTACATCTTTACAATTTATAGCATAAAAGCAATAAACAAATAGAGATATATTATATTGATAAGATACAATAATCCTGCTGAAAGAAAGACTGCAATATACTAATTTTACAAGTGAAGTAAAACATGAAAACATCATAAGGACGATAGCAGACCAAAGGTTCATATATCAAAGAAGATAACTCAAAAACCTTGTATAAGTACTTCTTCCGCAGTTTGATGGCAGTACGTATACACCTCTTGACCCTGATCTTTAACAAATTGTCATTAAATATCTGCCACACAAATAAGTAAAGGTTATTAATTTACATTCTTAGAGAAGCTATCAATCTGACAAGGCAAATAGTAGAACCAAAACAAGCAAACAGTCGCACAAAATGTGACAATCACAATTAGATGGAATGAAAAGAAATTATCTGGAAATGATAAGAGGGAATAGACATCAGAGATGCACGCTTCTAAATTAGTTGCACAATTTGTAACCTTGGCTTGAAACAACTAAGCAAAGTAGACTATTATGGTAGAATGATCATACATCAATCATAACGAAGAACATGATCAACAGAAAGCAAAATACAAACAGCAATACTGCGGTAAAGTAGCCAGATTCTCTTCAGAAGAAAAAAGCGCATTCGAAACTAATTCAGAAGAAGAGCGACTATTCAAGGATGTGAAATTTAAAGCCTTTGAGTTACTAAAATGATTACTCATAACCACATGCATAATCCACCTGCCTTGATCAGATCATCTATTGAATGCGTTTCTTTAATAATTTTCTGACGGTTCATGACAAGAATTGCTGCCACACAAAAAACAGGTAATTCATCATCACCATTCCCCATAGCTGCCAATGCAGAATTAACATGGAAGCGGTCATTCCTGGACCAAAATGTTTGTGCCAACCCACAAAAGGGATGAGTTGATGCAGACTTCAACCCTGTGTTGTCAGACACAGAGTGCTCAAGAGTTCCCTTTTTGGATGATGAACCGCCCTTTACACCACCGGAATTATTTTCAACACTCTCTTGTTCAATTTCTGCTCTAGAGTCACTTGGAATCTGTATGACTAAGGGCTCTGGGCAGTTCTCCTCCAAATGGCACGCCAAAGATTCATCAAAATCAGCAGCCCACATCATCTGAAGATTAACATAAAAGTGAATAGGATGCTCAAGCACATGTAACACATGTTTGCACCAAATAAATTGATAATTGCAGCTCAGCCATATTGGAACAAAAACTATGGATCAGTCTAAATCCAAAGGATTTACATACGAATGACCAAGATTTGTAAGCTTTGTCATCTCATAAGCAACTGCACACATGAAAAATACCAGAAAGGGATAAATGTATAGTAAAAGGAAAATCCTAACGAACCATGTACTACCAATGTCAAATTAACACAAGAGATATGCAAAATGAGAAGGGAAAGAAGGAATGAACTTGTAAGGTTTTATTTTCCTCAAAATAGAAAAACAGTAACTTTTGACCGGGAATGAAGTTAACCAATTGACAGAAAGCAGGCAATGGATTAGGTTCTCCACATGAAAGACAATGACAATGCATAATATACACCAAAGACTGCTCAGAGCAATTCAATTGAATTAGAACATTAGCTGCTCATATGGATTAATAATGCATCAGGTAGCTTTTTATAAAATAATAACCCTTTTATAATGCAAAACCCAGAATGTACTGAGACACCATCAGCTCAAATTACATAAACTGAAGAGGATAGTAGAACTAGGTAACCCTATATTAAATATGATACCGATTTTTGTAGAGGAATAAATCAAGAGAAAGATAATCAGATAACCACAAAAGAAAACTTTATCTATCAGAGAAACATAGGTAGGTAACCACTATTTATTTCAAAAAATACTCAGAAATAATAAATTGGACTATCATCGAAATGCCCCTGCAATCAAAAGAGCGTGATTATGTTGATGAATTTACAACAACAATTATAGAAATTACATATAATTCAATTTAGTACCACAAAATCTGTCCATCATTGACACAAATCTCAATAGTACCATGCTACATATAAATTTGTTAGTAAAATTGACATAAATTTACCATTTTCTTATCATAATTTTATGGTTCAGCCATATTCTGTGGCCAATAGACTGTCATACTGAACTGGTTTCTCCCTAATCAGAATTGCGAGTTATTCAGGATTCAGAAATATTGCATACTTAGGCTACCAATAAAGAGGGAAAAAGAATGACATAAATACAACAGTTGTAGCAGTGAGTCCTGGATATCTTCTTATTTTTACCTGGGAAAACAAAAGCTAAGAACTTCAGATATGCGTAGGAGCTATTAGAACCCTCAAAAGAGTGTTTCCAAGAATATTGCAAGGCAAAAGAGTATACATTTGGGAACTCTACAATAGTCACAGATTAACACTTATGTAACTTAGGGAGATTTACACGGACATCATTTTAGTGCCACTCTTTCATGAGGGTCTAGACAAATAATGACACAATAATCATCACTTTCACTTCTTAGCATTTCAGTTGAATAGTTATACAATGCAACATCATATCATCATTCTTAGCCAATTAAAACTCGGTTGAAAGAACAACTAAGCACAAACCTCCCACATAGATAGTGCTTCACTGAAAGATAACTCTCGGCGGAAGAGTACCAGCAGCATCCGAAAAGCAAAATGCAGGCTCTCAGCACCTATGTCAGAAAGATGGGCGAACATTTCTCGGTCTGTCAGTTCCAAGATATGCCATAGTGCTTGCAACTGCTTGATGACACCAGTTGGCCCTTCCATTTGGAAGTTGTCACGCTGAACAAATATTAACACTTCTTAAGATGAAAAAACATAATGAAAAGACAAAAGCAGAATACAACAAACACAAATATATACCATTCTCCGTAAAAGCATCTCAAAGCACCAAAAAGCATCTGCATTATCCTCAAAGAGAACGACAAAAGGAGAAAGCAAATCACTCATACCTGTGGTCAAATTTCAATAAGAATTAGACCAAGCATATGAATAATAACCTAGAGATAAACCATTTCAATAGCAAGAAACTGCCAAAGAACAACAGGCACAAACCTTGGCAATATCCTGTTCCAGGATCAACCCAGGCATAAACTGCAAGTATGTCAGACATTCGAGCCAGGTTTCTTGTATCCTCGTAAAACTCAAGATGACTGTCAGTCCGCACTACATCGACAACTAAAAGAGAAAAGAACCAAAGCTCTCTCAGAGACAAGAACATCTTACAAATATACATCAAGAAAATAATTTGAGTCTTTCATAGTAAATAAGAAACTCTGCATAAGCTCTCACCTATTTGGTGCAATGTCCAAAGCCATTCAGACACTCTGTCTTCACTACCACTCCTCCCTTGAGAAGCGGGTATGTTAAGAGATGGAGTTCCTGGTACATCAGATATTCTAAGTCCATTAAGCACCTCAGTTTCATATACTACACTCCCAGACCAAGGAACAGAATTATGCCCATCCATGCAAACGTCTTCAGTATAAGGTTTGGATGTATGCAAGATATCATTAGGTACAGAATTGCTTGATTCAAAAATCAGATCTTCATTGTTAGTAATTCGAAAACTGTGCATATGCTCGTCGCCAAATCTCAATCTACGGCGAGTCGAAAGTCCCTCATCAAGTGACCAGCGTGCTTTCTTGTCTTTTTTTCTCTTCTCAAACAGATCAGTTACAGGTAAAGGAGGGAAATCAAGATAACTCTGAGATGGACAATTTGACTCACATGCTTCATTTCCAAGCTTCGTGGAACTGCATTTATTAGAATCAGAAGTAGGTGATGCAGGTGGAAAACCAGAAGAGTCATATGCAGCACCATTCATGCTCCCTCTAACACTTAAAAGGTCACCAGAATCGCTAGAGCTTTCCCTTTTACATGCACACGATGTATCTATAAATTTATTACTCCCATTTGTGCAACTACTTAATTTGTTAGTATCAGCATCAGAAGTTTCTCTACTTTGATTTTCAGCTTCCCTTATCCCCTCATCCTTGGAACTTGTTCTCATATCCATGACCTTAGACCCCACAACATACGCAAGAGAACCAGTTCCTATGCTTGAATGCATCATTTGGCATTGTTTGATGAGGTCACTATAACGTTCCCTGCATTTATATTCACAAAATCTTCAATTTGGAGCTGCTGGAGCAGAAAGTGAAATTTCGGGAAAGAGAAAAAAAAGAAGTGTTATTAATGAGTCTCTAAAGAAGATTTTCTTGCCATTTAATAGACACAAACTTGCAATAAGTAAGTTGAGCTATGTGGCAAAGGGGTGGGTCAATTAAGAGGAAAATTACAGATATACACATTAAAAACCAAGAGGGAGAACAACTCCTATACATTTAGCATGATAGCTTAACAGGAGGAAGTAGGTAAGGGCAACCTTATACAGATTACAGAGCACAACAGAGAGCAGAATTCATTTAACTGACCTCATATACATGGAAAAGGGCCCTGTTAAGCTGATTTGGGCTTCTTTTGTAAGCAGCTAGAGCAACTAACCTCCAATATTAGTGAAAGAATTCTTAGGAATAGGAAAATATTTAAGCTCTGGTTCAACCATTTCTCAAACACCACAATGACAACAGTTTAACTAAAAATCAATATTATGGTCTTAATATTCAGCACTCATTATAAGAGTGAACCACGTGGTCAACAGAATCATTTGATGTTAAAACTTTTACAAATCATACTTTACTGTGTGAAGGAAAATTTTATGAAGGACAATTACTCCAAGTAGATTAGTATTTTCAAAGTTAGCCAACCCCATATAGTGGGACAAAGGCTTAGTTGTGGTAGATTAGTATTTCAGAGTAATGGTGAAGAATCTTTACCATTACCAATACTAGGGTGGCTTACTTGTGCTCACGTATGATCGCATCTACACAAAAGGGATTGTTTTCTGAATCTTTAACAGATTGAATATAAAATATATTGGTACTATAATCTACAATCAAATCAATTTTCCACATTAGCAATCCTGCAAACTCCAAATCAATTTCGCTAAGGACTCTCCTCTAATTCATCAACTCTTAAACAATCAAATCCTAAAACATGTTCAGCATAACCTTTGGAATCGAATTCCTAGCAAGGACCCGCACTAAGTTCAGTTCAAGCCTACCAAACAAGGCCAGTGTATAATTCAAATAGCAAATGAGTAATGTCATACCAAGAAGCATCATAAAATCATAGACTAGACATCAAAAATGGTTGATAGTGATGAAACTTAAATTAAAATTTTAAACCATCTCTGAACTCAACAGGACATTATCATCTTTTTTTAGGCCAGGATGGCAATTTCTAACACGATACAAATTCAACACGTTAAATGTGACTCATCATCCTATTTACATCCCAAATTTCTACCCATGGGCCAGGTGCATCCAATCAGGCATTAAGTTCCCAGAAACTTTTGAAAACCAAAGCGAATTAACATTTACTTCCTCAGTTGGCTATAGATGAAATTGTATATCCTGTTTATGTTTGGCTGAAAGTTTACAGAGATAACATATCATCTCATACGCTAATATATATCTGTAAAAGCTGCCAGTACACCAATGCCAATAAAGGGACTCTAAATGTTTCACATTTGATTAGAATCCTCAATTCAGCCATTCAGGTTCTATTCAAGCATTCTCAGCATAAAAGAAACAACAATAATAAAATCGAATAAAATATAAATAAAAATGAAAATCAAACCTTTCTTGTTTATGTTCATTTTCAATCATCCTCAGCAAACAAGGAACAGCAGGGAGAAACTCTTCCTAAGAGAACTTCTAATACTTCAAATAAGCTATTCTAAAGGGTCCATAACTTCTAATACTTCAAAGTTCGGCATTCAAGGAATTCAATACATCCATCATTTCCTTAACTAATTGAAAAGATAAACAGACACATATAATGCAGAAAGAATAGCTAAACCAGTCAATGAAAAGTAACTCCACTAAAACAAGAAACTATGGCACCTCCTGGCGTTTCTCAATTGCCTTCGGTACTCAGCAGTGCTGCTCAAAGCATAGCAACCCAACAGAAACTCCCACACTTGTGGCCTTATAGATGGATCAACACCCTGCAACAGGAAAAGAAAAGGATCTGAAAAATGAAAGACCACAACTCTACTCATACATCTAAAATAACAAAGAAACATCCCAGTGTTTTTGCAAAAGAATAATTGAATATAGAAAAGCATCAGCAGTTTCCATACCTAACCATAACTACTTGGATAACTTTCTCAAGGAGCCCACTCAGTTCAAATCAGAAACATAGTTTCTTCATAATACCAAGCAGCAAAACTTGATGAACTAAATGTAGCAAGTACAGAAAGTAACATGAAGTTAGCAACTAAGCTCTTATCCCACTATGTGGGTAGGCTATATGGATCTTATTTCTCCACTGTGTTCAGTCAAGACAAATTCTCATTTTTATTTAAGAATAACATTTCTATTTTTTTGTAGTTCCTTCCCAACCTTTTTAAGTCTTCTACTTTCCCTTTCAATTTGAGTTAATGATTCTCTATTTTCTACATGTTATACTAGGGCCTCTAGAGGTCTCACACACACATGTAAACCATCTTGAGTGTGTTTCTCTCACATTTTCATCTACTGGGGCTACTCTCACTTCCTTTCTACTGCTTTCTACTGAATCTAGTGTGTTAGCACATCCATCTCGACATTCTCATTTTTGCTACCATCATTTCTGTCAAGTGCTTATTTAGTTTTTGCAGCACTTAACGATCAGAAAGTATAGAGGATGCACTTCACCATTTGTTCCACTCTGCTAAATCCTATTTGTTACATCTTTATGAATTTTCCTGTTTCCTTCAATTATAGACCTTAAATATTTGACACTTTTAGATTTGTCTAATTCATGTTTAGTTATAGTAAAACATTTTGATTCTAATGCTTCCCTTCAAGCTTCTAACTTGGCATATAACCTTGTCTCGCTTAATATATTCAAACTATGTTGGCAAATAGCATATATTCAGGAATCGTTATGCAAATGTCTAGTAATCTCACCAATTACCAAAGCAAAGAGGTATGGGCTTAGAGTTGACACTTGATGCAGAGTTGAAGCCAGTTATAAAAACATAATAATGAATAGTCAAAGGGAAGATCACATATCGAAATGAAATTCTGTAGCATAGAAACTCCTACCCCCAAAATAATCAATTTCAACGCTTTTTGAAAACCAAAAGCCTTTCCATTGCTATCAAAAGTAGCTTGCCACTTCTCAGGCTTAAGCATTTTGTTTATCTGCAAAAACAAAAGACCATTATCAGAAAACATAATACAAATTGCTATTGAAACGCATTATATTACAAGGGAAATTAAACTACAAGCATATCTCAAATCAGATACGACCTGCAGATAATCAATCTCTTGATTCGTGAATAATTTCTATTTATAAATGGCAAAAACAATCTATGACCTCCCCCACCAGGAATCAATTAATTATCAAGAACCTTTTCTATATTCACGGTACTGACCAGAAGAGAAGTCCATAACATTTAGCCTCAACCATGGATAGTGAGCTATGCAACGAGGTTTACAATGATGGGACTTCATTTTCTTTTTCTTTTCCTTTTATACATAGGAAGTATATTGACAGAACTCCAGACAACTAGTATAAATCCATATCTGTCAACACTTAAATTATCAGAAAGTTTGAAGTTTACACCATAAGAACATATGAAACAGTATTTTCTTTTAGCTTCAACGTAGACTTTTCAGTTTCTTAAGTAGCCCTCCTGTTTCTCTCATTCAACTGAAACCACACCAGTGAAAGGTTCCACCTTTCACTTATTGTCTGCCTCCTTCACAATGACATAGTCTTAACAGCAATGGTAACTATTTCACTCGGAGGTCACTATTATTGCCTTTCTGTCTTCCCCACTAAAAGCTCCCACATACTCATCCATGCATTGCATTGTAGGAAATGCACTCAACCTGAGCAAGAAATAGAATAGAACATAAAATAATAACATGAAAGAAAATTTTCTCCACACAATAACCCTAAGTCAAATCACGCGTAGTTCCAACAATTATGTTTAAGCTTTTTGGAGCTCCATGCCATTACACAGTCAACAAAAAAATCAACGGCACAATCAACAAAAGTCAATCATAAAATCAGCCGGCTGGCAAACCATTTCGTGTTTTGCACAATAGCAACTTCCACACCTCTTATGGATGAAACTTACAAAATTATATCAACCCATGTGTTGACCAATAAAAGGCTAAGATACCTCTAAAGACCATTGCTTTGGACATTTTGGAAGGGATAAGACCAATTCGGTTAGCCGAGTGTTAACAAATATGTGGGAAGAATTGTTGCTAGGTGTCGAGTAGCTCAACTCATACTCAGCAGTCAAGCTCATTTTCTCCATGAGCTTAACTTACTGCAGATGAAACTAGAAAATATTGGTGTTTTTACATCAAAAAGACATGAAACACCCCCTAGATGTAATAGTTATTTTGCAATTCCAAAACAGTTTTGCCTATCAAAGCTCACTGTTAGTATTTTGAAAGTGTGATCCAGCAAAAAAGAGTTTGGTGAAACTTCAATATGATTGATTATAACGCCCTTTTTTTTCCAATAGAGCTTAGGTGAGAAAGCCAAACCATGACTTTGAAACAAACTACTACAACTTCAAGAATTTATATTATTAACCAATATCAACATTGTATCCCGGAAAAGAGAATTAACAAACCAAAAATCAATAAAGGGGATACAATAGACACTATCCTCCATTATTTAGGAAAGATAACAGTCACTCCCTCTGTCCCAAAGGAAGACACCTATTTCTAAATTTTGTTCCAATAGAAGAGTCTTGTTTTAAATATTTTACTTCCATACCCTTACAAACATAATTATGTGTAGTCTAACACTAATACACACTTAAAAAGTAAGATCTAACTGACAAATTACATATTTTATGTGTCATACCTTAAAACCCATAAAAAATTGTACCTCTTAAAACAGGACTCTTCCATTGGGTTGGAGGGTATACAAAATAATGGAGGCCGAAAACAACTTATTTCTTTTACTCTATAGCTCCAAAAGCACGTATCCTCAGCCAACTAACTTGTGATAATACCATCACCCTCAGTGTCCAGTAATTGAAAGTATTCTACGCAACTAATTCACTTGTTTATGATGCTGCACATACCATTTATAGAAGATGTATAGTGAATGAGTAGCTATTTAGGAGCGAAGACTAATTCACTTGGCAATCTGAATTTTAAGGAACTTTTTAGGAGCAACGACTCGAAGATGTGTAGTAGTGCATCAATGTGGGGCCCCAAAAAACTATCTTCCTTTGAATTCCAAGCACGAGCATATAACAAGGCAACATGTAATGACTCAGCTCAAAATAACCCCGTTTGTCTAGAATCATTTGATATTACTATTGCAAAGATGCTAGAAGAATTCAAGAACACAAACTTTAACCCAATAACTGGCATATCAATACTGACTAGCAACAAAAAGAATATCCCTTAAACCATTTCACATTCCTATAGCTTTAGTACCTAGAAACAGTACCCATTGTAAACTACCAAATTCAGTGAGATAGCAGAGCTTTATATTTCTCATTGTGGAGCTTGATTTTAAGGACTTTCAGATCCAATATACTCCATTAAGCAAAGGTTTAACTATCTGTTGAAAAACTGGTAGAATACAGGCACAAATATAACACGTCTCGACCTATGTTCTCAATCAAAGCAGCCCAGGAGGTATGTATAATGAGGAAAGGAGTGGGGGGGGGGGGGGGGGGGGGGGGGGGGGGGGGGAAGGGGAGTAGAAATAAAAATAAAAGACTTAGAAAAGGCAATGAAAACCAGAAAGATTTCAGAATCTTACAGCTATAACAACCTTTATCGATGATTGATGAAGGCAAGGTTCCCCAATGTCGCGAACAATTGCACTCACTTTTTGTAGATTTACAGCACCTCCTTTCACACATTTCCATTGCTTTATGTCTCCGTCAAAAGACATCAGACAACCACCTCAATCTCAGTATGCCTTCCTGGACCGATGACCCAATTCTTTCAAGTCCTCAGGTGTTAAAGCTACATAAATTGTGACCAACAAGTCAGATGCTTTTCAGAATACATTACACATTTCTAATGACAAATGCATTTCAGCAAGATGCCAAAAAACGAGACACAAATAACTTCCTTTAGCTATGCCAAAAGTAAAGTGAAAAAACAGAACAAAACAAAAAAAGAGAAGAAAATTCAGGTAAGTTTTGAGTAGAATACTCCCTTTCATTCCTCAAAACATACATTCATTCGTTAAAAAGCTAACCAAAAACAACAAAAAAGAAAAGAAAAAAAATTATACAAAGCCATCATAAAAAATGCAAAAATTTGAGCAAAATTCACGTTCTGCTAAACATCCATAAATCTGATGTATGGTACAAATGAGTATATTCTATCTCACAACTTACTTTCAATTCTAACTATGTTTGAAAAACTGAAGAAAGTTACAGAACGCTTCAATATGCAATACTGCAAGTCTACAAGTTAATAGGTCCAAGCATAAGCATCAAATATACTAAACCAAATTCGCTAAGCAGCATAAAAGCTAACTCCGAGTACATGCTCAGAAGTTCGCTCATAAAAATCACTCAAGACCCACAATATTCTGATCTTTTGCTCATACTAATACAACCAAAATTACATTTCTCCAACCGATATGCCGTCCCAGCTTATAAAAGAAAAGAAAAGGGAAAAAACTATACATTTGAGTTCAAAAGTACTACAAACAACCCATACATAACAATACATTGTTGAAGGAAGCAAAAATCTTCATCAGCATAGGTATCAAGAATATATAATTTTCCCATCCACCCCAAACCCACAAAACAGATCCAAATTGAAAATACAACAGAATTAAAAAATTAAAAAATTAAAATTAAAAAAAAAAAAAAAAACGCACGACAAACGCAGGATTAGGATGAAAAGAGATTTAACGCATAAAAGGAAAAGGAACCTATGAGAACCCTTTCCGGATTAAGAAACAATATAAACTAAACTGGTGCCGATCATCATAAATAAGGTAATCTCGAGACAGACGCATCAGAATTGGTATCCGATGAATAATGGCGTGTGTTGGTGTTTACCTCCTAAATTTAAACGGAAAACGGAAATGCAACCGAGAAGAGGAGATCTTCCGATGAAAGTGCCGTCGCCATTAGCATTTAGCGACCCAAGTCAGAGAGAGGAACCGTTTCCCACCCTTCTTCTCTTTCTCTTCCCTCTTCGGTTCATTCATGATGTTTTCTCCTCTGAAAATTTGCGCTTTCATTTTTTTTTTTTTTTCGCATTGTTTATTTATTTTTATTTTCTTTCAGTGAAGTTTTTTTTTTTTTTTTGCCAAATTTCCTAATTACTCCATAGCATGTTTTTTTTTTATTATTTTGAAAACATGTTTTTGGAAAATATAATATAAAAAGGTATAACTGTATAATAAAAAGTTGTATTAAAAATGATAAAATAATTATCATATATTAATTTGCTATTGAAATCAAAATAAAAACGTAAAAAACAGCCCTATATGTGGCACTTCACATCACTTGTATGCTAATGACATCATGACTAAGGGACTATTTGATAATTCATATTATTCTTAAAATTATTTGATTATGGGGTAATGAGTTTTAACTTGTTTGATAACGAAAATAAAAACCTCTTAACAATTAAGCATGGTTTATTTCCAACCAAAAAAAATTAAGCAATAAAAGTCAGTTTATTGTTTATCACTTAATGCTCCACCTACCCGTTTATTTAATGATTCATTTGATTTCTGAAATTTTCCCTTCTATATTATTCGTTTTTATTTAAATATAAATAATTTTATTTCAATAAATTTTAATTATAATTTTTTTCTTATTAGCGTACCACACATTTTAAAATTATTATCATAATATTATCAACTAAAACTTGTACCGTTTCTTATCTTATTCTATTTTGGGTGAAATGCATATATCATCACTTAAGTATAACTTTTGCAATAATTGACATTTTTTTTTTTAAATGCTCTTTTTTCAACAACTTTCATTTTCAGACAAAACATACCACTCCGTCAGACTCCACCGTTAAGTGGCAAACAACTGAATTATCTAAGGGGTAAAATCGTCCAATTGTCTATTTTTTGTCTTACATTTCAATTATTTTATTATATTTACAAAATAAACTCCTAATCTTTTATTATTTTTACATATTAACCCTAATATTTTTTTATTGTTACATATTTGTCCAATTTAATAAATTTTTTTCTGTTTTAATTGTGAAACCTTAGATTCACCACCCTCAATACAAGGGGTTGGCTTCACCGGATGCCTGTTTGGTTCGCACCAGGACTTAGTGTCGTACAGAAAATTGACTAAAGATGCTTTTATTATAAACTGTCAAATCCTAATGTACATATATCAGTTCCCAAACCAAAAGCGGAAGCTTAACTAAACATAACATTCTTATTTAATCCTATCTGACTAATATAATAGGTTCGGCCCGCATGCATCACATCCTAGTACTAGAAATGAGGGTAGTCATCTTCATACCAAGGATCTGTAACAAAATTTTAAAAACAGAAAACAAAATAGGAAAATGGAATGAGCCATTGCCCAGTGAGAGTTCACCGTTTTCGCAAATATTTTTGCCAAGTTGCATAAGTTATCCATGCATATAATTTAGGCAAATCCTATCACATAGCAATCATGACTCATGCAAGATTCACAGACATATATTGAGAATAAAGGGCAGTCGTTAAAGTTATACATGAACAATGAACGAACTAGCCAATTCACCTCGCGGGTATATCATATCGTATCATAACATAATCATATCATATTAGAATCATAATCATAATCATAATCATATCATATCGTCAGCCGCTCCCAAACATATACAGGCATATTAAGGGCCCCCGTGGTTGGTACTGATTTCGAAATTAGGAATGCAAATGATCCAGACGACCAAGCCCTGTGCTGGTTCGCGGGATCAAATCGAATATCATATAGTGAATTCGACACAACTTATGAACATATAATAGTTCTAGTGCACAAAGGAAGTATAACTAAAACATAACAAGTACATATATAGTCCAGCTGGTAAGTAAAAACAACTGGGCAGTTTGAAAACAAAAGTATTTCAAGCATTTTTTTGTAAGTGTTTAAAACAAGTCACATAATTCAGCTAAATGCAAATTCAATTAATTAATTGCATTAAAACAGTATATATTAATTAATTGCTCACTACTTTCTCAATAATCTGCAATTTATAATTATTGGGAGTTTCAGTTTCTATCCCTATTTCAGATAAATTCCAACTTCCTAAGGTTATAAGAATTCTAACTTTAAATTTTTATAATCCCAAGAGCTTCTTAATCCTAGTTAAATATTTAAATAAAAGGATTTAACTAATTAAAAAGAATTATAAAAGGTTTTAAATTAATTTTGTAAAAATTCATGTATTGAGAAAATATCAATTTTACCCGCAAAAAGAACGAGAAAAACCGATCAAGCTTTTTTTCCAGCCTGAAGATCAGTTTTACCCGCCTTCAGGTCGGTTAAAACCGCCCAGAATCCCTCTTCGGATTCTGAGATCGGTTTTACTTGCCATTTGATCGATAAAAACCAATCAAGGTTTCCAGTAATTTTTAATAGCGGTTTCCCATTCTGAAGTCGGTTATAACCGAGTTTCTTGAGCCTTTGCCAAGGAACTCGGTTTTTCCCTTCTTCAATATAGGAAAAATCGGTCATGCAAAATTCTAACTTTTCGATGTCTGTTTACCCGTTTCAAAGTTGGTTATAACTGAATTTCTTGAGCCAAGAAAGTCGGTTTTACCCATCTTCGGATCGATTAAAACCAATCGTGCCCAGAAAAAGTTTTCTTCAAACTTTTGCTTCGAGTTTCGATCAAAATAGCTATAAAACGTGTTTTTATTTAGTTCTTTTTTGTTCAAAATCATTCCTACAACATTCATGCAACATTCCTATCAATCTGTAACACATATTCAACGTTAACCTTAAAGATTTGGATCAAAAATCCTAAGAAAACCAAAAATTTTACTTTTCCACTTTCATGCACCATTTCGCTAAATCTTAACGTAATAAAAGGGTAAAATTCATTACCTTTGTGCTCCTGAGATTTCCTAGAACGAAATCCACAACGTGGAATCCAAATTCCAGCTCCAAAATCCCTCATTTCTTAGCTTTTCTTTCCTTCTCTTCTTCCTTCTCTACTTCTCCTTTCTCTCCCCTTTTTGATTTGATTATGGTGCTATCTGAGTTGGTGAAGACGAAAAGGAGCATATTTATACTCAAAATTCACCTAACATATCCAAACACAGGAGGGCTAGACCCCTAGGGTTGTAGCTCTTCTTTGGAAATTAAGAAAGCTAATTTTTTTAGACTTCAGGCCCCGATCGATTTTATCTGCTCTAATGCTGGGTATAACCAGTCTTATTATTTTTGTCAGTTTCCTAATGTTGGTTTTATCTGCTCTTATGCTGGGTAAAACTGCTATTCAAGCGGTCAGATATATTTTTTCTACTGTTCATAGGCTGTTAGATTGGTTTTACCCACTCCCAATGATGGGAAAAACCAATCCTAGCTATTTTTTACTATTTTTAAATTTATTTTCTAATTTTATTTTTATTACTTAATTACTTTATCTCATATTATTTAAACATAATTCTAACCTTAATCTTAACATCTTAATCGTAATTTAAATATTAAAGATCTATAATTCAAAAATAATTCTTTATTCTTTAAAATTCTTAAGAAAATCGTACAAGTCCATAACTATACATATTTTTAAAATAGTGAACAGCCCAAAATATACTTATACTTTTCGATTGTGTCCAGTTTTGTCACCATACTTTTTTTGTTGCCACGAATGTCCTTAAATTAATTAAAACGAGCCAAAAATATACTGGAGTCATTAACTACCGTTAGACTTAACGGAAGTGACCACATGTGCCTTACATGTGACTTTTTAAAGGGTAAGTTTGTCATTAGTCTTTTTTTTTTTTCTTCTTCCCCAAATTACTCTTCATTGTCTTCCTAAAATTCCTCCATTCCCCAACCCTTCCTCCACCAACGTCCACCTCCCTCTTCCTCCCTACTCCAAACTAAGAAACCACCAACCACCACTTCCAGCCCTCACAAACATAAACTTACCACCACCATTTCAACCCGTTAATCCAAAAATCAAAAAAAGAAAGACAAAACAAACCCATCACCATTGTTGTGTTGCTGCGGTGGTTCTAGAAAGGAGAAGATGAACGGAGGCAAGATATGCTAGCGAGGTTTATGGATTTGGATAGCTAAGGTGGTGGTGATTTATCTTTTTGTGACGACGGCGGAGTTGGTGGATTTGACGGAGCGGCAATGGTGGTGGCGATTCATGGGTTGTGAGAACGACGGTGGCTGTGGGTTTTTGGGTTTTTACTTATGGGTTTGGATGGCCGTGGTGATGGTTTTTTATTTACTTCTGGGTGATGGCTTGGATGATGGTCTGGATGGCCATGGATGATGGTTTTTTTTTACTTTTGGGTGATGGTTTCGATGGCCATGGTGATGTCCCCCCCCCCCCCCCCCCCCGGGGTGATTGTGAGGTTGAAATGGTGATGATGATTTTATTATTGTTGGGGTTGGAATGGTGGTGGTGGTTTTATGAGAAGGATGGAGAATGGGGAGGAGGAGGAGGGGTGGGGAATGGAGGAATTTTGGGAAGACAATGAACAGTAATTTTGGAAGAAGGAAAAGAAAAAGAAAAAAAAGTAATCGTAAATAGACAAAATTACCCCTTAAAAAAATCACATGTAAGGCACATGGGGTCACTTCCGTTAAGTCTAACGGTAGTTAATGACCCTAGTACATTTTTGGCCCGTTTTAAATAGTTTAGCGATATTCGTGGCAACAAAAAAAGTATAGTGACAAAACTGGACACAATCGAAAAGTATAGGTATATTTTAGACTGTTCACTCTTTTTAAAATTTAAAGATAATTTACATAAAAAAAAGAGTTAAATGCTTAGTTCATCACAAACCTTTGACCATGTTACCCGAATCAACACAAACCTTCAAATTTTAGTTTTTTTTCATCCCAACCTTTCGAAAATGTTACAAAATATAACATTCCGTCTACCCTCTCCGTTAACCCACTAACAACTCCTCTTTTTCAAGGGCAAAATCGTTCAATTTTAAATTCTTTTATCTTAACTTTCCCTTATTTTACTTTTATTATCAAACAAACCCACAATCTTACATATCTTTTACATATTCACCACAATATTTATTTATTTTTACATATTTATCCAATCCAATTTAATAAATTTATTTATATTTTAATTAGGGTGAAATGCATGAAACATCACTTAACTATGAATTTTTACAAAAAATAACACTTAAAAAAAATGCTCTTTTTTAGACACTAATCTTCAAAAATGCTCAAAACATGACACTCCGTCGGGTTTTGCCGTTATCTCACTAACGGGACAAAAAAGCCAAGGGTAATTTTGTCATTTTGCACGTCGCTGGCACTGTTCATATTCCCCAAAATTTTTTTTTTTTTTAAAACAGTTTGAAGAAACCAAAAGAAAAAAAAAACTGTTGGAAATCGTTTTCTTCATATTTTTGGAATTTCAATGCCAACTGCCAAGGCCAATGTCAAACCGGAGACTACAGCCACCTGGAATGCCAAGGCTATGGTAAGGTGCCGCTTACCCTAGCTGAATTCGCCTTAAACCAACCTAACAACGTAGACTACATTGACGTATCCCTTGTTGACGGGTTTAATATTCCGATGGAATTTAGCTCCGTTAGTGGTTCTTGCCGTGTGAGGGTTAGTTGCTCGGCGCTCATCGTGGAGGAATGCCCGGCCGAATTGAGAACGCGGGGCGGATGCAACAGTCTGTGCAACGTTTTCTGCACGGATCAGTACGTTTTCAACACTCTTTTGGTTTATGAAGAAAACGATTTCCCTCATAATTTTTTTTTTCTTTTGGTTTCTGAAGAAAATGATTTCTTTCTTTTGGTTTCTGAAGAAAACGATTTCATGGTTTCTGGAAATCGTTTTCTTCATATATATTTTTTTCTTTTGGTTTGTGAAGAAAACGATTTCTCAGTTTTTTTTTCTTTTGGGTTTTTTCAGACTGTTTTTGAAAAAAAAAAATTAGGGAAGATGAACAGTGCCGATGACGTGTGAAATGACGAAATTGCCCCCGAGTTTTTTGCCCTTGAGATAACGGCAGAACCCGATGGAGTGTCATTTTTTGAGCATTTTTGAAGATTAGTGTCTAAAAAAGAACATTTTTTTTAAAGTGTCATTTTTTGCAAAAGTTCATAGTTAAGTGATGTTTCATGCATTTCACCCTTTTAATTATTATTAGTTTCTTTATTTTTATTCCATTATGGTTCAAAAATTATTATAGTTAATATATATTTTAATTATTATTACTTCTTTTTTTTTTATATGTGAAGAAGCATATTATTGTTAAAACATTTCAAATGGTACAAAAGGAAACGAAAGGTCTCCATATCACAGGGTGATTGAGTCTATCTTGATTAACCACCTCTCTAAATTGCATCTACTTTACTGTTATGCCAAAATCCATTAGAACTACAAAATACAAATCTACATTTGACCAAAGAAACAACATATTTCATCTCTCACTCCAACCCATGAAATTTTCGCTTTGCAATTGTGACCAAATACATTGCAGTTATTTAGGGGGTGGTTTTGAATCATTCAGTTCCTCACGGGAACAACGAAAAGAAATATATGAAACTGGGCAAACAAAAATTGAATAATGGCATTTTTGAATCAACCAATGTAGAACCCTCTTGTTTCTTTGGCATTCAACCGCAATAGGCTTTTATTCCGCAGAAGGCTTCTCCCCAAAAGACAAAATTTAACACAGAAATTGTCGATCCGAATCGGAGATGGGAGAAAATTACTAACCGCCTGTGGTCGCTGCTTCATCATCATCATCCCCATCTATCTATTAATCCAACAAATCTTCAATAGAAAGACCACAAACACTACACACCATTCACCAACCCAATCAACAAACATCAACAAGCCATTACCATATCCAAAATTCCCAAACCACATTCCCCTTCCTACATCAAAAAAACCCAGCCCCAAGCTGCCACCTAGCCAGCTAAACTATGGCAATAGTAAATTTGAGTTGTGATTAAAAACGAACAATCGAAAATATGTCAACCATAGGCAAGCAAAAGTTGACAAAAAATTCAAAATCTCAGAGCCTGAATTACAGAAATTAAACAAAATTCCTTTTCCTTCGGTTCTACTATCAATTGCCAAAATGAAATTAGGAGATTATGAAAAAGACAAGAGTTAAGCATCACAAAAAACTAGCTTCGTCTAGATCCGCCCAACGTCGTCATCGCCATCTGAAGGTCAACCTTTCAACACCGTCACTGTCTTTCAACCATTATCAGATATGTGCTGGGATGAGGTTGGTCAGGACAGTAGAGCAATAGAGTCAAATTCGCATCATAGGTAACATACCAAGCACAAGTTCTGGCCACCGTTAAGCATAACGACATCGCCGGTCGAAAGAATCTGAGCATCTCCCATGCATCTCGGCGACACTTGGATGGGCTACGGGAAAATAGTGGGAGTGGGAGAAGGGGGAAGGGTCAATAATGGGACATATCTAGAGGGATCGTGTCGTTGGACTATCGATGGGAAGAAAAGGTAGTCGGGAAGCCATGAATTCTGGCGGGGTTGAGAATGTTGGGCTGCCGTGAGATGGAGGAAGAGGGACTGCGGCCGACAGAGAGAGAAGGTGAAAGATTTGATATGTTAGGGTTAATTGGTTGAAGTGGATGAAAATTAAAAGGAGTTAAAAAACGACTTCAAAAAATTAGTAAAGAAAAAAACAAAAGGATAGTTTAATTTAATTTATTCCTTATTTTAAAAAAAGGCAGGCTCTATGATCAGACAATTTTCCCCTCTAAAAGTTGCTTCTGTTTGTGAGTTAACGGATGGGGTAGACAGAATGTCATGTTTTGTAACGTTTTCGAAAAGTTTGTGATGAAAAAACTAATTTATAAAGGATCGTATCCATTTGGGTAACATGGCCAAAGGTTCATGATGAACTAAGCAATTCATTCTAAAAAAATACAAATTATGGCTAATCCTAGAGCAAAAATATGAGATCTCACATTAATTATTATTGCTTTCTTTATTTTATTTATTACCATAATTATCGTTCTTATTAATTTTTAATAACTATTACTAACCTTTTAATTACTATTTCTTTCCATAATTAATACCAATTATTATCCTTATCACTTTTTAGTAATTATTAGCTTTCCCTTCTTTACCATTTATTTCCTTATCATTTAATAAATACATTCCTTAATTTTTTTATTTCCATATTTCTTTATAATTTTATTCCTTTATCTCTTTCCTTTCTAATTACAATAATGATTGTACTCTCCTTTTAAAAATTATTAGGGAAAATTCTTTTTAAGGGTGTAATAAAATTTATAATTCCAAAAAAGGGTGTTAAATTGTTAAAATTCCTATTAAGGGCATAAATTTATGATTCCCTTTACTTTAGTCAGTTGATACAACGCACAAGTAGACAGTCGGCGGGGTTTAGTTTGACTGTCTATTTTACATCATGTATGTTTTAGGGTTTGTAAGTGTAAAATTAATGAAGTAATTTCCTTTTTTTGAGATATAAAGAAATTACATTTGCTACTTGGCCCTTTTGTAAATGTGTAGGTACGGTTTATAGCTACACCGACAATTCACCAATTAATGTGGTCCTGCACTATAGGGGACATTTTATTAGAGGTCCACATTTGAGGTATGACAGTACACTAATAAAACTGTATGAGGACTTTGACCCAGACTTTATTAATCACGAAGCCATGTAGGACATACATAAATATGCTTTAAAAAAGGAAATAGAAGCTAATTTGAAATTTTACTACTCCTATAAATGTTAAAGAACTAGAATCAAGGATTGTGGCAGTGAATGATGATACTGATATTGAAATCATATGCACTGGACATATTGAATGTATACAGCTGCATATTTATGTTGTAGAAACTGATAGGCCTTTATGTATTATATCACCCAAAAGGAAAAAAAATTGTTTACTGAGAGTAATTTTAGTAAAGTAGAGGGATTTTTTGTGAATGATGAGGGTATTCTGAGAATGTAGAGTGTCTTTTTGAGAATGCTGGGGAATTATGGGAATGTTGTGGGTAATTATGAGAATGTTGGGGGTATTTCTATGAATGTTGGGGGTATTGCTGGGTATGTTCTTGGTACTTTTGTGAATGTTGTAGGTAGTTCTGTAAATGATGAGGGAAATGGCGTGCTTACTATGGCAATTCAATAAGTGTTGAGGGTATAAGTGGGCATGTTAGGGGCAGTTCAATAAAGGATGACGTTGCAGGTGGGCTATATGGGGCAGTTCAGTAAATGTTGAGGTTGCAGGTGGGCCAGATGGGGGCACTTCTGTAAATGTCCCAATGGATAAGGGAAACCCTATAGAAACTTCTCTTACCCTAAAAAAAAGAAAAGAAAAGAAATAGCAGTTAGAAAATCAGTCACACCCAAAAAAAGGAAATCTATGAGGGATGAAATTAATTTGGAAAAATGGGAAACTTTAGAATCTCCTAGAAGAGAAGGGAAAAATTAGCAGAAAGGGAAAGATCGGCCGAAGGTAAAGAGAAGCAAGGGCATGGTCTAGTTAATGAGGATGATGATCCTATTTGTTATGAAGATAATGCATGGTTGAAGATTTGGAACGGTTTGAAGAAGAAGAAATATTCATATCAGGGCAAAATGATGGTACTTTTGCTTTCAATGTCGGTGGTAGTTTTGGGGTACACAAGGAGGTTCCATATGGAAATGATTCAAATCAGGAACCCGGATCTCAGTCTAAACCTGTAGGTGACTCAAGTGAGGAACCAATTGGTGAGAATTGGAACGAGCCGATTAGAGGTGATGAAGAATTGTTTGCTCAAGCCGTTGATAAATATGGAATAGCTGAGCAGAGAGACTATCAACAATTCAATCCATAAGTGGAATTCAAGAAAGAATCATTTGAGCTGAAGGTTGATCACCAGTTTAAAGCTTTTCAAGAGGCATTGAAGGAATATCATGTGAGAGAATAATAGCATTTCAAATATAAGCATAATAAGTCTGCAATGATTGATGTGTTCTGTGGTGAGAAGAAATGTTACTTCAAGATTCATGCAAGTCCCAATCAAGGTTCTGTTACATTTCAAATCAAGTCAATTAAAGCTCCTCACACTTGTGGTAGACAAAACGATTTGTCTCTCACAAACTCAACATACCTCAACAAGAAGTTCCAGAACTTTATTAGGGTTAGAGTGAATTGTTCAGTTCATCACGAACCTTTGGCCTTGTTACCGAATTCGACTCAAACCTTCTAAAATTATTTTTTTTAGCACAAACCTTTCGAAAACGTTACAAAATATGACATTTCGTCCACCCTCTCCGTTAAGTCACTAACGTCTCCACTAAAATAAATTGATTGCCAAATAAACCTCCAAACCTTCATTTTTTTACCAATTCTTACAAGAATTAAGAAAAGGGAATATGAATATAAATGAAATTTGATTCTTATTTTATTCTTCATTTTTTAATATAAATTTACTATATAATAATAATACTAAAATACTAATTATTCTTAATATTATGATATAATATTAAAGTATAAATATTTTTCTCCTTTTTCAAAATAAATTGGGGCCAAAAATTAAGAAAAACAAAATTACAGGGGCCAATCTATAAATTTGATGAACAGTGCGCCTACACTGTTCATCATCATCCCTAATCTTCTTTTTTTCTTCTTCTTCATCTTCTTCTTCTTCTTCTTCTTTTTCACGGTGCTTCTGCTTCTGTGGTTCCCACCATGAACTCCATAATCACCACAGTCTGTCATTTGCTGCCTGCAGTTTATCATACCCAAACCACCTCATTTCATCTTTTAGCAACCCAAGCTGAGAACAAACTTGAGCTCGATTTGCATCTTTACGAAATTTGGCCAAAATTCTTAAAAGTTCGAACTTAATATCTTCACCAAAGTTGAACCCACCAAACTCTATTACCGCTGCCAAATCCATAGAACCAAACTCAACATTTGTTTCCAAGAAATCTCCAGATTTATCCATAATTGAGCCTAGCAAGAGCATTTGAAAGACAACGAGATAGAAAAGAAACATAGCTACTGTACAAATCTATAATATATAATCAGTATTATTCAGAAAAAATTGATTTGTGGGCTGAGATGGCAGCGATGTAAATTTCAGAATCGCTTTTGCAGTAGATAAAACAACCAAGATATACAATTCTATTAGCAAAAATTTTCCAGCAATTTATTTTTGACGGGCTGTTGTCGATGGCCAGTGGCTGCTGTCGGATTTGGAGATGTGGCGGTGGCATCGATGGATTTGAAGGAAAAAGTCACTTTTAATATAATGGGCGATTGCGGTGTCGATTGCCAATAGTTGCTGTCGGATTTGGAGCTATGGCAGTGGCCATCGACGGATCTGAAGGAAAAAATCACTTCTCAGATGATGGGCTATTACGGTGTTAAGAAAGTTGTGGTCAAAAACAGATTTGGATCTAAATTTGTGGATGCGGCTGGTTCTGGAAAAAGATTAGCGAATGCGGCAGCGGTTTGTTATGGCTATTTTTGGTGAGGCAGCGGTTCAGATCCACTATGCTAGAGTGAAGATGGATCGATTGGTTGCTATCTGGCGAAGAAGACGAGCGGGGTGGCGGTCGGAGGGAGGCGCTTACAATTGGCTTTGAAGGTGGCGGCGCTAGGTGGAATATTTAATGGAGGTGCGGCGGCGATTGATGATGTACTTTGTGAAGATGAATATGAAGATTTGTATCACCGTAAATGAAAAGAGGAAATAAGAATAATTAAAATACACAATAAATTAAGAATTATATTTCATTTATATTCATATTTTCTTTTCTTAATGCTTGGAAAAAATAAATGTTTGGGGGTTTATTTGGTAATAAATTTAAAATAAGAGAAATGTAAGACAAAAGAATTGATAATCGGACAATTTTACCCCTGAAATAGTGGAGACTTTAGTGACTTAATGGAAAGGGTGGACGGAATGTCATGTTTTGTAACATTTTCGAATGGTTTGTCCTAAAAAACAAAAATCAATTTTGAAAGGTTTATGTCAAATCGGGTAACATGTTGTGATGAACTAAGCAATTCACTCTTAGGGTTAATCATACCATACAGCTTACAGTTATTGTGAAGATTGTTCGGATGCAATTGCAGGTAGAGATTTCTGAAAGACAAGCCTATTGGGTGAAAAGAAAGGCACTTGGGCACATTTAAGGGTGTCAAATGGAGCAGTATGAGAAAGTTAGGAATTATGTCAATGCTTTGATCGATAACAATCCAGATAGTAGAGCTACAATGCAGGTTGACCGGGATTCAGCTAGTGGGGTCAGTATTTTCAAGAGACTTTTCTGGTTTTGAAAACTAAGAAGAATGGTTTCATTTAAGGTTACAGGGTGATCATAGGGTTAGATGGGTGTTTCTTGAAGAGTTCAATTGGTGGACAAATATTGTAGAGATGCTAATAATTGCATCTTTCCTATGGCCCTTGCTGTGGTAGAAGTTGAAAACACCAAAAACTGGACATGGTTTATGGAATAGCTAAAAGCTCATATTGCGGAAGGCTCCAAGAGGATTTTTTGGACTTTTATTTCAGATAGGCAGAAAGAGTTGGTCAATGCATTAGGAGCTATGTTTCCAAATTCACCACACATATGTTGCTTAAGGCATCTGTATGCAAATTTCAAGCAAAAGTTCAGAGCCAAGCATTTAGAAAGTTTCTTTACAGAGTTGCATTTGCTTCAAATATGAGAGATTTTAGAAGGGCTTTACTGAATTTGGAGAAGGCAAATCCAAAGGTTGGAGACAATATGTCAGCAAGTGAGTGGATAATGAGTATACCTCTTTCATCATGGTCAAGAGCTCATTTTGACACTAACCGTAGGAGTGAGTAATGTCTTAGTGAATCATTTGAATGAGTCGTTCAATGCTTATATTCTGGAAGCACGTTATAAGCCTGTAATTGCCATGTTTGAGTGCATTAGGAGAAAGTTAATGCAGAGGTTTCCATTGAAGTTTGAAAGCATGCAGAAACATGGCCACGATCTATGCCCTAATATACAAGAAAAATTAGGCAAGCATAAAAATTTCAGTCATTATTGCGTGGCTATATACTCATGTCCTGGCATATACAAAATTGACTAGAATAGAAGTACTTATGTGGTGAAGTTGCTACCTCAAACTTACATTTATGGAGCTTTTCAGTTATCTGAAATTCTTTGTCCACGTGCCATTGCTGCAATTGGAGCTACAAAACTTATTGCAGAAGATTTTGTTGATCCAATGTTGAGGAAGGACATATATTTGGCAACCTATCAATACACAATAGCAGTCATTCCTTCTAGTGAGTATCGGGATGATGTTGGTGGTGATCATATTAAACACCCCGCTATGAAAAAACAAACCGGGAGACCAAAGAAGACAAGGATAAGGGGTGATGATGAGCCAATGTCAAGGACATCAACCCAAAAGGGGTTGCAAGTCACATGTAATAGATATTTCAGGTCAGGACCCAATTCTAAGACTTGCAAGTTTCCAGTATATCTGAAGTCTAAATTCTACAAGGTGTGTGATAATATGATTACCATGTTTTTCTTATAAGATTGATTTTTATTTTTAGTTTTGAATAATTAATAGATTTGCTATTGTTAGGTTCCTGAAGCTGGAGTTGAATCAAATACAACTTCTTCCACAGCTGAAAATCCTAATATGATGCCTCCAATGCCAAGTCAAACCAGGGTAGGCAAATAGAGACCCTCTAACTCAAACATAACTAAAAACAAAATAATAAAAAGGTGTGTGGTACTAAACAGATCCCAGAGAAAAAATTTAGCTCCTCACAGGTATATCACCTAGTAACTATGTCATTCTTATGGTGTGTAACTATGAATTTTATTTTACTTATTAATTGTGAATTTTATTTGTTATTTACAATTACCACCTCATGCTAATCAGTCATAGTCTGTTCGGAATGGGAGTTTCAACTCCTCATACGTCAATTACCTAATAACCATGTCATTCTTATGGTGTGTGATTATGAATTTTATTTTACTTCTTAATTGCTAATTTTATTTGTTATTTACAACCACCACCTCATGCCAACCAGTCACATTCTGTTAGGACTAAGAGTTTAAGTGCACAAAGTAGCCAAGTCAATGATGAAGTTGCTGGAAGCAAAGTCATTCCACCCACTGTTTCTAATGTGCTTAAAAAATTAAGAGCAAGAAGGAAAAGAAGTTAGAGTTGATTCAGTGTTGGATGGACTAGTGTTATGATCATTTTCAATAGATTGTCCTTTTGATAGTTGTGTTATTTTGTTTGCTATGTAATACTGAACCTATCTTCATGGTGTTATCTACCTTTTGTGAACCTTGACTTGTATATGGTCCGTTTTTTGTGCTAGTTGTTGCTAATATAATACTGAACCATGATGATTAGTTTTTTGTGCTATTTTATAGCCGTCACTCACGTAATGTTACCATTTTATGGATGCAATTTCTTGTTAAATTTACTATGGTTGTTATCTTGGATTTATGTTCCAAATTTAGAATGGCCTTTTAGGGGTTTTTTTTACCCCCCTAGATTTAGATAGTTATTTACATATTCAAAAATGTCTTCTTTTTTTTTTTCCCCAGATTCAGAATGGTCATTTGCAATTTTAGTAATGTCATTTTTTTTTCCCAGATTAAGAATGGTATTTTAGAGTTTCATAATGGTCATTTTTTGGGAATGGACCCCTTGTTTTCGAGATGGTCTTTCTTAGTTTAAGAGTGGTAGTTTTCTCATCTTTTTCCTCAGATTCATAATGCTCATTCTCTGTTGAGCATCTACAGTTTAAACCCTGCAACTCCATCCACCAAAAGAATTATAGCTTACACAAAACAGAGAACAATGAGTTTGAATAATTTCTAACTTTGAATGCTAATATACATTATATATGGTCCTAGAAAACATAAAAAATCATAAATTTGTCAACTAAATTCCATAACCATAACATGAACATAAGAAGAACAAGTTCAACAAGATTTGGTTAAATGAAATCTTTTCACTTCAACCAAAGGATAATCATTGAGAAACAAGTTATAATCATTGAAACAACTACAACAAAAGTGATTGTCTTCATCATTCCTTCTATGCTGTGGAAATCTTCCATCTTTAATCCGTGTCGGGATACTTGATCGGAACATATCAAAGCTCCATCGTGAAAGCTGTCTATTACTAAATTAGGGTTTTTGGCCGGCGATCTATGACCTACGTCGCCACCTATCAAATTGCACTAAAAGAAGAAATCGCATTGACTCTTATAGCAAACAAAATAAAGCATCCCTTTGGGGACTTCTCAAATTCAACAATTTTTATGGTAGATTTTCTTCAGTAAGTGCAATAACGGTATTTGTATCTCGTGCAGCTGCTACTATCGTTGCTACCAGTGAATGAAGTGTTGGACATTTTTCCAGCATACGTGACAGGTTCTAGCTTCTTCGGCCATCGTAAAATTTTGCTCCTCTTCATGCTCCTTAAGACGATGAGATATTTGGAGTTATTTGAGAGTTTTATAGGGGTTAACATTCGTTTTACTGAGTAAGGCCATTTTGGTCACATAAAAATAGACACTAAACTTAACTCTCAAAAACACCCGCGTGTAGCCCATGCTCCGTGAGGTTAGGTGATTTTCGTCCACTTTACAGATTTTAGAAAAGCACGGGGAGTCATTTGTAACTTTTTGAATCATAGGGGGTCATCGGTAACTTTTGCAAACTATAGGGGCTTATACGTAATTAACCCTAAATTATATAATAAAATGTCATATATGTTTAATAAACAAGATAGAAAATATAAAATATACTATTGAATTTTTTTATATAAATAAGTAAAATATATAACTTATTAAATAATTTTTAATACAAAATAAAAATAAAAATGGCTAATTAAATTCTATTTGCGATATTATTGCGGTGAAAAAAATATACGTGGTATGTTGACAAAAAAAATTAAATAATAATTTATAGCTAAATAAATATAAATAAAATAAGAGTGATTGTTTTGAAAATAAAATATAAACTATTAAAAAATTTATGAGGTGGCACATTAAGTGATAAGTAAGAAGTTAATTTTTCTGCTCAATAATCATCATTTCATTATTGACGTGGTAGTTATTAGCCTACTCAAGTTTTGTTATTTCACAGTTTCTTTATTAAGTAAGCAATCCACCAACTTGCACTTGTAAATTTGACTAACAAAACATGTGGGTGCATGAAATAAGACTTGACTAGAGTGCAATGTATTCGTGCAATTTCAACTTGTTGAGCTACATGTATCAAACCTCCAGACATTGTTGATAGCTGGTACAGTGTGGAGAAATATTTGGAGTCCTATCAATATGAGATTCTGCCACTAAATGTGCCTCAACAGTGGGAAAAAATTGGTCAAATTACTTCATTTCCATCCTTGTATACAAGGTAAAATTCTAAATTTGTGTCTATTTTCTAAAACGTAGCCAACAATATGCTTGTTTTTTTCACATAGTAAAACATATGCTTTCACGTCAAAATGTGAAAGCAGGTTATAATATTTTATTCTTATTTAGTTTTAGTTCATAAAATAGAAAAGGAAAATTTTGAAAAAGAAAATTAGGGAAAGACGGGTTGTTTATGAATTTAATTGATGGAAAAATAGAAAAAGTAAAGTTCACGGTGGGTTATGACAACATCCTCCAAATCACACTACCATTGCTCATTCCCTGAAAAAAAAAATCAGAAATCTCACATCGTCCAAGTAGAAAACGTGGTTCATAAACATGTTAAGCAGGAGAAGATGCAGATGGAATACGCACTTAGACCCCTTGGATAGAGCCGTCGCAGTGAGTGTTCCCATTGCAGTGAGGGTTCCAAGCAAAGGGCCACCTATCAGTGTTCCTGCCGCAGTAAGGGTTATGCAAAAATTGTGTATTGCCTTGCCCCTGTATTCTTCCATCACATGAGAAGATTTTTTTTTTCCCCATTGGATAATTGATAATTATTTATTTTTAATTTGATGATGTTTTCTTTTGATTTGCAGACTGGGAAATGGGTTTCTATTGTAGGTGTGCATAAAATTTAGTTTGTTTTTGGGTCAGCTTCTCACCGGGGACAAAATTTGTAATTTCATCAACATTCCCTCCTTCATCAAGCTTTTTGAGAGATAGATTATTGGTGGAGTGGCACACTTCTTAAATTGTTTATATATTAATTTGACAAAGAAGTTCCAAGGTTTTATTTTTTTCACTTTTCTTCAGTGTTTTTGAGATTGTGCTATGTCTGTATGGAATTTTCTTGATCAACTTGTGTGTGTACTAATGTTATATATTCTTCAAGATGTTATTGGGTCGATTTGAATTTCTATCGTTATATGAAAAAAGTTGTGTTTTGTTTTGAATTGCTTTTAGTTAGTTGTTTTCTGTTAGGTGAATTATTAGCTGGCATTTTGTTGGGTTGTTTTCTCTCATCCTCCTATGCTCTACTATGTTTGCATGGCTTTCCTGTAGTTAGAAAAATAATAGTGAAAAAATTAATTTTTCATTGCTCAAGAAGACCTTTTGAAATTTCTCACTTTTTCTAGTCATTAAATTAAAATAATATATTTGAACTAATGATCAAAACAAATATTGAAACCCTATGTCTAACAATACTTGTTTTATAGTTATTTTTATATCACGCTTTATAGTTTATTTATTATAAACACTCGTAACTTTCAATTTAACTATATTTCAAAGTGTTATAATTCACATATATTTCATAGGCTTAATTACTATTTACCCGATATCCACTTTTGCAATTATCTCTTGTGTTTTTGAAACTAACAGTTTGCCCCATGTTGTCATTTAGCCCTAATAAATAGGGGAAAGGACAAAAATATTTCTGACTTTTTTGTGAGGTTACCCACCATCTTCACATAACTTGAATTTCAATCCCCGATCGTTCGAATTTGTAAATTCTTGCGAACCCAGATGGAATTTTGATACTGAAATGATTCATGGCTCTCGATTTTGATCTTTCACCTGATTGTCACACATTGCAGACTCCAAATATGGAGGTCGTACGGACGGTGGTGGTGGTGATAGTGTTGGCGATGGTTTTGACGGTGACTGACCTGCTCATGAAATCTTCAGAATATAAACAAATTTGGACACTGTTGGTCTCTTTTCTTTATTCGCTCTTTGTTCTTCGTCGGAAGCTTCTGGGATGGGAACAAATTTGGGTGAAATCAATGGTTCGTCATCATTATAAGCTTTGTAATCAAACTGTTTGATATGGGTTTCATTAGCTTTTCTTGCTTGGTTTTGAGGTTTGGTAAGGATTTAAATTATGGGTTTAATTTCAGAGCAGTGGGTTGTGCAATTCTTGGTCAGTTTTTTAAACCTTTTTAATTCTAGATTTGAAGTTTTGAAATCTTATTGGAGTTGTCAAAATTTGGGCCTTGATTGTTGTTGTGGTGGTGGGCTAATGGCGGAAGCGGTGGCGTTTAGGCGGTTCTTGCGGCGGTGGCACTGGCGGTGCCAATGGTGGCATGCCGGAGATGGTGGTGGAAGATGATGGGTAACCTCACAAAAATGTCAGGGATATTTTGTCCTTTCCATGATTTATTAGGGTTGAATGACGATAAGAGGTAAATTGTTAATTTTAAAATTACGGAGAGACGTAAATAGCATAAAATGAATAACGCGGGAATAATTAAGCCAATTTTATATCAGTAAATTAACAAAAACTTATATTATTAACTTATTTATGATGTTATCTATGTTGACCCTGGTCCAATTTAGTCCACCCCTAGGCCCTAATTTCTATAAGTTCACAGTTCTATTTGAGTTTCACAATATTTAATTACCATAATACGTTTTTGGCTAAACTCTGTACATGATACGCTGGATGCTAAATTCGATATGCGTATTTTCATAACATAAACGCAATATATTAGAAACTAAACTCAATAAACATATTGTCTAATAAAAGGGTTAAATTTTGGAAAAACATCAATAATAGTCCACAATATTTGCATATGTATCAAATGTAGTCTAAATCTTTAGTAAGTATCAAATGTAGTCCACAATGTATCACTTTTGTATCAATTTTAGTCCAATTGACGAAAATTAGGGCAAATTAACGGTCAAATTAGTTGACCGTCAGTCAAAGAAGAAAAAGATTTTCACAAAATCTTTTTCAATTTTTTTTTCCTTTTTCTGAAGAAAAAGATTTTCAAGAAATCCTTTTCTTTAGAATTTTTTTTTTCCCTTTTTCTGAAGAAAAAGATTTTCAGAAAATCGTTTTCTAAATTTCTAAAGAAAACGATTTTCTGAAAATCTTTTTCCTTAGAAATTTTTTTTTGGTTTCTGAAGAAAAAGATTTCTTTAGAAATTTATTTGTATAGAATGTTTTATATGTAACTTCTTCCTTATCTCTATTAGGGTTTTACTAGATTATTTGTATGTGAATTCTTAGATTCAAATTTAATGGTGCTGATTGACTTATTTGAACATTTATATAGGTGATGAGCTTCTCTCAGACTCGTTTCCATACAAGGAGCTTGAGAATGATATCCTCTAGGAAGTTGAAGGAAATGTGAGCTTAATTTTATCTATCTCATAGAAAGAGAGTTTGTATTGATAAATCTTTTTCTTTAGAAACAAAAAAACATATATATTTCTAAACGGAAAAAATATCCTTCAGAAAATGGAAAAAAAAATTCTAAAGAAAAAGATTTCCTCTTCAGAAAAAGGAAAAAAAAATTCTAAAGAAAAAGATTTCCTCTTCAGAAAAAGGAAAAAAAAATTCTAAAAGAAAAGATTTCCTGAAAATCTTTTTCTTCTTTGACTGACGGTCAACTAAGTTGACCGTTAATTTGCCCTAATTTCCGTCAATTGGACTAAAATTGATACAAAAGTGATACATTGTGGACTACATTTGATACTTACTAAAGATTTGGACTACATTTGATACATATGCAAAGATTGTGGACTATTATTGATGTTTTTCCCTTAAATTTTCAATGCACTATCTATGTTCAAAAATTACTTTTTAAAAGCACGATTTCATAACGGAATTGTTACTTGCAGGACACCGTTTACTAAACGTATGACACTTTTTAAAAATTTTAGACGTGAATTTACATTTTTGCCCCTCTATTCTCTTCTACCTTTATGTAGTAAAATTGAATTATTAGTGTTTATGACGCGTTTTTATTAGTGTTTATGACGCATTTTTAATAGTGTTTATGACGCGTTTTCCGGCTGTATAGTGATAATTTTAGGGTAAATTCAATGGTCGTTCGCCGGAAAAACGATTTTCTGACGAATGACCGGGAAAACCTGAAAAAAAAACTCCGTCTTGTGGTGATTTTTTTAGGGAAAATCGCCTGGTCTGGGCGATTTAGGCGATTTTCCCTTAGTTAAAAAAGTTGGGTAAATTTTTTTTTATAAAGTTAAAAACTATCAAGGATATATTTATCTTTTTACCACTTAAAATTTTAAAAAGTATCGTGTGTTTAGTAAAATGGGTCATGCAATTAACATGCCCCTCTCATAAACTTCCCTTAATATGACTCACGTGAATTTATGGACTGGAATTGGATTGTATGGGTTAATTTTGATTTGTGGGCTGAAACAGCCTTAGGTCTAGCCCCGGCGAGCTGTCATGACCCTAAATAGTTAGGAGGGCAATTATGTAATAGTGTAGATTGGGAGCTAGCTTTTGAGGGTGAGTTCTACCTCACTTCCCTGGCATGACAGTGGTATCAGAGCTGGACCCACGCCTTCCCCCGTGATGCGCTCGGGACCGTGCTTAGTCATCGCCGGGTACAGCGGAATGCGGGGCGTTAATGGGAGCCGTGGGCTTGAAGTATCGGCTGGGACATGCTGGGGAAGTTGGGCACCCTCTCCTTGAGAGCTAGCTTTTGAGGGTGAGTTCTACCTCACTCCCCTGGCATGACAGTGGTATCAGAGCCAGAGCCCCACCCTTCCCATACCGTAGTGGAGTTCGATTCCCACTGTGATCAAAGGATCGCCGTGGACGGCGGTGCGGAAGCGTGGTGGTGTCAGGCAATGAGCCATCCCACATTGGTAGTGTGGGCTACCAATGTGTGGTTTAAAGGGGGAGTGTGGCACCCTCCTCTCTTGAGCTAGCTTTTGAGGGTGAGTTCTACCTCACTTCCCTGGCATGACACGAGCTGATGTGTTTGTGGTTTTCAGTTATGGACTGTAGATAGTTTTTGCAAAATGGACTGAAAATGCTCAAATTATGGGCCGAGGGAATTAGCTTCTTTTTTTTTTTTCTTTTTTTTTTTATTATTATTTTTTTTTGAAAGCTGATGAAATTTGGACTGGCAGTTGAAAAATGAAAAATGAACTCTTATTTAAATAATGTGAAAATAAAAGAGAAAAAGACATTTTCTATGTGGTTTATAAATTTTTTTTTTCTTTCTATGCAGTATGAAAATTTTTAGATCTCCATTTGGACAAATACTTATAAGTGGTTTGTACTATCTGATAAGTATAAATTATGTTAAACAAGAGTTTGGATAATTTTTATTAATTTCTTTTTTTTTGTAAAAGCTGTTCTCTAGAGTAAACAATTTTAATAAATGCTCCTTAATTTATTCGATTTTTACTTTTTTGTTTGAAAATTAAAGGATTTTATTAACGCGTTAAAAATCATTCAACAATAATTTTCAAAGGATCATGAAACAACCGTTAGTGCAACTTATTACAAAATATTTTATCTGATAATTATTATTTTTGTATCACCCTAGTATTTTATGTACCAAATTATAACTGTGATACATTAAGGGATTTTACATATAATTCCAAACAATAAGAATATTCTTCGTATAGATTTAAAATAATATTTAAAAAAATTAAGTTGAAGGTGATATTCTCATATCAACTATCTAGTTTACTTTCTAAAATATTTGTTAAATTTGTACTGTTATGTCATGTGTCACACAATGATTAATTAGTCACATTAGTCTCACAAATTCACATAAAATTTGTGTTACATGAGATTTAATGGTTATACCATTCAAATACTCAAATCAGATCGTAGAGATTGATTAAGTAAAAAGTTATATTTATACCTATAAATTATTATTATTATTATTATTATTATTATTATTATTATATATAAAGTATACTTTCTCCGTTCTATTATGAAAGTCCACTTTAAAAAATATTTTTTGTTCTAATAGAAGAGTTCACTTTTAAATTTTTTACTCGTCCTACCGTTACTAATATAATTATGTGTGATCTATAATTAGCTCATAGTTATTAAGTAAGGATATAAAAATGGAACAAAGGATGTCAAATTAGCTATTTTAGGTATTGTACATTAACAGTCATAATAAATTGTACATTAGTTAAAGTGGACCCTTCTAATGAAACGGATAGAGTAACACATTTCACTCTTTTGCTCTCACTTTATAATTAATATTTCCTCCTTTCCATTAGAAGAGTCTACTTTGAGAAATTTTTTTGTTCCAATAGAAGAGTCTACTTTAAGATATTTTACTCTTCATACCCTTACTAATATAATAATGTGTGGTCCATAATTATCTCATACTTAATAAGTAAGGATATGAATGGAATAAAGAGGATCAAATCAGCTATTTTAGTTGTTGTACCTTAACATTCATAATAAATTGTACATTGTTTAAAGTGTACCATTCCAATGAAATGGAGAGAGTATATAATTTATCTGTACATTCATGCCAACATGAATTTAAGTTTTAATTAAAACTCAATTTCAAGATGTAATATTGTAATTCCATATTTTTGTTTTGTTCCATAAATTCAACCTTTCTCAATCTTAATATCAAAAAAAAAAAAAAAAAACCTTTTTCAATCTGAATTGAGAGATTTGGAATTTGGGCCTTAGCCACACATAACCACTTAAAGCCTTCTAGCCCTGATCCAATTCCCAAGACCCATATATAACCACAAAATCAACTTTCAAATTAATCGCAAATTTCCCAACACATTTCACTATCATAAAACATGAGTGAGAATATACTCAAAAAAGAAAATGGCTAAAATATCTTAAGATTCTGGTAGTTGGCTGTTGTTTTCTCGCACGAAATGGTCAGACTTTAAAGGGTTTTTTTGGGAAAAAATCTATGAGAATGACGCATTTGTTACAGTATTAGTTTGAACATTTTGTTGGTTGCCAAACGTGGGTAGGTGTAGTGTGAGCTTGAATATTCCCTCCCTTCTATTTAAAGAACACAAAAAATTGTTGTCCGACACGTTTGACTATCTAACTCACACATGTATCGAGTTTAGACTCTGAATTGTGCAGTTATGTTATAAAAACGCGTGTATCAAATTTAGCATCTAATATATTACGTACTGAATTTAGTTTCTGGTATATCGAGTTTAACTATTAATATATCGTAACTATGAATTTCGTTACTAAAGTAACAAAAATAAAGTTTAGCATGTATATGTTAAAATAGCAAAAAATCATATGTATTGAAAGAAAACACGCGTACCAACTTTTACAGCTGAAATATCGCATCAGACTATCAAATCGTCCCCGGATTGGAGACTCTCTCTTACAAAAATTTGGTCTGCATAAGGCATAACCTCTTATAGATTTAAAAGTACAATATTTACTCTTTTTAAATTTGGCGAAACTACCATAACCCCATAAGGTTTGGGAAATTGTGGGCACCTCCTTTGACCGAGCGTTAACATAACAATTAATTCTGTAAGTAGAGTATGTATGTAGTTTGGTTACCACCATGATAGTAAATCAGCAAATTACTGAAAAGTCATTTTTGTTAATCAAATTTGAACTTTTAGGGGGCCGTTAATGGTGACTTCGTAAAATCTCGATTGATAAATATAATTTACCCTGCCCTTATGCTTTTAATTTTTAAGGATGAATTAATTATATACACATGATTATGTATAGATAAATATATAAAAAGTGTAGAAAGTAAAATATCAATTAGAAACAAGATTCTAAGAATTAGGATAAAAATAAATTTTAAAAACTCAACACGTAGTAATATATTTTTGGATTTTTAAAGTGTCATCACGTTATTACTATCTATCTTATTTGTGAAAAATATTGTAGTTCCATTCAGAACCATTTAGATATTTAATAATACTTTACTAATGTCATTATAAGAATTATCGTATGAACCATTGTCTAATGAGTAAATGACTTCGTAACAAAAATATAGTCTTATTTCTTACTCCATCCGTTCTATTAGAAGAGTCCATTTTGAGAAATATTTTTTGTTTCATAAGAAGAGTCAACATTTAATTTTTTTACACATCCTACCGTTACTAATATAGTCATGTGTGGTCCACAGTTAGTCCATACTTAAATAGTAACGAGATAAATGGACCAAATGATATCAAATTAGCTATTTTAGATGTTGTACCTTGATATTCATAATAAGTTGTACATTTGTCAAAATGGACTCTTCTAATAGAAGGGAGGGAGTATTAATTTTACCATACCAAATACTCTTTCTATTTTATAAGAAGAGAGCATAATTTCAAACAGTACTCGAAACGAAACTTTTCTAATAAAAACGGATCGAGTAAATCTTTTGTAATTTGCTTATTACTTCCGTGTTAATAGAGTGAAAGCAAATACCGGTGATCCAGTTGAAACAAACCGTGAATATTCACTTTGTAAAACTGATTATCAACTAAATTGAAAGGAATCTAGTCTCCATCACCATTTTCCATGGCTAATCATCCTTTAAGGTACGTAATCACATGGCAACCGGATTTCAATTGTACTTTTAATTGGTTTTAAATCTTTTTCGTCAAACGATTGATTTCTTGGGTTTTCTATACATTATTATACTAACAAGTGATGTCATCATCTCGATCGAGCCAGCAATTACATGAATTAATTATTGCAGTGAAAACGTAGAGAACTCTGATATATATATATATATATATATATATAAAATTAATTTGACCAAAGATTGTACTCGTTCTGTCCTATATAAAAGTCATGTTTCAAGAAAATAATTTGTCTCAATAAAAGAATCGTGTCTCTGTTTATTATGCTTTACATACTTTTATTAATATAATTATATATGATTCATAATTAATTTTTACTTAAAAAGTAAAAATATGAGTAAAAAATATAACATTAAATTACTTATTTTCGATATTGTATCATACAACTCATCATAAATTACTCCTTCTATTTTATTAAAAGAGTCCACTTTGATAAACACTATCTGTTTCATTAGAACAGTCTATTTTCAATGTTTTTACTTCTCATACCTTACTAATATATAATCATGTGTGGTCCATAATTAATTTATATTTAAAAAGTAAGAATGTAAATGGAACAAATAATCATGACAAATTAATTATTTTAGATGTTGTAAATTGATATTCATAATAAGTTGTATATTTGTTAAATAGACTCTTTTAATAAAACGAAAGGAGTATATAATTTTAAATTGAAATATTTTTTATTGAGATTGAAAAAGTATATGATAAAAAATTCAAATATTTATAAGTGGTGACAGCACAAGAGTTTCTCACACACAGACGTACAATATGTGGTGTGCTGTGTGCTGCTCCAATGGGAGAGACAAATCTGGATCTGGTGATGTAATCTTCCGCTAATGATGAAGAATATTAAATGGAGGAGAAACCCAACTCAAACCGGTAATGTTTGATATTTGGAGGACAGTAATTGGAGTAAATCTCTGAGCACATTAAATTAAGGGTTAAATTAATAGTAAATTTTCCAATGCGTTGCTGTCAATCATAGTGCTCAACGCCACTAACATGTCTAAGGGCATGTTCTTTTAAGAAGGTTTGAATTTTGATTTTGAAAAAATAATTTTATAATGTAAAAAGTGTATTAAAAATATAAAGTATAATTAAATAATAAAAAATTGTATTGAAAATGATAAAAATTGATTATAATATATTACATTTACTGTTGAAAGCAAAACTGAAATCAAAACTAAAACTTAAAGAACATGAACTTTCGAAATTTTTCTGTTAGAATTAACGAACAGAATCTTGAGTTATGATCTGTAAATACAAAGTATCTTAGATCCGTAGATGTAATTGGTGTGGGTTGCGACTTGCGATCACCAACATAACACTCTCCATGCTTTCTCTCTCTCTAACCATTGTCTTGATGGGTGAGCAATATCATACGTGTATAGTTGGATGGGAGAGAGGGACCAAAAGAGAGAGAGATATAGGTAGAGACCCCTTCCCATAATGAGTCTTAATGTAAGTAAATCTCTCCTCAATTTTGTTCGCCAATTATTATCTATCTAGTTATTATGGTGATTTATTATCGAATAAGTCGTTATTAAATAGTAGTTTATCTGATAATTACGTGAGATAGTATTTAGATAATTAACTGGGTCATGAAGTCCATGTATTTATATATCTAAATATGAAACATTTTCCACTTTGATCAAATCACCAAATTTAGTTATGGTGTATGGGATCACAATCGAAGAGACATACAGTACATGTATCAATCACATTTATAACAGACCGATTCCTACAAAATTAAGGGATAACTATACGTAACCGAATTAAAAGAATTCTTTTGTTAGCTAGATAGACAAATATACAAAGGAGGTAATATATAAGTTGGATTTTGATACAAGATATACACGTTACTTTACATTACACACTTTAACACATACTCCTTATCTAGATTTTCTCTCTATTTGCTCGGTCTCATACTTTTTTTTTTGAAATGTGGTCTCATAATTACCTGATTGTCAGAGTTGTTATCCGGAAACAAATGTTACCATTTATCGTCTTGAAGGTCTCAGTCCAGGCAACACTTGATCTAGACCTCATCAATCACTCGTACTTTACATGTTCGTTAGAACGAATGTCAAATTCCACATTCGATGCTCACATTTTTGCTAAATTTGAGTTTAGGCGCTCTTACATTTTTTTTTTTTTGGTTTTGTGGGGGGGGGGGGGGGGGGGGGGGGGGGGGGATCGCACTTTTGATCCATTTTTTTTACCCTCGTTTCACTTTAGTTAGTCTCTCTTTTATGCAAACTCGCATTTTTGGACCATCTTATTTCATATTTTGGCATTTTTTGTCTCTCTTACCAGTTGACCTATGAAGTCAACGGTAATCTGGACCGTTTTGAAAAAGTTATACATTTTTTAGGCCAAATATTAAATTACTGAAATATTTAAAGGGTTTCGTTTTTCGCAATTTACAAAGAAAGATCCAAATTCTCTTAAGAAGGGTTGATGTTGCCATAACATAAAATACGTGTTGGTGACTATTTTTAGACTTTTAAAGGGTTTAATTTTTCTTAATTTACTAAAGAATGGTCGCAATTTTTTAAATTTAATTTTGACCACAAACGATTGGTCAACCTGTTGATTGCCGATAAGAGGGACCAAAAATGTAAAAATGTAAAAGAAGAGGGATTAAAAGTGTAAGTTTTCATAAAAGATGCACCAAAAATGTAAAAATGTAAAAGAAGAGGGACTAAAAGTGTAAGTTTTCATAAAAGATGAATCAAAAATGTAAAAATATAAAAGAAGAGGGACTAAAAGTGTAAGTTTTCATAAAAGATGAACCAAAAATGTAAAAATATAAAAGAAGAGGGACTAGAAGTGGGATTTTCCCTTTTCTTTTCTCCCGAAAAGGTACCTTTATTTTAAAACATGCAGACTGGGCTGCTCCATGGTTTCTCTATTTGCATTATTGGAAAGTGTTTGTTTTTCAGGGTAATTATCAAAGTCGGCACCAATACTTTTTCAAAGTTCTAATTAGTGACTATCATAACTATAATTTTAATCTTAATCAAGTAAATATATTTTATTAAAATTTTAATGTTATTTACATGAAAATATTAATTTTTTGATCTATAAATTATTTAATTTCTTTCTTATGAAATAGAAATGTAATTAAGATTATTATTATTATTATTATTATTTTGTAAAACAACCGATTAAGTGGTTGATGGGCATGTTGACCCTTTATTAATTAGGCGGCATAAATATTGGTATAAAGGTGCCAAGGGACGTAATGAGCCTTACCTTTGCAATACAAATATGCAAAATGCAAATGATGAAGAAAATACGAAATACATAGGGAGATAAACTACAACCTAAGATACGGGAAACTACGTGCATCTAAAGTAACCAAACCCCAAAGCCGTAATGGCATGGAGGCGTGGGTGAACATTCGTGATTATTGCGTATCGCTTGCCAAGTAGGCCAAACCATCCGCAACTGCATTTGCCTCTCGATAAATGTGCGTGAAAGAGGAGATGGGGTGATGATAGGGTCGAACCCAGACTATCTGCTTCAGGGCCTATGATGCCCGCCAGAACCAAATTCCTTTGGAGAGAGCCTCCAAGAGGAGTTTCGAGTCCGTCTCCGCCATAAGAGAGAGTATAGGCCACTGCTGACACGCTAGGAGGCCCAATAATAACACTGATGCTTCTGCCTGAAAACTCGTGAGATGACCCAAATGAAAGGAATCTGCAAATAGGACAAACCCGGTGTCGTCTTTCAAAACAAAACCACTCTCGGACTGCCCAAGGTTGCCTCGCAATGACGCATCAACATTGAGATTGAAAAATGGAAGACCCATTTTTATTTTTTATTTATCCTTGCAACCACAAGATTCAAGCCCATAAATTATGGGTTGCAAGAACCTCCTTAACCACCACCCATAAGATTTAAAAATGGAAGTGTGACGATGATAATCACTAATGCCTATTATTAATTTCCCAGCCTAATTTTATAAATTTTTTGTATTTAGTATAACTTTTGGAAGTACAAAATTATTTTTGTCTGAAAATATGTTTTTAACTTATTTATTGGGATACAACAATCATTTCACATTTATTAGGAATTTTTAAATGGTCATGCCCTTTTTTAAAATTTAGAATATTGTACTACCATTGAAAAAAATTGCTAAAAAAAAGTCAACGTATCAAAATTAGAAGATAAGAAAAGTATGGGTACACATTTTTGTAATTACCCCTAAAACAAATATTTCCCATCACCAGTAATGGAGGCACAATCCAATCCATTTTTCAAAGAAAGAGTATCTTTTTGGAAAAATATAAAATAAGGGCACTCAAACTTGAATTTGGCAGAACTATGAGCACCATATTTGACTTTTTTTTACGGAATTGTTATTTGCAGTAACCATTTTACTATTTGCAGTAACATTTTCCTGTGAAAAGTCTATTTTACCCTTTAGTTAAAAGAAAAATACCGCACCGCATTTAATTTTATAGTCACGACTACGATCCATATTACACGGTATATAAATAACCTACACATTTTTTCAAATAAAGGTGGTTTTTTTCGGAAAAAAATCCCTCCCGGGTGAAGTTTTGGGGAATACCGCCCAGCACTAGGCGGTATTTTCAGAAATACCGCCCACAATGGGCGGTATTTTCCCAATGTTCCTGTAAATAGTATGAGATTTTATCCGAATTTTTTTTTTAATACCTAAGGACAAAATATTTCAGAGGAAAATGTTACTGCAAATAGTAAAATGGTTACTGCAAATAATATTTGTTTTTACGGTAACCATTTTACTGCAAATAAAATGGTTACTGCAAATAATATTTGTTTTTGTAATTACCCCTAAAACAAATATTTCCCATCACCAGTAACGGAGGCACAATCCAACCCATTTTTCAAAGAAAAAGTATCTTTTTGGAAAAATATAAAATAAGGGCACTCAAACTTGAATTTGGCAGAACTATGAGCACCATATTTGACTCTTTTTTTACGGAATTGTTATTTGCAGTAACATTTTCCTGTGAAAAGTCTATTTTACCCTTTAACTAAAAGAAAAATATCGCACCGCATTTAATTTTATAGTCACGAGTACGATTCATTTTACACAGTATATAAATAATCTACACATTTTTTCAAATAAAGGTGATTTTTTTCGGAGAAAAATCCCTCCCGGGTGAAGTTTTGGGGAATAACGCCCAGCACTGGGCGGTATTTTTCCAATGTTCCTGTAAATAGTATGAAATTTTATCCGAATTTTTTTTTTAATACCTAAGGACAAAATATTTCACAGGAAAATGTTACTGCAAATAGTAAAATGATTACTGCAAATAATATGCCTCTTTTTTTATTCAATAAATCAGTATGTAATATTAACTAAATGATAAAAGGAAATAGATGTCCTTGACATAGATCCAATCGTTATTGCCACGCGGGCACACTTCGTGTTAGAAATTTTTAAATAATTTAAAATGGAAAAAACATTGAGGGACTGTTCATTTTGTAGTTTGAATATTAGCTAATTTCTTATCATGTGAATGCACTTTTTTACCTTTCAATTACACATTTTTCATATTTGAAATTCATTTTCAAAACCCATAAAAAAAGAGTGAAGATAGAAGTAAGTAACGTGGCTTCGCCATAAAAAAGACAAACGCTTGAGAATTTTTTTCTATCTTATTCGATATCAGCCAACACATCTCTTTTAGTATTCAGATATGTTGTTGGTTGTCTCTAAATCCTACCATGTCCAATAATTGCTCCGGAGGATATAGTTTACAAAATATTTTTACTTAAAAAAATACGTCTACCTAATCCTAACATTGCTTGCTGTGGTTTTTTTTTTATAAAAAAAAATCAATACTGTTTAAATATATATATATATATTTATATTTATATATAGTTTCTTGAATAACCAAGTTTCGAAAGTTTACTTGAGTTTTGATACAATAAAGCAACTCCGCCTTAAAATGTATTAAATGACAATTTGAACATCATTTATCAAAAAATAAAGCCCTTGCTAAAATACATGATTCTCAGAAAAACAGTTTTACCATAACTCCCTTAATTACCAAACGAGATTGTGGAGAAACTATTTCTCTAAATTCTCTAACCAAATATAATTTTTGAAAATAACTTTTTAAGGAAATTGTTATTTGCAGGGACAAGATTACTAAATACAAAGACGATTTTAAAATTTTAAGTACTGAGAAGACCAAAATACCTATGCTTCCATGGAGAAATCTTCTACCTTCTCCTTCTCCTTTGTGCGACCACCGAAACTGAAAATGAACGAAATCACCGCCGACCATAAGTGATCGTCCGTAAAAGAAAAAAAATGGCAGACAAAGACGACCAAAGAAAAAAGGAAGAGAATCACAGATAGAAGGTTTTGCAATTAGAAATCGCTGAACCTTCAGTTCTACAACTGGAAATTGCAGAATTGAAGGTTTTGCGATCGGAAATTGCATAACCTTTAGTTCTGCAATTTCCGGCGAAAGGATCTGTAAAAGGAAAAAAAATGGCTGACGGAGACGGCAAAAATAAAGAAATAAATAAAAATAAGGAAGAGGAATCACAGGACCTTTAAATTGCAGAACCTTCAGTTCTACGATTGGAAATAAGTTCTGCAATTTCCGGTGAAAGGATCCGTAAAAGAAAATGGTGGACGGAGACAACCAAAAAAAAAAAAAAAAAAAAGAAAAGGAAGAGGCATACTTCCGCCGCCAGCAGGCGGAAGTTTTTTCTAACTTCTGGGACCTTAAAGACTTCCGCCACAGGCCGGCAAAAGTCTTAAAAACTTCTGCCACTGTTCTCGGAAGTTTTAAAAACCCAGAAACTCGGCTATTGTTCGACGAACAGAGAAGACAAGGAAAAAAAAGAGAAAGAAAAGAAGGAAGAGGAAAACTTAAGCTGGTGACTGGCGTAAGTTTTTAAGTTTTAAGAACTTACGCCAATTACAAGCGTAAGTTTTAAAACTTACGCCAACCACCAGCATAAGTTTTCCTCTTCCCTTTTCTTTTCCCTTGTCTTTTCCTTTCGTCGGACAGTCTTTGGCGTAACTTTTTGGCTTCTGATTTTCCAATCTGCTTCCGACAGAAGCTCTTCCGATAGCAATGGATATTTTTCGGTCTAGAGATGGAGATTTTTTTACTTTTGATTTTCAAAATTACAATATGGGCCTTTATGTTTTTTGCCGCTTAAAATTTTAAAATGGTCCCTGCATTTAGTAAAATTGTCCCTGCAAATTACATGCCCGCTTTTAAAATCATGTTCGTTTGCATGTTTTAAAAAATGGGAGCCATTTTCTCAACGGAATCGGTCCAGGTCCGAGGCGCATCAGAGCGCGTCCACTGACGTACCTCGGTCCAAAAGACGAAAATGCCCTTGATGAAGATAATTGAGTTTTTTTATTTTATTTTATTTTTTACCGTTTTGATTTCTTTTCAAATAGTGCATTCCTTATGGTAAAACGGTACATAACAATTTTTAAAATCAGTACAATCTTTATTGTAAAACGGTACATAGTATAAAAAAAATACACTTCCCTCAAGGAGAAGGAACCTCTCTCTTACGTGGAGGAACTAAAAACAGAAACCTCCTCCTCTTTTCGGTGTCTTTCTCACTCTTCCCTCTCTCTCCTACTCAATCTCTTCCTTCTCACTTGCTTCTCTCTCTCCCCTATGATCTCTCCCACAATTGTATTGATTGTATGGCTCTTCTGTATTGTATCAAATGATCGCTTTAGGTGTACCATTTTAATATAAGCGTTGTATCAAATGTTTATTTATTTTAAATGTATCATTTTAATATGAATTTTGTGTCAAACATTTGCTTTAAATATATCATTTATTGAAATGTATCAAATATTTGATTGAAATTTTTTTTTCTACTTCTTGTATTGAGGATTTTTCTTCTCTCCTCCCACTTCTTGAACATGCCATGCTATATGATATATGAGAGCAACAACCCAATAAACAATACAAAATAACTACAGTAAACAATACAAACAAATACAACAAACAATACAGTATGAAATTTAATTCAATACAACCTTCGTGGACCTGAAATAGTAATAGGCTCCTAACTCAACAGAGAAATAGAGCATCACACATAAGTTGTAAATGCTCACTTGCTTCAAGGATTCATAGTCTTTTTAATGAAAAAATCGTAATACTCATTGATGTGACGCAAAAATGCTCGTATATGGACACTTCTTTCCGGCCCAAAAAGATATCTTGATCTGCACGGCCCAAGCTTGTAGAAACTTCACCGAAAAGGTAGATAGCTGAACTGGAGACCGAGCTGGGTGGCTCGGATTAACACGAATGAGAGGAAAACTTTAACTGAAGACTGTTCTGGCAATAACTGTAAATAATCAAGAGAAGAGCGGGGCTTTCCCCCCTGTATAGCTTCGACAGTCAAGTTAGAAAGGTAGAATAAAATGAACAGTATTGACAAAGAGCTCAAATGGTAAATGTTGTGTACCTCACTAAGTCTGATGACTTAGTATATATACCTCAAGACTGGGATATGCCCGTTGAACTTTCATGATTAGCATTCTCACCTGCTCCCCTCTGTTTAGCGTGGCGTGTACGTTTCATGTCATCATGATCGGATTTCATGGCTTCTTCCTTCTCGAAGATATGGGAAATATCTGCATAAATTCAAAATATCTACCTAATCTTATGATGGGTTCTACCTACTGTGTCAGTGAAATAGCTTAATCCGGCCTAACTATCTTAGCTCGGTTAGGCTGAGTGTCATGATATAAGTATGAGGAATCTTGTAAGGCATATTGAAACTGTTAGCCGACCTAAACCTTTGACCGATCTACTATTTGGCTCGGTTTTAAGGATTTATCCGACCTAAGCAGGGTTCTGGACTTCTTACGCATCTTTTTATCTTTACTGTTTATCTTCGCTTTAGTCCATTGGGCCAGGCCCAATGGAAGTTCAATTTTATACACACCACTCATATTTCATTTACTAGTATATTGACTCTCTTGAAAGAGTAATTTTCTTTTGCAAGCATCACCCACCATTTCAGCCGTCGCCGTCGTGCACTGCCACCATCTCCGACGCCACCGCCGTGCACAACCATTATCACCACAGGCCATCAATGATCATTAACCCACAATTTATTCTACTAGCTAATTATCCATAATCTCAAAACAAATCTAAATCCAGAGAAGATAGACTTAAACCATATCTAAAATCCAGATTTAAACAATATGAATTATGCAAAATATATATATATATATAGAAGACTTTAGCCCAAAAATATCTTTGATTTCTCCCATGGCTTCTTGACATTCATACTTTCCCCTACTTATTCGATCCACCACCAACACCGCGATGAAACCCAGTGGAAAAAAAAACCCAATATCACACCGATCATCGAGAATCATCCAGTTGATTCATGATTGCCTCCACCTCGTGTTTGGTTGGACTCTTGGAGAGAGGGAGAGGAAAGCAAGGGAAAGAAAAGATGGAGAGTAGGGAGGACAGAGGAGGAGAGAAGAAATGAAAGCCAGAGAGTAATACAGAAGAGAGAGAGAGGAGGAGGAGAGAAAAATAAACACAGGCTGATGTGGGTTGCGATTGTTTACACGCTCGATTAAGGTGAATTTCCACTAGCAAGGGCAAAAGTGGAACATGAAATTCTGGGGCCATTGCACAGTACCTCGGTCTGAGACCTAATCGGTCCAAAAACTATTTCCCTTAAAAAATATCTTTTCCAAATCATCTCTTGAAATGTCATGATACATAGAACCTATGTTTATTCACCTTCTAGCACACACCACCTAAAAGCGGTAAGAGGTTGTGCCACTACTCATTTTAGTAGGTACGAACCTACTGGTTGACAAATGGACCAATGGCATTAAAAAAAGTATTCCATATGTTTCATAATTTAAGTCGTTTTAACTTTTCTATTTTGTTTCAAAATGTAAGTCATTGTAACTATTTTTTTTACTTCCTTTTTAGGTTTGGCCTTACAAGTAAAATATGTAATTGCCTACATTAATGATTGGTATCCCATTTAATACGCTATTAATGAAAAATTTAGTATTTATTTAGAAACTTTCTTAACATGCATGTAAATTGCGGCGGAACAAGGCAGGGGCAAGCTGGGGTGGCCGCTTCTCCTAGTTCCTGGAGGTGAGAGTAGTAACCCTCACTCCTCTGCATGCCGCCTATTTCCGCCCCTCTATATCTTCTTCAAAAACTCTCAGTATAAAGACAATTACATTGATACAATATCATAATTCATACAATATTTTGAATATTCAAAATTATATAATTATTTCCAATGATGATTAATAATTACAAATTAATTAACCGTTATAACAAAAGTGAACTGCCCAAAATATCATCTTACTTTCCCACCATGTTTGCTTTGAAAATTAAACTTTTTTATTTCCCAAAAATGTTACAATACTTTTAAAAATGTGCCAAAAATGTCACATTTGAGGTTTTGGCCTTTAGTCTTGACAGAAAATGTTTGGCCTTGGAATTTTGAGAGGGTATTTTTGTCATTCACTCAATATCTATAAGTTATTTTTGTCCATATATTTAGATATCCTTTTATTCCTATTCATCTTCTTCTTCAAAAGCTCTACCTCCCTCCTCCTTCCTCCTCCCTCCATCAGAATAACAAGTTATATTGAAAAATCAATCACAATATACATCAAATGGAATAAAAACAAACAAAAATTACAAACTAATACAATATTGTGATAACATTAGGTTTAAAAAAGTACTGATGTGGACCGAAGTATACTATGCGAAAAGTTACCAAGGGAAGTCTGATTAAGCGGCGCAGCTCGTATAGGCTTAATGAGCACCATTTAGTCATTAATTTATAGAGTCTTTTATGGAAAATCCCATGGGTATGTGTCTAGTTTTGTAGAGATTATTGCAGGTTTTAGAGCAAACCCATGAAGAGAGAAAGAGTGCAAAACAGAGCTAAAGCAGAGGAATCATTCACCCCAAGTGAAGGTAACAATAAAGTCGTAAGAGAGAAGCAGGGGAGTGCGAGCTGTAGCACTTAAGACTTGTTGGGTTGATATTCTAGGCCATGGATCTGCAGAATTCACAATTGTAATGGACCTGATTGAATTGGTGAAGGAAAGATCCATTGAGTTACCTAAATTGTTGATTTCTGCAGAAGAAAGGATTTGGAAGGGGCTGTAAAAGAAGAAGGAAGTAATTTCCTATTCTGCTTTGGATTAATGTTGATCGAGTTCAAGATTTACCTAATTGAAGATTACTTCCTAGTCAAGTAATGACTATGGGTTTAATAAAATTTTCAACTACCTGGGACTCTTGGGTTTGATTTATTTGCATGTCTCAAATCGTTCGGATGTTTGCTTTCCTTGTTGTTTATGGCATGACAGGTTTATGAAGATTCGTCTGTAAGAAGGTGTTTGCTAGTTGAGTAGACATTTTAATCAAACTTTGTCCTTACTTTTAGGTGAAAGGTGGAACTGGAATTAGAACATGCCCCCCTTTTCTATATCTTACAACTGGAATTAGAACATGCCCCCCTTTTCTATATCTTACACATTGTACTCATTCACTTCCCTTATAGTTCATTACCTTAGTGTTCCACTTAAATATTTTATTGATTTTGTTCTAATCTTAAATTTAAAATTTGAAATTGTACCAGTAGCATATGATGTGATTCTAAAGAAGCCCTTTTGGTGATAGTGTTGGAACTGTCACATTATGTTGTTGATGATTTTTGTATTGGGGTTTTTATATTGGTGATTTTTGGATTGTGTTTTTGTTCTTGAAGAGTTACTATGAAATTGTTGTAAAAAATTTCTTTTGAATAACAAAAGTAAATTGCTCTCTGTTGGATAATTTGTAACTTTTTCTTCTTTTGTCCATCAATGTTGTCATATGGGTTGTGATTATTGATTTTATCTCTATCAATAAATTTTCTAATTGTGCCAAAATACAAACACTTAAAAAATCATTCCATTTAAATTTACATTAAAACAATCACTATAACCTAATAATATTATTGGGCAAATGCCGAAAATTGCACTGACATACTTCATCTAGTGTATATATATATATATATATATATATATATATCAAATCCGGTATTCCTACTTTAGTCAAATTTTGGTTTAGGTACTCACTTCATCGGTTTATCCCTACAAAAAAACGTGCCCTTACTTTTAGAAAAACATGCCGATATAATGCCTCTGTTTGTCTTATCCGTTTAGGGCTAACGAAAATTTCTTTTTAGGGTATTTTCCGAAATCGGTACTCCCACTTTATTTTAATATATTTTCAAAATATATTTTTGTAATTTTAAATTTTACTAATTGTTTTATCATCCCTCATACATCTTCTTACCTTTCAATTACGCATTTTTATATTTTCAATACACTTTTTTCATTTAAAAAGAATTTTCAAAACCAAGTTTTGTTAAACTAATAAGTGTTGTGTGGACCTTAATTTACTTAGGTTTCGTTTGATAACCATAATTCAGCACTTAAAATGAATGATTAAGAGCTTATTCGCATTAAGTGTGTTTGATAACTGTTAGTCATAAGTCTTAATAGATTAAGTGGTTCTGAAGTTAAGTGCTTATTTGATTAAGTGCGTTTGATAACGAAAACTCAAGTAGCTTAATTAAATAAGTGGGTCTGAAAAACAAGTATAATTCTGGCCTAACAAATAAGTGATGAGTGAATCACTTATGACTGAATGTGAATCGAAAAAAATATTTTTTCTCTCTTTAAATTTTCTCTTTTTTGTATCATTATTTCTTTTTTTATGTTTTAATACTTTTTAAATTTGATCAATTCAAAAAAAAAAAAATTAATGTTATAACTATAAAAAAAATTAAAAATTAAATTATCATCTATTTTTATAACTTTATTAAAAAAATATAAATTTAATGTTAAAAATAAAATAAAATTTTTTATTTTTAATAATTTAATAAGATTCATACTTTAGTTTTCAAATTCAGACTTCAATCTTCAGATTTCAGACTTCAATCATAATTTCAAATATTAAATTTAAGATTTTATCAAACAGAGTCATCTAATAAATTCAGATTTCAGACTTCAGATTTCAAATTTCAGACTTAAGTTTTCAGATATAAATTTTATCAAACGAAGCCTTAATATATACTCCCTCCGTCCCCTCAAAAAGTTCATTTTGTATTATTAAAAATAATAATACAAAGTGGACTATTTGAATGGGACAGAGGGAGTACTATTTTTTATAAAAAAAAATTTACTATGTTTTTCTAAAAATTTGATAAGGGAAATTTTGCCCAAATCCACATTTTAGGGCCTAACTCCACCTCTGCTCGTGTTATTGTTAATTTAGTACTGGAATAGTTTTTTAAATTCGGTATGAGGTAGTCTTATGTGAGACCATCTGACGGTTGATAGGCCATACTGCATCCTTTAAAATCGATACGTGCGTTTTATTTACTATAGATAATACTTTTCCAAACAAGTGACGCTTTAAATTTTAAAATCAAGATTATTTTGGAACTACGTACAGGCAAAGTTTTAAATTTTAAAATCAAGATTTTTTTGGAACTACAGGCAAAGTTTTTTACAAAAAAAGAAAAACAGATGATACATCAACAACTAAATTCAATACAACAGATGTTATAAGTGATACGCTACACATATGAACTTATATGCGATACACTATACTTTAGTATCTATACTCATAACCATGTTCCATCAACAGCTACACGTGGTAAATCAGAAACTATCCACGATCTATTAAATGTTATAAACAATACACGAGCTTTCATAACTTACATGCAATATTTTTAGGTTAAAATCGATACATGCTTCTTAAAAATAATAATAATGCATGCGTCAAACCATCCGACGGGTCAAGCAAGCACCGATTTCGTGATTTGGTATGGTCGAGAAATAGTTGGTCGACCTAAATTACAAACAGAATATAAGAGATCTAGGAAACGGATCCTTCCAAAAATTATTTGTATAGACTTAAAGATGGGAAATTTTGTCAAATTTGTTAACCAGTGGTAGAGAATAGACGTCTTCTCAGAGGGAACTTTTCCTAAAGATTGTGGAATCTGATCCACTAATTTTTAGTGAAGGGGGCCGCCGAAAGTCTAAAGAAACATTAATTTGAATGTGCATATATCTATCCAAGTGCAAGGATTAGCTACTATTATTAAGCTAGCCCATGAAGATATATAAGCCAAAACATTGTCATTACCTAAACAAAATTAGAAATTGACAAGGGAATGATTGCACATTGAACTAATTTCTTCAAATGACAGTATTAATTTATTTTTTTTGATGGGATGTCATTATGATTAAATTGTTGCTTTAGTGATAATGTATCTTAAAAGTTAGACGAATCATGTAGATTGGACTTATTGGATAAAAGTTATTGAATAATTTTTTTTTTTTTTTGAGTTATTCTTCCATGAAATTAGTTTATCTACGTGACAGTATTATTTACGTAAATAAAATGACTTTTTTTTTTTCTTTTTTGATACTCTTGGATAGTACGATTGATATTCTTCAGGGTATCATTTGTACTTTTAAAAAGTATTACTAAGAGAATTAATAAGTAAAATGCTCTTGAAGAGTAGTATTCATACTCTTCAAAGAGTAACGATCGAGCTACTTTCCAATAGTAAATCCATACCCTGCTTCTGAGTTAGGGTCCCAAAGTCCCCTAGCCACTTAATCGATTATTACCCAAAACAAAAACAGAAAAAAGTCGATACCCTTGAAAGAAAGAGAAGGAAAAAAAAAAAAAAAAACTAATTCAGCTTATGAAAAGTAACATTAATACCTTTGAGTCAAGAGTAAAATTGGTAATCTTAAAAATAAAATAAATAAATAAATAAATCTAAATCTACTGATGGAATATGCGCATCCAAAACTTTTCAAAAATCACGTCACATACACTAACTCAAACTCGTTTCAGAAATTTTTTTATTTTTATTTTTACTTAATAAGTAATTTTATAGAATATATATTATATGACTGAAAATATTTCAGTTAAATTAATATAATAATGTATTAAAGAACAAAAGATTGTAAAAAAAAAATTAAAAAAATAATAAAACAAAGCACAACAGATTGTATTTTATGGTAGCTTACGAGGACCTTTCTAAATTTATAATATGCTTTTTATATGTCGATATGTTTTGAATTATATCCAGTAGCATGATGCTATCCTTCGGTCTCTACTTAGTAAAAATTATTTTATATTGATGTTGTAGCTGTTGGATATAGGAAAGTTGTCAAGGCCAACGAGGCCGAGACCAGCGCAAGCCGACGTCCCCAAACAAAAGATGTGCCGTCAGTTAGGGGACCCTTGACGCAGGACCAATGCAAATTCTAGGAGCCCGTGAATAAAACGCGTGGTGCGCTTTGATTGGTACATCACGCAGATCGATGGGGCAATTACTTAAGGATCAGAACAGATCCTCTCACGTGAAGGAGAACACGTCACCCAATGACGTGGCACTCCCCTTCTCGCGCAACCTATAAATACTCGATCCCGGCCCATATCATTTGAAAGGTATTGAATCTCATATTAGTCTTACGTTATACTTCTTTATTTTATTCCGACTTAAGCTTCGGAGTGGAATTGGGGAGTTAGTCCCAAATCTAGGAACTCAGACAAAGGGACGACGTCAGCTGAGCTCGGCGTTAATCAGGGATTCAATAGTAGCCACATTTTTAGTAAAACAATATAACTAAATGAGGGACTTTTTGGTTTGATAGATTTGATAATCTGACCGCATCATATTTTAGTAATTAAATTTAATATGAGTAGTTTCTCAATACTTGTGGTTTAACACAACACTGACATATTAGAGGCTACACTCGGTACTGCAAAAGTTAAATCAATATTTGATATATTAGAAGTTGAACTCGATATGCAATATTTCAGCAAGTATAATCATAATCGCCACATTAAAAGCTAAACTCGATATATTAGAGGTTAAACTCAATATGTGATACATCAGAGGTTAAACTCAATACACAATATTTTAGCAACTCAACTCATAACTGGGATACATAACAACTAACATAATGCGCCATAAACTAAACTCAACTTGTGATTCATTAGAGGATAAACTCATACGTGTGTTTTTATAACAAAGTTAGGATACTTTAGACGCTAAACTCAATACCCGCAGCGTTGCATCATTAAACGTGTTGAATACAAAATTTTACATAATAAAACTAATAAAATTTAGTATAGTTAACCCCTTATTTTAACAAACTTTTCCAAAAACTCTACAACCAGTAAATTTGTACATGTTGCTTAATTCAATTTTGTGCGACTGATGTCCACTTATATTTTAAATATCAGTTGATATAATACCCACTAGTTAACAGTTATATATTCCTAGTTTTCTTTTTTGTTAAAAAGTTATATTATATTTTGACCTTAAAGTTTTTCTTTTAAATTTCAAAATTTTATTTTAACCTAAAAATTTCTATAAACCAATTTGTCTATCATTTTTCGTTCATTTATTTCGTATAAACATTAAAAAAAACCATATATATAACTTTTAATTTTTACATTTTAAAGTTTAATAATTAGGGTGATGTTATGCAAGAGCAATCTATTACTTTAAGAGAAATAAATTCCTATTTTTCTTAAAATGTCTCTAATGAAATAACACTAATTAAGATGTACTCAAGGTTTTGACTCAGTGGTACATCCAAATGATTGTAAGGCATTTGGCTGAGGGAGACTAGAGTTCGAATCTTAACAACTTCCAAGTGTAGTAACACAATTTTCATATAGATACAAGTAACGACTGAAAGGGTAAGAAAAAAGAGCAACTTTATTGTTCTGAAAGTTAATAAGTGTTTTGACATTAACAACAATCTTAATATTTATATATAATATTTTACATTTATATACTAATAAGAATATATATTATCAACTTATTTATAATGTCATTCGAGTAAAAATCCAGACCCTTAGCTCCTACTGGTTCAATATTCGATCCAAAATATAACATCGCTCACTAACTATTCATATCACCCACATCTTCGTCCCAAAATAAGTGTTTCGTACATTTGAAAAATATTTTTGCCACCAATGTCCCTATATAATTTCAATACATAAAAATCAATAGAGTCTCAATTCTATTCTTTATTTAATTGATTTTATTTACTATCGTTATACATGTATTTAATATTTCCCTTGTTCCATTAGAATAATCTACTTTGACTCATGTACAATTTATTATGAATATCAAGATATAACACCTAAGATAATTGATTTGACATAATTTGTTCTATTTATATCTTTACATTTAAGTGTGAGTTAATTGTAAATCACACATAATTATATTAGTAAGTGTATGAGGTGTAAACAAATAGACAGTAAACTCTTCTATTGGAACAAAAAATATTTGTGAAAGTGAACTATTCTAATAAAACGGAGGAAGTTTTATCAAACAAGAAAATAAAAAAGAAATTCCCCCATTTTCTTAATTTATATATCCATCTCAAAGAGAATACTTATTTAAAGACCGATCGAATGAGTATAATACATCCAAAAGAAATGACATATTCTGATAGTCCCTTTCCAAGGTTAAATTGACTGCTCAATACATGGCCATGGCTCTTCCATCACCCCCAATCTATATTACGTATGAATTGCGTGACACTTTTTATAATATTTTGTGTGATATCATTTGAAAATATCTTGCATATTCTGATAATTAATTGTTTATTTTTTAAAAAAAATATTTTGGAGAAAATTGCTCTATTGGTCTTTAACCTTGAGGAGGTATTGCAATTTTATCTCACAACCTGAAAATATTTATAAAGAGTTTATAAACTTTTGGTTTTCTTTTCTATATGGTGCATAATTGACCTTCCGGCAAAAAAAAAAAAAAAAAAGCATTATTGACAGAAAACACGCGACTTATTGTGAATTGAAAAGGAAAATATAGAAGTTTTGTAAAAATTTAGGGACTATGTAGAAATATAAATTAAAGGTAAGTGACTATTTAGAGACATAAATCAAAACTCAATTTTTGACTATTTTTGTTTGTTTCTTATGATGTATTTTTGACCGAGCCAAAGGCCCAAAGGTTCGAGGACACTATTTAGAGCTATTTCTAAGTTAGGAGGCTAAATAACAAAAAAGAAAACTCTAAATTTGGAGATCTATTTGAGTAATTTACCCTAAAGAATGGGTTAAATGTTACACAAAAAGGACCTCAGATCCTTTTGATGTTTTTGTGACAAAAGTGAGTACAGAAGTATATAGTAATTAGTTAAAAATTTATGGTTTATTTAGAAAACATTTCAAATTAGAGGACCAAATAGTGAAACTCTCTAAATTAATTTTGGAAAGAACTGATCCATTCACTTTTAATTAAGTTTTAATGAAGTGTTAAAACGATATTACATCCGTCCTAAAATAAGTGCTATTTTAGCTTTTAAAATTTGTTCCAAAATAAATGTCATTCTAATATATTGAAAGTATTATTTTTTTTTTCAAGTTTATCCTTATTTAATATCTTCTAATTAATTGAAGTAGTAAACATTTTCAATGCCTTTGTGTAATCCAAAAAAAAAAAAAAGAAAATGCCTTTGGACATACCATATTATATTAAAAATTTGGAGAGACTAACACATACTCTATTTTATGCCATTAATTCTAACTAGTGTTATAATATCCTAACAGACTTAGGATAAAAAATCTTTTATTGAAAATTATAGCAATCAGTAAAATTAAATAAGATTATTATAATTATTTTTTTCATTTTTCTTAATTTGTGTGAAAAAAATGCTAAAACTAACTTTCATGTGCTCTCCACAAGCTCTAAAAGGGAAAAATCTTTACTTACCCTCAGGGTCAGTGACCCTCTTCTATGTGGACGTCCACGTCAGATAACAAGTCAGACAAAATCAAACATGGAAACCCACTATCTTCAGATCCTATAGTATTTAATTTGTTGTCGTTTAATCCGTGCATACACAAGTTTTAACACTTGTTGACCTCTATGTTTAAATTCTATAGACTCACAATTTAAGTAATTAATATTAATCAGTTTCGAAGGATTAAAAATCATATCATTTTATTTATAAAATAAAATATAAAAAATCTTTCGATATCTCTAAAATGATTTATAAAAAACTCAGATATCTCTATAATTTTCTATATCTCTAGATAACTCTCAATAGAACTTTAGATATCTCTTTTTTAGTATTAAAATTGTTCTACGCCTCAAAAAAAAAAAAAAAAAAAAGGAATTAGAATTGTTCTACAATTAAAATTCAAAATTCTACCATATCTAAATATCTCTTTTTCCATATATGAATATCGTTTTTCTAGAATTATAATTCTTGTATTATTAAAATTCTATCTAAATATCTCTTTTCTAAAATTAAAATTCCTGCACTATTAGAATTCAAAATTTTAAAATAGTGATTGATTTGGATATTCAAATAATTATAATTAGTAACTCACACTCCTTGTATATTTTCTCTACTACCTGAAATAACTGTATTTCAAGAAAAATATCCTTATTTAGAGATGTTTTGTACGTGAATTCAATGAAAAAATAATCCTTCAATTTGTTACATTTTTATACGTTCATGTTAAAATTTATTACTTAAAAGTAATTACTATATATACTATATTTCATTTACATAGAAAGACCCTCTTAAAAAAAATGTAAACTACAAATTTCAACCTTATAACATTAATGTCAAAAGTTGATCATTTTATCACTTCATGAAATTCTCTTCCATCTAGAAAAACTACGCATGTATACACTTATATAAAAGTAATTTTAACATTCTTAAATTAGACTTATATATATGTGTGTGTGTGTGTGAGAAAATTTATAATGTACTTTTTGTTTTAGCTACACATTAAGTTATTGATTTAGCTACAACTTAAGTTAATTTAGACAACTACATTACAAAGACTCATTATATATGGTCAAACTATATTCCCTTCAAGAAACTATTCAACCATTGTAAAATGATCTATGCAACCATTTATGCAATTGCATTATTAATGTATCATATGCTATTTTACAATATTTATATATAAATATAATAAGAATGATGATAATAATATTAATGATAAGAACCATAAAATTAATATATATGTGTGTGTGTGAGATTGTGAGTGCATGAATATAAAATTATAAATATTATTTAATTTAGAAATATGAAATGATCGAATTATAAAATTACTTAATTAAAATAAAATAAAGAAAGATTTTTGTTACATTTGTATACATTCATGTTCATTCTTTCGTAATCCAAAAAAAAAATGTTCTTTCTTTCGGTTATATTGCACCGGAGAAGAGGAAGAGATTGTGGATAGCAAAAAATTAATTATGGATAGGAAGAGATTGTTTAGATTTGCTAATAATTATGAATGGAGAGAGAGGATAAAAAGATGAGAATATAAAGGAGGTAAGAGAGTATTTGTATTTAATGAATTGATAACATTAAAATTTGTATAGTTTCAATGGCTTATTTGGTATCTGACATGGAAGCCACCTAGGAGAAGGTCATCGACCCTAGAGGTGAGAGTAGCACTCCCTTATTTAAGTGATATGTGTGTGTGAGAGATTGTGAGTGCATGAATATAAAATTATAAATATTATTTAATTTAGAAATATGAAATGATCGGTGACCTACTATTTAATGACAAAAGGGACTGCTACACTTACCCTCTCCACAAGTTTATCTCTTGTGGAGAATTAAATGTAGGAATTCATAGCCTCCTATTTCTCTTTCTTATTTATTTCTTGACTCTATCTTTCTTCTCTCTTCCCTCTTATATCTAATTGCTCTCTTTCTTCTATCAATTTTTTTTTTCTTTCTTGTTTGATGATTTCTTCCGTCAAAAACTTAAAGAACTATACTGCATTCCTCCCATTTGATACTTGATAAGTTGACATTTCATCATTTCTTTTTTAGTAAAAATCTCATCCCACTGCCCACTTTTTTTTATTAAAAAAATCCTTCTATAACTAATGCATTCTTTTTCTACCACAAAATTATAATCTGTGGCCAATTTGTTGTACTATAAATCAATATTTATCTAAAACTAGAAAAATGGTTTGTCTGCAAATTCATAATTCAAGATTTAATGTTTAAAATTAAAAGTTCACAAGCCAATTTATAACCATAAACAAAAGTTTGAATGCATTTTTACAATAATCTCTCGATTCAAAGGATTGAAGTACTTGTTCCTTTTTACTAATTTTTAAGAAGCAAACAATAGATCAACAATTAAATAAAATACATTAGAGACTATATATGATACGCTATAAATTAGAGGTTATAGATGACACTTTTTTATTTAAGAAACATGCAATACACATTACTTTATACATATATGTGATATTTTGAGGCTAAATTTCGTACTTTTTATTAAGGAACAAGTATATCACATGAAGAAAAAAAAAAAAAGTGTGTTGTGTGTTCAACAAAAACTTGCGTCAGATGAAAGTGTTTGCACATATTATATACAAAAGAGTTAATTGTAAAAAGTATTCAAAATATATTAAAATTATAAATTGGCTCATAAACTTTTAATTATTAACAATTTACCCCTTAAATCATGAATCTGTAGACGAAATATTTTTCTAAATGTAGATAAATATTCATCTATACTACATCAAATTTGCCAAATATTATAATAATGTTGTAATTAAAACAGAAGAAGAATGCATTAAAAAAATAAAGAAATAAGGAAAAAAAAAGTCAGACTTTTTACTGAAAGAAGAAAAAATGAAAAATTGAGACAATATCAAATTATCAAGGATTGCTGTAATTATTGGAAGAATAGTAAAAAAAACATAAGTTGTAGGAAAGAGAGGGCCAAGAGATATCTAAAGAATAAGATATTAGAGATATCTAAAGTGAAAAAAAAGTAATAAAGAATAAAGATATCTAAAGTGAGAAGAAGTCGTAAAAATATCTAAAGTTCTAATGTGACTTTTTAAGGTCATTCTACATACTAGATATATAGAAAGTTGTGATTTTTTCTTGAATTTTATACCAAATTATTTGAACTTTGGTTTGAAACTTTTGTGTGCATCGATTTTACTGCAGCAAATTAAATACAATAGAATCTAAGGCACTATTTGGTAAAGAGACTTAAACCATAGTTTGAGTTTCATCTTGATTTTATAATAGTTTTTTTTCATTCCATTAAGCCTTTTGACATTTTCATTAAACTTTTTTACATTTTTAACAAACTTTTTTTACATTTACAACACATTTTTTACATTTCTAATATAATTTTAATATTATAAAATTAAAATCATACTTAAACCTACCAAACATGGCTTAAGAATGGTAGTAGATTTCCTTGTTGAATATTAACGTTGAGTTATTAAGATGTGTAACATATAGTGTAACAGGAAAGTGTAACAGAGAATCCTGAGCCTATTTGTACGGCTCAGGATCCCCTGTTACACTTTCCTGCTGCACTATGTGTTACACATCTTAATAACTCAACGCTAATATTCTTTTTTAAATTAATTTTTTTACCAATGCTATTCATTGGCATTCTACATAATTTTAATATAATTATTTTATTTTTTTTACTAATTTTGTATTTTAAGATAATTTTATAGTATTTTTTTGATTTTTTAATCTCAATAAATTAAAATAAATATACCCTAAACCAAAATGGATGAACCCTTAGTCCAAAATTTTATTATAATTCTAATTAATATCATTGGTGAAAAAATTAATTTAAAAAAGAATATTAACGTTGAGTTATTAAGATGTGTAACATATAGTATAACAGAAAAGTGTAACAGAGAATCCTGAACCTATTTGTACATTCATATAAAAAATACCCCGAGGGTAAGTAAAGATTTCTCAATTCTAAAAAATTGCTTTGTGTAGCTCAACTAATTATGATGTAAGCGCACATAAAATAAGAATGGTGAGCTGGGTAGTCACAATGTTCAAAACATCAATCATCAACAAGCGAATCTCTGCAGAATCTACATACTAGAAAGGGACAAAGAAAAAGAAAAAAAAAAATCTACACAGAATCATATGTAAGTATTCTCTCTCTCTTTTTTTATTTTTTTTATGACGAGTATTACTTTTATGAAAGTTGATAAATGTACTAAATAGTGTCAAGTTTCTTTGACACTATTAAAATTTCATTCCATAATTATTCCTAAGTAAAATGTCTATTTGAAATGTTACTTAGGGGTATTTTTGATATTTACTCTTGCAATACTACTTTAATGACAAAAAAACTTGACATTATTTGGTGCAAGTGTCATTTTCTACTTTTATCTTATAGTGTCACTTTAAAAAAAAAATTATAATAAGTGTCACTTTACCAATAATAATTTGTAAAAAAAGTGTTGGAAAATGGAATCTTATGATTCCCTCGTCCTCGGTGGCCTGGGACTATGTGAAGATTCCAAGTATCTGAACTATTCTTTTTTTTTTTTTTTTTTTTTGAAAGCTTTAATCCACCAAACCATGAATCTAGTCATCACCATCCTACCTGACCTTGTTTTCAACTCCCTTCGATGTATTAAAAGATTCATTTTGATAAATATATAATTTATTATAAGATTCAATATATAATATATTTGATATTATTTATTTTATTTATATTTTTAGTTATTAAGTATAAGTTAATTGTGTATCATACATAATTATATTAGTAAAAATAAGATGAATGAAAAATTAAAAGTGAACTCTTATAATAGAATAACAAAATTTTCAAAGTGAAAGAGTACCATTTACTTGAGATATCAATACTTTTGATTTACCATTTCTTAATTTGTATGTCCATCTTAAAAATGACATTTATTTAAAGAGCGAAGGAGTATAATACATAGTTAAGAGATGACATTTGCTGATGGTCCCTTTCCAAGGCTAAAATGACTGCTCAATACATGGCCATATATTTCGTACGAATTACGTGACACTTTTTATAGTATTTTGTGTAACATCACTTGAAAATATCTTGCATATTCTTAATTAGTTAATTGTTTATTTTTAAAAATTATGTTATAACCTTAACTCATCGATAGATAAACTTTGTAGACAAATTTGTTCATTAATAGTATATTATAATAAAGAAATGGAAATAGAAATTTTCATGATTCTTTGATATTTGATATTAAAAGTGTAAAGATGTCAAACTTTTGATATGAAAATAGAAAATTTCATGATTCTTTCACTTAAAACGATATTAGTTGACAAAAGGAAACAAAATGAAATACCGATGATGAGATTCAACATGGAAATTGTTATTCAAATGACCCAAATTACTAAACATAGGATACTTTTAAATTTTTTTAGAGGAAATTAGTTAATTGCCCTTCATGCAATCGGAAATTAGACACCTTCCTCCTATTGCTTACTCTTGTGTTAATCGGAGAAACGGTTCCGTCGTCCTCGTCCTCCTCCTATTGCTTCCTATTGATTCACTGAAGCAAATCGGCAACTTGAGTTCTGAAATTGTAGAATGAAAACAAAACCAGCGACGAAAATCGGGAGTTTTGAACGACGGAATCTGAATCAGCGAAACCGGAGACGACTCGAAGACGACGACTTAAATTGTAGAAGAAGAATCGATGTTTTGCAATCGAAATTGCAGAGCTTCTGCAACCTGGACAAAAAAGAAAAAAAAAAAAAAAAAAAGGACCTGCTGCAGATGTTTTTCCTTTTTTTTTTTTTTTAATTTTTTTTCCGGCCATAGTTGCCTACTAGAAGGTTTTCTTCTCGGTGGCAACAATGATTTTTTTTTATTTAAAAAAAGGTTAATTAATTAAAGTGAGGATATTTTTGTATTTTCACTAATTAAAATTTTAAAAAGTGTTATGCACCTGTTCTTCTCTTTGGGTTTGAAATAATGTTTGAAATTTAGTTTTAAAAAATATTTGAAACATTATTTCATCATTTTCAATATAACTTTTTATTATTTACCTATACTTTTTTTATATTTTTAATATATTTTTATATTATAAAATTATTTTTTAAAACTATATTTTAAATATTGTTTGAAAACTAAATTAAAGAACGTACTCTCCACAAGTTCTAAAAGATCTTTTTGTGTAGCTCAACTCCCAAGTCGCCAGGTGTCAATGTTGCCTACCGCTATTAAATCAATTGAACTAATTATATGATATGATGTAAGAGCACATAAAATAAGAATGGTCAGCTAGGTAATCACGATGTTCTAGCATCAACCATCAACAAGCAAATCTCTGCAGAATCATACTTTCATCTGCCCAGAATCATATGTAAGTAAAATATTAGTAGTAGTCTCTCAGTTTTTCATAAAAGCATATCAGTTTGGACATTGATACAAGTGAGGCTCCAAAAGTTTGGAAGGGAAAAATGATTTGTTTTAAAGATTATCTTATTATTTTAATTTTTGGTATGCAAAATACAAATATTGTTCAAATTTTATATAGTAAAAAGAAAAAAAAAATTAACACCAGCTCTATAGGTGCCTCTCCCTATACAATTATTAAAAAATAATTAAAATAACTATTTGATTTTTAATTAATGTTAATTAGAAGAAATTGCACTCTATTTTCTCTAAGGAGTTGTTTAACTCCATTTTGCTTTCTTCAAAATAAGTCTCATTTTACTACTTTAATGCAAAAGATAATAAAAAATTTCCTAACTTTATCCCTGTAGTAATAAATTGGGAGAGAGGAAGTTTTTCTTCATTGGAGACACAAAATTATTTGAGTAATAAATTGAGAGGGAAAAAAAAGTGGATGGCACACTCTGTAAATTTATTCCCGAATCCTTATTGTTGAATTTCTTGCGCTAAAAAAAGCATTAATCTTTGCACATAAAAAGGCTCTCCCAACCTTCACTGTTCATGGCGATTGTTCAATAGCAGTCAAATTGGATGTCCAACAGCATGTTTACCTATTTATTCGGACACTTTAGACCTTCTCAAAGTAGTTCTATATAAAGGGGTGTTCTGGATTAACAAGTATGTGAATGGGGTCGCCCATGAATTAGTTTACCATGCGAAAGGCAGTTCCGTGTGTACGGAGTGTTGTAACACAATTACAAACTTTGTTTTTCATTCGCGGTTGGACGATTTTTAACAAATCTAATGATATTTTTATTTGGCTTTCAAAAAAAGAAAAGATAAAATTTAAAATTAAAATTAAAATTTTTTTTTCTCCTGAATATATATGTGTGAATTTCTCTAGAATGAATCTTTTTAGAGAATAAGAGAATAAATAAGTGGTAATGTGAGAGAGACCACAATAAATTTGAAAATTAAAACTGAAATTGAGAAGAAAAGTATTATTTGAAATAAAATAAGATTTACTTCCTTTATTTCACAATAAATGTCACTTTATATATTTACTCAGTTATTAAATAATAGTTTAAAACGACTATTTAACCCTTACATAATACAATAATTTGATAATTATTAATACATGAAACAAAATAATTAATGCTGTGATCTCAATTAAATGATAAACATGTGAAAGTACCAATTAAAAAAAGTTTATTATCTATAAATATATACTTATTTTAGAAAATTAGAACTCTCTAAAGTGACATTTATAATAAAATGGATAATTTATTTATTTATTTTTAATTCAATACTACTTCATAATCCTATATCTATTGCATTGAAGCAATGTCGGTCCTCAAACATACAAGGTCCCTGGCCAAAATATATATTAAAAAAAAGAGGGCCCTAAATATAGTTTAAGCTAAAGCAACTGAATTGAATTTTATTTTATTTTTATTTTTTCTAAAAAAAATTTCTGGAAAGAGGATAAAAAAGTGAGCCTCTTCGAGGTCTATTTTTTTCTTTTTTTAATTACCAAACCATATTACACACACATACATATATATATGGAATAGAATTTTATAAAATATTTTTTGAAGCGATTGAGTCTTAGACAACACCCTAAATTCGCCCTCCTTATAGACTGAATCTGCATTGAAGGTAGTGGTGTAGGAGGGAAAGAACAAAATTCAAAGCTCGTTCTTGGATAAAATATTTTGAGATGGACGTAAAAAAATAAAAAATTAGCAATTGTCATGTGACAGCTTCGTTTGGTTGGTCCTTGTGAAACCGTGTGGACTGTGTAGTGTGTAATTATTATTAATTTAATGAGTAATAATCACAGCTGGGTGAAAGAGAAAAAGTCTTGGAAGATGGAATCTTGTGCTTCCCTCGTCCTCGGTGGCTTGGGACTACGTGGAGATTCCAAGTATCTGGACTATTCTTTTCTATTGAACGCATTCCTACACCAAACCATGAATCTAGTCATCACCATCATACGTGAGACACCATTTTTACTTAGGGCGAATTACATTTATCTCCCCCAAGTTTGGTGAAATTATAAAAAAAATCTTTGTACCTCCCTGTAGTTTGATCGTAGTTATAAAATCGATCTCTATTAGTTATGCTTGTAAACGATCACAAACTTTCTTGAACAAATTCATTATCGCTTTGGTAAGAGTTCAATTCAAACTCATATATTAAATAAATTAACGAATATAAACTAAATTTTAAATTTGATTATTTAACAGTTTGAGGGCTCCAAATCTTAACATGACTCAACTCGATATTATTTTTACTATTACTGAAAAATAAACACAAAACAAAAATAAAAATTGAAAAATTCATAGATATATTTATAATTTTCAAAATTACTGGAAATTATTTGTAATTCCACCAAACCTCGAGGGAAATAAATATAATTTTTCTTTTTTTTTTTAGGTAACAGCCGATTAATTGGCTGCGGGCATGATGCCCGCATGACGAACCTTTATTAAACAAGCAGGAAAAGCCAGGTGTAAAAAGAGCTAAGGTGGCTTTGCCCTTTTACTTAAGATATCAAATTTATCAATACTTTAATTTAATGTACTACAGCAACTTTTTTTTTTTTTTTTTTAATTTGAGAACTTACGCTCTCAATTTTTTATATTTGAAAGTGACATTTTTATTTTATTCTCTTATAATTTTGGTACTTTTACTCAACACTTGCTCTTTACTTTTTTTTTAATATAAAAATAGACAATTTTTTATTTTACAAATACTACCTTTATTTTTACTATGATTGAGATATATAGTTTTGTAAAGAAATAGGCACTAACTTTTTTGTATTACATTCACTACTTTTTAAAAATAGACATTACTTTTACCCTTCAAATTAATATATATATATATTTAAAATAGGCTTTATTTTTTGTATTACATGCACTACTTTTTTTAAACATAACTTACTTCTACTCTTACATTGATATTTGTTTTTTCTTAGAAATAAACACCACTTTTTATATCACATGCGCTACTTTCTTAAAACATGCGTTAACCAATTTTTATTCTCTATGTGCTAATTTTTTTTTAAATATGCACTACTTGTACTTTTACCATAGATACTTTTTATTTTACATGCACTACTTCTACCCTTAAAATTAATACGTAATACATCAGTGCCTATACGTGATATTTTTATTCTTTAAAAAACAAACAATACATTACTAGCTAAGCTAACTGCAACATAACATACACGTACACAATACTTTTGTGGTTAAACTTAACTCTTTTTCTTTAAAGAAAAATAAATTTGAATAGTGTACAAACATGTTGCGCCGAATGGTAGACTGATCGAATACAAGTTGTTGCATATATTTAGAATTTTTTACTAGTTATAAACAGATTTTAAATTATCTCTCTATTTTTAATAAATATCTATATTTTTAGAAATTCTTTTATTCATAAATAACCGTCATGTTAATATTACACATTTCAATACAAAACATGTAAAAATACCAACTTTACTTAAATTGAATTTGATGGTTTAAATGCAATTTTTTATTACTTAAAACAATTGATTTAATAATATAATAAGAGAAAAAAAATATTGATGGGTCTTCTTTGGGCAATCCAGGTCTGCGGTGCTTGGGCAATTTTGAGGGATAGCTATAGGAATGTAATCTTTGCAGCTAGCTGTGTGCTTACGGCATTTAACATGTTTCTGGTTGCGCATTTCGAATTTTGTAATTGAAACAGACTCCCTAGTATTAGTTCACGCTTTGGAGAGTAGGAAGGGACCTTGGAGGGCAGCAGCAAGATTGATGAAAATAGGGTCTTGCCACACCATCGACGCTTGAGACATATTTACAGTGAGAGAGTAATGCAGTGTCAGATGTTTTGGTTAAGGTGGTGAGCAGAAATGTAACTTCGGTTGTCTATGTGTTGGACTCCCTCCCGAGGGATGTAAGGGGTCTGGTACTCTTAGATGCTAGGAGTTTTTTTATGTACGAAATTAATTAATGTTCTTTTTTTTTATTAGTACTATTAGCATAGATAAGGCTATTAAGCCCCGCCATCAGATCCTATATCGCGCGAGACACGTGTCCTCCTTCATCAAGCCCTCCCTCTTTTCTTTGTATCCATTTTTCTGGAGCATTAAAAGGGTTACCAAGCCCTTGAACCACCTAATTGGCTATATATATATAAGGGCACATATGCAAAAGTAGATATTTATTAGAAAAGAGCGGATATATTTATAGACACCTAAAAAGTAAATTAAAAAAATCGTACTTTTTAAAGATATGACACCTAACACGTTAATTAGTTTCCACATATATATATATATATATAAATAAGGGCATATATGCAAAAGTATACATTTATTAGAAAAGAGCGGAAATATTTATAGACACCTAAAAAATAAAATTAAAAAAATCGTACCCTTTAAAGATATGACACTTAACACGTTAATTAGTTTCCATGTCCCTCACTAATATGCTGACTTTGATTTCGTATCCTTAATTATGGTTGTTGTACATCATTTAAAGGAGCCACCCAAAGATAGTCGCAGTTTCATAGTAATTATACTCCATTCATTCCAAAATAAAGGGCATGTTCTTTTTTATCGTTTTGAAAACGATTTTGAAATTAAGTTTTGGAAAATAGTTTTATAATGTAAAAAGTGTATTGAAAATATAAAAAGTAAATGTTGAATAGTAAAAAGTTGTATTGAAAATGATGAAATATGATTAAAATATATTAAATTTACTGTTGAAACCAAAATCGTTTTCAAAACAGAACAAAAAGAACAGGCCCTAAAAGTTGTTTTAGAATTTTTTTCATACGGGGTTAGGAGTTCGTTTAAATAACAAGAAAATTATTGTTTATTGTAATTTTACTACTAGAAGTGTTAAAATTTTAATCCAATTAATACTCAATATATATCAATAACTCCAATTAATACTTAGTTAGATCATTACTAGGATTTTATTTTTTCTTGGAACAACCTATTAAGTGGCTGGTGGGCTTGAAAACCCTCTTATTAGTTCTGTGGAAAAATTACAACCAAAGGAGGGAGGACATAATACGTCTTACCCTTATTTTCCAAAACATGTGTACAAAGCTATGTGTGCCAGAGATGCTTGATGCCAATTTAAGTACAGGGAATGCAAGACCTACCGTAGTCGACGGACCAAACTGTGGGAGTACCTTGCTTGTCCAAGAACAGCAGACCCTTGTAATCTCTAGTTGCATATGAAGAAGAATAAATCCGGTGAGCCTGCAAACTACTTGCTTTCTTGGCAAGCATATCCGTTGTCCGGTTGGCTTATCTAAAAACACGATGAAAGGTGTATCCATGCGCAAAAGCCAATTGGGTGACATGCTGCATGATTCCAACCATGTGCCATGGGCAACGCGCCTTGCCAAGTGCGTATTGATCCCGTACCTATGAATCTGATTCAATTTGAACTCCACTATTACAAAAATGACTTTTAATGGCGGTTTTTAAGGGCTTTTAACGGCGGTTTTCGGCCTTTTTGAACCGCCATCTATCCGGAAGCTGTAGAAAGTTTACGGACTTTCTACGGCGGTTTTGAACCGCCGTAAAAAGTGGGGACTTTCTACGGCGGTTGGGAAGAAACCACCGTAGAAAGTCTCCACTTTTTACAGCGGTTTCTAACTAAACCGCCGTAGAAATTCCAAGACATTCAAACCCAAACCGAGATAGAAAGTGATAAATTTCTCTGGTTCAAAGCAAAACTTGTTGCTAAAAGTTTAAAATTAATACAAAATATCACTAAGATACAAGTTGAAATCGTTATTATATTACAGGGGCATAGCAAAAAAAATTTGTACAACTATAATATCAACAAGTTTCATTACTATCCATCAAATATGGCTAATGCTCCACAATATAACTAGCGCATATTTTTCTCATAGCATCTATATCCACATTGCTTAATGGAGTGCGGTCGATCTTGAAGTACTGCAACAGAGTATAAATTCAAACGTAATTGAGTCGCAAAATGAAATACAATCAAATAAGTTATGAGAAATCAAATACCTTTTCGAGTGCCAATGTGTTGGATTTCATTGCAATGTGGTACATGTAATGCATGACATAGTAGCCACACTCCAAGGTAGACTTCTGTTTTTTATGCTAATGAATATTATTATACGAGTTAGAAGATCATACAATTGTATACAACACAATGTTGAATAAAAAATTCAATAAGAACCAATTTTACCTTAACTACTATCCATTCAAGTTGCATATGCACATTTCTCGGCAATCCTAGGAAAGGTTGATAATTAAACATCACCCTATAAAAAATGAATGAGGAATGAAAATAATTAGCAACATAGGTATATATGATTGGTATTAGAAATTATATATGCAATCTAATATTAGATACTATAACTCACTCGTTTATAAGTATTAATGCCTCATCTGTTTGTGAATTTTGTAATGAATCAAACCAGTACACAACCTTTTCAATTGGTCTAATGGCTATAAGCATCCAATGTCCACTGCAAACCAAAAATTCAATGACCTTAGATCTTTAAAGCAGTGTTTCTTAAAAATTAGAGAAACACTTACAGTGTTTACCTCTGAAGGTATGGTAAAAGATAAATTTTTTTATTCCGATCCTTCAAGTTTCGTGCAATGTATTGTACCCTATCTTCATATGTGTTTTCTACTTCCGTGACATGATCAACTGAGAGAAACGCTAACCCCTTCTGGTCATTCCTTTCAACCAAATCATGTAAAGCACTAGGCAATTTACATTATCATGCATCATTGGTTAGTCTAGGCACATGGAATGTATACTATATATAACAATAATCTGAAATAGGTTATAAAATTAAGTGGAAACTCACTTGGTGAACAAATGCATGCAACAGTTTGGGACCATGTTTTCTCTTGACAATAATTCAACGGCATCCATTCAATCCATACAAATAGGATGATCCACACATATGATATCTCTTGTCAATTGAAACAAGAAGCAGTGAAGTTCGAGTCTTTCTCTATTCAGAGTTCTAACTCGTGCAGTGGATTAGATGTCGAAGAGGATGCCATTTCATTTGGAGTGGTCGAAAAAGATTTTATCTCATTCATAGAATTCAAACGACCTTGTTTCTTTTTTGAACATTTATCCACCTAAGACCATTTGAAATAAAATTAAAAATACAAAAAGGTATGAAGTATTTCACAAATAAATGTAAGAATATACCTGTTTTACTGGATCAGGAATAAGCTCAATCAAATGTATAGGTCATTCCACGAAAAAGGATTGGCACATTCTCACAGTTGAAGCCTCTTCCTTAGGAATGGCAGCAGTGCAAAGTCATCATATGAAAATTTTAATTGTAACCCTCGCGCAACCTTATCTTACCTCGTGGCCGTGGTGCTTTTTCTGCTTATAAACATTTCCCTTGGCCACAAGCTTACGTCTCTTACATGTATCCTCAGAGATGAACATATGACAGTCACACCCATCCTGAGATAATAGGCAAGCGAATGAACATTATTGAACTATTTTCGTTAACATTAAAAACTAAGTGTAATCATGAAAAGCAATATCAATCTTCTTTAGGATTGACAATATGAAAGAAATTATACAAACAAATATGACAGACATAAATGTACTTTAATTACCTGTAATCCCCTAAATAACTCACATCTTCCAAGTTTGTTGGAATAGGGCTATTCTGAACCTCATTCAAATTGATCGAGTCCATAGATGAAACAGTAATCGTATGTAACTCAGGAAAACTTGTAGGGATAATAGGAGAAAAATAATGACTATGAGGTTCTTTAGGCAAACTCGTAGGACTCACAGTGGAAACATGGCTACCATCTACCTCAAACATCTCTGGGGTCATTCCGGTAATTTCTGGGTTCAAGCTCTGAGATTTGGTACTATTGAGGACAGTAGCTCTTGCTGTATCGTAGTCAGTCCCCATCTTAGTACATATAAACCCAACCATCATCTTAAGATCTGTTTGACATTCATCGAGTTGGGCAGTGGTTTTCTGAAGCTTTCTTTTAGTTAAATCTAGTTCAGCTTTAAGCGACGGGCTTGTTTTTGAAAAAACATCTGTGATACGTGCTCTGGTAGAATGGCCACGAACACGACCGGGGTGATCGGTCTTTCCGTTGCCTTGACAAGAATGTCATTCCTACCCTCTGCAACTTTCTCCCCTTGGGACTCGCGCAAACATAGATTTTCCTAAACGTTTTGCCAAAAATATAAAATGTAAATAGAGCAATTATAGTTTTAATTATATGAGTAGCTTAAAGAACTGAAACATAAGAAAATGTATGGTGTAAACTTACAATTTTACTTCCAACATGACCAGCCTCTGGGGTAAAGTATTCACCTTTTTTATTTGTGTGAGCCTGTCTCCAAAGTAGATGTCGGCCTGGCCCTGCATAAGGTTCTTTTCCCTATTCTTCGGACGTACCGTCCTCTAAAGCCTTCTTCCCATTTGCAAGTAAAGCCTCTTCATGCAAATTCTTCTTTAGTCGTCGGTATCTACCACGAGATAAATTATGGTAAAAAGAATTTAAAGTGGCATTCTTTTGAGCTTTTCCACGAATTGCCTAGAGAAAGATAAAGTGAAAAGCGATTATCCATAAACTGAGCAATTTCAAATATCCAAAAAGAAGAAGGAAATGAATTTCAAAAACCCACCTTCCATTCTTCTGTTTCACGGCTAGTCTTAAACTTAAGCCATGTCTCCCTTGAGAGATATTTATATTCAAGGCATGAGTCCTCACCCTTCAAGTCGCCATTGACATATCTACCTAAAAAGGATTTCCAATCTTTCCAATGTTTACCGGCATAAGAAATCCACTTGGTTTCGAGCTCTTCAGTTGATTTAAAAACAAATAATGCCTACATTAAACAATAGAAGTACAAATTTAGATAAATTTTGTTCATTTGTATAAATGGGTACACAAAAAATGCATTATAATTTTGTAGAATACCTGTATTTTCTTCCACACTCTCTTCTTAATCTCGTCAGGGACTTTGGGCCATGATGCATATTCCATAATGTCCACTTTGCTCCGGACAGTGAATGATACGAATGTAATTCACTTCGTATGATAATTTTTAGGCTCATTTTTTGAATTGAATGAAATCTCAAAAGTTTTCCCCTTCATATGCATTTCAAAAAGATCGTCTCAATTTGTAGGCCCTCTACCTCTTCTAGATCTAGTAGAAGAACTATCTCCATTGCCATTTCCCTCATCACTATGCTCCTCATTGCATTTTCTTTTTCGGGCCATTAACTTATCTTAAACTTTATGTAAAGACAAAGAGAAAACAAGATAACATCTTTTCATTTCAAGAAAAGCTTTAATTTCAAAATCCAAGCACCATTGAACACTTTGAACCAAAGGAGACAAAAAAAAAAAGAATGCTTGCAATGTTTAAATTTAAAAGGCAATTTACATTTCGCAACTTCAATTAATGAGAACTAGCATTTCACTCATTTCTACTAAAGGATAAAAACAAAATATAGTAAAAAAGGTAAAAGCTTTAAGGAGGAGTTCTCTCATTTTAAACTCTCCTTCCCTAAACTAAGACAAACTACCCTCAAAAGGACTTTGTGCTTTTGCAATAAAGAAGCTTTAAATTGATGCAAAGATAGCTTTACTTTCAATAGATAAGGGGCATTTAAGACATTAAACCAAAGGAGGAACACAAATTCAACTCAACCACCAAGCATTTTCCTCATTAGCACTAAAGGAGGAACACTACCTAAGGTAAAAGATTTAAGGAGAAGTGATATTTCACACTCTACATTTGTAAAAAAATGCCCCTCATCACGGAGAACGACTCACAAAGCATATTTCACTCATTTCAAACAAAGATAAGGGAAAGCGAGGAGGAGAAAGTGTCCTTATCCAATTTAAACCAAAGGAGCCCCAAAAAAGTGGACTTATAAAGGGTAAAATTGATAAAGCACTTGACATTTCACAACTTCAACTAATGAGAACAATCATTTCACTAAAGGATAAAAACAAAATATAGTAAGAAAGGTAAAAGCTTTAAGGAGGAGTTCACTCATTTTAAACTCTCATTCCCTAAAACAAGACAAGCTACACTCAAAAGGTACTTTGTGCTTTTGCAATGAAGAAGCTTTAAATTGATGCAAAGATAGCTTTACTTTCAATAGATAAGGGGCATTCAAGACATTAAACCAAAGTAGGAACACAATTTCAACTCAACCACTAAGCATTTTCCTCATTAGCACTAAAGGAGGAACACTAAATCGCCTAAGGTAAAAGATTTAAGGAGAAGTGATATTTTACACTCTACATTTATAAAAAAATGTTCCTCATCACGGAGAATGACTCACAAATAAACCGCCGTAGAAAGCCCGTATTTCTTTTATAACGGCGGTTTTCTCTTTTTCGCCGTTAAACTGCAGCCGTTAAATCTCTATTTTGTAGTAGTGATTACCGCCTGAAGCATACCTTGGAGCAATGCTCCCATATTAGTTGCGACCCCAATTGGTATACCTTATGCGTGGATTAGATTCCCTATCGAGGAGCCATCAATATTAATCTTCAAGTGCTGAGGCAGCGACCACCACACCGGTAGCCAACCCATCCTAGGCCGAGGGAGAAGGCGTAACCCAGCATGCGCCAGGATGGAGTCCTGCGAAGAAGCAATACTCAACGGCTTCGCCACACTGCTATGGTGACATTCCTTATGCAAGTGACACAGTTCCTCGTACAGCTAGCAGACGAGCAATTTAATGTGCGCATGTGAAGAGGCCAGTTGATCGTTGAAGAATTCAAATTGAAAAGTCTGGTACGAGGTTCTGCGTGAGTTGCACAGCCAGCCTTACACCGTCCATCGAGTTGAAATTAAAAGCTGCCTCACTAATCACTAGGGTGTTCAGCTATTGTATTAGCATTTTTCTATCTTGTAAGTGGGCGTTAGGGGAAAAGTTTTATGGCTATCTAAGAGGTTAGATTGATTTTAAGCAAATGGATTTCATAGGTGTTACCTTTAAGGCTTGTGTAAAGGCAGAATGTGAAACCTTAGAAAATCTTGTTAGGGGGATTTGGATTACACCTTTTAAGTAATCCTTGGGAGTTAGAGAAACCAAGTACTAAGCTTGGAAAGTGGATTAGATTTTACTTGAGGAAGGAAAGTTGAACCACTATAAAGTATTTGAGCCTTTATTTGCTTTCATTTCATTTTACACTTACAAATCACACATAAACACATTTTTAACTACTTGAAAATAATTTAAAAATAACCTAATTCACCTCTCCTCTCTTAGGTTGTGCATCTATTTTCAGTAGGCGATACAGATCTTGCTCCAACTACTTGCACTAACAAGTCAAGAAAACTTATCTAAACGCTTCAACTTGAATGAGCTTGCATGTCCTAATCTAAACGCTTAAACTACTTCAACTCGAATGACCTTGCAGGCAATACAAATAACATTAAAAAATGTGTACAAGGTCAAATAAACTTTCAGGAGATGCAAGCTCATTCTTTGACAACTAGGTCATTAACACCTGGTTTGGTCAATGGTCATAAAAGTAAAAACTAGTAGAAAAATAATGAGCCCCATAAAGGACTTTCCAACTACTAACTTGAGCAACAGAGGGAGCAAGGTTTTGTTTATATTTTAGTTTCTTTATGAGAGATATTACATCGGAGCTTTCTGGGTAACTAACTTTTGGATCTTTCATTCTGTTCAAAGGAATGAAAAAAACTTGCCCTCCTCTTTGATTATGAAGCTGTTGAATAATCTGGGTTGATATTTCATCATTTTCAACCACCACGTGAATATACTGTACGAAGAGAATAAAGGCCGTTAGGAAACTGAAAGAATAAAGCAATTACAAGGTTTGTGGCAGCCAACAAGGGAACAAAACACTTTTTTCTAATAGGTTCTTCAACAGCTCTGAAAAAAATTTCATCACATTCAAACAGTTCAAATATGGGCTCATGTACACCAGAAATTCTATGTTGCTTTATTATCTATTATCCCCTTCACAGAATTCAAAACCCTCCTAATATCCTTAGAATTTTGTATAATGACAAAATTATTCTCCATAATATTTTGAAGCAGCTGTTGGGGTTACTTAAACAAAGATTACATAGAGTAAATTTAAGAATCTTTTATCATTCCATATATTTGACATATTCGTGAGCATGAAAGATATGGTTAAATTCTGGCAAGAGAAAACTTCACATATAGGAAAGGGTTTAATTGCAATGTATTTTATATTTTTCTTTGTTAATTTTTATGCAAGTAAAAAATGACGATTCAATTTTCACTCGGTTGTCTTGACTGCCAAAATGTGCATCCTATTGCCCGAGACAGTTATATGACACTACAACATAAACAAATGATATAGAGTAAGAAGTATGAGTTTGTCCCAAGGTTCGTAAGAACTTTTAATCAGTTACATCTACTATATAAATTAATGAGAAATTATTTACTAGGCTAGCACTGAAATTGGCCAATGGGATAACAATAGCAACAAATTTCTCAATCAAAGGCTCTGTGTTGTAAACACATGTTTATCTTTTTCTACAGTGCATTTTACATTACAATAATTTCACATCATTCCCAATACACTTTTTTACTATTCAATTAAAACTTCTTACATTTTTAATACATTTCTCATATATAAAAATTTATTTCCTGAAACATTTTCAAAATGTGGTAACATACAGGCCCTTGGTGGCACAAGCACAAAAGAATTCAAACATTATAGGAGTGCTTGCACCCAAAGTAGCATGGTCAAGGCTTTTTTCTACCTTCACCACCTCTAACTGAAGCCGTTCAATTCCAGAAAAGAGTTCACTTTCTTTTTCCCATAAACATTTATTAAGTTAAATCTACAAAACACTCTTAATTGGGAGCCTAGCACGTAATAATATAACATACTTCTGCATCGCATGCGGCTTTATAGTCTCTGCTTTGAATTGATTGTAAACTTCTCAATAACAAAGTTTAAGAGTTTCCAATGTAGCTGCTTCATCCTTCCAACCACATAAATAGCCATCTTGCACCTCTAGATCTTTCTTTAGTTGACTAATTTCATCATTCAGTTTTCTCTCATGTGAGATGAAACCCGATAACGATCAAAGCAATCTAATATTATTTTCACTAAAAAAATGTTGGCCATGTCATAATGATGTCTGCTAAGCATATTAAGTTTATCTATTTTTTACATGACTAAGAAGCTGTTGAATAGAATCATGAGCATTGAAACTATGTGCCCTATTTCTCATTGTCTCTTTATTCCTTATTTCTTTAAGTTAGAATAAACAACACCTCTCACCCCCCTCCCCCCCAATTTTTTTAATGATCCATTTCTGGTTAAGGATACCTTTCTACACTACTACAAAAAGGGCTTTCAATGGCAATTTTAAAGCACATTTAACGATGGTTTTCTTCCATTTTGAACCACCATCTATCCGGCAGCCGTAGAAAGTTTACGGACTTTCTACGGCTGTTGAGAAGAACCGCCGTAGAAAGATGGACTTTCTACCGCGGTTGAGAATAACCGCCGTAGAAAGATTGACTTTCTACGGCGGTTGGTCCGTAGAAAGTCAATCTTTCTACGGCGGTATATTTCGGAACCGTCGTAGAAAGTTGGACTTTCTATGGCGGTTTCTAACTAAACCGCCATAGAAAGTACAAGACATTCGCATCCAAACCGCTATAGAAAGTGAGAAATTTATCTGGTTTAAAGCAAAACCTGCTTCTAAAAGTTTAAAATTAATATACTAAATATCGCCAAGATAGTTAAACATCACCCTATAAAAAATGAATGATGAATAAAAATAATTAATAACATACGTATATATGATTGGCATTAGAAATTATACAATCTAATATTAGTTAATATAACTCACTCATCTATAAGTATTAATGCCTCATATGTTTCTGAATTTTGTAATGAATCAAACCAGTACACAACTTTTTCAATCGGTCTAATGGCTATAAGCATCCAATGTCCACTGCAAACCAAAAATTCAATTACCTCAGATCTTTAAATCAGTGTTTCTTAAAAATTAGAGAAACACTTACAGTGTTTACCTATGAAGATATGGTAAAAGATAAATTCTTTATTCTGATCCTTCAAGTTTCGTGCAATGTATTGTACCCTATCTTCATATGTGTTTCTTAATTCCGTGACATGATCAGCTGAGAGAAACCCTATCCCCTTCCGGTTATTCCTTTCAACCAAATCATGTAAAGCTCTAGGGAATTTACATTATCATCATTGGTTAGTCCAGGCACATGGAATGCATACTATATATAACAATAATCTGAAAATACAAATAAAATTAAGTGAAAACTCACTTGGTGAACAATTGCATGCAACAATTTGTGACCATGTTTTCTCTTGACAATAAGTCAACGACATCCATTCGATCCATACTAATAGGATGATCCACACCTATGATATCTCTTGTCAATTGAAACAAGAAGCATGTGAAGTTCGAATCTTTTTCTATTCAGAGTTCTAACTCATGTAGTGGATTAGATGTCGAAGAGGATGCCATTTCATTTGGAGTAGTCGAAAACGATTTTATCTCATTCTTAGAATTCAAACGACCTTTTTTTCTTTTTTGAACATTTATCCACCTAAGACCATTTGAAATAAAATTAATTATACAAAAATGTATGAAGTATTTCACAAATAAATGTAAGCATATACCTATTTTAATGGATCAGGAATAAGCTCAATCAAATGTATAGGTTATTCCACGAAAAAGGAATGGCACATTCCCACAGTTGAAGCCTCTTCCTCAGGAAATGGCAGCGGGGCAAGGTCATCATATGAAATTTTAATTGTAACCCTCGTGCAACCTTTCCTTACCTCGCGGCCATGGTGCTTTTTCTTCTTATAAACATTTCCCTTGGCCACAAGCTTACGTCTCTTACATGTATCCTCAGAGATGAATAGATGACAATCACACCTGTTTTGAGATAATAAGCAAGCGAATGAACATTATTGAACTATTTCTGTTAAATCCAAAAACTAAGTGTAATCATCAAAAGCAATCAAACTTTTTTAGCATTGACAATATGAAAGAAATTATAGAAAAAGATATGACAGACATAAATGTACTTTAATTACCTTGTAATTCCCTAAAGAACTCACATCTTCCAAGGTTATTGGTATTGGGCTATTATGAACCTCATTTAAACTGATCGAGTCCATAGATGAAACAGGGATCGTATATAACTCAGGCAAACTTGTAGGGATTATAGGAGAAAATTTTTGACTACGAGGTACTTTAGGCAAACTCGTAGGACTCACAGTGGAAACATGGCTACCATGTACCTCAAACATCTCTGGGGCCATTCCGGCAGTTTCTGGGTTCAAGCTCTGAGATTTCGCACTACTGAGGACAGTGGCTCTTGCTGTATCGTAGTCAGTCTCCATCTTAGTACATATAAACCCAACCATCATCTTAAGATCTGTTTGACATTCATCTAGTTGGGCAGTGGTTTTATGAAGCTTTCTTTTAGTTAAATCTAGTTCAGCTTTAAGCGACGGGCTTGTTTTCGGAAAAACATCTATAATACGGGCCCTAGTAGGCGAACACGACCGGGGTGATCGGTCTTTCCCGTTGCCTTAACAAGAATGTCATTCCTACCCTCTGAAAATTTCTCCTCTTGGGACTCGTGCAAATATAGATTTTTCTAAACGTTTTGCCAAAAATATGAAATTTAAATAGATCAAATATAGTTTTAATTATATGAGTAGCTTAAACAACTGAAACATAAGCAAAAGTATGGCGTAAACTTACAATTTCACTTCCAACACGACCAGCCTCTGGAGTAAAGTATTCGCCATTTTTTGTTTGTGTGAGCCTGTCTCGAAAGTAGATGCCGGCCTGGCCTTGCATAAGGTTCTTCTCCTTCTTCTTCGGACGTACCGTCCTCTAAAGCCTTCTTCCCATTTTTAAGCAATGCCTCTTCATGCAAATTCTTCTTTAGTAGTCGGTATCCACCACAAGATAAATTATGGTAAAAAGAATTCAAATTGGTATTCTTTTGAGCTTTTCCACGAATTGCCTATTGAAAAATAAAATGAAAAAAGATTATCCATAAACTGAGCAATTTCAAATATCCAAAAACAATAAGGAAATAAAATTCAATTAACCACATTCCATTCTTCTGTTTCACGGCTAGCCTTAAACTTAGGCCATGTCTCCCTTGAGAGATATTTATATTCAAGGCATAGGTCCTCACCCTTCAAGTTGCCATTGACATATCTACCTAAAAAGGATTTCCAATCTTTCCAACGTTTACCGGCATATGAAATCCACTTGGTTTCGAGCTCTTCAGTTGATTTAAAAACAAATAAGGCCTACATTAAACAATATAAGTACAAAGTTAGGTAAATTTGGTTCATTTGTATAAATAGGTAAACAAACAATGCATTATAATTTTGTAGAATACCTGTATTTCTATCCACACTCTTTTTTGATCTCGCCAAGGACTTTGGGCCATGATGCTATTCCATAATGTCCACTTTGCTCCGGGCAGTGAATGCTACAAAAGTAATCCACTTCGCATGATAATTTTTAGGCTCATTTTTGGAATTGAATGCAGTCTCAAGTGTTTTCCCCTTCATACGCATTTCCAAAAGATCATTGCAATTTGTAGGCCCTCTACCTTTTTAGCTCTAGTAGAAGAACCATCTCCATTGCCATTTCCCTCATCACTATTCTACTCATTGAGTTTTCTTTTTCGGGCCATTACCTTATCTTAAACTTTAGGTAAAGACAAAGAGAAAACATGATAACATCTTTTCATTTCAAGAAAGTTTTAAGTTCAAAAACCAAGCGCCATTGAACACTTTAAACCAAAGGAGACAAAAAAAAAGAATCCTGAGAGAGGTTAAATTTAAAAGGCAAGTTACAATTCATAACTTCAACTCATGAGAACAAGCATTTCACTCATTTTACTAAAGGATGAAAACAAAATAGAGTAAGAAAGGTAAAAGCTTTAAGGAGAAGTTCGCTCATTTTACACTTTCGAACCTAAAACAAGAAAAGCGACACACGAAAGATACTTTGTACGTTTGCAATAAAGATGCCGGAAAATGATGCAAAGAAAGCTTTAATTTCAAAAGATAAGTGCCATTGAAGAAAAATAAACCAAATGAGACACAAAAAAGGAGCCTAAGAAAGGTTAAATTTAAAAGGCCAGTTACATTTCACAACTTCAACTCAGCCCACAAGCATTTCACTCGTTATCACTAAAGGATGAACACAAAATAGAGTTAGAAAGGTTAAAGGTTTAAGGAGAAGTTCACTCATTTTACACTCTCTTGCCTAAAACAAGAAAAGCGACACACAAAAGATACTTTGTGCGTTTGTAATAACGATACCGGACAGTGAGGCAAAGAAAGCCTTACTTTGAAAAGATAAGTGCCATTGAAGAAATTAAACCAAAGGAGACACAAAAAAAGGAGCCTCAGAAAGGTTAAATTTAAAAGGCAAGTTACAATTCACAACTTCAATTCATGAGAACAAGCATTTCACTCATTTTACTAAAGGATGAACACAAAATAGAGTAAGAAAGGTTAAAGGTTTAATGAGAAGTTCACTCATTTTACACTCTCCTTGCCTAAAACAAGAAAAGCGACACACAAAAGATACTTTGTACGTTTGCAATAAAGATGCCAGAAAATGATGCAAAGAAAGCTTTAATTTCAAAAGATAGTGCCATTGAAGAAATTAAACCAAAGGAGACACAAAAAATGAGCCTAAGAAAGGTTAACTTTAAAAGGCAAGTTACATTTCACAACTTCAACTCAACCCACAAGTATTTCACTCATTATCACTAAAGGATGAACACAAAATAGAGTAAGAAAGGTTAAAGGTTTAAGGAGAAGTTCACTTATTTTACACTCTCCTTGCTTAAAACAAGAAAAGTGACACACAAAAGATACTTTGTACGTTTGCAATAAAGATGCCGAAAAATGATGCAAAGAAAGCTTTAATTTCAAAAGATAAGTGCCATTGAAGAAACTAAACCAAAGGAGACACAAAAAGGAGCCTAAGAAAGGTTAAATTTAAAAGGCAAGTTACATTTCAAAACTTCAACTCAACCTACAAGCATTTCACTCATTATCACTAAAGGATGAACACAAAATAGAGTAAGAAAGGTTAAAGGTTTAAGGAGAAGTTCACTCATTTTACAAACTCTCCTTGCCTAAAACAAGAAAAGCGACACACAAAAGACACTTTGTACGTTTGCAATAACGATACCGGACAATGAGGCAAAGAAAGCTTTACTTTGAAAAGATAAGTGCCATTGAAGAAATTAAACCAGAGGAGACACAAAAAAAGGAGCCTCAGAAAGGTTAAATTTAAAAGGCAATTTACATTTCCCAACTTCAACTCATGAGAACAAGCATTTCACTCATTTTACTAAAGGATGATAGGATGAAAACAAAATAGAGTAAGAAAGGTAAAGCCTTTAAGAAGAAGTTCACTCATTTTATACTCTCTTTGCCTAAAATAAGAAAAGCGACACACAAAAGATACTTTGTGCATTTGCAATAACGTTACCAGACCATGAGGCAAAGAAAGCTTTATTTTGAAAAGATAAGTGCCATTGAAGAAATTAAACCAAAGGAGACACAAAAAAAGGAGCCTCAGAAAGGTTAAATTTAAAGGCAATTTACATTTCCCAACTTCAATGCATGAGAACAAGCATTTCACTCATTTTTCTAAAGGATGAAAACAAAATAGAGTAAGAAAGGTAAAAGCTTTAAGGAAAGTTCACTCATTTTACACACTCTTTGCCTAAAACAAGAAAAGCGACACACAAAAGATACTTTGTACGTTTGCAATAAAGACGCTGGAAAATGATGCAAAGATAGCTTTAATTTCAAAAGATAAGTGCCATTGAAGAATTTAAACCAAAGGAGACACAAAAATGAGCCTAAGAAAGGTTAAATTTAAAAGGCAATTTACATTTCCCAACTTCAACGGATGAGAACAAGCATTTCACTCATTTTACTAAAGGATGAAAACAAAATAGAGTAAGAAAGGTAAAAGCTTTAAGGAGAAGTTCACTCATTTTACACACTCTTTGCCTAAAACAAGAAAAGCGACACACAAAAGATACTTTGTACGTTTGCAATAAAGACGCCGGAAAATGATGCAAAGATAGCTTTAATTTCAAAAGATAAGTGCCATTGAAGAAATTAAACCAAAGGAGACAGAAAAAAGGAGCCTTAGAAAGGTTAAATTTAAAATGCAAGTTACATTTCATAACTTCAACTCAACCACTAAGCATTTCACTCATTATCACTAAAGGAGGAACACGAAATCGATCAAATTCCGACTTCAAACACCAATGTTCTCAAATTAATCAAGCAATCCCGACTTCAAACACCAAGGTTCTCAAATTAATCAAGCAAAACCGAAATCAAACACCAAGGTTCTCAAATTAATCAAGCAAAACCGAAATCAAACACCAAGGTTCTCAAATTAATCAAGCAAAACCGAATTCAAACACCAAGGTTGTCAAATTAATAAAGCAAAACCGAATTCAACACCCATAAACCCAAAACCAAACATGAACTCAAAAACCATTCGATGAAAACCAAACCCGAATTCAACAACCAAACAAATTAAACCACCAATCGATCAAACCCAAAACAATCCAAGCATTCATCATTATCAACAAACCCGAATGCAACATTGACAAAAAACCCTAGGCTAATCACAAGTAAAAAAAGAAAGGTAAAATTTCAAAAGCTTAAATGAACTCCAAGTATTCGACTAAACCTTATTTAGGATTTCAATCCTACAACCAAGGGACCCTATAGCCGAAATTCTTGTTGGGAAAAATAGATGAAATGGACGCCGGGTTCCAATGAAGCTAAAGGAGCTGGGTGACTTCGGGGCGAGCAGCGAACGCCGAACAGCTGCGGGGAAGAGAAGGAGACGGTCGGCCGTCTGCGGATGGCACCGGCGACGGTTCCCGGGCGAAGAAAATGGGTTGGGAGAGAGGAGAGCGAAACATGGGAAGGCAGGGAAAGCTTGTAAATTCAAATTCCTAATTTGAATTTATAAGCTGACCCAACCCGTTTTCTACGGCGGTTTAAATTGAATTGAAACGGCCGTAGAAATGTGTTTTCTACGGCGGTTTCAATTTAAACCGCCGTGTTTCTACGGCAGTTTTTTTTTGAACCGCCATAGAAAATGGGGAAAAAAGGGTGCCAATTCCAGCACTCGACAGTGTTCCTATTAATTTCTATTTTTTTCTTTTTTTAAATTAACCCCACAATTTTGTAAATATAATATTAAATATCCAATTTACATTATAATTATTAATTATGTACAAAATCCAGCCTTTTATTATTATAAACATTAAATAATTAAATTTCAAATTTTCCCGTGAACCATTCCACCGCAAATTTTTCATGTACTGTTACATAATAATTATAGGAAAACCTCAAAACTAATAATTTTTGATAATGTACATTTAAGCTTTGATAAAGTAATAAGCTTGATTATATTTAAAAATTTTCTGCGTTTTCGACTTGGGAGAACGGGCTAAAGTAATCAACTCGCTAAATGCATTAAGTAGTATAAGAAAAATAAATTCTTAAGGGCCCAATAAAAAAATAAAATAATACTTACTGGAGTTCATTTGCTATATATATGTACGGACATGAAATCATTTCTCCGTGACAGCAGTTTCACAAAAATTCCCGCGGACGCCTCTATTCTTGTTAATTTCTAGGTTTTCTTTTACGTAAATTAACCCCAAATTTTTTTTTAAATTTAATAGTAAATATGCAATTCAATATTAATCAAATTTTTATAGTAAAATACATTAAATTTATTAAGAAGCAATTTAATATAATATATTTTAATTACTTGCAACAATTGATCATTATTAAATTGCATATTCAATATTAGAGTTTAAAAAATTTTGGGGTTAATTTACAAAACAGAAAAAATTAGGGATTAATATGAATAGTAGAGAGTGGCTTTCTATGGCGGTTTAACAAAGTGTCTGAAATTAAGGTTTTCTTTATTTGTTTTTTGTAAAATAACCCCAAAAATTTTTCTCCCCTTTAATATTTAATATGTAATTTAATATTGATCAATTTTTACAGTAAAATATATTATATTTATTAATTATATACAAGATATTGCCTTTATACTGATGAAAAAAATAATTAATAAATTTCAAACTTTCATTTAACTAATCAATTATTTTGGGGTCGCAAGAAAATTTCAATGACTGATACACAATAATTATAGGAACACTTAAAAAGCAAGATTTTTCATTGAATTAATGATAGGTTTTGTACTATTGAATTTCTGTGTACTTAATTATCTCTAGTTAAATAATTAAAGTCAATCAAGAATTTCAATTATGTTAAGCTAAATCATTCATAGCGGCAATTAATTAATACTCTTTACAATTGGTTACAAGTATTACTCAATATCGTATCCATGTAAGTCTTAATTAATTTTTGATCGTTTTATGTATATTTCATATACATGTAGGCTAGTTAAGAGGCGAAAAAATAGAAAGAGGTTGACGTGGGTACGAAATCCGCCTTAATAGAAACTATATTGAAGAATCTCTCTAAAATAATAAATATTTATTAATCAATAACGAATAATTTATCATTTAGCGGTCAATAACTAACCTCGCTAAATGAATATCTTTTTTTCGATGCCTAGACAATTAATTTATCAAGGGTTAACTGTAAAATCAAAACAAAAACATTGTAGTTTTAAACAACTTTAAACCACATTAACACAAATAGTGAAGTTTTATGCAATTTCAAATAATTGCAAACTCAGTTTTACATCAATTTCGATAGAGCCTCCCCTGTAAATTTTACCATAACTCCCTGTTAAATAAACAATGAACATTTAATCAAAAATAAACAATAAGGAATTCAATTTTCCAGAAAATTCGACAGTCTCCCTATAAATGTAACACACTCCCTGTCAAATGCACATAAATAGTTCAGATTCCAACAACTTCAACTAATACGGAATTCAGTTTTACATCAATTCCGACAGAGTTTTCCCTGTAAATTTAACCAAAACACCTTGTTATCCTAACATCAACACAAAAGCTTCACACAATTTCCAGCAATAACAAATTCATTTCTAAACATTTCGATATCTTCTGTTCCCTGAAAATTTTAGTCATAATTGCGCAACTTCATCCAAGTTGTGTAACATGTTTCAATCACACAGTAAAAAGGATAAAAATACATGTTGCTATAAACTTATGTCCACATAGTTTCATTAAAATCAAATATACATATATAAATACACACACACACACACACACACAAAAAAAACAATATACTTGAAAATGAAATCAAGATATTCTCTTTCTTTTATGGGACATTTGATCCTCGAACCATAAGTCTTCATTGTGGTCATCATGAAGTATGTATTTATCAGGTTTCCTATCTTCTTCAACTACTGTCAATTCAGGTAATCCACTAGAGAAAGGGCCCGCCTCATAAATCCCTTCTTTTGTATCAATCCCTTCCACTCTATGATTTGTTTACCATAAAGAACAACAGACCAATGTTCGTCACAAGGATTGGTGATATAAAAAATTTGTTTCGCCTGCGATGCAAGTATAAATGGTTCCCCCTTGCCTCTCGATTAAGGTCAACCAAGGTAAATCACAATGGATCATCAGTTCGAACCCCATTATTGTTATCAACCAATTTGCATAGAAATACAGCTACTTTGAAACAAACATAGTCAAGCTCCCAAATATCTTCAATTATCCCGTAATATGACATGTTTGCATACATTGGATTTTTATCCTTCCTGTTAGAAATATGCAAAGCCTCCAAAATTAATGTAACACCACTATTTTGTGACGTGCTCTTCTCATCTTGTCTTTTAGTAGCAAATGAATGTCCATTTATGTCATAGCCTGAAAATGATCGTACCACATGCATTGGCTTAAACGCCAATCATTTTAATGTCTCCGAAACATCTTTGCCCATGACAGCATTATCAAGCCAATTGACAAATGCCCGATTATGTTTATTGAGCACATTTTGATCCGTCCAAGCAGGATAAGACTTTCTTATTGAACTCATATAGGCTGTCACATAGGGCTCAACTTCTTCGGAATTGTGTAGTATGTAGAGATGCGCCTTCATTAATTCAACATTAGAAGGCGTAAATATTTTTCCTCCCCTTGTGCCCATACATGTAATCCTCCCATCGTGCCAATTCTTAGATATTCCAATTGATGCTGTATCCGCCAAGTACTCAGTGCAAAAATCAATTACCTCCTCAGCTATATAACCTTCAACAATACTAGTATCAGGACGATAACGATTCTTAACATACCTCTTAAAGACTTTCATATATCGCTCGAATGGGTACATCCATTACAAATGAACATGCCCACAGATTTTTTATCTTTCTAACTAAATGAAATACCAAATGTACCATAATATCAAAAAAGGCAGGTGGAAAATACATTTATAATTGACACAGGACAATAATTATTTCATCTTGTAACTGATCAAGTCTTTCGCGAGCGATTACCTTGCTATATATAGCATTGAAGAAGAAACAAAGTCTTGTTATATTGGACTTAACATGCTTGGGCAATATCGAGCGAATAGCAACAAGCAATAATTGTTGCATTAATGAATGGCAATCATGAGACTTTAAACCAACAAGTTTCAAATCTTTTACGGAAATAAGTCTACTTACATTTGAAGAATATCCGGATGAAATTTGATGCTACTCAAACTTGAACACAATTATTTCTTCTCTTTTCTGGACAAAGTATGACAGGTAGGTGGTAGATATGTGCGTTGTCCTCAAGCTACCGGTGCTAAATTTGATCATATATTCATATCAACCATATCAAGTCTCGCGTTATAACCATCCTTAGTTTTCACAGGTATGTTCAAAAGCGTACCTAACAAGCTTTCACAAATATTTTTCCCAATATGCATAAAGTCAGACAATGTCTGACATTCAAAGTCTTCCAGTATGAAAGTTCAAAAAAGATGAATTTTTTCTTCCAACAACATGTATCATTATTGCTGGACTCCGAAGGTTTTTCAAACTCCACATTAATGTCCTTCACACTAGCATTCACCTCAGGCCTGCTCAAGGGTTCTGGAGCTTTGCTAAACTCTTGAAATCTATTGAATGCTCTTTTCATACGGCGATACGGATGAGACTCGGGAAGAAATCTACGATGCCCAAGGTATACTGTCTTCCTCCCATATGCAAGCTGACAAAAATCTGTAGTCTGCCACATATAGGGCATGCTTTATGCCCTTTAACAGAGTACCCAGACAAGTTTTCATATACTAGAAAATCATTAATGGTACAGAACAACATGGCACGTAATGTGAACATTTCTTGACGGTGTGCATTAAACACAAGTGTACATTCATCCCATAATTTTTTCAAATCTTCAATAAGAGGAGCCAGATAAACATCAATGTCATTTCCTGGTTGTCGTGGACCTGAAATCATTAGAGACATAAGTGTACTTACGCTTCATACACAAGTAAGGCGGCAAATTGTAAATAACCAACATCACCGGCCATGAGCTATGTGTGCTACTAAGAATGCCAAAAGGGTTCATTCCTTCAGTATACAAACCAAGCCTCAAATTTCTTGCTTCTCCCCTAAATGAAGGAAACATTGAATCAATTTTTTTCCACTGATTCGAGTCTGATGTATGCATTATCATCTTGTCATCACTGGAATACATCGATCTGAATGCCATGTCATATGTTTTGCATCTTTTGCATTAGCAAACAACTGTTTAAATCTCGATATTATAGGAAGATACCACAGAACCTTAGCCCGCGATCCCTTCTTTTGCGCATCAGTACTGTCTTCAACCTTATCACACAGTTGCTTCTTTTTGTATCTTGAAGTATTACACTTACGACAAAGCAATAAATCCTTATACTCATTCCTGTAAAGGATGCAATCGTTTTGGGCAAACGTGGATCTTCTTATCTCCATACCCATTGGACACAATATTTTTTCGCCTCATAAATTCGATCTGGAAGTTCATTATCTTCTGGAAGCATATCTTTCAATACCCTCAATAAGGCTGTAAAACTAGTATCTGACCACTCATTTGCTGCTTTCAAATTAAACTACTTCAAAACACTAGACAAACGTGTATATCTAGTGTAACCGGTTTATAGAGGCTTTTCATTGTCACCCAAAAGTGAAGCAAGAACTTCCGGTTTATCAGCAAAATCATCGGCCACATCCTCAATCATGTCATCCAATTGATCTCTCGCAATCCCATCATCTCCTTTTGCATTAGATTTCTTTGCTCAGAAAAACTATCAATACTTTCACCATGCCAAATCCACAATTTATAAGAAGGATTAAATCCATTCCGATAGAAATGGAATCTTACTGTATCAGAGTTATCAAACTGCGCACCATTTTTACAAGCTTTACACGGACAATGGACGTACTTTGTATTCTTATAAGCCAATTCAATAAAATTCTCAACTTCTTTCGCATACAAATTGGAGGTCCGATCACCATATAACAAGATATTTCGATCCATGCGTAACTAACACCTTTAAATAATTAAAAAAACCAAATAAATAATTCAACCAACAATGTAGAAAGTAATTAGTTGCATGCTTGTGTTAGCACATTTCATACTAATTTTACTCATATAATCAAAACTAATATAATACCTCAATGAAAAAAATAATGCATGACCAAAACATGCACAATAAACATAATCAAATGAAGAAAAACCCATAAGTTTTTCATTTATGCATTTTATCAAACACATGCAATGCATAAAAAAGTAATCCAAAAACTAAGTAGTGCTAATTATATGAACATCATCTAATAAAAATCAAACACTATAAATCATATCAGATCACCAACAAACTACATAGTATAACTAATTACCAATCCACAATACTAAGATTCACCATATATGGATTGTAACTTTAATGTTCAATCTACCATAAATAAAAATAAATTCAATAAACATATCTAATGTACAAGAATAAGCTATTAGTGATAAATTTTAGAAGTCTCTAACCTTAAAATGGTAAATTACAGCTTCAAATAACCATTCTAAACATGAAATGTGTAAAACCGTAGTAGAAAGTTGGAGAAAACGATTTTCGGGCACGATATGGAGATACATGCTGTTATTTAGGGTTAAATACGTCAATTCTACGGCGGTTTATTTGAAAACCACCGTAGATAATGGCTTTCTACAGCGATTAATTAAAAACCGCCGTAGAAAGGACTTGCAAACCGCCGTAGAAAGTAGGGACTTTCTATGGCAGTTTGCTTACAACCGCTGTACTTTCTACGACGGTTTTTAATTTATCGCCGTAGAAAGTTAGTTACTATAGTGGTTATTTGATAATCCCCGTAGATAATGTCTTTCTACAGCGGTTTATATGTAAACCACCGTAGAAAGTTCGTATTTTCTTTTTTAATGGCAGTTTCGTCTTTTCCGCCGTTAAACTGCAGCTGTTAAAACTCCATTCTGTAGTAGTGCTACTGGCAATGCAGGTATTATTTTTTTTTACAAATTTTATTTTATTTAACTCTGCACTATTACATTATCATCCTAAATGATTACATTGAAGGCAGTGGTGGTTGGGAGGGGAAGAATAAAGTTGGGGAGTCTCATGCCAATCTACACTCTAAATAGGCAGAATTGATAGAGGTAGGAATCGATTATCCGACCTCTGTTTGGCCCTCTATGGGTTACAACTGTTAGGCACTAGCTCATTCCTAGTTTATTACTATTATTGATGCAATAATTATATAAAATTCTTTTAGTGAATATTTAAAATTAAAAATATTGGTGTCCCTTCAATTTCTTCCAAGAGGTTAGATTCAACCTAACATTAAATCACCTACAGTTGCTCTAGAAAGTTGATTTCTAGTACTCTATAAAACCCTTGGTAATTTCATTATAGTTTCAATCAACTCATCAAATAGGTAAACAACAAATCTAATCAAGTCAGAAAGAAGAAAATAATGCACAAGTGTCACTAGTTAACCATACATAACCTTCATAAAGTATAATATCAAGTCTTAATATCTTGAGAAAGAGTTAAGCAAGTGTAAGGGATTGAAACACTCATTTGAGTGTATTCGAGTGGATTAGAAATCTCAAGTTGTACAACTTGAGGAGTGGAATAGGATTCAAGGGGAATCCAAACCACTATAAATTTGGTATGTTCTTGCTTTGTTTGTTTACTTGCTTCCATGTTTTGCAAATTATCAATCACACACTTCACATAAAAGTCTAGTTTTAAAGTGTTTTAAAATCTGTCTTTGAAAATAAATTTTCAAAGTTCTTCTTTGTAGAAGAAATATTTTTAAAGTGTCAAGAACCTAATTCACCCCATTCCCCTCTTAGGTTCATCTTAGGTTGCTATTGATCATTGGAATTTTATATTCCCTTACCTTGCCACACAAGGCTTCGACTATAAATACATAGCGATACACATGTATTCAGGTACACAATAGTCTGCAACACTAATCACCATACTCTCATGTACTGCATACTGACTTAAGCATTAGAGCATCTTTGGGGACATAGTCTCTCACCTTTTTTCTTTTGTAGGTATTACAATGAAGATCAATGACTGCTGGAGATCTCAGCTACCTATTGGGGCGACAAATTGATACTCATCAGTAGGTAAATTTAATTCATGTCAAAATAAATGTATTTTCTATATAAATGAAAGAACATAAAGAGTACTATTTTTTCTTTAAGCTACTTTTTTTTTTTCTAAAGTATTTTAGGAACAACTAATGATCTACTCCTTATGTTCTCTAAAAGAAAAAAAAATTCTTACACTCCAAATTTTCGTTTTTAACAAGTTATCATTCTATAACTTTTAATGCAAGAATTTTTTCAAAAAATAAATTTTTTTCTTGCATTAATAAATTCAGGGAAATTTTCATTAATCAAAAGGTAAAGGGTGATACTGCAATTTCGCTAAAAGAACCATTCAGTCATTAAATTTGACTTATACAATTGTGTATAATTGTATTAATTATGCGTCTAATGTCAAATTCAATAATGAAATAATTATTTAATGACTCAAATTCAATAACGGAATGATTATTTAATGAGAACTAGATTTTTTTTTTTTTTGGAAAAATAACTTATGGACCGATTTAGGACGGTACTGAGGGAGTGTACAAGTTGCCCACCTAATTGTTTTACCTTCTTGCCCTTTGTAGTAGAGAAAGGAGCGTGAAACACAAACACCTTCTTTCTTATCTTTTCTTTCCTCTCTCCTCCCTCCCTTCTCCTTTTTTTTTTTTTTTTTTTTTTTGTTGATGTTCAAATCTTGTTTCACCTTCCTCTAATCTCCTAAACTATGGTCAGAATGCGCAATCTTCTTGTAGCCTGAAGAAGATTTGTTGGGAGCAGAGAAGAAGGTGGTCGCCCACTCCGCCGAAGTCTCACACTCTGATGCCCGAGACAAATCCGGAAGCCGCCGCACTTTCCCATCTCTTCAACTACATTTTTTCTTTTTTCTTCTCTTTATCATCTTGCATATAAATTTAATTTTGTTTAGTTTCATGATATAATTTATTTAAAGATGGGTGTTAAATTATGACAATAAATTTACAACATGACTACTATGTATTGTTTTACAATAAAGATTATATTGATTTTATGACTACTTTGTATTGTGTTACAAAACAATACAGACTATTGATTTTTTTACTACTCTGTATTGTTTTTCAATAAAGATTATATTAATTTTTGACTACTTTGTATTGTTTTACAATAAATATTGTATTTATTTTATGACTACTTTATATTATTTTACAATAAAGATTGTACTGATTTTATGACTACTTTGTATTATTTTGCAATAAAAATTGTATTGATTTTATGTTTATGGAGAAGTGGGGGCTATTATTTGTTTATGTTTATTGGTTTTTGCATTGCAATGCATTAAAAATTAGAAACAGAGTGCCCTCCATCCCTTGAGTAAATGTGTAAAAATCTTTAAGTTTCTTGACTTGTATTTGCTGTCATTTGCTTGACAACCCAGATAAAATTAAGAGTAAAAAGAGGACGAGAGATTAATTACATTACAAAGCTAGTTTTGTATTTTGGCCGAGACGCTGATATGAAAATTTTATTCATGCGCCTCATTCCGGTACCAATTCAAGGCCATTTAATTTTTTATTTTTTTTTTTTTGGGGTAAAGCTCTTATTCCGACTAGAATAAGATAGGATAGAATAGTAATAGTATTTACAGCAGGCTGTGCAGCCGTAACAGTTTGGCACAAACAAAATCACAGTCTGATTGAGAGTGATTGACAGTGGTCCACTTGGTTTGATGGTTTGATTATTCTCAAATCTCAAGTCTCACACACAACACAAATGAAGGGAAGGAACTCTAAAAAGTTGGGTGTCTTTTGTGCATGCAGCGCAGACCAGTTGAAAACGACTTGTAAGAAAGGCCAGCCACAAAAAATTAATGTTCCTTCCTTCTTTTCTCCGAAAGGGAAAATAATCAAGAAAAGTACACGCTAGCTAGCTGCCACCGTAAAATGTAATCTTTGTTGGAATCCATATTCCATAACACAAACGCATGAGCCATTATTATCAACAAAAGAAAAAAAGAAAAAAAAAAAAGGTGAGCCATATGTTTTTATTTATTAATTAAATCAAATTTCATTACCATATATATACTACTTCATCGTCCTATATAAAAATAAAAAGGGAGAAATTGAGTCATTACCATATGTTGGTACCCCTCTGTTCAATTTGGAGCATCTACTTAGATTAATGTACAACTTATTTTGAATGTCAAGGTACAACACATAAAATAGTTAATTTGATACCTTATATTCCATTATGTCTTTACTTATTAAATATGACTTCATTGTAAACTACACATGATTATATTAATAAAGATAGAAAAGACAAAAACAAAAAATTTAAAAGTGTATTTTTTTATTGAAACAAAAAATAATTTTCAAAGTGAACTATTCTAATATAATGAAGGAAATATAAAAATAAAAATAAAAATGGGGAAATTGATTCAGAAAGACTTCTCATATCATTTAGTACACTTCTTCATGAATTCCTTTGAATACTCGATCTCCCGTCACATCCGACAAAATTGGAACGATATTGTAAGATTGAGTACTCGATAAGAACAGTAATAATTAATTTATTTAACTAATTAGAGGAGACCTTTGATAGTACTTATTAAAACATTATTATCACTACTTTATATTCTCTCATATCCAAAGTATGAATCGTGTTAAAATTTTTCAGACAAATTAAAAAATTTATTTAAATAACAAAAAAAAATTGAAAATCTCTAGAAATGACTTTTACTATGGATAGTAGGGAATATAAAGTAGTGATAATAATATTTTAAAATGTACTAGGTCTCCTCTAATTAGTTAAACAAATTAATTATTACTGTTATTATCGATCGAGTACTCAATTTTGTTAGATGTCCCAGTAGTTTGAGTACTCAAAAAGAATTCATGAATTAGTGTACTAAATGATATGAAAAGTCTTTCTCTCCACAAGAGATGGTGACTCAATTTCCCCCTTTTCATTTTTTTACTTTTATACAACATATCAGTATGGTTATGAAGAACAAGAATCCAACAGTGGTTTAATGTTAAGTTTAAATGAACTTCTTGCAATTTAAGTGTGGTGCTAGCTAGAAACTCGAGATAAACAATTTTTTAAATTTATTTATAAAGAACGTAAATCACGACTCTTTATTTGTGTATATTTTAAATTTAAAAAATTACTCACTCCTTTCTATAGAAAAGTTCACTTTGTCCAATATACAATTTACTATGAGTGTAAAGTACAATGTCTAAAATAGCTAATTGGACTGGTCTGTTCGTTTGGAGGTTTTGCAAACTAGTTTTGTAAGATTATGGGTTTCAAGCACTTTTAAAACCTTATTTGACACATGTTCAAAACTTTATTATGCAAAACCCTATTTCAAATTTTTGAACACCAAAATTTTTTTTCTTCTCAACTTAAATCTTGAGGGAAATTTTGTTTGTTACCTACTACCTCACCAAACAAGATTATGAAAAAATTGATACCCAAAAAGTCTTTTAATAAACATAGTTTTTGACAACAATTTTTAAAATCTGTTCAGTTGCTTGTCTTTGAAAACATGTTTTCGAAAACCAGTTCTCAAAATCTCTCTCAAAAACTTCTAACGAACAGGCCAAAGAGTAGGAGAAATAAAAAATTTGAAAGTAAACTCTTTTATTGAAACAAAAAAATATTTTTCAACGTGACTCTTGTGGAAACGGATGAAGTACATTTTTACCAAAGTAAACAAATATGATTATTCTATTCAAACGAGCAGATTGTAAGTCCTTAAATTTTCTATTCTGAGAAATTGATGACAAAACGTTCCCCAGTCCGCCCACAGCTAAGCTATTCCTCTTTCATTTCATTTTTTTCCCCCAAAACTTTCCGAACATAGCATATTGACGCCGCTCTCTTCCAAAAAGTGCACTCAATCCCCTGCGCTGAGCCGCAATTTTGCTTAGTTTCAAGAAGGCCCTTTTTTCAATTCTTCACTGTTTTCACCTCTTTCCTAGTTTTCTCTCTATTCCCCCACCCTTTGGAAAAAAAACAACACACGCCGCTCGCCACTTTTTGTTAACATTTGCAGATTAGATTCGATGCAGATACACCGCAAGTGTACAGCGATTTGGGGGGCCTCTGATTCATAACTTCTTCTTTTCTTTTTAAACTATAGAAAGATTCGGTGAGTAGTTGTTTGTATTTGATTTTGTGTAAGTTTTCGTGAATCCTTTTGAAGTACCTGAACTAGTTCATGCTTTGAAGAATCTGGACAAGTTTCTGTGGTGTTGGGAGATAGTTCAGGAAGTAGAAAAAGTGGGATTTGCATTGATTTGATGTTTGGTTGGTTATGTTTGGAATTTTGTGAAGAACCCCTTAGGAAGTAACTCAAAGGGGTGTCTTTATTCATTTATCTTTGGGCTTTATCTTTGGAAGGCTAAGACTTTTTCTGGCGGGCAGGGCGAGAAGGTTGGCAATTTCTGAATCCAAGGTGAGTATTTAAACTTGTTCTTTGTTCTTGTGTTTGCTCTAAGAAGGAAATTAACAACCACACTTCTGCGTTGGCATTTCAATTTGGCCTGGATAGTAATTTCTTCCCAACTCTGTTTTTCTTTTCAGGTATTGTTGCAACGACTGTCAAACTGGTTTAATTGGGTTTGAACTGAAATTTAGAGTGAAAAATTGCTGAATCTAGATGATTATGAGGTTGGTTTAATTGAGTTCGTGGAACTGAAATTTGGAGTGAAAAGATTACTGAATCTATATGATTATGAGGTTGAAGTATTGGGTTTTTGGTGTTCAAGTTGGAGAAGATTTTAGGGACACGGATATTAATTTGATAAATTTTGGAGTTCTGGAATAGTGTCTCGTTTCGAGGGTAATTTTTTCTTTTTCCCCCAATTTCTTTCTTAGTTGGTTTAATATTGGAGGGCAAATGGACTACCCTTATACATCTAAAGAGAAAGGGGGAGGTTTATGGGCATCACCTAGGGCTCAAATGGATGGTGGGGCAACATTTGATCTTGGACCAAGGGTTTCTGGTTTGGAGGATTCACTTCAAGAGTTGATGAATTTTGATGCTCAGGCTGGGTGGTGCAACAGTCCTAATGGAGCGGATCAGATGTTTGGCTCGTTTGCTTTGTCTCCCATGAATTTGAGTTATGGACCGTTTGATGCATTGAACTTTGGGGAGAACGGCGCAGGAGATTTTCAATTAGCTGATACTGATGATAGAATGATGTATCAGGGCTTGGACAGCCAATTTCATATGTCTGGGGATTCAACTGAATTTGAATTGAGCGGTAGAAAATGTAGAAATACTAGCCAGAATACTTCTACTACTGTAGATGTTCCACATACTTTGATTCCTAGGCCACCGTCATTGACACTTGCTGAGAAAATGCTCAAGGCATTGTCTTTGTTCAAAGAATCAGCTGGAGATGGCATTTTGGCCCAAGTTTGGCTTCCAATAAAAGAGGGTAATAGATACCTCTTAAGCACTTGCGCCCAACCTTTCCTACTTGATCAAGCACTTTCGGGGTATCGAGAAGTGTCAAGGGCATTTACTTTTGCAGCAGAAATGAAGCAAGGTTCTGTTTTGGGGCTTCCTGGTCGTGTATTTGCATCCAAAGTGCCAGAGTGGACATCCAATGTGATGTACTACAATGAAGCTGAGTATTTGCGGGTGCAACATGCAGTTGACCATAATGTCCGTGGATCAATTGCTTTTCCTATTTTCGAGGGTGATCCCCTAGATTTCTCATTCTCATGCTGTGCAGTTCTGGAGCTTGTCACTATGACAGAAAAACCCAATTTTGATACAGAGATGGATATGGTTTGTCAGGCTCTAGAGGTAATTTTTGAAATATTATGTTCTATCATCTCCTGTCACGATGCTGACGATGTGTTTTGACTGATCCATATAGCTCACTCCACATAGTGTGATACTGAATTAGTTGTTTTTTGGAGTATGTGTTGTCTCCTATGGTCTATGTGTGCCATTTGGACATTCTGAATCATTTTTTAAAATTTTCTGGTGAAGTTAGCATTTGCATAAGATAAGCACTTGTTTTGGACCCAGATTTCAGTTTTGGCATCTTGAGATTTCTGTGCTCTATCCTGACAAGTAGAAAATATAGGTTGGCTATTTAGCTATTTATTGTCTCTTATTTTTATGTTTACAATAATCTTGGACAATATTTGTGGAATTTGCTTTGTTATTATGGTGGATATGTGAAACTTCTCTCCTTTATAGGCAATTTTGAGGTGGAAGAGAGTAAGTTTAAAAGCGATGAGTTTCACTCAGTCTAGTGTGATTCTTAGCTTATTCAAATGAGCAAGAGACCTAAAAGCTATTCACCTTTGATGAGAACGAGGTCGAATGAATACATGAAACTACCTAAACGGTTATAGTTTTATGAGCTTTTCATACTTGAAAAAGCTTGTGAGGCTGAAAACCAATTTATTTTTGTCAAGATGACTACAACAATAACTAAAACGTTATCCCACTATGTGAGTCAGCTGTATGTGTTTTGAGACACATCGTTTCATTTATATTTTCTCCATGAGGACTACTCTTAAAATATTCCTTCAGTTTTGCATTTTATTTAACTTACTTTGGTGAATGATGTTTCATGGATTTCTCTTTGCAATCATTGGTTCTTCGAGTGGAGCTAATAGATCCCAGTTGTGTTCTTTTTATTTTTATTTTTATGTTTATCTCATTCTTCTTTGACATCATAGAAGAAAATAGAGAGTTGAAACATTTGAATGCAGTGCAGCTGACCATCCAAAACTTGATTACCATGCAGATGTCCTGATTAGTTTTGCAGTTTTTTTCTTCAACTCGTGTAGCTATTGATAGCTTGTTGCATGTAGATGGTTGTTTAGGTATGTATTAGACTTTGTTGAAGCGAAAGGTCATTGCGGATGTCTGCTCTTTGATTAGATAAATCATTAAAATGAGTTGGGCAGTCAATGCTAAGCCAACTGCATTGCCTTCTGGAACTTGAAAAATGCAAAATAGAGCAATGTAGATGACCTTTTCTTTTTATCTCAAAGTAAATTCATTTGAAGTTTGTAGACCAAAAGAACAATGAAATTGTCTGTTGAGGAATAAATTTCATTCATGTGATATCTTCCTTAATTTTCTGTTGCAGTTTGACATTTTGAGATTTTCCTCTTCAAGTGTTTTTCTTTGGACAACAAAAGTAGTTTGGTATAAATTATGACTTTTGTACTCATTTGTGCTTTCGACATTCTGCAGTCTGTGCACTTAAGGAGTAGTTCTCCACCTCGACTGCATGCCCAGGTATTATAAAGATTTTCTAACATGAGAATTAATATCTTAGTAGTAGCATAATACTCATGTTTTGCTGCTGAATGTGATTGCAGTGTCTCTCAAAGAATCAAAGAGCTGCTTTAGCTGAGATAACTGATGTCTTACGAGCTGTATGTCATGCACATCGATTGCCTCTTGCTTTGACATGGATTCCTTGTAGTTACACACAGGATGTTGGTGAAGCTGGAAAAGTACGTGTTAGGGGAGGCTCAGCCAGTTTAAATGAAAAAAGTATACTGTGCATTGAAGATTCTGCCTGCTATGTAAACGATAAAAACATGGAAGGATTTATTCATGCCTGTATGGAACATTATCTTGAGGAAGGACAAGGTATTGTCGGGAAAGCTCTTCAATCCAATCATCCATTCTTCTTCCCAGATGTGAAAGATTACCATATAAGTGAATATCCTCTTGTCCATCATGCACGTAAATTCTGCCTAAATGCTGCTGTTGCAATTAGGCTAAGGAGCACTTACACTGGTGATGATGATTACATTTTAGAGTTCTTCCTTCCTGTCAATATGAGAGGGAGTGCAGAACAGCAACTCCTACTCAATAACCTCTCGGGTACCATGCAGCGGATATGTAAGACTTTGCGGACAGTGTCGGATGCAGAGTTGATTGGAGGAGAGGAATCTATCGAAGATTTGGCCAACAGATCAGTTCCTAATTTACCTACAATTGCCTTGACTGGGAAGTGCTCTCAAGAATCCTTGTCAAATGATAATTCAGATTCTGCTGATCAATTGCCCTCGAATACATCTGAGTCAAAGATTTCTGAAGTGGGTGCTAATGTTCTCTTGGAACAGGTGCTTGATTTATTTAACTTTCTTGCTTCATTCATTCAAATGGTATACTTCAAACATCTTTGACCATCATTTGGTTGAGAAGAATTGGTATGCATGTTATCTGCTGAATATTATGTCCTTTGAACAATTTTTATTTTTTGGTGTGCTAACTTTCAAGCCGAATTAAAGTTCTGGTTGACCTTGGCATTACAATCATATAATGAGAGTTACGTGTTTCTAATGCTGTAGGAATACCAAATATGAATCAAAGAGATATGTTTGAAACTTTCTCTGATTTTCCCTTTTTGTTTTCCAGTAAAAGAGTTTCTCATTCTGGTGTTTTCTAAATCTCTTCAGTCATGGTTTGCTGTGAGTAAGCATGAATATGGGATCATGAATCAAGTATTCTCCTCTAGTTGCATGGCGTTGTTTCATGCATTCCAGTCTGACAACTCTAGGTCCAACCTTAATGTCTCTTTTTGAACATGTATTATTTTTGCATATTATTTATGTAGGTAACTGTTATGGATTTAGAAATTCCGAGCATGAGTATCAAGACAACAAAAGAATACATAGAATACCAACCTTTTCTTTTGTCCTTTTATTTGGTCATAGAGAGTTATTAGCTCAAATTAAAAGGGAAAAAGGAAAAGACTTAGAAAGAAACTATTATTAAAAGACATGATATAGCAAACCTAAAGAATTTGTGCTTAGACAGGACCTAATGGAGAGATATGATCCATATAGGTGATCTCGTATGCTGAGGTAAAGCTTACTTGTCATTGTTGTTGTAGTATTTTCTCATAGTGGAAAGAATCTGGGTTGTTAGTTACCATAGGCAACACAGCAAGCTAACCTAATATTGCCATGGAAAACTTCTGGGCATTCTTTTAGCTTGTTATTGTTCCAAGTCAAGAGAGTGTTTTATAGTCCTCGTTTGATAAAGTATCTCATTTTCTTTAGCCCCTTTGTGTGTTGGATCTGAATATATCCTTTTTTTTTTTTTTTGGTTGTATAAAATGCAATTCCAAGTTCCGGTCATGATCGTATATCCAGCCTGGAATACATGATGTATAATGAGTTTATAGTTTTCATCTATAGATCAACACCATTTATAATGACCTTAATTATCATGCAAGTAGCTCTTTATGGAATACAGCCCTATTTACTTGTAGACAAGTATGTAATTTCTGCTTTTGCCTTTTTTTTGGTTGATATGTTGTTGATGTTCAACAAAATGTGTGGTGGCCAATACTTGAATGTTGTAAGCTTTGAAGTTTGTCTGCCAACAGTTTTGCAATCTTGATCAGCCTAAGGGGTGTGTATTAGTTGAAAATAAAAATTCTATTAATGCCTCCTGATGTTGTATGTATGATTAAACTACATAAGTGTTTTTGTTAAAAAAGTTTGGAGAAAAGTGAAAAGTAGAGTGAGGAAGTTTCTTATAGAGGCAATTAGCATCTTATGCAAAATCATTCCTATAGCATGATGATCCATAGTGAATGTTGTCGAAAAGGTCTTATCTTCTTTCACTTTGAGATATATATCCTTTGCTTTAACTGGTTCGTAGGATGGGTATGTTAATATTATTGTGTGGGTTCTTATGTATTTATTTATTTATTTATTTTCAGTCAATGACTGGACCAAAAAGGCAATCACAGAAAAAGCGAAGCACAGCAGAAAAGCATGTGAGCTTAAGTGTTCTCCAGAAGTATTTTTCTGGGAGCCTGAAAGATGCTGCTAAAAGTATTGGTGGTGAGACTATTTCTCATTTCCCAGAACATTTGTTGATTATGTCTGTTCTTTCTACGTTGAGAGGATCTGGTTTACTAGTTTTCTAGTCTTGATTACTCTTGATGGAGTGTGCAGTAGTTAAAGAAAACTGTAGTAAGGTGCTCAAGAAAAAACTGTTTTCTTAAATTTTTTTATTTATTTTTTCCCTCCATTTTAATCTCTTTGGCATCCTACTGAGGCTCCTAGGTGCTTGTGGAATTTAGATATGCTACTAGTGTTTTCTTTTTTTGTTTAATCCTTTTTTGGATTCTATACTCCATTTAAACGGCTTAAGTTAAAATTAGTTGTGCACAGTTTCTGTTGGCCCTTCCCATGCTTGCCTTGATTTTCTTCACTTGTTTATCTACTTATGCATATCTGTTTTATGTTCTTGCGAGTTGCAAATTGATTTTATTTGCTGGTTTTATTTTCTGTAGTTTGCCCAACTACACTGAAAAGAATATGTAGACAGCATGGCATCTCAAGATGGCCATCCCGCAAGATAAATAAAGTGAATCGCTCCCTCAAAAAGATCCAAAGTGTCCTTGACTCTGTTCAGGGAGTTGAAGGGGGCCTGAAGTTTGATCCTAGTAGTGGGGGACTAGTGGCTGCTGGATCTGTAAGCCATGATTTTGATCCTAGAAGTACTATATTCTCGGTTAAAAGTACTTCCAGTGATCCTAATTCATCTGGCCTCGATACAACTTCAAATCTTCCAACCTATTGTGTAGTTGGTGAGAACGCTGTGGTGAAAATGGAAGAGCCTGATGTGGATGCAAACGAAATTGAGAAAACTGGTATGGAGGTTGGAAACTCTTGCAAGGAAGTGAATAAAGTGCATACAACACCCCCTTTAGAGTGCTGCAATGACACAAAACTTGCTGCCCTAGATGTGGGGACATCATGGCCTGCAAGTCTCAATTCTGTTTGGGCCCATTCTGGGAATGGGTTTCTGGATTCTTACCTCAAAAACAGTTTCCACGAGGGACAGACTCTCAATGATCAGCCAATGTCAGATAAGTCCGATTCTCAGTTAATATCTTTGTGCTCAAGCTCTATGGTTGCCGTGGATGAGATTGAGAACAAGTTGAAGGATGAGAAATTGGATGGTGACGATGGAGGGCTTGAACATAACCAACCTACCTCCTCAAGCATGACAGACTCATCAAATGGATCTGGATCGATGCTGAATGGCAGTGCATCAAGCTCGAGAAGCATCGCCGAAAAAAAGCAGTCAAGAACTGAAACAAGTTTTGGTGACAGCAGTTCCAAACTTACAGTGAAAGCTACATATAAGGATGACACTGTCCGGTTTAAATTTGATCCTTCTGCAGGGTGTTTCCAACTTTATGAAGAAGTTGCCAAGAGGTTCAAACTACAATCGGGGACATTTCAGCTCAAGTACATGGATGATGAAGAGGAATGGGTGATGTTAGTAAGTGATGCTGATCTGCAGGAATGCCTCGAGATTCTAGACTTCCTCGGTACTCATAATGTGAAGTTCCTAGTGCGTGATACGCCTTCTGCAATGGGCAGCTCAGGTAGCAGCAATTGTTTCTTGAGAGGAACCTAAAGTTGATGGATCATGTTGGCATGTTTACTCAGCTGATGATGTGGTATTGGATTCTGGTTGGGTGAAATCGAATACCGGCTTCAATTTCCTGTCAATCCTTCAGTCCTTCAGATCAGAGATCCTATATGCTATGGCTGAAAAATCAGTTGTTTGGATCAGCTTCAAATGCATTTGGTTCCTGCTACTGGAACCATTTGTAACATTACATGTTTTTATTGCTCTTTGTATATGTTGAAAGAAAGATAGTGAAGTTTACATCTTATGGAAGAGCTAGGTTATCACAAATTTTATTGTTTTTGTAGTCCATTTTGTACAGAAGTGTGAAAGTCTTAGGAAGTGTAATAATATATAATTATGTCAGTTGTCAATGACATTTTAATCTCTAGAAATGATTTTTCCTCTCCTGTTCAGAAATGACTTTGTATATTCATTGCCTCAGGAAGTTTATAAATCTTTCTTCTTTTCTCAAATCTTATGACTACTGCCTCTTTGTCCCTTTATCTAGTTGTTTTCTACTTTGAAAATATTTATCATTTGAGTTGCAATTGATTAAAACCTTTTGTTTGGCTTCAGGACACTTGTAGTTCTTTGTGTTTTGAGCTTGGTCATTTTGCTTGCCTTCTACTTTGATTTCTATTGCATTTTCAATCTTTATACAGCCTACAAGTAGTTTGTTTTCCTTTTCTTTTATTTTTTTGGACTTGAATGGACCCCACTACCTACAATACTTTGAATTTCACCTCGAGTGGAACTTGAGCTCGCAACCTCTATTATGCTCTTTTTGTGTGTTATAGCTGGAGCAATACTCACTACCTAGTCCACTACTTGATTTTGATATAATTTTGTAAAATGAGGGTGATAAGTATGCATGTAAAAAGTTTTACAAAATTAAATACACCCAACTTCCTTTTTGGTTTTTCTTGAATAATCATTATGTAATTTTTGACGGGACAATGAGGGATTACTGGGGTACACCCAAATTCCTTATTAAGTGGCAATTTTGAACATACTATGAAAAAAGAACGCTTGATTATTTTTTTCGTTCTTTACCTCATTTTTACAAAGTTTAGTAATTCAATTTTACAAATTGACTTCCTTCCGTCCTCCTTTACAAAATTACAAATAATAGTTAACCAGTTGGTCAAATTACCAAAGGTGCGTAGTACCCCCATCACAACTATAAAAAGTGCAACAAAAGTTAAAGATAAAGGGAAAATTGTCAAATTTGAAACGTAACAATCAAAAAGTACCATAACAGCAAATATAAATGTTCAAAAGTATCAATTTTTTAATCGATTATTTTGCATTTTTTTAATGGCTTATAATAAAAAAAATTACAAATAAAATCAAAATTAATGTCCATCTCAAATCTATACATGTTTTAACTGTAAGAATTTGTGGAGTTAGATTCGGGAAGTAAAAGAACAAATAAAGAGAGACGAAGAGAGGTAACTAGTCTTTCAATTCGCCAATTGAATAATACAAATAATTGGAGCAAGTGAATATATATATATATATATATATATAATAGAAGAAAAGACTAGTCTACTCTTAATAAATTTTTTAAAAAAACTAAAACTGTTATTTTTACACATCTAACATTAACTTTTTATTTATTTTATTTGATATACAACAACAACAAAGCCTTTGTCCTATAATGTGGGGTCGGCTGTATAGATCACATCTCGCCATCGTGTACGGTCACGGCACATTGATTCATTTATATTCAAATATGACATATCATATTTTAAAGTTGTTTTTCAATTCTTTTTAGGTCTTTCTCTACTCCTTTTTATATTAATTGCTTCTCTGTTTTCTACCCGTCTTACTGGAGCATCTAAAGGTCTCCTACATACATGTCCAAACCATCTCAGGTGTATTTCTCTCATTTTTTAATCTATTGGGGCTACTCCTACTTTGTTTCTAATGCTTACATTACTTATTTTATCTAGCCCAGTATGCCCACACATCCACCTCAACATTTTCATTTATGTTACTCTCATTTTTTGTTCATGTTCATATTTAGTCGCTCAACACTCCGAACTGTAAAGCATCGCTGGTCCGTTCTATAAAATTTTCCTCTAAGCTTTTGCGGCACTTTACGGTCACAAATTATAGATGACGCACTTCTCCATTTAGTCCACCTTGCTTGAATCCTATGTGTTACATCTTTATCAATTGCTCCGTTTTCTTCTATTATAGATCCTAAGTATTTAAAGCTTTTCGATTCATTTAATTCATGTTCTCCAATTTTAACTTTTATAGTATTATTAGCTACACGACTACTAAAGTGACAGTGTATATATTCAATTTTAACTTTACTTAGTGTAAAACATTTTGATTCTAAAGCTTCTCTCCATGCTTCTAATTTAGCATTTACCCCCTTCTTTCGTTTTAGCTATTAAAACTATATTATCTGCAAATAACATACATTCAGGGATCGCATTCTGCAAATGTTTAGTGATCTTATCAATTACTAAAGCAAAGAGATATGGACTTAAAGTTGATCCTTGATGTAGGCCTATGTTATTTGAAAATTCATCAAAAATTTCTACAGGTATCCTTACACATGTTGTTATATATTTATACATATCTTTTATAGTTTCTATATACGCTACCATTACCCCTTTCTTTTCTAATACCCGCCACATTATATCTCTATTTACTCTATCATATGCTTTTTCTAAATCTATAAATACCATATGTAAGTCTTGTTTTTTCTCACCATATTTATTTTATTTGATATGCCCGAAGAAAAATAAAAAATTAAAAGGCTGGCAACCATAATTTTTATTTGATTTTATTTTATTTGATATTTATACTACTTCTTGTTCCCATTTCACTCTCACTTTTCATTTTATAATAATTTTTTATCAATTTCAATAACCCTTTTTACATTTTTCAAACACTTTTTAACATTTCTAATATAATTTTAATAATTTTAAAATTCAAAATACCTTTCAAAGGGCATATCATACAGAGCCTAAACCTCTTCATTGGTTGACATAATTTTGTTTAAATTCACAAACCTGAAAATTACTCTCAATAAATTCATTGGGTTAATAATTTTTTTTTAATCCTTTAACTTGGACCCCTTTTAGTGGTCTCCACCTATGGTTGGGCGTGGGAGGAAGCCAGTGTCACAACGACAAACGGACTCTCGAAGGTGAAGTCCTCATTTTACTAGTGTTTTTTTAGTAGTTATTTGTATAGTTTATTCTATTTATAATGTCGACTAATTATTGAAATCGAATCTGCTATCCTCATCGTTCTTAATATTGACAACAAAAACAAGATCACTTATTAAATATTGACTACTATATCTATTAGATGACAACTTCACTTTCGATACTTTTAGAAATTAGAAGAAATTGTCGATATTTTTGTAATTTCACCGGAAAAATACCATTAATGGAAAGAGAAAAAACTCCGACCTAGATTTACTTGTTCCTGTTTGACAGAACAACACCACAAGACGTTTGGTCCCTTCCCCTTCTACAATGTTGCAGATTCATTGACAATACTCCGAAAAAACTTCTGGTAGCATTCTAAAGCATTTTGTAACCGCCGAAAGCCTCTATAGCACGCACAGCCAGTTCTCTTGAGCTCTTGCTCATATAGCTTCTGCAAAGGCAAAAAATAACGGGTTAGAATTTCTTTCTTTTATTTCCTTTTTAGTGTGAATGATGAAGTTGAAAATAAAAATTGCAATACTAAGTAGCTAATTTATGTGTTGTATCTTAACATTCATAATAAGTTATAAATTGATTAAAATGGACCATTCTAATAGAACGGAGAGAGTAATAATTTATATTCTTGCTTCTTTAATTCCCCCCGCCCCCCTCTTACAAAAAATGAAGTTAGAAGTTTCCATTTTTGAGATTTTCTTTTCTACAATAAAGGAAGTTGGTATCTTTGCTTTCTCTAAAAAGTGCATTGACATCTTTTAAAGAAAGCAAAATTGGCAACTGCGCTTTCTTCACATATGGCTCTTATAGCCTATTTTTAAAGAATGGGGAGATGCTACATTCATTTTCCTTAAAAACACAGACCACGCGTATTCAAAGAAAGCGTAACGAAGCTACCACCCATCTTTACTTTTCAATACTTCTAGAAGTCAGAAAAAAAAAGAAATTCATATTTTTGTTTTTTCAACAGAAAAAAAAAAATATGAATTTCTTTTTTTTCTGACTTCTAGAAGTATTGAAAAGTAAAGATGGGTGGTAGCTTCGTTACGCTTTCTTTGAATACGCGTGGTCTGTGTTTTTAAGGAAAATGAATGTAGCATCTCCCCTTTCTTTAAAAATTCAACAGAAAAAAAAAATACTAATGGAAAAAACTCCTAAATTTCTATGTATGCATTAACTTTTTTGTTTGTAATTTATTAATCCAAAAATGTTTTGGAATAGGTTTATCCATTTTGTATCTTAAAAGATTTAGGTGTTAGTTTTAAACTACACTTATGAGTTAGTTATTTTTACTAATTGATTCTTATTTGAAAAAAAGTTTGCACAGCCAATTTTTACTGGCTGAAAGCCAATTTTGAGAGTTCCGCAATCATCTTGTATCATATTAAATACTTATCAATTACACATCATTTCTCTATACATTTGGTTATTCTTGATTGCATCGATTGAAAGTTTTAATTTTTTTTAATCTTGGTTGTCTTAAATCAAGCTTCTTGATTTTTTTTCTCTCTAATCACTTTACCCCATAATTTGCCTGAAGGAGACAAAACTGCATCTTCAACGAAGATCTACCATAAATGCCTGGCAGTTCGAGATGAACTTATATGCATTTGTAATATACCATTCGTTATATTAGAAAAGTCCACTTTATATTATTAAATACAATATTAGAAAGTTGATTCTTCTAATCGAACAGCCGAAGTATCTCTATCTATCCATCTACAACAAACAATTGACTATACTCTTGAGTTGCATTTTTAACCACCTTCATGTTATGCACATAAAACAATAACCTCAATTTCATTTTTTTCTTTTCAACATGAAACTCTCCTGGAAGCTATACTGTGACAACAAGCCGTTAAACAAAGAAAGTTAAAATGAAGTAACTCACATTTTTACTCTCATTCAGAGGGGAAATTTCCACCATCTACTGCACTGAGCAACTGGAACTGGAGCCTCCTTATCTATAGTTTGAAGATCTCCGAAAGTGTGCTAATCTTTCTCAGTTTGGTCCAGTTTTTTTGCTCATTTACCTGAATAGTTATTTGCAATGCATTACATTACCATAAATGATCATACTTCAAATGACAAAGAAGTCTACAAATGGATAGCAATACAAGTTTGATGTAAAATTGTTTCAAACATACAGACCGCACAAAGGTCATGCTCAAAGAAGACATCATCTATATGCCAAATGCAAAGACAACCACCAAGGCATTCAGGAAATCAAGTTTATGCTAGATACAATGGGCTATCTACCTCTAGCCTAAGCTGAGGAGACATTGTGCCTCAACCACTAATATCCAGAACAATGACTTTCTTCTAGGTTAAACTTAGTTTCCAATTTCCTTGTACTTTCAATGAATATCCCATTGGCTCCTGAGTTAAAAAAATCTATATAAAACACTGGTTAATTGAAAATTTTTGAAACTACAAAAATGTGCAGTTTTGAGATTTTTCTCTTCATTGATTCACCACAGCTTTATCTTTCTTCAAATTCTTCTTCGTTCATCTTCAAAGATTCTTGCTTCTGCTTTTTCCAACCATATATTTCTAATAGCTTCCATAAGGAGCATTCTCAATCCACTTATCTTTTTTCTGCCAGTACATTATTTTCTATCTTACTTCCTAAATTATATATATTGGACATTGAGAAAATAGGCAACTGGCAATATTCAAGAAAAGGACTTGCTGACAATATGCATGGAAACCCTTACTCCCTTTAAGCAAGACACTTACTTCAAAGTCATCAATGAGATAGAATGATACTCCTTCCATTCCATTAGAAGAATTCTTTTTTTTTTTTTTTTTTTTGAAGAAAGGTAAATGATTTTATTCCCCGAAAAATACCGGGTTAAACCCGCGAGATCAACAATACAATAGTTCAATAATACATCAAAATAAGGGCATACCCTAATCAGACACCTCACAATCAAAGGATCATAATACATTAAATAGGGGCATACCCCTAGCCACAATCACATGAAACCCATTGGGTCTTGCACTTGACTGCCAGACGCAATCAGAAAATTACATTCAATCAGCCCAGCAATCCTCTAAATTCCAGCAAAGCAGCCAAAATTTAAACTAGCAAGGGTGTATGTCATGCAGCCCTCCAATCGTTACAACAATCAGAAGCAGCTTAGTTCAGCCAGAATCAACAGAAAATTAGCACAAATACAATCAACTCAGTTCCAATTAGCAAGTCCAATAATCTGAAATCATTAATTCCATGATGTAGTCTGCACATCACATATCGAAATGAAATCCATTGGGCCTTGCACTTTGACTGCCACGCAATCAGCACCGAGTGCCTTTAGCGGGACAGCAAGGCAAGGCCATATTCCCAAGTTAGCAGCAGCAGATTTTCCAATCATCCCATCAATCCTCCAAATTCCAGCAAAACAGCCAAATTTAAACCAGCAATAGTGTCCTACAGCCCTGAAATCCTGTCCAGCACCCAAATTCCATAACACAGAAACAGCAGAAACACAGCAATTTTGCCATTCCATGAAACAGAACAGAGCATTCTGTTTTCAGCACCCATCCGATGTTGCTGAAAACACACAACAACAGCTCTATCCAAACACCCACAAATCACAGTCCATTCATGCATCAAATTAGCGAAGCAGAAATAGAGTAGTGAAGCCAAATATTTCCCGGTACAGCCAAGGAAACATTCAAGCACACCCAATTTTCCACATCCTTGTTCAGCCAAAGATAGCACAGAGCAAACTCTAACAGAACAAGCATTCATAATTCCCAAAAATCAGAAATTAAGTTCAAGCACATCAATTAAATTTCCAGCAACCTGAGCAACCTCAAATTTCCACATCCTGGATCAGCCAAGGATAGCACACGGCCTACTCCAACAGATCCAGCACTCATACATTCCAGAAATCAAAATTAATTTCCAGAAGCAAAATATGAAAACAGTCTTCAAGAATTCAGAATTCAGCCAACCCAAATCCATCAGTTTGAATCACTAGTTTCCAGCACTCAAAACAGGGCAACATCTAATCTCTTCATCATTAAAGAACCCAAAACAGAACCAGCATTCTGCATTTAATCCCAAATCCAGCAACAGCCAAACCAGATTTACGCACACAGAGATTGCACAATTAAGTTTCCAGAAAATTTCAGCAACTAAGCCCATCCTTAAGAACTGAAAATTACCAGAACCAGAAATTCGAAATCCAGCACACAAATCCAGATTGCATAACAATTCAGCACACTAAATTTCAGCACAAAATTTCCAGAAAAACTCAGTACTAAAATTCAGTATACCCGATTCAATTCCATTCATACCAACCAGCAAAATCCATGAACTCTAGGAGAACCATAGGAATTCAGCAGCAATCAATTTTGAAGCTCATAGTAGCACAGCCATATCACTGAATTCAGCAAAACATTTCCCAAAATAGAGGAGCAAAGCACCCCTTAAATTTCCAAAAATCAGAGCATCATCCCAGCACTCAATTACCAGAGCCAGGAATAAACCCCAACCAAAACAGCAGAAGAAACAGCTGCATCAATTCTCCCAATTTGAAGCCGAAACAGGGACAGCCCCCAGAGAAGTACTAAGTCTCAATTGCCAACAAGATCAAATGCAGTGAAAGATTCATGAAATTAATCACCTTGCTAGGCAAAACAGGTATCCCGAAATTCCAGTAGCAACAAGCTCTAAATTCCGTTACCCAACCCATCCATGATGCTAATTTTACACAAATTCCAGCAGCACTGTCACCCATCAGAGCAAATCTTAACCAAGACAACCATAAAGCCCCATCCCTAAACCAGCCCAAGAAATCTAGAAAATCACAGCAATAGCTCCAGCAGTCAAACCCCAAACAAACTTAAATTTTTAGCTCTTAAATCCCAGAAGAAAGTTAAGCGCATAAAAATTCAGCCTCTCCAATTCTCCAATTAATTCCATTCAGCACATCCATTCCAAATTTCACAAGAAATCAGCACACAAAATTTCAGCACATACATTTCCAAAGAAAATTCTGCACCAAAAATTCAGTCTACCAATTCGATGCCAGTCAGCACTTAATTTCCAGAATTTCAAAAGTTTCCAGCACACGAACTAGAAATCTAATTCCGGAAATCCCAGTTTCAAATACATTTCCAGAAAACAGAATCAGCAAAACAGAGCAAGCCAAATTTTCCCGGAACAGCCAAGGAAAATTTCCAGCAAACCCGAATCAATAATAATTCATAGCACAGCAGTAATCCAACAGTCAAGCAAACAATTTCCAGAATCAGAAATTAATCTACTTTCGCCATTCCAATCCTAACAAAAGGCCAACGATAGAACTTACCAAGGCCAACATTCTAGCACCAATCTGCGAACCCAAACAGCAACCGAAATCCATTCCAGCAGCAAGAACAGCAACCGAAATCCACCAAAGCTTTTCGTTTCTCCAAATGCCTTCAGACCTTCAGACTCAGAGAGTTAGCTGGGTGAGTTAGCTCGCTGAGTTCACTCGGTGGTGACCCAGCCAAATCTACCCGGAGTTCACATTGAAAAATATTTTTTGTTCCAAAGAAGAATCTACTTTCAAATTTTTTACTCTTCCCACCATTCCATTAGAAGAATCCACATTGAAAAATATTTTTTATTCCAATAGAAGAGTTCAGTTTCAAATTTTTTACTCCTCTTACCCTTACTAATATAATCATGTGTGGTCCAGAATTAACTCATACTTAATCAATAGGGATATAAATGGAATAAATGGTGTCAAATTAGTTATTTTAGGTGTTGTACCTTGAAACTCATAATAAGTTGTACATTGGTCAAAGTGTACCCTTCTAATGGAATGGAGGAAGTAATTGCTAACACATTAAAAACACTAAAAAATGACGGTGGGCCAGAAAGCCATTGTTGAAGTAGTCCGACAAGGGATACATGAAGCAAACATGTATCCAACCTGTTTGACACAATTAAATGGCAAATATGCACAATTTATGATACTTAACATAAAGATCTTATTCCAAACACAAACCAAATTCTCCAGAGATGACATGATCTATATCTTAATTTTTTTCTCCTGTATTTCAGAATACGTTGACCAATGCATTAACTAATCAAAACAACAACAGCAACAACAACTATGCCTTTGTTCCACTACATGTCGTTGGTTATATAGATCACATCTCTCCCTTGTGTACAATCGAAACACATTGATTCATTTATATTCAAATATAGCATGTCATGGATTAAAGTTGTTTTCCAATTCATTTTAGGTCTTCTACCCCTTTTAATATTAATTCATGTTTCTCTGTTTTCTACCCATCTTACTTGGGCATCTAGGGGTCTACCACGTACGTGTCAAACCATCTTAGTTATTGTTGTTGTTGTTGTTGTTGTTGGAGTTACTCATACTTTACTTATTTTATCTAACCTAGTATGCTCGTACATCCATCTCAACATTCTCATTTCTAATGCCCTCATCTTTTGTTCATGTTCATATTCATACTTTATTTCCAATACCTACATTACTTATTTTATCTAACCTAGTATGCTCGTACATCCATCTCAACATTCTCATTTCTAATGCCCTCATCTTTTGTTCATGTTCATATTTCATCGCTCAACACGCCGAACTGTAAAGCATCACCGGTCTTATAGCTATTTTGTAAAATTCTCCTTTCAGTTTCTGCAGTACTTCACGGTCACAAAGTATAAATGACGCAAATCTTCATTTATTACACCTTGCTTGAATCCTATGTGTTACATCTTTATCAATTTCTCTGTTTCTTCTATTATAGCCCCTATGTATTAAAACTTTCGATTCATTTAATTCATGTTTGCCAATTTTAACTTGTATTCTATTGTTATCAACATGATTACTAAAGTGGTATTGCATACTATGTTACTTGGACTCTTCAGATTTGAAGGAGTACGCGTGTATTGACACGGGTACGTGTGCTAAATACGCACCAGAGACGGTCCTAGAAATTTGGATCCGTTGACTAAAACCAAGAGGGACGAGGAGAATTGCTGATTTTTTTTGAAATTTTAGGCTCAATTCCTAATTTGCAGCTCGTGTGATACTGCTCTCTTTAGATAGAGATAGAAGATGGTAGAGTCCTATTTGTGTTGTACTACAGTAGTACTAAATAAACTCAATTGAATGTGAGAAACACACATAGAAGATGGTAGTCTCGTTTGAGTTCTGTTCTCTTATCTCTGAAATACTAAAATCTTAGAGAAATACTAGTAAAATGTCTCACAAAATACTAAAATACTAAATTATAACTTATACACCCGCACCCGCACCCATACCCGTGTGGGTGTCCCTGTACCTTAAAATTTCGGAAAATGCTCACCCGACACTTATACCCGCACCCATACCCGAGTCCGAGCAACATAGATTGCATATATTCAATTTTAACTTTACTTACAGTAAAACATTTTGATTCTAATGCGTCTCTCCATGCTCCTAATTTAGCATTACGCTTGCTCTCATTTCATCTATTAAAACTGCATAATCTACAAATAACATGCATTCAAAATTGAGAAGATCTTGTCTTCAATCAAGTCTAGCAAATATGAAGATCCTTTCAGCAAACTTTTTATGGAAACCCATCCAAGTGCTTGCTCAAGGAAGCACCAAATTACATGTTGAGAAATTTCAATGACTGACAATTTAAAAGCCACAAGGATATTCAAAATTACAGAAGCCACAGAGAAACTTTCTAAGCTCAAGTAAATAAAAATTTAGTTCTGTTTTGTAAAGCATGCAGGATATAAATGTATCTTATTTTCTGCCAACATGTATGTGAAACAAAGATCACCTCATAACTGGACTGTAGCTTTCTCTGTTTATGCTTAGTTATCCCTATGCAGATAAGGTACTGCTAACAAAAGTAGGATCTAGAAAATGAACTAGTGCAAGGAAAGGGAAAAACAACAGGTCAGCAGCAAGTACCTTTTGGATCATCAGAGAATGAACCATGCCTTCCAAGATATGCCAAGTCATCAAGACTTAAGGTAGATGTCGTCTCTGAGCAAATTCGGCCAACATGTCTCCAATGGTGTGATACATGGCCATACTTGTATCATCACAAGCTTTCTGTATGGAGAGGTACTTATTTCCATTTGAATGTAGCTCATGCAGAAGATGACCAGGGCCTCTAGTAGGTGAGCTGGGGTTCAGGACGTCTGCATTTCTTGCGGGGTTATACACAGTTTCTTCTTTCTTTACATCATGGCAAACTTTTGTTCTGACAGGGGAAGGAGGTACAGAATATCCAACTTGAGAGTGTTTGTGCATCCTAACACTCGTCAACTCATGAGCATTCCCACTATGTTTTTTCACTGACATTTCTGACTCCGGCAAAGAGGACGGGCTGACATAGCATGGCTGAAATACATCCCGCTCTGTAACACGCACGGACTGAAGTTTGCTTTCCAAAAGGGTGTCAGGTGAAAGGACCAAAGGAGTATTGTCTACAGCACCTGTAAACATGAACCCAGAACTAAGAGGGAGTGTCTCACCAAAGCTTTCAGAGGAGCTCATCGAGTCATCAGAAAAAGATTTATGAGTTTGAGAAAGCTGCACTCCTTCCTCATCATCATCATCACTTCCTTCTAAGTTCTGTGCACATGCATCAGTAAAATCTTTGTCAACTTCAAGTTCAGGAACCAGGTCCCACACAATCTGCTTTATCTGGGCACTAAAACTTAATAGTAATTCTACCTCTTCTTCTACTTTATCCACACTCCTGAAATCAGGATATTTTTTGTTGATGTAAGAAACTAGCTCAAGGAACGACTCTGGAATAATTTCCATGTCACTACACTCATACAGAAAATCCATCAGCATACTACTCACTGTAAAGCGCTTTCTCTTTGAAAACCTAACTTCAGAACCCTCCACATGAGGCAGCTTTTCAAACAACATATCTATTTCGGAAGAACGCACTTTATCCACAGAATTTACAAGACAAATAGCTCTTGCAATATCATTCTGTAAGGATCCTATCTGTTGAAAAAAAATTTGGAACTCAGGTACAGGTGGATTACATAGTACTAAGTTTACTGTTAAGCTTGCAACAGCAAGTGCTTTGACCAATGGTTCTGGTAGCTCATCCCCTTCTTTAAGTTCTGATAGCATAGTCATGCAACGCCTCTTTACATGAGATGTAATCTGACGTTTCTCAATTTTACAATATCCCAGTTCAGGGATGTGTCCGCTTTCACCATCAAGTTTCCTACGCATTGCCTTGATTGCCTGAATAGGAAGATCCTCTAGTCCACCCAACAGTCTATTAGCAGCAACTTGATATTCAACTGAAGAACCAAAAAATTTATTATTCTCAATAAAGTTTTCATGATTTTTCAGAAGAGAGAAAATTTGATTCATCCTTGTTTGGAAATTACAGTTCTGATCATTAAGAAATATAGGAAGATGTTTTTTGATTATCCTCTTGAATGTTCTCCTAGTTTTCTCAAATACAACAGAGCCATCTGTCAACAATTCAGCAAAACAGAGCAATCCTTTGTCTGTCATCTTATTGAGCAGAGACGATAAATTCTTCAAAATGTAATTTGAACAAAAGGATTGCACATCCTTTTCAACCTGCACTTTCTTTTCAGAGTGATCTACTCCCAAAACCCCTTGAACAGAAGACTTAATGGAGCTGCAGTATGCCTATAAATCAAAATATTCACAGAGTTACCAGCTGTTAATGAAAACGTGATGATTATGAAAGGATTTTATAACATGGAAAAACTAAAGCACTAAATGCATGCAAATGGAGAAAAGGCTTCATGAAAGAAGTTATTCGTCTTTCAAACTCTTCATCTTTTTCCTTTGCAGACCATTAAAAATCTTTCTTCACTTATCTGTCCTACAAGGAAAAATAGCCTTTTCGTGGCCCTATTCGACTTGAACTTCCACAGGAACTAACACTTACTTTGAATTGCCTCCTTTACTGCCACTACCACAGCCTAACTCCTCACAGTTCGTCTCATGTAAAATGAGGCGACTTATATTGGATAAATCATAATGACTTGGGTACAAAAGCCTTCATCTCTCTTCTCATGCTACTATATTCAATAGCTCTGAGTGCTGTTCCCTCTTCCTATCATATGGCTTCCGGAATGCTATACATGCTTGAAGCTTTAAAATCTCCCATTTGTCGTCTGTTTTCATTTTTAACTATGCCTTAAAATACGCATATGCTATTTATTATGCATTTTTCTATTATTGATGCATTTATTCGTACAGTTTAATAGCGGAACAAATCCTTCAGCATGTAGAATCTGTGACCTCAAGTCACGTGGCAACAGCTTTAACTGTTGCACTAGAGCTCCCAAAAGGAGTAATATCATGCTGTACAATTAACACCAAGCCTCCTACTGTGCATTTCTTACTATATAGAAAAGAAAATAGAAATTACGAGAATAGCTCTCCTATTGCCACATGGCATTATCATAATAAGTATATTTTTGTTACTATCTTCAACTCTTTTTTTTTTTTTTTTTAACTTTTTACTATATTTCTATTTATTTCTAATATAGATAAATTATCAACTAAATTCTATTTTTAATCATTGCAATTATTTTTGTTTAATATATCATGAAAATCACAATCACACTCTCTCTCTCTCTCTCTCTCTCTCTCTAGGCATATGAGAATTTTTGTGGCATTTTTTTAATATTCAATTAAAATTTAAAATATACAATAATGTAAATTCACCTTATTATTTCAATTTAATATAATCATTTTATTTTAACAATATAAATGAAATGATGGGCCAAACCGCGCCCTACGTAGTCAATAAGAAACTAGTACTACTGCAAAATGGTAAAATACCACTAGGGAGTAATATCACACCTTTGTTTGTTCTTTGCTCATATGCCGAAGAGGCCAATTGTATGCTTTGTGTCGTAAATGTACTATGACCTTTACATATCTATAATCATAGGTTGAACTTGCCCTTTAGTTACCCTCATCCTAAATCTTCTAGGAATATTTTAGACATTTATGTTGTGGCATTGATTGAATATATAATAAAAGAAAAGGAAAGAAATCACTAAGAGAATAAAACAACTTGCATCTCATTGAAGAAAACAAAGCATAAATTAAGATAAACATACTGAACCGAGACAAGATTGTACAGGTTGAAGAACCAGACAATTAAGATCATCTTTTGACTAGACACAAAAGAAACATCCATAAAATCTTCACTTTTATCTCTGTAAGTGAAAAGCAGGGAAGATTTTATATTAAGATCACATCTGACAAAGAAAAAGACTGATAACTGGAAAAAAGAAAGTATACAGAAGCTTAACCTATGCATAGGACAAAATATAGAACACAACAAACTTATACCAATATAAATAGCGGGACCTTTATGCCAATAACAACAACTAATCTGTTATCCCACTTTAGGTGGGACATTTATACCAATGCTCCTGTAAAATGTAAACATAAATGGAACAGGGGATGCATGACTTCACCGAATATCTATGCTCCTTAAATTGTGAAAATATCTATGCTCCTTAAATTGTGAAATGCATTTGACTGAAATGTGCACATGAGATTTGACATAAATAAAGCAGAATGCTCTAGTCAACCCACACAAATTGGATCGACAAATAATGTTACTGTGCAGAAAGCATATCTATGAATTTCCCCATTCTTAATCTACTACCAGATATTCAACGCAAAAAAAGAACTCACTTCATCTTCCCTAAGAAATATTTCAGGTATAGTCCTGCAAATACCAAAACCAAGAAAGAAAATAAGGCTTTAGTGGCGTAACATTATCAAGAGAAAAATTGATTTTTTGGGAGGGGGGGGGGGGGGGGGGGGTTGTGTGGGGGTGTTTGTGTGGGGGTGTTTATGGGATAAAGAAAAGATCATACATCAATGGCATAGTAGAGGAGTGAACCAGGGATGTGAAAAAGAGGAAGTAATTGTTCAGGAAGAAAATTTCAACATGACTGAAGTAGATTTCATATTACTATATTTTTATCATTTATAACTGTCTCTGTGATAACTGCCACCAACACTAAATCATTATCTATTCCCATTGTTAACAATGTAGATTCTTTTGTTTTATTCACTCTCCTCCAAGTATCTAGATCTGCCCCTGCACCAGTAGCCTTCAAGGAAATATGATAGAATACATAACAATTAGATTAAATCATCACACTTAAGGATGAAAGTTCAACAAGAAAAATAATGCCCTTTGGATTTTCTTTGCACTACCTAATCACAGAGATTATCTGCTACAAATTAATAACCAAAAGGGTGTCGGAGTTTAACCAATAGTTACTATGAAATTACAATCATAAACAGCAATAAAACATGATTTACATCATTAATAGAAATTTTGAGTAGGAATAATCATTTCTGAAGAAATTAGATCAAAACTCGTGTAATATGAACAAAAGAATATGAAAGAAAACATTTGCATACTTCTCTGTGACAGCATTGACTTCCTTCATCTGTATTTGAGACACAGGAAAATCCATCAACCACCTGTAACAATTATACAACAAGTCTATCAATATGAAAAGCACAAATGCAAAACATACAATCAAAACTCACCACATCTGTGCGTGCTTCATAACAAGAAAGAGTAGATCAATACAAAAATTCTAAGAACCTAATCAATCCGTCATATCATGGAATGGAACAAACTCAATAAAAATTGATACAGCTGATAAAGTACAAAATGGAAACTAACGGAAGAAAGAGTTAGGATCCAATGCTAGTGGAGAACGGCAAACAGTACTAAGAAAAACAGATCCTATGGAAGTAGAGAAAAGAATGAAAAATACCAGCATTAGCTCACATCTTATCCCTAGGATAAATTTTGTAAGTAATGTGCACAAAAATCCAATATGTTATGCGGAGCATGAGGGAGATTGGATTACTTAGTCAATAATTAACCAGCATGAGAGACATCAGATAAATTAATTAATTATTAACCAAAAAATTTTCCACAAGAACAATTCAAGCTGCCCACATAAACTGCAATCTGTTAGCATCATTTTACAACCATCCTACGAAAGAAATTGGTACCTAAATAGCACTGAGCATGAGTAAATGATTTGCTTCTGCCATAATGTTTTGAGGAACAAAGTTAACGCACATTCTGCAAGTCTTAACGCAAAAAGAAAAAAAAGAAAAAAAATGAACTTGGGGTGCAATTATATCCAAAGTGATATAGCATATGTCCAGGTGAACTATTTTAGATGAAGATAATAGGTTTCATTGTTAGTATACCATTGAAACTTAAGAGATTGGGTCATTCAATTTTAACAAAGCAACGCTTCTGGACAGTGTCAAAATTCTCTTTGATATGACTTATCTCATACTATTTTATCATGAAAGAAGTGCCTAAACAGTAAACAAAATCCCACTCTCAAGACAAGAACTCCAAAGTTCAATATCTATAACAGATTAACTATAGATCTCCAAAATTAGATCAACCTTTTGTTTTCACTATTTAACAAAAGTGCTAGACCCCTGTACCTATCATTTAATCTAACCTTAATAAGTTTCAAAGCAACAAAAACATGAAAATGAATGACCCTGAACTAATAATAAGGTGGTCACAGAACTAACCAAATAAGTAGCCAAGAATGTTGAAATTTTCCTTATACTAACTGCTCCGGGGCATGTAATAATGCGAGAAACCCAACCCTCTCACTTATGTCTTTGTTACTCCAATTTTACTGGAGTCATGCATAACCATTCTACCAAAGGGGTGCACACCCGCACACACACAAAGCCAGAGAAAAGGTGAGAAGTACATGTTTCCACCACATTAGCCAAACTTAGTATTTATCACCATCAAATTATTTTCTTCATCTATTTCAAAAGTAGATCTCAACCTTCAAAACGACGGTAAATACACAATCTACAACATCAGTTTGAACATGCTTATTATATTAATCCTATACAGTTATAATATATATATATATATATATATAACACTAAAACAACTACACCAATACTCCTTCACGCACAAATCAAATTACAGAACTAACTTTCAAACATTTTTTCATCCGGTTTCAGTAACTTCATATTTTTTAGCTACTTCCTAAGTCGCCACATCCATTTTTTGTCTCCAAATCATCAAAATTCTCTTAAAAGTTCAATCTTTCGAACCATGTTTAACGCAACTGAATTTGATAAGGTATGAAAACGAGAACGGAGTTCATAATTTTAAACAAGCAATTATATCATAATTCGATATACAGTGAACCAAAAAAGGGGGAAAATAAAGAAAAAAACCTTCTTTTGAGCCTGAGAGTCCTTTCTTGTCTCTTAATTTGAGACAACAACTCGGTTAAATCTTCAATGTTATACTCTACCGCCATGGAAAGCCTTCTTTGAGTGAGGTACAGGAGAGAAGGAAGAGCGCGCATAATCAGAAAACACACGAAAATCCCAGAAAAAAAGCCCACAAAACAAAATAATACTAACGATAACACTAACAACGAACACAAAACAAGAGAAACCCAGCTTTTCAAATTCCGCAACACACAACAAAATCAGAGCGAGCCAACAACAATAATACTACCAGTCAAAACTGAAGACGAAACAGACAACTCACTTCCAACCCAGCCCGGAGGAAGGGAGTGTAAGTGAAGTACAGCTTGGGAGTTGTGGGGGAGAAGAAGAAGGTTTCACCTTGGGTCCTTTCACTGCAAGTTCCAAACCCTGAGGCTGAGGGAGCAAGAAATTAGGGCGGTGCTGAACTTGAAAGCCTTTTTAATAGACAAGAAAAGGGGGATTTTTTCCCCAGTTTCAAAACAAGTTTGGGAACAAATTTTGAAAACATTTTGGTTTCAAACCAATTGAAAGAAACATGGGTTTCAAAACAAGTTTTTTTAAAAAAATATATTGGGCACCGGAGAAATCCGTCTCCGGCCGCCACCGGAATTCCAACAACGTCACATATAATAATAATATTAACGGTGGAACTATTCAACATTCATCAAGAATTAAGCTCTCCACCATGAAAGAACACTCTCTAAACAACTTCTAATTAACGATGAAAACCCAAAAACGAAATCAAACTGAAAGGGGGTTTTCCCCTAAAAAAAAACCCAGCTCCGATTAACTTGTTCCAAATTACTCAGAACATCAAAATTAACGAAAAATAAACCTAGATCTTCTGCTAATTTATGAATGTAGACGCAGAGCATATCTATATATATACGTACATAGGAAATTAGGGGAAATCGATGTTCAACGTCACCGGATTATTCTAGCTTTCTTGTTCTTACCGGCTGCTTCTTGTTGTTGTTGTTGTTGCCAGCGGCGAACGCAGGACAAAATATAGAGGGAACGCAGGACAAAATATAGAGGGCGACGTCAGTGGTAAAATTTTTTTTCATAATAGGTGAGAGGTTGTGAGTTTAATGCAATTTTTTTTTTCAACATTATTGTGAGATACATAACTACTAACGTATCAAAATAACCATAATAATATATGTAAAAGAAATTTTTTTAAAAAAAATATTTAATCATTGAACAATCAGTAACGAGCAAATAAATGTGTTTTACGATTACTTATATGTTGAAAACGATGCAAAATGTCCTTCTCATTATATACTATGCAGGGGAAAAAAAAAAGTTGAGGGAGAGGGTTGATTTGTGAATTGGGTTTTCGTCATTAGCAGCAAAAGGGAAAGGGAGGGATTAGAATTAGAATTGGAGAAGGGGTCTAATTTGTAAATTGAGCTTTTCAAAAATTGACCCCTTATCTTTTTTTTATTTCTTTTCCTTCTTAAGTGGAACGACATTGTTTTACTTAAGGCTTGAAAAATAAAAAAATAAATAAAAGAAGAAGAAGTCTTCTTCTTCACAGCAGCAGTGGGGCAAGCTTTGCCCTAGCTTTTAGCAACGCCGGTGGCGGGGGGGCAGAGCTAAGGGGTAGTAATACTACTACCCTTCGCTCCCGGATAAAGGAGGGGCAGTGGCACCCCCCTTCTCTCCGCCGCTGGTTGTTGTTGTTGTTTCCTGATCAAGGGGCTGGTCTTAGTATAGATGTCGAGAAGGGATCGGAACTTCTTATTCCTCCGTGGGCGGTGGTGGGAGAGAATAAGAAGGAGAAGAAGAGAGATGAAGAAGAAGAGGAAGAAGACAAGTTAGAGGAAGAAGAAGAAGGAGAAGAAGAAGGAAGAAAAGGAAGAAGGAAGAAGAAGAAGGAAGAAGATGAGAGTGATGAAGATGAAGAAGAAGGAGGAGGAGGAGAAGAAGGAAGGAGAAGAAGAAGGAGAAGAAGGAAGAGGAGGAAGAAGAAGAAGATGAGAGTTTGTTGGGGCGGCGGCGGTGGGTGAGAAGAAGGAGAGGAAGGAAGAGGAAGAAGAAGAAAAAGAAGAAGGAAGGAAAAAAAAAAAAAATCTTGAAAATTAGTTTTAAAATGCATGGAAAAGAATAATGTTTTGAAAATGTTGTAGTTTTATTCACAAAATTCATTTTCAAACTTAGTTTGAAAATGAGTAGGAGAACAGGCCCGAAATTGGGGAGTAAAATTACAGAAATAGGCTTCTTTTTTTTTTCATTCCCAATATACATAAAACGAAGATGGGGAATTCGTTTTTTGCTTCTTAAAAAAAATATTTAAAATATTTAAAAAAAATTTCTGGAGAGAAACGAATTCCGTTGGAAAAAGAATTGGCGGAATTCGTTTCTCATGGGTTGCGGTTAAAAAATTAAAGGAAAAAAAGTAGAAATTGGGGTCTCCGTGATTTATTTCCCTTAATATATATTTTGGCCACATATAAATACAAAAATAATCCCAAAAAAATTCTAATTCCCAAACTATAAAAAACGAAGTTGGGATATTCGTTTTCAGGTGAAAACGAATATCCCAATTTCGTTTTCTAAAGAAAAATATTTTAAAAAAAATATATAATAATTTTCACACAGAAAACGAATTCACGGAAACGAATTCCGTGAATTCACACAGAAAACGAATTTAGATGAAAACGAATTCACTAAAATAATTTTTAGTGAATCAAATTCACTTCAGTGAATTCGTTTTTGGTAGTTTCTAATGAAATCGAATTGAAGTGAATTCGTTTTTACACTAACTTATTTTTTAAAAAAATAAAAATAATTTAAGTTAAATAATTAATTTTAAATGAATTTAAAAAATAATTAAATAATTATTTTCATTGAAAACGAGTTCAGCAACATCGTGTCTAAGTTTTTATACAATTTTAAAAATAATATTATTTAATAAAAAACGAATTACCGTAATTCGAAACGGACCCAATAATTCGCTTTTCATTTTTTATGGAAAAAAAGAAAAACGTAAATATATAACTTAAAATTTAATTTGTAATTTAATAAATTTTTATTAGAAGTAAGTTACGACAGTTTTTGAAATACTTACAACCTCCATAGAAGAGAATTTGGGGAATTCATTTATCAACTAAGATTTAGTCACGCATTTGTTTTAAAAATAATTAATTCTGTTGAAAACGAAACTCATAAATTCGTTTATCTCAAAAAAGGAATTACATTAGACCAATATTGATGTTTTCGTTTTTAACTGTTTTTAATTTAAATGAGCATGTATGGAGAATAAAGATAAGTTCTCGATAATTCATACATTTTTTTTGGGAATAATTAATTTAAAATGAATTATATAAAACAAGAACTTATGTTTTAATAATAAGATTACATGTTTGAATGCAGAAATTTAGCAATTGCAATGAGATTATTTGATTTAATGTTATGATTATTCTCAAATACAAAATAAAAACGGAAATCAAATATGGTGATCAATTGAAACATCCTTCAAAGCAACAAAACAGCCCTCATTTCTAGCAAACAGCCATCATTTCTAATCTAATCTATCAACACAAATCCACATAACTTAGATTCATCGTTTCAGGCGCTAATCTTAATTTAGTCGACCGTCAATTCCACTAACAACCATGATTGATTATAGGTTTCTCATGGATGCCATTTTACTAGCTATACAAGTGTGTTTATACAACATCTACATATGCAAAGGTTGCTCTGGAAGACGGGAACTCCTATTCCCTTTAATCAAATTGAAATTTTGTCCTTTCAAGCTTCCCATAATCCTATGACCTGAACGTATCTCTGAAAGGATTTGGTGGGCACTACACTACTGCTTGTTGTTGATGTACGTCTATTGCAAGAAAAGCCACTATACGCATTGTTGCTTCACTTGAGGCAGAAGATAGGATATCAATTCCAATTGTCTCACCTAGCCAAAGAAGAGAAATAGAATTACAAACACAAGTGGAGAAAGCCCAAGAGGAGCCGAAATACAGAAAGAAATAAAGAAGAGAAGTAGATATTCTCTTTAATAAAGCCATTTTGGATACAACTTTGCTTCTTATAAATCATATTCCACCGGGGCCAACAACCACTGGGCAAATTTCAGTCTTCTTTACATTGAGTTAATCTCTTTATTGGTTCAAGATTAGAGTCTCATTGAGACTCATATTTCTGACCCCCAAAATATACAAACTCTAGTTTTCTTTTCCTAAACATATTCTCAATTTTAAAATCACATGTATAACAGAATTTTAACAACCCAATTCCTAACCATACTCTCGCATCTTTGCTGTCAGCCAATCAACCTGTCATATCACATTACAAATTTAAAGTGAATAATCACAAGGCAGAGATCATGAATCTAAAATGTTATCAACAAATTATCGTCACTCCATCGACTAAAATGAGTTTTACTTCTACTAGAATACAAAGCAATAGTCCAATAGCAAGGCAAGTCATCTAATTAAAAAGAAATAGGTAAGCATCCAGGCATCTTTAATAGACAATGCTTCACTATATGGCCCTTAACTTTGGCATTGTTCCAAAACCAATGCTGGTTCCCTAAATCACTGACAGATCATAGCCAATAAAAATCTTATTCGCAGGATCCCTCAGTTATAATCCAATATCAATCTCTGCAACTTCTTTTTTCAATCTTATTAAATAAGCTTCCAAATTAGTTCGGTAATCAAGGCTTTACGTCTCAAGCTCAAACCACACAAATCTGTCTAGTCTACATGTAGTGCCAACAGTTTCCCCTAAACTTCAATTAAATTTTAAAATGAGAAGTCAAGGACTGTGCCAATTCTAAATTCCTTTTTGAGTCGCATAAATACTAAATAGCACACTCCCTATTAATAACGGTAAAAATTGCTCTCATTACCATCTAAATGCAGTAATGTTCTTTTTCCAGTTCATTATGCAGAGTAAAATGCAGTTTTTCAGTCACTCTGGATTTTACTAGCACCAGCCTAACATTACTTTTATAGTACATCTCAACTGAAGGTAACAGATTTCTTGAGAGGCAAGAAGGAATGATAACAATAATATACCTTCCGCTTTGTGTTGCAAAATATAACAGCCTGGGTGATGGTTAGAGTATCATAAAGATCACAGAGAGTATCAAATTTCCACTCTTCTCCACAGCAACAAAGAATTGCTTAATACATTTTAAAGTCACAAATACATTTAGACTCATATTTTCGGCCCTCAAAATATACAAACAACTCTAGTTTTCTTTTCCTAAACATATTCTCAGTTTTAAAATCACATGTATAATAGAATTTTAACAACCCAATTCCATAAATGAAATCAACTACAGTAGTATATAACTTCCTTCATTGATGCTCGATGAGTTAAGCTTATAACAGTTTCTGATTCAAAATTGCAGCCACTAGCTTTTTTTTGAAACAAAAATAAAATACTTAAATTAACGGGCTGAAAATATCGTTCAGCAGCGATTTGACGGTAGGCTATGAGCCAACCAATACAATCTAAAAGTAAAGTAGATCTGAAAATCAGATCTACCATCTAGAATTAAAGTAGATCTTAAAAACAAATATACAAACTGCAAATCTAGCCTATAGCTAAGCACAGAGCAGCAAAATGAAAATAGCTGAGCAGATCATCTGACCGGTGGTACAGTACTGCTACTGCGTTCTGATATAGCGCCAAAATTGACCCATGACATAAGGGATCTATGGGATCCCTGACGAATAACTGACGAAGCCAACCTCTGTCGGCTTTATTTTCACCATCTTCTTCATCAACAACTACATCCCACCGATCTGAAGTTAAAGATTTCAAAAATAAGTGAAAAACACAACTCCAAAAACGGAGCGGACAAAACTCTATTAAAACAAAAAAAGAAAACTCTTGACAAGGAGAGATAAAAAAAACTCTAAAAAAGGAGAGACTTATTAGATGGGGGAGAAAGGAAAATTGAGAAGCGGGGAGACGGCAGAGAAAGAAAGAGGAGAGAAGCCCTAGGCGTCCGACTCTAAATTATTAATTGATAGTTCTAAAGGAGCTATAAATTGCAGCCACTAGCTGATAAAGTTCCTAACTTCACATGATACTTTCATTTAATTTAATCACCACAGTTTATAGTTTAAATTTTGAAGCACTAGCTTCAAAGCAAACCCCACTAAATACACCATCAAATAATCAATTTTCAGAATTGGTAACCATGTTTAAACTTTCCAAGCACCTTCATACCTTTTATTAAAAAAAATCCAGAACTTCTCTTGATACCTGGGTTAAACAAATGATACCATTCAAGAACTAATAAAAGTTTTTTTCCCTGCTAGCATGTACTATAATGCATTTCTCAAACACCATTACAAATATCTAGGGGTGATATCGAGCCGAGCCGAGCCCGAACACACCCATGTTCGAGCTCGGCTCGACTTCATTATCTTGGGCTCGAGCTCGAGCTCGAGTATAGGATTTAGGAGCTCGAGCTCGAGCTCGAGCCTGAGAGCCTTGTGGATCTCCACTGCTAAAACAAAATTAGCTTGTGCAGGATTCGAACCCAGGTTCTCTGGGTTCCCCTGTTGGTGTCTTACCACTGCACCAAATGTAATTTCATGTTAATATGTATGAATGATAAATTATATATCTATTTTATCTTGTGTAAAAATTATTTTTTCTTATCGAGCTGTTCACGAACGTAATCGAGCCGAGCTCCCTTTTGTTCATTTATTGTTCGTTTATTAATCGAGCTTAAAATTTTGTTCATGTTCGTTTATTAATAAATAAACGATCTCGAACCGAGCTTTTAACGAGCCGATCCCGAGCTTGTTCGTGAACGTTCGTGTTCGTTCTCAGCCCTACAAATATCTAACACAAGAAATATCTATTAAACCCTCGCTTGAATTCTGAGGAAAAATGGAAGTCCTTTCATGCAAGAACTTGGATGACTTTTAAGATACACAGTTGTATACAATTTCAAAATTGCAGAAAAACTTGGACGACGTAGTTCCAAAGCAAACTTCTCTGCATCAAATAAAAGATCATGGAGTTATGCTTCCTCAAAGAATAAACCTTGATGAGTTTATGGATCTATATTCTAAATCCCCCAGCAAAAGGATCTGTAAACCCAATATGGCATAGAAACTTAGGACAGTGCTATCACGCCTCACAGTTTTTGCTCTTCATACTTTTCTAGGCTGTGTAGTTGGAGAGGTACACTGCGACCCTCTCTTATTTAAACCAAATTCTTAGTTCCAAATATCCGAACAAAACTCTAATAGAACCTAAAATCATTGAACAATGCAACTGCCCCAAAATTGTAACTTACAATTCAACAAACAACAAAGCAAATATCACTATAGGGTATACCTCAGTTACAATAGAACAGCATACGAAGACAGAAATTAATAAAATCACTTACCCGGCAAGCTTCTCTCAATTTGGTCTGGAGATATCCCCATTTGCAAAGCGGAAGAATAGGTCACCGGAATCGTAGGGCACCGGCGAAAATTACGGGGAAACCACTGAAAATTAGGGCTCCAGAAAGTTCCGTTTATAGATTAACAGCATAATAGTTTGTCAAGACAGTACCATATTTATATTAAAAAAATTTTCTCAGAACGGTGAATTAATTAACATTACCTTTTGAGTCTGTTCTTCAAGAATGGTGGAAGATCAGTTGAAGCGCTTGGGAGAACTATCTGAAGGGCTTCGCCGATCGATGAAGGCCCATAAACCAGGAGGAAGGACGCCATTATTGCACTTGGGATTCCTCCATCTGTAAGTGAATCGAGTGATGAACATTTTGGGAGAACCACTAGAAATTAGGGCTCCAGTCGTCTATTTTGGGAACTAGGGTTCCGTCTACAGATTTCTCTATCCGCGGACAACACAGCGTCGGGGCGGCGAGGTCAATAAATAAGGCGACGTGGGGCGGCTTAGGACGGCAGGCGTCGAGGCGGTACTGGTTCGGAGCTGTTCACGATCGCTGCTCTGCTATGTTTATTTCGGAGCGGTTCGCAATTGCGAATTTCAGAATTTTTTTTTTCCCTAAAACCGAAGAGCCCAAATTCGTTTCTTGGAAAAACGAAATTAGGGTATTCGTTTTCATTGACAAAGAAACCCCTAAATTTGATCTTTTTTTAAGGACATGTTTTTTTTGTTTCGTTTTGAAAACAGTTTTGATTTTAATAGTAAATTTAATATATTTTAATCATATTTCATTATTTCAAATACAATTTTTTACTATTCAGCATCTACTTTTTACATTTTTAATACACTTTTCACATTATAAAATTATTTTTCAAAACTTGCTTTCAAAATAGTTTTCAAAACACCCAAAAAGAACAGACCCATCAATTGAAAACTGTAGGATATAAAAATAATATATATATCCAAAATAATATTAAAGAGATTAACGCACAGCGGAATAAAACTTCTTTGTAATAACGAACAATAAACAAACCCGCACGCACACAATCTGTACGGCGCACCTAAGCCGAAACTTGGTCGAGAAACAATCTGAAGGCTATTCAGTTTCTCCTGTATCTCTCTATTTTTCTTTGTGATTACAATGATCACCCAATGCCTCTATTTATAGGCTAAACTATCCCTGAATCTTACCATAAATCTGATTCAGAACTATTTCCTAAAAAAACTAGATTTCCCAAAACAAACACTAAACCAAATAGGAAATAGACAAATAACAAATCCTACTACAATTATAATTACCTAATTAATACAAGTTTGGATTAAATTATTATTTTCCAACATAGCCTCCCTTAAACCAAACTTGGATCAAAGCAGCTCCATCGCCATCACGAGTTTGAATCTCCATTGAAATCTCTTTCGCAGTGTAGACAACATGCAACACCGCTTTGTAGTAGTTCTTCACATTTGCTTTCAAACTCATTGTAGAGACAATTTTGTATGTGCCATGAATCTTTTGTGAAAACTCCTCTTTAGCGAAGAATTTATTCATATCCACCCATTCTTCTTCTAAACAAGTTTTCTCATCAACCTTGTAATCATCCTTGCAAATTTCAATAACAACCTCACAAATTCGAGGTATTTCCTTCAAATTTGATTTGAATATAAACTTGTATTTTGAGCACATCTTGTCAAATTTCTCAACTTGATCAAAGAATTCACTGATATCTACCCATTCACCTTTTAAACAGAACTTTCCGTCGACATTATTAATCTCATCAATGCCATCAAACCTAACAATGTCCTTGCAAACCCAAGGCTCCACTGTCACATTTTTAACCTGGTCGGACTCTCCACCAAATAAGGAGTCGACTTCACTGCAGTTGATCTGCTCCAGTTCAATAGAATTTTCAACACTCCCATGATCACTTTTATCTATGTGATCATCAACTTCAATATTTCGCTCTTGTTCAGTGAGATAAACAATCTCTTCTTCTTTGACCAAATTAATACCTTCAGTGCCTTCATCCACATTCTTCACACAATCTAGTTCATTGATTCTTTCACTTTCTTCATTCACAATTCTTGAAGCAATTTTTTCGAATACATGCTTTTGTAATTCATTGATCACTAACTGCTTGATATTAATCCTTATTTCATCAACGAACAATATACTTAACAATTCTTTATGATACAACTTTGAAATATCTCTTGTCTCAATTATTAACGCCACAAAGTAATTAAACTTCCTAGGCAATGTATTGAGAACATGATTCACAAAAATTTCTTCATCGAGAAAATACCTGTTTGATCTCATCTCATCTTGGATTTTCTCCAATCTATTAATATAATCTTCAATTGTCTCACATTTTCTCATCTTGCTATCTCTAAATGTCTTTTTTAATTTTAAGACATTATTTTTCTGAGTTTTATCCATTCCTCTATAACTTTTTGCCAAAATATCCCATGCTTGTTTCGCAGTTTTCGCATGACAAATTTTTCCAGAAATTGAACTATCAACAGATTGACGAATTAGAAATAATGTCAAACGTGCCTTCTCCTTTGTTTCATCGTCTGCATCATTTGTCACCTCCTTCTGAATAACTTGTCGTAAACCAAATACTCCGAGAAGACTATCCATCAGCGTTATCCAAATAGGGTAATTTTATCTCCCCACTAACTTTGGAATATTGCTAAGATAAGTACTCCAATCCATAATTAAGACCACAATTTCTCTTCCGCCCTTTTTTTTTTTTTATTTCAAAACTTGGCCAACATTAACTTACCGGCCAACAATCGAAGAATCGAACCAGCAACGTCGAGAATAAAACAGCAACCGAGACTAAATCAAATAACTTTGATCTAAATTGTTGCACGGTAATCGAAGCCAAACAAAGATGCTGGTCAAATAAATTTAGTGCAACCTGAAATCAACTCAATTGATTTTTGATCACACGCGGATCAAGGATTAAACTAAGTATGGTCAAATATAAATCAAACTAACCAAACTCAGGCGGCGAAATCAGACACAGCGCCAATAACACAGCCCCAAGGTATATCTTCGTAATTTTCTGTTGACGCCGAACGCACATAACGACTGCCACTAAAAACAGATTTTTTTTTCTCTGGCTCTGATACCACTTGTAGGATATAAAAATAATATATATCTAAAATAATATTAAAGAAATTAACGCACAGCGGAATAAAACTTTTTTGTAATAACGAACAATAAACAAACCCGCACGCACACAATCTGTACGGCGCACCTAAGCCGAAGCTTGGTCGAGAAACAACCTGAAGGCTATTCAGTTTCTCCTGTATCTCTCTATTTTTCTTTGTGATTACAATGATCACCCAATGCCTCTATTTATAGGCTAAACTATTCCTGAATCTTACCATAAATCTAATTCAGAACTATTTCCTAAAATAACTAGATTTCCCAAAACAAACACTAAACCAAATAGAAAATAGACAAATAACAAATCCTACTACAATTATAATTACCTAATTAATACAAGTTTGATTTAAATTATTATTTTCCAACAAAAACTTCTCTTTGACGTTACTTAGTATTTTTATCTTTTCCTCATTTCTGTGTTTTAATTTCTACTTTTTGAAGTAAAAATTCATTAATCCATCTTCATTACCTTGGGTTTCTCTCAAGAGATTGCAAAATTGAAGAAGTGCAGGCAAAATCGATCTATTCCAGTCTCACTAGACTGAAAAAATTGAGAGGAAAATTAACTAATAAGACCAGAAGTTACTGAGTCGTCATCCTTCTTGACGCTTTTTTATTACGCTTAGTTTGTTTTAGTGCAACAATATAAGTAGTACGTCCTTTTGAGTGATATTTTGAGGAGGGGGTTTTCCTTAACACTATCTTCTCTATCTAGTCTTCTTTATTTATTTTTTCATTTTTCCCATATAACACTGGTAATGATCTGAGTTTAAGTTTTACTTACTCGAAAGTTTTGAGATATGGTGATTATAATACCTTTGCTCATTTCAAAGTTTTGAGAAAGTATTGGACGGAGGGAGTTAAATTTTTGATTGTTAGGATGATGAAGAATTACTGGAAGCATTTCCGGGCTTGTTGACCATAGTATTACACCAATATGCAGTCATGAGAGTTTGGAGAACTTTCAAAACTACTGTACATATATTTACTTTTCTCCCTAATTTTCTTCGTGTTATTTGATTAATTTGGAAATGATGTAGTCATGGTTGACTGTTTATTGGTATCGCATTTTGAAAGAAGATGAAGGGAACGAAAACTAAAAGGTGATAAGAAGTAATGAATAGCATGCTATGGTAAATCCCTAATAAATTATTCTTATTGATTTTGATTGGAATTTGTGGCTTAGAGTAAGATTCAGTAGCTGTAATGTGGAATTCATGCTTGATTTGGTCTTATGTTTCCTATATCCTCATCCAGGGCTCTAAGAAAAACTAAATTTGTATTTCCTTTATGGGTTTTGAGCTTTAGATGATTGATTTTGTTTTCTGAGATTTTTCATTTCGTATTTAATTTTATTTTAAGTTCTGAATACCATCTTTAATTTGGGTGATTCACTTTTTCGAGCCTATTATGCAGTTTCCTCCATATGGAACTCCTATTAAGCTTTGAATACCTGCGGGGGAAGAATGGAATTGTAATTTGAAGTTTCAGTGATTTCTTAATTGCAGTTTCCTCTAATGCATTAGAGGCACTGCATGAGTTGTTCAAGAAGTTGACATCTATATTCTCCTTTCAATTTTGTATTGATTGACAAGGCCTGTTGTCTACTTTGTCTCACTTCTTGTGTTATTCTTGCTTGGATTACTTGAAATTGAAAGACCGATGGTGTACTTGGTCACCTCAGATTCGATATGTGAATTATATTAAAATTCATGGTAAATATGTATATGAAAACCAATATGCTTGAATTTGAATTACTTGAATGGCTGAGTTGTGCACTTTATCACAATGTACCTCATTTATGTTCTTATTTTTGGTAGTGTCTTTCTTATGCTTATAATGTTATTTCTTTCATTTGCATAGGTGACTCTTTGGGGGTAATATATTATTGTTGGCTGAACTTCAACTGGGGGGCTTGGCAAACTTGAGCTTATATCGGTGAGAAGAATAGAAAAGAGGTATATTTATTTAGAACATCTTCTCTTCTTTAGTGTATGATGGTTAGTAGTTTGGTTTTAGGACATCTATTTTTAGTCTCAAATTCTTAGCCATGTCTTAGGCAATTAGCTGGATTTGGACATTTTTCTCCATGCTGTTTTTAATTTTTTCTGGACTATTTTTTGAATTGGAATCCTTTTTCTGTTTTGTTTTATTTGTTTTCTGGATTGTTTTTTAACTGGAATTATTGTTTTTGCTCGGTTTTTTGGTTTTTTGGACTGTTTTTTTAGCTGGAATTCTAACATTTGTTCTTTTTTTTTTTTGTTCCGTGGACTGTTTTTTAACTGGAATTCTTACATTTGGTCTTTTTTTTTATTTTTTGTTTTCTGGACTTTTTTTAATTGAAATTCTTACATTTTGGGCTGTTTTTATGTTTTTTTGGGACCATTTTCTGGACTGTTTACGTAGGAGAGCATTTTTCGAATAATTACGTAGCAACATTATACGGTTGTTGCCTTCTTTTATATTGCAAAACTGTTGGAGTTCTCTTGTGAGTTAATTTCTTGTATTCCTGTGAGCAAAGGGATATTTTATAGTATATATGGAGTTTATTTGTTCCATCTGTATATACGTAGGGTACAATTTTGTGTACAATACTCCTAGTGAAAACGAAAATGCAGCAACTATTCTCATTTTTATATGATCCTAGAATAGGTAGACGTCGTCGTTTTTGTTAGGGTTAACACAAAATGACATTGCTAGGTGAGACAATTGTATTTGATATCCTCTCTTCTGCTTGATAGGTAGCAAGAATGCGTATATTCGCCGTTGCTTTCTTGCAATAGACGTATTTCGACAACAAGCAGCAGTGTAGTACCCACCAAATCCTTAACAAATAAGGCTAGGTCACAGGATTCTGGGCCCCTTGGAAGGACAATATCTCAATTTTATTAAAGGGAATAGGAGTTCCCTTTTTTCGGAGCAACCGTTGCATGGGTAGATGTATAAACTCACTTGTATAGCTAGTAAAATGGCATCCATGAGAAACGTATAAACAATATGTAAATGGATTATAATTTCATTTCTATCCTTATGATAGGTGACTTTCCGTTGGTATTCTATTATTGTTGGCTGAAAATACGAGCGCCCCTTTTGCAAAATTTATATTCGACTAGCCGAATATTAACATTATTTATAATAGAGCAACAAACTAAAAACAATTAAAAATGGAAACATCAATATCGGTCTAATGTAATTTCTTTTTGAGAGAAACGAATTTATGATTTTCATTTTTAATGGAAATAATTATTTTTAAAACATAAATGTGTGACTAAATTTTCAAAGATAAATGAATTTTCCAAATTCTTTTCTATGGAGATTTTTGTATTTCAAAAAATGCTGTAACTTACTTCCTCTAAAATTTTATCGAATTACAAAGTAAATTTTCAGTTATATAGTTATGTTTTTTTTTCTTCATAAAAACTGAAAAATGAATTACGGGGTCCATTTCGAATCATTGTAATTCGTTTTTCATTAAAAAAATATTATTTTAAAAAATGTATAAAAACTTAGAAATGATGTTGGTGAACTCGTTTTCAATGAAAATCATTTTTAAATTCATTTAAAAATAATTATTTAACTAAAATTATTTTTATTTATTTTAAAAGTAATTTTATTTAGAAAACGAATTCAATGAATTCGTTTCTACTAAAATTAGTTATATATATTAAATTAAAAATAATTTTATTAAGAAACGAATTTACTGTTATAAAAAAAAGAAAATAAATAATTTCAGTAAGAAACGAATTCGCTGAATTCGTTTTCTGTTGGAAACGAATTCACTTCTTACAAAAATTATTTTTATTTTCTTTTTTTTAAAAATATTTTTGTAGAAAACGAAGTTGGGGAATTCATTTTCATTGAAAACGAATCTCCCAACTTCGTTTTCTATAGTTTGGGAACTTCAATTTTCTTTTCGCTATTTTTGTATTTATATGTGGCCAAAATGACTATTTAAGGGAAATAAATCAGAAAAGGGTGGTGCTATTTATAGAAATTATTTTACTAAATGCTTGACCATTTAAAAATTTTAAACGTTGAAAATACCAAAATATCCTTGCACTAAAAAAAACACAAATAGTGTCCCACCTTTATTTATTTATTTATTTTAATTTTCAACTTATCACCTCTGTATAACTCTGTCTAAGCCAGACAAAAATTTTAGAAAACCTCTACTTGGTGCAAAAATTAAAAATAAATAAATAATTTAATTGCATGAACGAAAAAATTGAGATGCAGGAACCTATTTTTTAGACCTATGCCTGATCCAAGTAGAGGTTTTATAAGACCTCTGTCCGGCGCTGACAGCAGCGGCGGAACAGGGCGGGGCGAGGCTGTTCCGATGCCCTGCTTTCCAACGAGAGCTAAGGGGTAGTAGTCAGTGTTGTTTGGCTCGGCCCGAATGTGTGGAGACCCTGGCAAGACCCGGGGTGGACCGGGTAGACCTGCCAGACCCGGTTTTCTTTTTTTTTTTTTTCAATTAAGGGACTTTTCAAAAATTTTGGCTTTAGTGGGGATTGAACCTTGGTCTCCAATATAAACAACAAAAGTACTTAACACTAAACCACAATGACTTGTTAAATTATTTTTGTGAAAAATAGTATTTTAACTCTTATTTTGATATGAATAACAGTCTTTCTAATAATAATATATTAATTGCACCATCTAAACTAAGTTAATCTCATTGTAATTCCTTACTATTTATAATTTTAAGACTATAATTTTTTATTAGTTGTTTTCTTTTCATTTAAAGCTTGTTTAATTTTGTCATGTATTAATCCAAAATACGTTTTCATTTCTTTTACATCAAATTTTATCTTTTTTCCTAAGAAAATGTAGTAATATAATTTTATATAATTTTTATAATATAACTAATATTTTATAATTTATTTACTTATTGAGTTTGATAGTAATGAATTTTAATGTTTAAGATGGTTGTAAAATTCAAAAATATATATAATTGTTGTGAAGAAAATATATATTAACTAATAATATTTATATTATATATTTATTTATGACATCATCCGAGTTGACCTCCGGTTGACCCTCCAGGTCGTGAGACCCTTGGGCCTCGCCGGATCGGGCCAAACAACATTGGTAGTAGTAATACTACCAAGGGTGGAGGCACACTTGTGACTGGTGGGCCAATTGCCCCCACCTTAACTTTTTGAAAGTACCCCTGGTATTGTATAAATATATATGACTTTGCCCCACCAGAAATTAAAATAATTAGGGACAAAGGTAAAGAAAAATAAATTTTTTATTACTTTGAATATCTTGCCCCTCCGGACCTTATGAGCCCGGCTCTGCTACTGAATACTACTCCTTAGCTCCGCCCCGCCGCTGCAAAAAGTTAGGGCAGCAAAGGCGCCCCGCTGCTGTGAAGAAGAGGAAGAAGTTCTTCTTCTTTTATCTTTTTTTTTTTTATAATTTTTTTACCCTTAAGTAAAATGACGTTGTTTTACTTAAGGGGAAAAAAACCCATTAAGTAAAACAAAGTCACTCTACATAAGGGGGGAAAAATATTTTTAAAAAAATGTAAAGGGTCAATTTTGAAAAACTCAATTCACAAAATAGACCCCTCCTCCAATTCTAATTCCTTCTTTTTCGTTTTGCTTCAAATTCTTAAAACCCAATTCACAAATCAAACCTCCTCCCCCAATTTTATTTAAGGGCAAACACCTCATAACCCCCCTGCGGTTTGCTAAAATTATGCATCACCCCCTATGAAAAATAAAGTTTCGAATGACTCCCTTCTGTTTTTCCGAAGTATATAAAGTGAGGAAAATCACTTAAATTAATGGCGCCTCTCACACTCCGTCTCTTCACGACCTCTTTCACCTCTCGCTACCGCAGTCGCCTCCTTCCCCTCTTGCTACCGCCGTCGCCTCTATTGTCTCCTTCACCTCTCACTGCCACCCATCACCTCAGAACATATTAAACAAGATATTTTGCTTCTCATTATGTGGATAATCTTTAACAGCAACTCTCTTCCAGTTCGACTTTGTCTTCTATCAGACCCTTTTCATATTCCCTTAATTCTATCACTTTTTTTGTATCCAAAGCTGTGAGACCCCATGCCCCAATTACTAGTTGGAAGAGTATTTTATATGCCTTGCACATTGATTGAAATTTGTCAAATTTAGTGTGAATTCATTCATTCAGCTAATAATAAAGTAATAAAGAGTGACTTATGAATTGAACGGAAGAAGTGTTAAAGAGATTTAGGAAAGAGTGAACTAGCAAAAATGTCACCATACTTTTTCAAAATCTCTCGTTTGGTTACTAAACTTTTTTTCCCCCAAAATTGTCACCATATTTTTGAAAATGGGCCAAAAATGTCACTTTGCTGTTAATCACCGTTAATCTTAACTGAATGACCGTCACATGTTTGTCATATGACATTTTTCAAGGGTATTTTTGTTATTTACCACTCATCTTCTTCAACCATTTTTTTTTTTAAAATCTTTTCTTTTTTTTTTCTTCCCCAAATTATTGTTCATCTTCACCTCCTTCAACCCTTCCCTTTTAAAATTCCTCTTCCTCCCTTCTCTATCTGCCTCCCTCCTTCTTCTCTCCATTGAAATCTCGGTGAGCGTGTCCACCGATTTCATCTCCCTTGGTTAGCCAGGCTAGTTCCCCTACCCAAGCCGACATTCCTGTAACTGCCACTGGGCTAGGAAGCTGATTAAACAGTCGGAAACAACTCCGGCTAGTATTCACAAGCTAGACCTCTTTCTGTTTGATTAGCTCGTGTCGTCCGTGTATTTTAGTTTCAATTTGTATTACTCCGGAGAGGGCGATAACAGGGATCTAGCCGAGGTGGCGGACTGCGGCGGAGGGAGGGGTGGGTTTCTATTTTGTTCATTAAGTATTTGCTGAGGGTGGTTATATTTTGTGGGTACTAGACCCTTCACAAAGTAGTCATTGGAGAAGGATTTGTTCATCTTGAAGTTCAGATTCGAACAAAATAAGTACATTTGCAGGCTGAGTGTTTAAAGCTCATTGGAGATAGAAAGAAGGAAATCGTAAACTCTCTACCTTTGTGCTTTAGATGAGTGAGTGGGTGTGCTGAATAGTAACTTGGGCAGTGTGAGACAATGTTTCTAAAGGGGGAGGGAGGGGAGGGGAGGTGGACAGCGGAGGAATGTGGAGGAGATTTTAGAGAAGAAGATGAATAGTACATAGACAAAAATATCCTTGAAAAATGTCACATGACAAACATGTGACGACCATTCTGTTAAAACTAACCGAGATTAATGGCAAAGTTTCTGGCCCCTTTTCAAAAGTATGGTGACATTTCTGGGGGAAGAAAAAGTTTAGTGATTAAACGAAAATTTTTAGAAAAGTATGATGACATTTTTAATAGTTCACTCTTTATGAAAGGAGAAAAGATGATAGTGATCAGGTAAAAGAGCAAATAGAGTAAAAGAAAAAAAAAATCATAAAACCTATAGTATACTTTTTTTAATATTATTACAATGAAATTTGGAAGAATTGAAAGGGTTTAAGTAAAAGTAAAATTCTCGAACACAACTTATGTTCATAATTAGAGAAAAATCTTGATTAAATCATTACGATATTTTAAGGTAAACTAACAAATGATATTTAATTAACAATCTTGAAAACTTAAAAAAAAGAAAGAATAGTGAAAGTAAGGGATGAACTTCAGATCAAACAAATTAAATAAGAGCCTAGTAAAATTACAATTAGAAAATTGTGGATTCAGTTATAGTTAATATAAGAGTTAACGACATTTAATATACCTTTACTTTTCGATTGTGTTCGCTTTGATACCTATACTTTTTTTGTAGCCACAAATATACCTATACTAATTTAAAAGGGCTACTTTGCCGTTAATTTCGATTAGTTTTGACAGAATTGCCTCTTTTTAGGGGTATTTTCGTCTCTTCAATATTTATTTTCCTCTTTTTCACTGTTCATCTTCTTCCTTCCCAAATGTCTACACCCTTCCTCCTCCGCCACCGTACCCCTCTTCTCCATCCAATTAAAGTGTGGAAACACCAACAGCTAAACAACAACAACCAGAAAGAAAATGGAAAATGAAGCGAAGAAACAAGATTTCCTGGAAAGTTATGCAAGCGTAATCATCAAGGCTCGATTGATGAAGACGAAGATGACAACGACGGAAAGGGAGGAGGACGACGTCTGCACGGTTGCGGAGCTTTGGTTTTGCAATTTTTTGATTGCAAAACGAAGCTCTGCAATTGCGGGCCAATAATAAGAAAACAAATTAAAAAAAGAAAAAAGAAAAACAGCAACGAAAGATGACGATGACGACAACGGGAGAGAGGAGGACGACAAAAGCAAGGAGAAAAGTGGCAGTCGGAGCGAGGAAGACAGACAAAGAAAAGAAAAAAGAAAAAAAAAAGGAAAAAGACGATGAACAGTGAAGGGACAAAAATGCTCTTGAAAAATGGCATGTGATGGCAATTCCGTTAAATTTAATGGTGAGTTAACGACAAAGTACATTTTTGGCCCCTTTAAATTAGTATAGGTATATTAGTGGCTTAAAAAAAAAATTAGGTACTAAAACATACATTTTCAAAAAGTAAAGGTATATTAAAGTTAATTTACTCTTAATATAAAGGACATGGAATTAATTTGAATGAGGACTTCACCATGAATCATTGTGCATGTAAGTTGAATGACACGTTGGTTAGAAAATTAGAGAAAGTTCAGACAAATACCCCTTCTTCTTCATTTACATTCTCTCCAAATCTGAAATCCTCCCAATTCTCTCACGCCTCTCTCTCTCCCTTCACCTCAAAATCTGAAATCAACTATCCCCTGCTCCCTGCACCCAAAGCCAAAGCCAACACCACCATTATCAACGTCTATCCTCTGTTCAACCATCCTCTCCATCAATAATTGAATTTATATACATGCATGTGAACGAAACAACACAATTTTGAAAGGAAATGCTTCAGTAGTTTTAATGGGTTTTTTGAGCAAATTGTGAAAAGATTAGTTTTTTTTTTTTTTTTTTTCTCTTGCTAGAACTTGGTTCATTATATTGATGTTGTACTTGCTCATGATCATGTTAATTGGGATTCGGGATTTGTAATACGTGAGTATTCCAGAAGCTTTTCATAAGGGCTTGCTTATAAATTGCTTGTATAAAGTCCTCTAAGAAATTAAAGTTTCATGTTGAAGGGTATTCATCTGAACTTGGAATTAATCATGGATGGATTATTCGAACCTGGACAGGAAAGCTGTTATGTGGCTGGACTTGTTGCTGCTCTTACAGCCTTAAGAATGAGTAAACTGATTTAAAAATTAGAAAGTTCTTCTGAGCATTGTTTTACATAAACCCACGAACCTATGATACTGTAATTCTGCTATGTTTTCCTCTTTGCTAATTATTGTGTTAAATGAATGTTCTGTTTTAGCTTAAACATGAGTTTGAGCTATGTTTTACGACTGATTTTAAAAGCTATAGCCCTGTTTGGTATAATTTTCAAAACATAGTTTTGAGATTTATTTTGATTTTATAATATTAAAATTGTATTGAGAATGTAAAAAAGTGTATTGAAAAATGTAAAAAGGTGTATTGAAAATGATGAAAAATTATTATAAAATTTAAACTTTTCTCAAAACATAGTTTAGCTTAAACATGAGCTTTAACTATATTTTAGGTCTGATTTTAGACATTGAAAGTCTTTCATGTTTTAAGATAATTAAGAGCTAAATATGTACTCTGTTTTGGTTTAAACCTGAGCCTGAATTGTGTTTCACATCTAATTTTAAATGTTAAAAGTCTTTCTTGTTTAAAGGTATGCTTTTGAGCTACATGTGTGTTTGGTTTTAGTTGAAACATGAACTAGAACTTTATTTGCGACTGATTTTAGAAGTAAAAGTCTTCTTTTGATTTAAAATATAATTAGGAGCTAAAAGTGCTACTTTGGTTTGGGTTTATGCATGAGCCTGGGATTTCAAAATCAAATTAAAGAGTTCTCTCAGTTTTGAAGTAAATGAGTGTTCTGTTTTGACTTGAAGGTGAGCTTGAGTTAAGGCTTCTTGTTGATTTCAAAAGTAGAGAGTTTTCTTTGTTTTAGAATGTAATTGAAGTTGAAGTATTCGGTTTTAGATTGTCGAGAGAATGCAAAGGGTACAAGTTTACATCTTGTGTCAAATGTTTGTCGTAGACAAAGAGAGCTTTAAAATTTGGAAGCTTGTCATTGATAAAACTTGCTTAGTTAGATTGAATTCTTGTCGGTGCTTTAGTGTGGGCTGTAGTTGATTAGGAGGAAGAATGTAATCTTCCCTATTTTCGACCCAAGTAAAACAAACACTAGAGATTAAAAAGACTAATTTAATTTGACAGTTGCTAGGTTGTTAAACCTCTTTTCTTTTAGAATACTTTGAAATATGTAATGAGAGAATGATTGAAATCCTTTATGTTTTACATGTATACTATGAGCTTCTTAATTAAGTCTCATAAAGAACGCTCAATTACATACAAAGAAGTAGGAATACGGCCTGAACACTTGAGGGTGGTAAACTCTACATACTAAGAAATTACTAAGACAATAAACACTACTTACAAACGCAGTTTGATTTTAGATTAAAACTTTGAACTAGGAGTTATGAGTAAAGGTTATAAAAAAAATAATAATAAATAAATAAAGACAATAATGACCAGTTATACTAATGGCATTAACCGAGTGAGAACAACCAGGTGAGTACTCTCACTGACTAAGAAGGACCGTTTTAATCGCAACCTGAAGCAATCTACTGCTTTCTTAATATGTTTTCTTCAGAAAATATGCAAGCTAAGATTACATGAACTAGTACTCTGGTATATGTTATGTGTGATACATGCTTTAGTTCTTTGGTGAACTTCCTAAAATGTGGATGTTAGTCCTGTTACTGAATGAGCTTACTTATTACGATTATATAGTGTTTGAAAGTCGAAAGGCCGATTGCGTACATTATCGCTCCGGACCAAGTTATTATTGAATGCTTCAGTGGCATGTTCTTTTGGGATCATATATGTCTTGATGATTGAGATAACATGAAATTAAATTCTAGAATATGCTGCATTTGCTAAGTGTCGCAGAATACTCAGACGACTCATTGAAATTGTACTAATCTTGTGATTTACCTTGCTAGTGATCTTATGAATATGATATGACTGTGATACTATATGGTTCTTGTGTAATATTTCGTTTGATAAGGCCGGCTGTGTACTTTATCACACTGGAGCAAGTAATTATTAAATGCTTCAAAGTATGCATGTTTGTATTGGATTCCCATACCGGTTTTAGCTGTTTGGTATCGACGCGAGATGACTTATGGTCTGAGTGTACGAACCTCCTGCCACTCGGTCGTTTGTTCTTTAATCGGTTTTAGCTGTTTGGTATCGGCGCAAGATGACTCCACTAGGGTATTGAGCGTACGAACCTTCTGCTACTCGGTCGTTTGTTCTTTAACCGATTTTAGTTGTTTGGTATCAACGCAAGATGACTTAGGGTCTGAGCGTACGAACCTTCTGCTACTTGGTCGTTTGTTAGTAACCACGTGGTAAGCCTGGCTTGGTGAGATCTCAGAAAATATGTAATAAGACGGGCGTTTTTGACGATTTCTATTTAAATAGGGAAACCGAATCTATTTGATAGGAAATTGAGTCTTTTGAATAAGCTTTTCCATACTTGAATAGAGTCGATCGGTTTATTCTTTAGACTCGACCGTATCCTTCATTTATTTTATAGTATTGTGTTTGCAATTGTTTGAAGTTATAATGTATGTGCTATTTGTCTCATGATCTACTTGTTACTTGCACTTGATTGTATCATTGTTAAATGTTTGGCCTAATTACTGACTCGGTAACTTTGCGAAGACGGTGAGACCTCACTGGGCAAGGGCTCACTTAGTCAAATTTAATATTACAGGACCCCCTTACGAGTGATCGATCAAAAAGTGTTGGAAGCATGTTGAGATGTCTTGGTTGATTTTCTTTTGATGCAAACCTTTTGTTGTAGCTTCTTAATGGACCATTATAACTCTACTTTTGGATTTGTATTATTATTATGAATCTTGTATCTTTGAAAACGCTTATATATATTAAGTTAGGATGATTGTAATTGAGCTTTTGAAAAATGTTTAATGGTTTTATAATATTGGTATGGCTTGCTTAGGTTCAGGAGTTTGATGTCTCATAACCCAAATGAGTTGGGACTTATATATGTAAAGTCTTGACCTTTGAAAAAAAAAAAATAAAATCCAACGAATTGGGAACATTTTATTTAGATTCCATTATTAGTAATGATAATTGCGATTACAAGAAGAGGTAATACTAGAATTTATCTCTTAAAACCTAATAGCTGAATTCGGGGTGTTTCAAAAGCTGTTATGGGATTCCTTTCTACACGCTCCTTGGATATTTTGCCTACAAAAGTCCTTTTTTTCTGTGTGAAGGGGCTGCGTTTAGGGTGTTTGTGTTTATTTATATCCGGGGTTTGTACCTTTAAGTGAAGAATTCTAGCGAATTCCATCGTTTTCTTGGTCCTGGGTTCTTGTAATATGCGATTTAGGAGTCAGGATTTCAGTAATTTTGCAATTGATCGGTTAATTGAGTCCATAGATACTAGGTGAGTTGTTGTTTGAAGAAAAATCTTCCCTTTTTCATAGTTGGCCTGGGTACGATAATCTGGGTATGTATTTGTTAGCCCTTGTGGTTATTTTTGTGCTGGCCCTCGGTGTGGAATGGCTGTCCTCTTGCAAATTGATCGAAGAAAGCTCCGACCACGTCACCGGAATGACCCAGATGTTGATGTATGGAATTAGGGTTGGATTGACTTACTTGGTGATGCTGGCCGTGATGAGTTTCATGGGATCGGATAAGGGAAAAAAAAAAAAGAAAATCCGAGCGAGTGTTGAAGGAGGCAATGGAGGCGACGGCGGCAATGAGAGGTGAAGGAAGCGATGGAGGCGACGGCGGCAACGAGAGGTGAAAGAGGAGGTGAAGAGACGGAGAGTGAGAAGCGCCGTTAACTTAAGTGATTTCCGTCACTTTACATACTTCGGAAAATCAGAGGGGGGTCATTCGAAGCTTTTTTTTTCCTAGGGGGGTGATGCATAACTTTAACAAACCACACGGAGGTTATGAATTGTTTGCCCTTTATTTAACTTTTGTTACTGCCGTTTAATAGTATATAATGAGAAGGAAATTTTTGCCAAGATTGAAATTGAACATTATGGTTATTTTTTTTTTTACTTTAGTAATTATGTATCTTATAATGATACCAAAAAAATTTCTCACATTAAACTCACTCCATGTACTTTGTTATGGTACCGTCGTTGGTTATTTTGATACTTTAATAGTATGTATTTTATTTAATGATACCAAAAAAAAATATAAAAAATTGCCATTACAGTCGCCCTTCTTATATTTTGTTCTTCTTTGGCCGCTGGCTGGCAGAGGTCTAAAAAAAAATTAAAAGAGGGAGAATTTTGTGTGGCTGCAGAGATATTTTATATATATTTTTCCACTCTTAAATGAATTATGTATTTAGTAAAACGGTTATTGCAATTTCAGTTCTCTGAAACATTAAGGCTTAAATGTTATTTAACCTCTTATGTTTATAGGGAGTTTGTCTTTTGCCCCCTTATGTTTTTTTAATACATCTTTTGCCTCTCATGACCATAAGTCAAAACTTTATATATGATGCAATGACTTTTATAACCCTCATCTATTAATCATTATATTTTTGGACAAAAATATCCTCAACTAATTAAACATTAACAATAAAAAGATAAATTAACTATTAAAACTTAAAAGAATTTTGGTGGGTGGCGTAAGATTATCAATAAAACTACGAAACAAAGTTATTTAGGGGTGAAAATACCTCATGATGTTGCTCCAATAAAAACATGCATATATAATGAACTCTTATAAACTATCATTTTTTCATAAATACAACTAAAAAATTAATGAGAAAGAGAAGGTAAATAAATTTATTTGTCTTGCTTTGATTCAGAACATATTCTAACAATTAGAGTTCAACTAGAACAAAAAAATTCTATGACTGATATTCAACCAGATCCAAAAGGAAAAGAAAAAAAAAACAAAAAGGAGAAGTATTTGCCACAAGTCCACAAAGTGCATATGATAAATAAGCAAATCATCCAAAAACCTAAAGATGATGTTATTTTCAACCTATCCATCACAGAAATTGTAAGTGAATCTTGAATAATCATTTGTGATATTCATTTCCTTCACCACCATCACGTGTAAAATTGATTCCGCTGGGTTCTTGTTGACTGAATAGCAAAAAAGCACCATGCATAGATTGACGTGTTTCAACCTATATATTTTCATAAAAATATCATGGACTACTGTAATAAAACAAAAATAATGAAACATTATAAATCAATCATTAGGGTGCTAATGCGATGCTGGTTGACTTAACGAAGTGGTGAATGGTCAAATTCCTAAGAAGAATAAGGTGAAGGGGGAATACTTCTTCAATGATGAACAAATTTCTTCGCTAAAGTTTTGTCGAGAAATTAGGTGTTTTAGCCGAAAGACACGTTTTGATGGGTTTGGATTTAACTCTTTTTTTTTTTTAATTTTTAAGTTTTAATAGTTAATTTATCTTTTTACTATTAGTTGTTAATTAGTTGAGAATACTTTTGTCCAAAAATATAATGATTAATAAAGGAGGGTGATGTGCATAAAATTGAAATCCCCATTGGGCCTAGCCCAATGAATTAAAACAAAGAAACAGTAAAAGATGAAGAGGCCTAGAGCCATGCTCAGATCGGAAATATCGTACAAATCTGTGTTACAACTTCATATCGGTTATGAAGGTTTAGATCGGTTATAAAGGCTTAGGTCGGTTATGAAGACTTAGATCAGTAATGACTCATGAAAGCTTAGGCCGGAAAACATTATAAAACAATTGGTGAATCTTAGATCGGTAAAACTTATAATTCAGCTCAGTAAGAATGGGTCAGTCAGAATGTAACTATACTCAAGAAGCTCAGGTCGGTAAATGCTTAAGAGCAGTTAGATCGGTCAACAATGTTAAAGCTCAGGTCGGTAAGTAACTAAAACACAAAAAAGCTTAGATCTGTAAAGAGTAAACCGATCCGAGATAAAGATAATATATTCGAAACAGTTAGACATCATGGTAGGACCATTATCTTAATATATGCAGAGCAATGATGACAAAGGAGCCAAAGTTAAAGCCAGTTTTCCCGGAACGGCTAAAGTATCACTAAAGAAAAGAATAAGTGGGAGCGTATGACATCACAATCCAACGGAACTATCAAAGTGGGCTTATAAATACTCAGGCACCAGCCTCATTTCAGGTAGGGAAAGAGAGGGGAATTCTAGACAAGTACTTCATGAACAATTTCTTGCTACTCTCTCTGATTATTATTGTTTCTCCCAAAGATATCATTCAATACCGTTTATTTCTTTCATATTACTGACTTGATCGTCGGAGCCTATACAGGGGGGAAAGCCCCGCCCCTTTTCTTGGTTAGTTTCCATTGTTGTCACTGGAACAGTGCTAAATCCTCAAGCTTCATCACCATTACCGAATCAAGTGATCCAGAATCCTTAAAGTTCATCACTGTTGCTGAACCGATTTACTCAGATCAATTATTAGAGTGATCCATTCTACTGCACAGTAAAAAGCTTCATCTAAAGATTGGGCCCTTTATTGCTCCTCATTTTCCTGCGAGGCTTCATTTGGATTGGACAATTGCTGTTTACAGGAATTCATTGGGTTGTGAAGAAGCATCATTCCTGAAGCGGATTTTTTACGTCACATCAACTGGCGCCGACTGTGGGGAACGATTTGATCGATCTTCTTCATCAAATTTTCTTCACAATCAAAGAAATTTGTTGAAGACATGACGCAAGAAGTTCGGGAACGGATGCTTCCTCTTTCAGAGTAGCAGTTTGCAATAAGGAAATAATTCTCCAATGAGGTACTGTTTTTGGGACAATTAATTTCTTAACTGACACATAGAAATACAAATTTGGTTGGCATCAATGAATCGACATCATATCGTATACATCTGGGAAGGCCTGGCTTTTAAACCGCTTCCAAGCAGCATATCATGTACATTTGGGAAGGCCAGGTTCATGAACCGCTTCCAACCAGCATACCGCGTGCATTTATCTGGTCATTAATATTTCGTGAGGAACGCCTCAAAGGGCATCCATTGAAACAATTAAAAATATGTTCTGAAATTGTATACCATGTCTCTTGTTTTCTTGGATGTATACTATAATTTTTGTTGCATTTGTTGTTCTTTGTGGCGCATGAATATCGAGAAATGAAAGAATGGCAATCAGAAAGACATTCTAGAGGATGACCTCAAAGACCGATCCAGCAGAGGATGACTTCAAAGACCGATCCAGCAGAAGATGACCTTGGAGATCGATCCAGCAAAGGATGACCGTAGAAGCCGACCCAGCAGAAGACGACCTAGAGGGTAGACCCCAGCGGTGGATGACCCCAAGAGGCAAAACCCACTAGTGGACGACCTGGATTAGTAGACAACCCCATCAGTGGACGACCTGGAGGATAAATCCCCCATCAGTTGACGATCTAAGGGACGACCCCGGGACACGCATTCAAATCATGAAGTCAGGTTAGACACTCTGAGTAGGACATGGAGGCCATCAGGTACGGTCTATAGGACGATAAAATATCTTAGATGCTCAAGTTACTATGTTCATTATTCAGTATGTATTGCGAAAGACACGGTTGGGAACCGCTTTCACATCATGATTTTCATTATTACTGAAAGACACGGTTTGGAACCGCTTTCACATCATGATTTTCATTATTACTGAAAGACACGGTTTGGAACCGCTTTCAAAGAACGTGGGACATTGTTAGACACGGGTAGTTCTAACAATATAATTACAACCAAGGCACTGGCTGGTTGTCAATTACACAAGGCACAGCTAAGTCCAGTTCGGACACCATTGATTGGCTTCGGCAATCACCATGTTATACTCACAGGACGGTTGAGTATTATACCAGTAACCATGATAGCTGGCCAGCTACTACTTACAGGAATCATGTGATCACCTTACCATGTATACCTTGGAAGGCTCAAACCGTTCTTAAGCCATGACTTCAATTTTTGCATATGTTTTGTCTATCATGTATGGGATGGCTCCTATTTGTTAACATTAAACAGGCAAGGCAATGTTACATAGGCAAGTACAATACATTGGACGGAACAAACCATGTACAGGATCAATACGTTGACCAGGGCAAACCAGGAACAGGGTCAATACATTGGACGGGACAAACCATGTACAGGATCAATACGTTGATCAGGGCAAACCAGGGGCAACGTCAATATGTTAGCTGAGACAAACGTAGGCTGGATTGTGTATATGGCCGAGACAAATCATAAGAAAGGCTGAGCAGTTGGCTGAGACACAGGAAGGGATAGCATTTGACCGGATAACTCACCAGAGTCAAGGTCATACAAAAACTTATTAAGATGCTTACAAAGGCTATCATCAGATCTTCATGGCTAAAAAGGACGAGGAGAAAACATCTTTCATCGCGGATAAAAGGTACTTATTGCTTTATTACTATGCTTAATTACATTTCAGCATTTGGTAAGATCTCCAAAAATCAGTTAGGACGGAACATGGAAGCATATATTGATTAGTCGCTTGTTAAAAGTAAAAATGACACTGCCTGTTTGCTTGACTTACGCGAAAACACTAGAAGATCTTGTTCAATCAATTAAGGATAAATCCGAAAAAATGTGTTTTTGGGGCTACTTCGGGAAAATTCTAAGGTTACGTGGTTTCAAAGGGGGTATCTCGGTTAATTACAAATACATCCGCCTAAGTCAATTCGTTAAGTACCATAGTTAACGGGAAGAATAACAGTTTTAGATCGGTTTTTAGCTCGGTCGGCTGAACAAATTACTCTGGAACGATTCTTTGCCATCTTTGACCATACCTATTTATGGAGAACAATTATACATATACATAGCCACTACTACATCTGTAATTAGCTCGTTTTTACTTAGAGAAGATAACCGGGTTCAAAGACCCATCTATTTTGTTAGCAAAGTTTTGCAGGCAGCTGAAAAGAACTATTCTAGCTTAGAAAAGCTGGTCTTGGCTTTAGTTCAAACTACCCGGCATCTCCGACCTTATGCCAATTCTCATGGAGTTACCGTTTATACTGATACATTCCTTAAAGCCATCTTACAAAAGGCAGGAGTCTCAGGTCGACTTACCAAAAGGGCCATCGAATTAGGGGAATATGGCATCACCTTTGCATCACAGCAGTCAAAGTACAGGTGTTGGCAGATTTCATAGCTGAAGGAGTATCAAACAACCAAGAGAACATATTCAGCCCGTCAGAAGAAACCGATTTGCTTTTAAACAGAAGGTGACGGCGCATGACTTTCAACGTGGATGGTGCCTCAAGCCAGTCCGGATCGGGTGCGGGGATCATCCCCATCAGCCTAGAAGGAGAAATTCACAATTATGCTCTACAATTCCGCCAAACCAGCAATCTTGTCTATATAAGTAAGGATCAGGATTGGAGGTTTCCTATATGGCAGTACCTACAAAATGGCACTTCACCAAATTCCCGAGAGGAAGCACAACGAGTACAAAGGAAGGCCGCACACCATCAGATAATTGGAGAGGATCTGTATAAAAAGGGGTTTCTTGATGCCCTCACTAGAATGCCTGGGATCGGGAGAAGCAGAGGTCATGTTAAAGTACATCAAGAGGATTGCGGGTCTCCCATTGGGGCTCGGGATTTGGCCAAGAAAATATTTGGGGCTAGGTTTTATTGGCCTCGGCTATTTCAGACAATGGAACTCAGTTCGAATCTAAGGAATACCCAGCCTTGTGTTCAAGACTTGGCATCACCCAGCGTTTCGCATCGGTAGTTCGTCCTCCAGAAATACAAAGTGGAGCCCCGCGAGTTATGCACTTCGAAAGGGATCAAAACCATAAAAACTTGGAGCTTAGATCTGATAGAAGAAGTCCGGGACTCGGCTTATGTACATCAACTAAATTACAAAAATTTAGTTCGACAACACTATGATGCTCGGGTCAAACATCGAGCCTTTGTACCTGGAGATTTAGTCTTGCGAAACCGATCTATCAGGAAAACACAAGAACAGGGCAAGTTATTATTGGGAAGGGCCTTATCGGTAAAAGTCAAAAGTCGGAAAAAAGATTAAAGACAACGAAAGAAAGAAAAAGGGATTTTCTATTCCATAAAAATTCAAAAGTACAAATCCGATCTGGGAAATTACAAAAAATTTATTCAAAATAATTGGACAGCTCGGCATCAAGGAGGTGCTTGGGAAGTCGCTTCGTCCGCTGTTTCCTGGGGATCAGTTTCCGGTTCGTCATTCTTTTCCGGAATAGGAACACCGATGGTTCGGCATTCCTGTTTGATCTCCTCAACCATATCAAACGGATCGCGACCTTGAGGAAGCAAAGTGTTTGGAGCTATGGAATCTTCAGGGACATCCTCTACCGATCTGGAAGTTTTCAGCTCGTCCCAGCACAGAGTATATCCGCACTGGATTAGCTCGAAAAAACGCCGGTTCATTAACTCCAGCAGGGTCCCTTCTTTGAAAGTTTTTAGCTCGGCCTGACGAGCTGCTTCAACATCATCCGAGCTAACCATCCCAGCAGCTTTCTTTGTAGCCTCTTCTGCAGCTTTTGTAGCCTCTTCTGCAGCTTTCTTAGCTTCTTCTGCAACTTTCTCCAAGTCAGCTTTTTCCTTCACCCAGGAAGCTTTTTCTTCCTTCAGGGTCTTCACATCGGCTTCCAGGCCCTGGACCTTGGTCACCAGTTGGCTAGACTTCTTGCACAGATCCTGGTTTTGCTTCATTAGCCCGGTTTTTTCAACTTCGAGCTCTGAAATCTTGCTCTTCTCGAGCCCTAGCCGAAACTCCAGATCCTCAACGGCCTCGGACGGTTTCTTCGACCTTTCCAGCTCGTAACTTTGGGCCAAGATGTCCAAAGCCGTTGCCCTTTTTGACGTAGCGGCATAATTGTAAGCTACCTGCAAAAAACCGATCCAAGAGTGTCATACGAGGTAATCATTATTTTCAGATAAATTAATTTAGTATCGATGCTCACCCTTTTTACATGCGAAGCGAGAAAGGCCTCCTGCTTCATCATCAGCTCCATATTTTGCCGGAGCTGGTTGCCCACCTGTACCATCTCCTCAAAAGATCTTTCAGTTTCAGCCTCCAACTCTTGGTAAGGCCTTACGTCCTCAGGCAAAGGTTCAGGCAAATGCACTTGAAGTATGGGCCGAGCTAGGGAGATCGGCCTATCTTTTTTATCTTTCAGCAGAAGAACTCTTTCTTTTGTTAAGGGGTCCACGGGTCCCCAAAGGTCATCAGGCTTCGGCAGCTCGGGATCACGCGTGGAGCCCGTCAACAATTGTGGAGCTTTGGCAGCCTTAGCTGCCTGGACTTCTTCCGGGGTCGGCCTGCTCTTTTTCGCGACCCGGGTCACCAATTCCGATCTGGGAGGATCGGCCACCTCAACCTCTTCCGTGAGATCGATCTCAGCCAATCTTTTGGAAGATCCCGAAGTTGCAGCAGGCTTGTTGGCTTTTTTCTTCCTTCCGAACCCACCGAGACTACCTGAAAACGAGCAACGTGCAAAGATTGTCAAAAATACCGATCTAGAAAAGATGAGGATACGATAAATAAAGAGTTCAAGGAACAGGTATTTACTTTCTTTTTCTACATTGGGGGATTGGCTCAGCCCGGCTGAAACAAGGAGATCCTCTGAAGGAAATTTAGCTGAATATTTAACCGAGCTAGTATAATTTTTTAGTGCCTTATAGTCTGATTGAACCCTGGGGTCGGACTTGTCTCGGGTTTGTTCAACTGGTAAAATAAATTGTGACCAACGTGAGGGTAGGTTTGCTTCCTCAGCCTTCACCATAAAAAATCTAGACCTCCATTGTTTATTGGTATCGGGGGAGTCGGTAATAATTATATGGCTATTCCTACGTTTCTGAAAGGTCACCCACCATTTACCATAAGGGTACTTACGGACCGTGTAAAATTGAAAAAACAGATCTACCGAAGGTTGGACCCTAGCCCCAAAACACACATACATGAACCCTATCAAAAACCTAAGGGCATTTGGTACTAGTTGGCTCAGCCCAATGTGAAGGAATTCACACATCTCGATCAACAGATCTACGGTCGGAAACCTCAGCCCAAAATTTATATGATACTCATAAACCCCGACCCAACCCTCGGAAACACTATTTATCCTCTCCTCAGGCTCGGGTAAACGAATCGGGACACAGGGATTTATATAATGAGCTAACCTAAGATTTTCTAAATCTTCCCTAGTCATTTCAGAAACTATGTCTTGAGGTTTAAACTCATGGGAGGCGGCCGAATCTACATGAAGCAGTACCAAAATCATACACAAACTTTTAGGTGAAATTCGCAAAAATAAATTGGAAAAATCAAGAAGGGAAAGAACACACTAACCTGAGCTAGGATTTTGACGAGACATTCCGGTACCGGAACTCTTTTCGGAGGCCATTGCGAATAGACGAACGGGTAAAACGATGCGGTGACGGAATGACGGTGACAATGGAGCCACAACACGGACGAGATCAACGGATTGGGAAGATGACACCTTCGGATTCCGGCGAAGTACGAAGATTCCGGCGGTAGGCAGGGAAGTAAAAAATCTTTTTCTTTCTGTCTCTCTCGTTCTTTCAGGAAAGCAAATATCAAATGGTGCCAAATGTTTGTGGTTCTCACGGTTTTATAAAGGAGCCTCGAAGAAATTGAAGAGACGTGGGCAGACCAAAAGCTGTAGTCATTAATGATGCTTCGAGAACATAAACGACCTTTGAAGTCGTATCGTTTGAGAAGGCGTGTTCTGACAAGTCCGCCTCTTCGAAATCCCGATCTAGGGTAACGCAAAGGTACGCCTTTATGGTTACATTTATTTGTCCGAAAACTGTTCAAAATCTTTAGATCGGTATTACAATTATAACCTATACACTGGCTGACACCATATTCTCTTCAAAGCTGGATCTCTCAGTCATGACTCACATTTGTCTTGTTCGATAAGTTATAGGTCGGATGAATCTTTAGCCTCATTAAAACATAGAATCACACTTGGCTCGGAAAATTGGCTCGTATTAATATCTAGAAATTCATGATGTCCTTTACGCTAGGTCTTAGCTCGGAAAACCCAAAGAGTATTAAGTTTTAAATCGGTAAAACATAATACTGGGGGGGCTTGTTGATGTGCATAAAATTGAAATCCCCATTGGGCCTAGCCCAATGAATTAAAACAAAGAAACAGTAAAAGATGAAGAGGCCTAGAGCCATGCTCAGATCGGAAATATCGTACAAATCTGTGTTACAACTTCATATCGGTTATGAAGGTTTAGATCGGTTATAAAGGCTTAGGTCGGTTATGAAGACTTAGATCAGTAATGACTCATGAAAGCTTAGGCCGGAAAACATTATAAAACAATTGGTGAATCTTAGATCGGTAAAACTTATAATTCAGCTCAGTAAGAATGGGTCAGTCAGAATGTAACTATACTCAAGAAGCTCAGGTCGGTAAATGCTTAAGAGCAGTTAGATCGGTCAACAATGTTAAAGCTCAGGTCGGTAAGTAACTAAAACACAAAAAAGCTTAGATCTGTAAAGAGTAAACCGATCCGAGATAAAGATAATATATTCGAAACAGTTAGACATCATGGTAGGACCATTATCTTAATATATGCAGAGCAATGATGACAAAGGAGCCAAAGTTAAAGCCAGTTTTCCCGGAACGGCTAAAGTATCACTAAAGAAAAGAATAAGTGGGAGCGTATGACATCACAATCCAACGGAACTATCAAAGTGGGCTTATAAATACTCAGGCACCAGCCTCATTTCAGGTAAGAAAAAGAGAGGGGAATTCTAGACAAGTACTTCATGAACAATTTCTTGCTACTCTCTCTGATTATTATTGTTTCTCCCAAAGATATCATTCAATACCGTTTATTTCTTTCATATTACTGACTTGATCGTCGGAGCCTATACAGGGGGGAAAGCCCCGCCCCTTTTCTTGGTTAGTTTCCATTGTTGTCACTGGAACAGTGCTAAATCCTCAAGCTTCATCACCATTACCGAATCAAGTGATCCAGAATCCTTAAAGTTCATCACTGTTGCTGAACCGATTTACTCAGATCAATTATTAGAGTGATCCATTCTACTGCACAGTAAAAAGCTTCATCTAAAGATTGGGCCCTTTATTGCTCCTCATTTTCCTGCGAGGCTTCATTTGGATTGGACAATTGCTGTTTACAGGAATTCATTGGGTTGTGAAGAAGCATCATTCCTGAAGCGGATTTTTTACGTCACATCAGAGGGTTATAAAAGTCATTGCATTATATATAAATTTTTGACTTATGGTCATAGGGGGCAAAAGACGTATTAAAAGAATACAGGGGGACAGAGGTCAAATTCTCTTATAAACACAGGGGATTAATAATATTTAAGGCAAACATTAAATGGTGCTAGTATATTTTATTTTTATCACCATTAATGTTAGATGGTTAGGGTTGAAACTTTTTTCTTGAAAATAAAATAAAAATTACATTAATGGTGTTGGAAATCGTCCAATAGTGATTAACAATAGAAAATCAAGAAACAGTAAACACAACTCATTACAAAAGATTTGACCTGATTTTTATCAGATCTGAACCACCACACGAGTGTATCTGGTCTACTAAACTGTAAATCTATACATAATATAGATCTAAACATAGCAGAAATATAAAACTGAATAAATCTAGTGCCGACGGTTACATACCTGCAACTAATTACACATGAAAGCTTCGACACTGAATCTTCATACAACATGGCCATGAATAGAATCATAACCAATGACTCATACACCATAGAGATGATGAATAGAATCACCATAGTTAGGGATAAAATTACTATAGCCAAAGAGAAAATCTCCATAGCCAAGCAAGAAACAATATAAATATAGAGAAAAACACAATAAGCAACGATAAATTGAAGAAAAAACTCCCAATTAGGAGAAAACTAACTAACAGATAATAAGAAACGAAAAAAAAATTGCTTCCCTTATCCTCCAAGCATGGAGGATGAAGGAAGAAGATGGTGCATTTTAGGTTTTTTAGAGAAGGGAGGGGGAGGGAGAGAGGGGTGGCTAGGGCGAGGGGAAGGGAGGGTTTTTGGGTTAGGGTTGAAACTGAATTAAAGTACATATAATATAATTGGAATAATTAGTGAAATTGATGTAACATATAGAGTTTTGAGAGGAAAATAAAAAGAAATATTAGAAAATATGATAGAGATATAAAATTTTACGATACAAATGAAGAGAAATATATAGTAACAAATTTTTATATTTTAAAAAATAAAAAAGATGATGGTTTAGAACCAGACTATAATCGCAATTCTGTATTTGATGCAGCGGCAGACACAAAGTGGGGCGAGGCGGTGCCAACGCCCCACCTTCCATCGGGAGCTAAGGGTAGTAGCAATACTACTCCTTAGCTCCGCCCTGCCGCCGCTGCAAAAAGTTATAGCAGCAAAGGCGCCCTGCTGTTGTGAAGAAGAGGAAGAAGTTCTTCTTCTTTTATTTATTTTTAAAATATTTTACCCCTTAAGTAAAAGTATATCGTTCTACTTAAGGGGGAAAAATATTAAAAAAGGTAAAGGTCAATTTTGAAAAACACAATTCATAAATTAGATCCTATTTCAGTTCTAATTCTAATCCCTCCCTTTTCCTTTTGCTTCTAATCCTTAAAACCCATTTCACAAATCAAAACCCCTCCCCCATTTTTATTTAATCTTTGCTGTAGCCGTATAATAGTGTATATGAGAAGGAAATTTTTGCCAATATTGAAAATGAAGAAATTTTGCATCATTTTCAATAGATGAGTGATCGTAAAACACAATTATCTCGTCTTATTCGCTTGGCCAGTACTGGTTGTTCAAGCATAAAAAAAATAGTTATTTTATTAATATGTATTTACTTTTATTTTTAACATTAATTTTTTTTTACAGGTATCATTATGGTTATTTTTTTTACGTGAGTAATTACGTATCTTATAATGATACCAAAAAAATTACTCACGTTAAACTCACTCCTTATATTTTGTTCTGGTACCTTTGTTGATACTTAAGTAGTATTTATTTTATTTAATGATACTGGAAAAAAAATTGCCACTACAATCGCCCCTTATTATATATTATTCTGTGGTCTGAAACCACCTCAAGTTCAAAGATGGAACAAAAATTACAAATTTATGATTTTACTTATTATTATTATTATTAATTTTGTTATTCGAAAACTATGATACAACACAACATTACCACAAATTTTGAACTATAATTTTATTCACAATTAAGTACAATACAAAAAGACACCACATAGTGACAAACAGAATATAAATAAAATTTGGAACACCACTTACAAAGAAGGTCACCGTCAATAATTTGTTTAGAAATAGAGTGAATTGCCCAAAATATTACCTTATTTTCCTATCTTGTTTGCTTTGGTAACTAAATTTTTTTATTTCCCACAAATATCACCATATTTTTTAAAAACAAAAATTTTTAGAAAGAAAGATGATTGTTCTAATAATTTTTTTTTTAACAAAAAATAAACAAGTTAATTATTCATTGCTAATATTACAAGTCAATTATTAGTCGTGGATTTTAACGTACGTAGCTCAGATCTTCCTTTCTGCATTTTTCTTTGTTAAATTTGATAGGTAATAAAAATCAGAAAACATGTGCTATTTTTGTGTTCCTGAAACAAATTTGAAGGTATATGTCATTTTCTTTTTCGGATATTAAAAATGGATTTTAATCTCATTTTCAGTTTGACCAACATGAATAGTGGACAAAAATGGATTTTGATTTTAAGAATGGATTTTGATGTTATGTATTGGTTGGGGGAGGAAGGGTGGCCAAGGAGGGAAGAGGACGGACAGCGGTGGAGGAAGAATTTAAGAAAGAAGATGAACATTAAATTTTGTAGAAGAAGAAAAAAAGGAGAGAGAGAGATCCCAGCCCGACCGCCTATTCGATACGAGGATTCGGCCGAATGCCTGCCTGGCTCTTGCCAGAACTCAAGTACAATATCAAAAAATATAGACAATAAATGTATATTAAATATTCATATTACAATAAATACAGGTTTCCTGGTCCAGGACCGTAGCCTAAAACACTATCTTGTCCGAAGTTGGCACCGCGAGTGTGACCACTATGTCTTGTTTCTTGGATCGGCTCTTTTACTTTTCTTCTCGTTTGCACATCCTATAATTACTAAGAAAAATATATATACACAAAATGAGCTGACGCCCAGTGATGTTCTCCATTTAAAACAATTAAAGCAATAAAACAATCAAGATATCACAACATAGGACACGTAGCACACAAGTTATATATAAATATAACACAAGTTGGAAAGCTGTAAAGCAAGTCGTAAAGGATACTCGCGAGTTCAGGTGGAACTATAGAGGTGATTTTCATCACTTATTTCCAGTGAACTTTTGCGCCCACACAAGGCTTCGGCAACAATGCCCACATGTCAAGGTAATCAAGATGGTGGCCCACAACTACTGAGTCTCATGAGTTGCCCGACTCTAACCCAAGTTACTACTGATCGAACGCCCACGCCCCAACTGGCACGCTCGATACCGTAGATCATGGTAACACTTTAAATTCAAGCGCAACAACGCAACAAGATATCATTCATAATCAAGCTCAACAACGCAACAATATATCAACCATATTCCATAGCGTCATATTCAACAATTCGTATCATATCTATCACATCATCATAAGCATCAATGCCACGTTTCACATATCATAGCTAGATAGTGTAATTCAAATTTACCCGAGTCAAGTGAAACGTAGTCACTCGCTCCTTCTTATTTCCATTTCAATATATCTAAAAATAACGTCACAATGATGCACAAGTGTGTATATATATAACTTTAGACACAATCAAGCAATCTCACGTAGCACGTATTTTTGTGAAAATAGTTTAATAGCGAAAGTAGCTTTAGTGAGAACACTTACCTCACTTGTCCAGTTCATTCAATGATAGGTTTGCAATCCAAGAAATTTATATTAAATTCTTGTATTCTATAAAATTATAATTTAGTCATAGTGAATATTAAATTTGTCTTTTAAATTGTCTTTTAAATTTATTATTTGAATCCATACATGATTTGAACAATAAAACTTAGTATTATGCTATCATTCATTTTGATTACCATAATTTATGAAATTACAATTAAGTCCTTTAATTTTGTAGAATTTGCATTTAGTCCCTAGGTACAACATATCACTTTTTGAGGTATTTCATTTCATGATTAGCATTTATTTTATAAAAGTAAATTAATAAAGTGTATTTAAGGTTTCACTTATATACTTTATAAATTTTGCATCCAAGTCCCTAAACTTTTCAATATTTACATTTTTGTCCTTAAGATTTATAAAATCTCACTTTCATGTCTCTTATATATTTAAGATTAAAATCTATGTCATTAACTATCTAGGTATCATTATTAATTTGATTTAAACTTAATTTAGAAGTTTGTAAAAATTGCATATAAGTCCCTCAAGTTTTAATTATTTATATTTTAGCTTTTAATTTTCCAAAGAATTACCAAAATTCTACAAACTTACAATTTCTATATAATTATTGTCCAGTGTAATTTTGATAGCATTTTTATTAAATTTCCATGTATTTTTATTCTTGTTAAAATAATGAAAATTTATAAATTGCATATTTCTATCTTTGTTGTATTTTCTCTGTTCTTCATACCTATAGACATTTCTAAAGCTGTTCTTCCTATCAAGACCCCTTCAAAAATTAATCTAACACTTCAATAATACTCATCATAGTTTATAGTACATCATATAAAATTTTCATAATTTCTATAACTCTTTAATACCATTTTAAAATTACAAACAGTGGCTGCCCTGCAGTTTTCCAGATGCAGTAGTTTTCATTTTCAACCTCAAACATCATTGTAAACTCATCCAAGAAATTATCCAAAGCCTACAACATGTTCTATACAGAGCTATCTTAGGATTATGAGTTTCAGATTCAAAAGCCTCCAAAAATACCTATTTTGAGCTCTTAAAGATGAAACTCCGGAAAATCCAGAATCTGCCACCTTTCGGTTTTTTAGCTATAATTTCCTACAGAAAGTTCTAAAAATTATGAAACCAATTGGAGATGAAACTATACTCCTAGAGGAGTTCATAGACATCTTATTCATGATCAGGTATGGTCGGAGTTGAGAGTTATGAGCTAATCTTCCGGGCTGTTCTGTTTCTGGAAGATTAAGATTTAAGGCACTGACACGCCTTCGGTTTTCTGGGCATATCTCCCTACAGAAAAATCTAAAAATTATGAAACCAGTTGGATATTAATCTATACTCAAAGAAGAATTCAGGGACATCTTAACCTTGGTCATATGATTTTGGAGTTGAGAGATATGATCAAATCTTCAGGACTGCCCTGTTTCTGGCAGATGAAGAATCAAAACTCATAGAGGCCTTCGGTTTTGTGGCTATAACTCCCTGTAGAAAAATCCAAAAATTGTAACAATTGTTGGATATGAATCTACACTGAAAGAGGAGTTCATGGACATCGAAAACACGAAAAGAGATAGTCGGAATAGAGAGTTCGATACCAATCTTGTGGACGGCTCTGTTTTCGGGCTGATGGAGGTTATCTTGAGTTCCTGAAGTTTCTTTCCAATTTTGAGAGGTATGTGAGAGCTGAAGTAGTGATGATGATTTCTCAGATGTGTAGAATAGAATGGATGAGAGGTTTTGGATGGTTTGACCGAGAGAAGTAGGAAGATACTACTGTTTTCGTGGCTCCTCCCCTGTTTACTCTTCCTTCTTCTTCCTTTTATTTTTCATCCCAACAAGTGTCTCCTTCCCCTTCTTTCCCGTATTCCTTCTTACACATGGTGAGTCATGTCGGTTTTAATCTTTTTATCTTGTTTATTTATTCATTTTATCTTCTTATGTTTATACCATCATGCCTAGTCTTTGAGGCTGCTCTGTTTATTATTATTATTATTTTTTAATCTAATTTATCTAATTTATTTTTTGTTTCATTCCATCTCAACAAGTTTCAACAACAATGGGAAAACTCCTAACCTCCAACTTGTTGTCACGTCGAGGTGTTAAATGTAATTAATCATATAATTATAAATAAATAAGTCAATTTAATTATTTATTTTTAAAATTAGTGTGGCTATTTTAATGGAGACACTTATTAAATAAACATTCCATACAGTCCTTGATTTGTTGGAGGAAAAAATTAAAGCGCAAACTATCTATTTCGATTAGCATGGATTAAATCATCTGTGATGAAATAAGTGCTTTATAAAGCATAGTATGAATAAAAGGAAATATTATAATTTAAAGGAATAAATTTTCGTTTATTAATAAATTATAAAACCACAAAGGTTATATATATATATATATAAATATAATATTCTCTAATATGAATATTGTAACAGATCAATGACCTTTGAAATTTTATGCTGAAGCAATCACCCGGAGAAGGGCTATTTGAAATAAACCCAAAAAAAAAAAAAAAAAAAAAAACATGATGAAGTTCCTACATTAATCCAAATACAAAATTTCTTGTTAAAATTCTTATTTTCTTAACAATCATATATGTTAATTACATTAAGGTAACAATCAATGTATAACCTAACATGAAAACTTGTTATGTACAAAAACAGCCTTATATCCAACTATATATAATTAGCACTACGTAAATCTTAACAACTAATAGAAAAACATCTACAGTAGTATTAGAAAAAGATGAGAAAGTTATGCGAAATCTAACTTATGGGTTTTGAACCTTCAAGTATTTCCAGATTAGTTTGCGTATGTTGTGACAAGAACATCATTGCCAATCTTAATTAGTAGCAAGAGCAGCATCATCGGATCGTTTTCTAACATTGGCTCTGAGATCACTTTAACCTTTGCAAAAGATCATAGTAAGCTTCTTCAGCACATAAAGCCCCATCATATATTAATCACATATTTTTTTTTAAAAGAAATATTTCATTCTCATTAAAAGTCCTAATCTGTTACATCGAAAGCAGAGACCGTGGGGAGGAGAAGAACGAAGTGGAAAGCCTTCTGCAGAGTCCTGTCAGCTTTGCAGTACTATAAAATAGACAGAACTAACAGAGGTACGAATTGAATCCCTAACATCTGAGTGGCCCGCCCTGTTATCTCGTCCTTATATATAATCACATTGTTTGATCAGTTTCATGCTCCAGTCAAGCAAGTGGAGGCATGTTTTGAAGTTAGTTACTTCTTACTCTGGTACTTTATCATCTTGTTCAATCATGAAACTCCAAGCCTTATTGCATGCGAACCTTTGAAATATTCTGTTTAAGCAATGTTACACAATAATTAGGGTCAAAGTACGTAGCATTTGCACTACATGCACCTCAATAGTTTTGGGTTAGGCATGGGAAGTCACAAGGAGGAGGACTAGCGAAGAACCGAATTGAGTCTTTCTTTTATTTGTATTCCTTCTTCAAGATTTGACCTGCATATATCGTGGCATGAACATCATTGGCGACGTTGGTAGCGAAAGCAGCATCATCAACTTGCTTTCTAGCATCGGCCATAATTTCACTTGCGTCTTGTGAAAGATCGTAGCAAGCCTCTTTGGTAGACGCAACCCCATCATAATCACCTTGTTTAATCAGTTTCATACATTCATCAAGCTGGTGGATGCATGATTTCATGTTACTTACTTTTGATTCTTGCCACCTAGTTCAACCATGAAATTTCGAGGATCAGCGATTTTTAACCAAGCATTATCGCGAACCTTACACATATTATCGATTGTGTCATGCTATTAAGTATTTATAGAGAGGGATGATTTGCAACATTTTTGCTGTCCGTTACAGTACGTGGAAAATGAAGAATTTAATTCGCTCTACCTTTGTGGTGAACCATGACTAGTGAAAGGTGTTGCATTTTGTTATGGTTGTTGAAATGGTCAAATGTGGAGAGAAATTGGCAACATTAGCGCACATGATCCAAATAACCATGCAAAGCTTTTGTGGTTTGCACCTGAGTAATTTATTTGCTTGTAAATGTCTGGACAAATTGGATGTCATGTTTATCATTGGACCTGTTCTTTTCGTTTTTGTTTTTGTTTTGTTTTTGACTTCTATGGTAAATTTAATATATTATAATTATTTTTTATTATTTTTAATATAATTTTTTACTATTCATCTATATTTTTTTACATTTTCAATACACTTTTTACATTATAAAACTATTTTTCAAAATCATATTTTAAAACATGTTCCTATTGGCCTGTTGCAATAAAAGGGAGGACCACCAAATACATGGAATAACTTTTTAATTTGCTTAAATTATTATTGTGTTTTTAAATGTTGATTAAATCATACACATGCATCTTAGTTTCATTGGTTACAAATGTGATTTCTAGAAGGAACTAGTTTGTCATCGAGACAAGAGGGAACTATAACTGATTAATCGAATCCATTTCTTTTCCATATTTTGCACTTTTAGTCAATTAAACAGAAAATTGAACCTAGCTGACACTCTAATGAAATTGACGCTAGAACCTCGGGCCTTGTAACCCCGAATTCATGGGTTCGATTATTGGGGATGCAAGGGTTAAAAGAAAAAGGAAAAAAAGAAAAAGAAAGAGAAATTGACGCTAGAACAGGCGTTTGATTAGTGGATTGAAGCTTTAAGTCTAATTTTTTGCTTATTAAACTTAGATTATCACTAGTTGAAATAATGTAACAAATTTCGAATCCCCTAATTTAGAGGGAAAACGGTGGACTAAAATTACAATTTTTTTTTTTCAATTTTCGTGAATTTTTGACATTTAAAGTTAGTTTTTGAATTCAAAACCTTATGCAGTCTAGAAAGGAGAACTCATGAGTTACCTTTTATTCTCTTCTTTTTTTTCTTTTCTTTTATTTTTTCACCTTTCTCCATTCTTTTCTCTTTATTGCTTGTTTTTCTTTAGATACTTGAACGTGCGTACTGCTAATGTATCACAAATATGAGTGCAACCGCTAAAGTAACTCGTATAGCCTATAATGTATCATGTATAACTTACAGCTTCTGATATATCGAATTTAGTTGTTGTCGTATCGCTTGTAGCTAAGTATGTGTGTGTGTGCATTCTCGTAATAAAAAAAAATTATTGATTTTAAAGGTTGAAATATTGCGTATATCTTTTTATATATCGCATATCGCTTATAGTCTCTGATGTAGAGTTTAGTTATTGATGTATCACATGTTTCTAATATATATATATACACATATACATACACATGTAATGAAAAAAAATGATTTTAATGATTGAAGTAAAGCCTGTGAAAAAAAAATTGCATGTTAACAAAATAAAAGTATTTCTCGTAGTGAAAAAAAATCCCATTTTTCATTTTTTCCTAAATTTTAACTTGTTTCAAATAAATTACTAATTAAAAAGTAAATAAATTTTTTTTTCAATTAAAGGAATATAATTAATTTTCAAACTGTATCCATATTTAATTAGTAAATTATTTGAGACACTAATAACATTCAAGAAAAATTTGTAAGAAAATTCACCCTACAAATATAAAGGACCATAAAAAATTATTCTTTTTTATATTTAGATAATTAAAATGTTATTCATTAATACATTAGGATTACAAAAAAAAAAAAAGTATTTTGACTCGTATAAGTTGCACGGTAAAATATTAGATGGTTGATAACCACCATGTCATTGTTGATTTGGTGGCTATTAATCCATTTAAAATTTGACAAATGGATGAAATTTAAAATGAATCACCATGACACCTATTTTGTAGGATAATGGTGTATTTTAAAATTGTGACTCGTCAACTAATTAATGTTTGTTAAATTTTAAGTGGGTGAATAATTACCACATCAGCCGCAATGACGCGATTGTTGTTAACCAGCCAACACAAAGTATTAGACTTCATTGTATGACCTAACCTCAACAATTTTAACAACTTTAATATTTGTAAGGCCAAAAAAAAAAAAAAAAAAAAAAAAAAAGCAAAGCAAAACAACAAAATAACAAAGAGAAAAGCAATTCTTTGGTTGGAATTCATCTTGGATCCCACTAAAGTCGCCCAAATCTCTCCACAGAGGACCACTTCAACAGCCATAACGAAGGGTCACATTTTCCATGAGTCATGGCTTATCACAAAGGTTGAGCGAATTAAATTAAGTAACCGAACCATCTCTATAAATACTTAATTGCGTGGCACATTAATCATCAATAAGGTGTGCAATATGGCTTTTGTGGTTGAAAATTTTCAAAATTTCATGAGTGAGCAAGGTAACAAATTGGAGTTAGAAGTAATTATATTCGAAAAATGCGTCAACGAGTTTGCCATGAATGTGAAACTGATTAAACAAGGTGATTTTGATGGAGTTGCGTCTACCCAAAAAACTTACTATGAACTTTTGCGAAATGCAAGTGGAATCATGGCTGATCTTAAGAAACTAGCCGATGATTTGGTTCTTGCTACCAAGATCATGAACGATGTTCTAGCCATGGTATATGAGCAAGCCAAATCAGGAAGAAGGTAAATGAATAAAAGAAAGACGCAATTGTGACTTCCTATGTCTTAGCAAAACTATTGGGGTGTTGCCTTGATTTAGGTTATTGTGTAACATTTCTTAATGAACACATGTTTAATTTCTAGTTATTAATTATGAAATATTTTGGTTTAAGAAATGTTACACGACAACTAAAGTCATAGCATTTCACTAACTATTGAACGCATGTTTTCTAGTTATTGGCTAAGAAATGTTTTGGTTTAAGAAATGTGACACAATAACCGGGTTAAGAAATATTTTGGTTTGAGAAATGTGACACAATAACCGGGTTAAGAAATGTTTTGGTTTAATAAATGTTACACTATAACCACGGTTACCATGCGTCCTCAGACTTTACTAAAGCATGAAACTGACCAAACAAGGTGATTTTGATAAGGCTGTATATCTATTCAGAAAGGTTGATATAATCTTTTTCAAGATGCAAATGAAATCATGGTTGATGCTAGAAAACGACCCGATGATGTTTTTGTTGATACTAAGATCGTCAATGATCAATGTTCTTACCATGACAGAAAAATGCAAAATCTTGAAGAAAGAAAGAAAAAAAAGAAGTTATAAAGTATATGAGTTATTGGTTATGATGAGAGCTAGCAGTGGCTTTTAGATTACTTTCTCGAATTTTTTTTGATACTATTATAAATATTTTTCTATTGATACGTACATTTTTTTTGTACTGATAATTTGACTTTGTTGTTCTCAGTAAGTTTTATGTAAGTTAATTATTTTATCCTTTGTAGAGGGACTTAATCTGGTGTCATCGCTCAATATAGAATAAGAAATTTGTTGTTTGTATTTAGAATATGAAAGCTTCATCTTAGTTTCACTCATTTTCTTTTACAAATATTTGTTCTTTACATTGTATCATCATTACTTATGTTCTCTTTTAGTTATTATTTTTTTTTTAAAAACCATTTTTTATAAATTTAAATATTGCATTATAGCACCAAAAAATATCAGAATTATTAACTTTTTTATGTTATAATGTAATTTTTGAATTGATGGAAAAAAATATATTTTTAAATTGAAAAATCTAAAAGAGAATTTACAACGGAATAATGTATAGAACAAATATAGGGGGTATTTGGTTTAAAAATTGAGGGTATGTAAACAATTTTTGTAGGGTATTTGGGTTTGAAAATAAACATTGGCAATTTAGATATTTAATTTTTTGATTTTCAAATTCTTTTACTATAGAACTATGTAATAAAAACTTAATATTATAAATTTCATTGGCTGATGATAAATAATTGACAAGTGTTTAATTTATGAGAAAATCTACCGCTGTTTCCTTTTTTCTTCTTTTTTTTTTATTTTTATTTTTTTGGAGAAAATCTACAATTAAGAACCATCTATCATTGGATTTTGCCTTGAATGTATTACTAATGTCATTGTATATGCAATTGCAAAAGCCATCATCCACCAACATAATAGTTCTTTAACAAGAATGTAGTCTTACCCTTAGTTTTTATATGATTATATAAGTTTTAGATTTAGTTACAAAAATTGATAATCGGGATCAAAGACTTTATTACGTAAAGTAACACTTGTGACTTTCTGAAAATCTTCAAGTGGTGTTAGAGTGTTACTTTTTAAGTAGAGAATTGATATTTAATTTGAAGAAACAGAATACACATTGCATGATCACATAGTCATATGCTTCGTTTGATAAAACTTAAGTCTGAAATATGAAATCTAAATTTGAATTCATTAAGTTACTCTGTTTGATAAAATCTAAAATTTAAGATCTGAAATTAGGATTAAAGTCTAAAATCTGAAAAATGAAGTCTGAATCTTGTTAAGTTATTAAAAATAAAAATATTTGTTTAGTATTAAATTTTATTTATATTTTTAATAAAGTTATAGAAATATATGATAATATATTTTTAAATATTTTATAGTTATAAAATTAATGAATTTTTATTTTTTTGAATTGATAAAATTTTAAAAATTATTGAAAACATAAAATAAAATAAAATAATGAAACAAAAAAATGAGAAAAATGAAAGAGCAAAAATATTATTTGATTCAAATTAAGTGATAAGTGATTCGCTCATCACTTATTTTTTAGGAGGAAATTATACTTGTTTTTCAGACCCACTTAATTAAGTTATTCGGGTTTTTGTTATCAAATGCACTTAATTGAATAAGTACTTAACTCCATAATCACTTAATCAATTAAGACTTATGACTGACAGTTATCAAACACACTTAATTTTTTTGAGGCGAAATTCGTGCATAATATTAATGGCGCTGGAAATAGTCCAGTAGCATTTGAGATACAAAAGGTGGGGCAGTCTCCCAATAGGTATCCGCATCTGTGACTCCAAACTTGGCTAATAAGTAGGCTACAGTGTTCCGACAATGCTCAACTCAGAAAATCCCCCTGTGATTGTCGGCCAGAAGTTCAGCTCTGAGCTGAGAGACAAGATGTTGTGTATCAAAAACACTTAATTTAAATAAGCTCTTAATCATTAATTTTAAGTGCTAAATCTGATTATCAAACGAAGCCATAGTCTCATTCATAAACATGTTTCATGTAAGACTAGCTATTTCTTTTTGTTTCCTGAGTAAATTACACTTAACTCCCTCGATGTTTATCTAAATTATCAAACAATCCTCAAATTTTGTAAAAATTGCGAACGCCCCATGAACGTGATGGTATATTACAACTTTACCCCTCAAAACATGACTGAAAAAGAAAAATGTTGACCAATATCAAAATAACTAATTGTTAGACCCATATACCCTTAATAAAGAAAAAAGAATTAGTACTAACCAGATCTCCAATTATAATAAATCATGGGTGAATAACTGAACCCATTTATAGTAACTATGTATTCATAACTCAACCTCATTTATAGTAACAAATCATAGTGTATGAATATGGAGTAACTATAAATTACACTTCAATTATTTACACACACTTCATTTGTAAATGGGGATCCTATTAATAGGGAAACTTTTATTTTTCCTATTAAAGATATATTGGTATGATCATTTGCTATTTCTACCGTTGTTTATATTTTTCCGTTTCAGTTCCCTTTTGAGAAGTGTAATTTTGTATTCTCATTAAGCCGATCAACAATATAGACAAACCTCGAGGAATTTACTCTTATATCGATGTATGTTCACGATTGTCTATTTTAACTACACATATGAATCTTGAAATTTAACCCTAGAGTGGATGGGTGTAGGATCAAGTCCCTAATACCTCAAAATGCACCACCTCATAGATACAGTGGCAGCAACAAGCGACACAGGCATACGTAGGGGTGGGCACGAATTGGTTTCCTCGAATTGTGGTTTCCTCTAATTTTAAATTTTTTTTGGCCAATTCGAAAACCAAACCTAATTCGTTTTAAAACTGAAGAAACCAAATCGAATTCGTAATTGAATTCGGTTCAAATTCGGTTTGGACCGTGGAAACCAAATTCACAAATTTGTTTCCAGAATTAATAGTTTAACACAGTAAGGCTGTGAAGAAAATGAAAGAGAGATGGGAGAAGGAAATAGGAAGAGTAAAGAAAGAAAGATAATGAAAAGAAGAAAGAAAATAGATTAAGAGAAGAAGCACCGTCCAGTTCCAGATCCACCATTGCCGCCCCTTCCCAGATCCACAACCTCCACTATCCAACAACAACAATCAACACCACCATAACATTCTCCCAAACACTTGATGGCTAATAGAAGAAAATGAAAGAAAGATGGAAAAAGGAAATAGGAAGAGTAAAATAAGAAGTATAAAATTTAAAAAATATAAATTATATATCCCAATTCGATTTTCGAATCGGTTTTCGAGTTGGATACCAAATTCGAAAACCAATTCTAAAACCGAATTCATAATTCGAATTCGGTTTCAAACCAAACCTAATTCGAATACTGAATTAAAATTGGGTTGTTCGAATTTGGTAAATTCGAATTCGGTTCGATTTTTGAATTTGACCAAACCATGCCCACTCCTAGGCATACGGATGTCTCTCCTAATGTAATATCTCATTTTCCTAAAAACTCATCTAATAAAAGTAATTATTTTTTTTAAAAAAGAAAGTAAATTAGTAAATAAATAAAAGCCTACGCATGTAAATTTTATAAATACATATTGCTTTTGTTTTCATTATGTGCTATATTAAAAGAATTCACTTTAAAAAATATAGAAATTCTTATAATTTGTGAAAATAACACTTAAAAATAAATAATTAAAAACTATATTTTTCATTTCTTTTATAAAGAAGATAAATTGTAAATTACACCTTATTTTATTAATAAAGTATAGAAACGACAAAGGGGAGAGAAAAAAAAAAAAAACTCTTTATTGGGATTAAAAAAATTTTTTTGTTTTTTAAATACTCTTTATCTGAGTTGAATATCTTGGCTGGCTATTATTCAAATAGAAGAATACGGATGACTGGAAACACAAAAAAATCTCCAAAACATTCATACTTCAGCTCAGAATAGTACACTTGGAAACTATGTTGACGAAAAACAATGTGATCCTACAAAACTAAATAGAGACACCAACTTAGAAAGGAGAGGGGGAACACCCTCCGGAGGAAGTTCTCAGGCAGCTTTACATAATGTTCTTCACTAATTGCGCAGTTCAAATGCTCCTACAACTACTTAAGCTTTCCACTGGCATCGCAACCGTGTTTCAATCGCTTTAACCAACCATCGATCGCTTCCTTCCCCTTTGTCGCACTGAGAGAGTTGTAGCAGATCAGAATTAATAGCAAATGGGATCAGAACAACACAGGATGAGACATTACTTTTCTAAAATATCAAAAGGAAAGTAAACCCCAAAAAAAAAAAAAAAAAAAACAAACGAAACAGGATCAATTAGTACAATAAGGGTTCATACCTTGTGCTAGCTTATTCAAGGTTGAAGACCATTGCTTTGAGGACTTACTGTATGCAGCAAGAATTCGCTCCATCTGTAAAATACAGGGAAAAAAAAAAAAACATAGATTATTTCTAACTTCAATTGTTGTTCTTAACATGTTTGTAATACTCTTCACGATTCCAAAAATAATTCTGTCAATAAACCAGGCATCATATGAACCGTTCCTGTGCTAAATGTGCAAGAAATGCTATAGTTATTTGCAGGAATTGTGTTTGACCAAAAATCCCTTTTCATCAATTGCAAAGTAACAGTGACCTTCCAAAACATTCAACCATACACACAACCAACTATATTTACTGTAAAAAAATTATACTCTCTTCTTCATAATATTATTTTTAGTATTAGAAATAAAACTCTTCTATTGGGACAGTGGGAGTACAAATAATCGGTGAAAACTGAAGAGTATAGGAAAAAAAGTCAACATAGCATCAGATGTGTATAGGCAGCTTATTTGATTCTGAGAGTGATTTAACTGAATTTCTACTGCTAGAAGGTGCTACATGCAAAGCAAAAATATCAAAAGAACAGGTGCAGCCTTCGAGAGCTCTAGAATATCCCGCAGATATATATCAAAAGACAGAAGAGAAATCACAGTAGCGAGGATCCAAATGAATGGGCAAGTTTTACTATGGTCATTCCATCTCAATTATTTCCTGAAATCCCTTTTCCAATTCAAAAATGTGGTGGCTTGTGCATCCTTCCCTAATCTACCATTAATTATTATCCCTTCCTTTTTCTTTTTCTTTTTTTTAATTCACTTCCTTCCTTATTTTAATCACAGGAAATCAAAATCCTATTGGTGTAAAAATAACCTAATCTAGCTCAGTTTAATTTACTTAGCACACAAGTAAGCTTAGACTATAGACAGCAGCGAAACAAGATTGAAAGGAAAAACAGTTTAGCATAGTTACAACCTACCAAATGAGTTTGAAAAGATAAAACTATGTTTAAACACTAGTATAAATATAAAAATAAAATGAACATTCTTACCACATTTCCACATGAAGAGTGCATTGAAAGTAATGCTCGTTCAAGAACATAAAGATCAACTGCTTTATCTTCTGGAAGAGTTGATGTGAAGCTTAGACCAAAGTCAATTAGTACCTGCAGTAAAGAAAGATAGTATTGGATCCATATAATAGACAATAAAAGTATATCTGTATTTCAGAAAATGTGAGCCAAACTGACCGGAAGATGTGTAAAAATTTGCAAAAATTTTTTTAAAAAAATAAAATAAAATACAACACACATACTAGCTGATTGGTACCACTTTGAACTAGCATGTTTGATGTTGTCAGATCACCATGAATGAGGCCACCATCATGCAATTTTGCAATTGCATCACCAATCTGTGTTGCAATATCGTTCATCCTTTCTTCAACAATGCCATGTGTTCCCATGTCAAGAAGTATCTCTTTAACTGAGGAACCTTCAATAAACTCGAACGTGAGAGAATGTAGTTCAGGATCAACAGCATAAAGCACCGGAGTATAAACCCCAAGTCGTCTTGCTTTTGTCATGCACCTGGCCTCCTGATTCAGCAATTAAAATGAGTGTCAGGAGCAAAGACATTTTAGCATCAAGAGAGAAGCATCCTCTTACAGAACCCTTACCGCATTTAGGCGCTTAAGAGTGAGTTTTGCGTCTAAAGATGGATGCCTGTACTTCTTGGAGAAGCGCTCCTTGATTATGGACTTCCTTCCTATAAAAGTTGACTCAAATACCCTCTGACAAGGAAAAATAAAATTAATACACAAACAATCTTACAGAAGCTTACAGTCTTACAAGGAATGGGAGAGACAAAAGCTATAAAGGAAGAAGTACTGATCTGAGGTGAGTGTTCCCACATGGGATATCAGTCATTAAGAAAGGCGCATTAAGTGAAGACTATCTTAATCCATTTGCATAGACAAATTAAATGTTCCTCAATCAAATCTTTTTCATTTGTGCTGCAGTCTATTGTTAAGAAAATGTCATCATCCAAAGCACAAGGCACCACCTGGTTATTGTTTTCAGAAACACCAAAAACAGTGCTATCTGTTTTAGGGCTTGTTATTTTAGTTTTGATTTTGGTTTCAACAGTAAATTTATATTATAATCATTTTTCATCATTTCGAATACAACTTTTTACTATTCAGCTATACCTTTTTACATTTTCAATACACGTTTTACATTATAAAACTATTTTTCAAAAACATGTTTTCAAAACAATCAAAAAGAACATACCCTTAATATGTCATCCAATTTTTCAAGGTGGAGAAATAGTGTTCAGAATGTCAATCTTCTAGCACATTTAACTTATTATGAACTAAAATAAACCTGGCCCAAATTCATTCATCAGACTTACTGCTTCAGCACCTTGCTTGATCAAAATTAAAGATTTTGAGTCTTTATCAATCTCCATTAAGAAAGATCCTTCTGCACAAAGTTATCTCAAAGTAAACGCTATATCTGCAATAATGAAAAATAGCATCACAACAGAATCAAAAAACTATAATTGAACAAAGATAATAAGAAATGATTAAATGAAGTTAAATTGAGAATCCATTTCAATTAGCACTAAATGCACATATCACCAACTTGCCAAGGAAAAAGGTAACAACCCACAATAAAAAACTCTAGATCATAGTAGAACCTAAGCACATTCTTCAAGTTTAGGTAGTAGCCAAGATGTTCTCAAATACAACTCTACACAATCCAATTCAATCTGCATGTCACAAGATGCAATCACAAAGGCATAAAAGTAAAGCATTCAGAAGACTGAAGAAGTGGGGGGAAATTGTAATAAGTGGCATGCTAAACAACATCTCATCAGGCAAAACCCATATTTGGGCTGGATCATATGGACATCTAATGTATCCAAACTTTGAAATGATGACAGAATGAACAGTTTGCGTAAGTGATTAAAACTATAATTGTAAAGATTCTGTAAGCTTTGTCAACCACTAGTGGTTGGAAAGGATCCGTAAACCTTCTCTCTAAGTTAACCAATTCCAAGTTAGAAATATCAGTGAATTACTCCAAATTTGACCAGATTCTGCTTAAGTATTAATGACTTGATATATATCATTTCCTTATGCATATCTCATGAAATTTTACCAACAAATCTCTGTTTCTCTTTACAGGAAATAATCATTCAACTTTGTTGAACCGTCATGCCAAAATTAATGAACAGGCCCATTAAGCACTCTGAACCTATATAAAACTTGGAGACAAAAGCTAAGACCTCTTATGCAATGCTTATTTATTATAATTTCATACAAATTAGAAACCAGCTAGTGATGTGACACCCCGAGTCCGACCTCCTTGATTGGGCGGGATACCCGACCGGGCGTGTCCGCCTGGCTCACGCCAAGACTCTGTGATGATACACAGAACACTGACCACTTATAATACAATTATACTGTAAGTACAAATGATGGCTTCCATTTCACTAACTTTACAAATTACAAAAGTTTATCAACGACTATTACAATGGTTTCCAATAGCTAACTTCCCGTTAGATGCCTAAAATAAATCTTCGCTTTATGATCTCGATGATTTTCACAATTAATGTCTCCCTTAATACCTGTAACATGCAAACTGTCTAAGGGGGTGAGCTCCAAAGCTCAGTGAGGTCGCACTATTAAAACATCTACCGGGTAATCAATTTACCAAACACATAACAAGTATTTTCCTAATCACACAAGGGGGAACAAATAAGGGATAGAAATAGCATAAACAACAAGTCATACCAAAGGATCTATGTGACCCTTCAGAGACATTACTGATTATACTTTACCTGAAATTGGACACTATACAATGAAAACTGGTACACTGTACAATGTTAACTGCTTCTCGTCAACAACGCCCACAACTGAACACTGGACACTGTGGCATACCTCGAGATAATACCGAACACTACCTCTTCAGTTATTTAGTCGAACGTTCAAGCCCAATGTTGACACGCCCGATTTCAACAACTAAACAAGGTTTGGGATCCTACACACACACACACAAATAACACTTAACACTGAACCCTTAACACTTTATTTACAAGTACACTACAATTACATTCATGCGATAAACTTTAACAAATATTTTGCTTTACACATAACTCAACATATGAGAACATTACATACACATAACATATCTACAAACACTGCACTTTGCACATAAGAGAAGCATTTACCCCATTAGTGAGAACACTCACCTTGAGTCTCTAGTACTTTTGGAGCAAATCTGCATTTAGTTTAAAACTTATCAATCAATAATAGAGTTACAATAGGGCATTAATGCAATTTAACATGTTCCTAAATGCACCTATATGCCCTTAAGTCGATTTGTGCGACTTCAGAGTTCAAAATTTCCAAAATTACAATATTTTCTAAAACAGGAAAAATCTCCCTTATTCCAAAGTTTCGAAAACAATAGTACTTTTACAGAGGATAAACCTCAAAACACTTCCCAACACATTGTCAAAATGACCTAAACAGGTTCAGAGATTACAAAACAACAATAGCTTTCAAAACAAAATTTTCAACCTAAAGGAGTGGTTTCATTTTCCGAAACTCAAAGGCTATGACTCAATTCCTTGATTTAACAAGCTTATAAGATTTAAGAATACACGTGTGTAAAACCAAGCTCAAGTACTGGGTTCAGTTTTTAAAAAGCTTTTTGATAAAAGTTTCCCAAAACAACTGTCCAGCAGTTCCAAGTTTTCGTTATAACAAAAATAGCTTCAATAGCATGTTTGATAACTATATTTGCACATCCCAAGTTCTAAGCAACTATGATAAAATATGTTTCCTAGTTTTACATTATCAGATTTCCACCGCAAGAGAAAGTTAAGAACAAACATGATAAACCCATCAAAAGAGTCCCATAAATATTTTTAACAAACAAAGAACCTAACTCAAAAAGTGTTTACAATGATCTTAATGCAAAACAGTACCTAACCTCTTTCAACCATTCATCCTTACTAATTTTTCTTCAAAAATACAGTTCCCGTTAATCCTAATATAATCTTGATTACATGCAGCGATATCTCAGCCAAGTATCAACATCAGAAATATAAGATTTTAACTCAATTTCAGGTAGTTTTCATGCCCAAAATTCAATCTTACCATTTTAACAACAATCTAGAAAGAACCCATTGTTTAAATCTATCAAAAACAGTCTCATATACATTTATATCAGTCAAAGAACATTGATTTAATAATAGACATTAAGAATTTATCTTTCTAATCTGTCCGTGAAGTCTCACTCGTAAGAATTTCTCATCAAACTCTCGATTCATAGTATTGTAAACAAAATCAAGCTACATCCATTCTTTTATAATCTCTATTTCAGTATGATAAACACTAATCCTAACTAAAGCAACTTATCTTTCTTAGGGATTTATGTGTTCTAGCTCTAATTTACACATGCATGAAATTTTACAAGCTAAAAGATTTAGTTTACATAAGAGTTACCTCTTGAACGGTTATTCCCTCAAAACAAAACACCTCTCCCTTTTAATCAAGTCTAAATTCCATAATTTTAGCTTCCTTGGCCTCTTGCTTCGTCATTCTTATATGGATTTTGGCTTCAGGATTGTTGTGACCGAATTGCCTCCAAGAATATTCATGCATGGGTTTTAGATTTAATGTTCTATGGTGGTGGGATGTTGAGGGTTAGAACAAAGAATGGGTTTTATGAATTTGTGGTGGATTGGATGAGGAATTCTTCATGTATGCACATGAATCAAATCTTAAGGTCACAAAGTGAGGGAAGAGATAAAGAATTGTCTCAATGGAAAGAAGAAGATTTCAGATTTTGGGGAAGAGAAATGGGGAAGAAAACCGTGGGTCTAGGGGAGAAGAAATGGTGAATGAATAAAAGGCTTTTGCTTTATTTCCCTTCCCGTTTCTTCTTCTTCTTTTTTTTTTTTTTTTCCTTAATTTATTTAATTATTTAGTTTCTAATTGAGGTGGCCTCTTGTGTCCATGCATAATAACACATGTTTAGGTCCTTATTGAGATTTTAATTTCCTATCCTTCAATTCACATTAAACATGACTTAACCTCAATTTCCTTTCATTCTTTATTCAATTAGCCCTTCTCCTAATTTGCTTGATCACAATTTGGTCCCATTAGTTTCTATTACTCTTGTTTAAACTTGATTATTTCTATTAAATTCTTAAGATAATTAATTAGATACATTTGCCTATTTTCTCTCCGAAACATTCTTATGGTTTAAATTAGTCTTTTCTCTAATTCTTAACTTAAGTTGCGTTAAACATTTCAGCTCTAGTTTTGAATCTTCTTATCAATTTTGAGCCTTATAATTTCTATAAAACTAGTGATGATTTTAATTTTAATCTAGATGTGTTCATTTTAGTTTGGATATCAAAAGTTTAAACTAATTTAATTACGACATTCAAAGCTTCGTATTTATAGTTTTAACTCTCAAATCCATTTAGAAAATTTTTCAATCCACATTTTAGGATGTACTATGTATAGCTAGGTGAGTCAACTTGTGTGATTTATGTTTCCTACATGTTTTGACGTGCTTAGAGAAGTAGGGGCAACAAGTGATAACTAAAGCCAGAGACAAGGAAAGATGTTTAGGAATTTGCTAACACATCCCATAGCAAACTCATTATAAGCAGAGCAGGAAAGCTCATAAAATGCTATAATCAAAAGAGCAGTAAGTTTAGTCCTAAAACCAAAAATTCATCTACTATAGATGTTTAGGGATTAGATACATGAAATCATCAAATTCCTGATAAGGAAAAAAGGGCCTGTGAACCTTTTTACAAAGTAACATGCTTTGAAAGTATGCTTCAGTTCAAGCCCTTCCACTTACAGTGAATGTTTCAATTCCTACATCCCTTTTCAAAGTCAGATTCTTAGTCCCTCAAAATAATCAAGAAATGATGACCACCAACTCCAAACAAACAAAAAACCTTCCCCACCAACAATATACTGGGAAAGAAAATGAATATTGGTTGAAAATCCAAGTAAAAAGCTAAAACAAAAGGTGTACCGATGTTAAGGGACAGTCTTGGAGGGAAAGGAAAGGAATAGTGGTTGAAAATCCAAGTAAAAAGCTAAAACAAAAGGTGTACAGATGTTAAGCTAAACAAAAAGGTGTACACACCGGCCCACACTGAATTCACACAAGCACACAGATTATCACATGAGAAATCAGCGTAGTAAGGTACACAATTGCTAATTTACATAAGCATACTTTGGTACAGTAAAACGAAACAGAAACAAACAAATTCATATCACGTTGCACATTATAAACATGCAGATGATTCATTCATTAAATTAATTAAAACGGTTTAGTTCAATGAGATCACTCACCTGGATTACAGCTACTTCTTGATCAAATCTGCATTTAATTTGAATTTGTTGTCAATAGAGTCTATACTATTTAGGTATGATTGACGTGTTCCTAAATGCACCTATATGCCTCTAAGTTGATTTATCAAGCTTTATGGTTTAAAGTTTCTAGAATCGCAGCATTTTTCTAAAACAGGGAAAATCTTTCTTATTCTAATGGTCATGTATTTTCAGGGAGGATAAACCACAATGCACTTCCCAACACATTCCCAAAATATTCTAAGCGCGTCCAAAGATTCTGAACAACCATAGTTTCCAAAGTTCCCCCTAACTAATGAACAACAATCTTCATAATATAGCAAACAGAACTTCGGCTCCCAAAACAGCCGACCCACTTATGTGATTGAATTCAGAAAGTAGCACCTCAAGTGAGTTCTCATTTTTCCAAAGTTACTCACTTTCCAAACCAAATTACTTTATTTCAGAAAAGTGTACACAATTCCTGAAGTTTCTAAACACTTATGTGAGTCCAATGACATTTAAAGAATCTTTCGAACAATGTCAATAAATTTCATTTTCAAAAGAGAGTGTGCTTCCTTCTCTTTTCATAAATTTTAAAAGCTGGATTACAAATTACAATTTAATAAGATTCCAATGGTTCAAAACACGTCAAGAACGTCTTGAACATCCCAATCACACCAAAAATCCGATATTTGGAGTTTAAACGCATAAAGAACAGCTGAAATATTTAGGACCAATTTCAAGAACCAAAACCAATACATCCAATAAAGATTTTCGTTTAAAATATTGACGCCTCTTTCTACCCAAACTTCAATTCCAAAATGCCCCTTTTCCAATCAAAACAAGATTTTCAACAATTGAAAGCCCATTACTTTGAGTACATTTCCAAATAACAAATTCTTAAGATAGCCCATCAACATGTAGCAAACGCCTAACTAAAAATCAATGGTTCGCACCACTTCTAAAGCTCTAAATTTTAATCCTAACTTTCTGATTTCATATGCATGTCGATTTTCTAAGTGTGAAGAAATCCTACCACCCAGAAGCTCCTCTTTTCTTTGATAAGCCAAGCCCTCACCTTCACTTCCTCCTCCTCTTCTTACTTGTTCTCAAGTTCACTTCTTTGTTAGGTTTCTCCTTATGGATTCACCAAGGGGAAGATAGGTTTTCGGCTGGCAAAATAATTGAGGGAGAAGGTGGTTTTGCTGAATATTTCTTGCGGAACTTCCACGGGAGGAGGAGAGAAGATATGAGAGTTTCTGATTTGGAGGATGTTGCGGCTTTTTGAGTTGAAGAAAACTGAGAGAGATTGAAGGAGAAAGCGGGAAAGGATATTGGGGGAAGGCAGCCAATGGCGATGGAGGTTTAGGAAGGCACAAAGAGCAAGAATCGATAAGCTTTAGTAGCTTTTACATTTTTTTTTTTTTAAGGGTAAATGATTCTGTTGGTCCTTAAATTGCACCTCCAGGCCAATTTCGTCCCTCATCTTAAAATAATTCATTTTCGTCCCACAAGTTACATTTTTGTTTTTTAAATGGTCTCTCTCTGTTCTTTTTTAGTGGTTTGGAATGAGAAATTTTTTATTGAGGGAAGAAATTTATTTTAGAGAAAAAAAATTTTGAAAATTTGTGTAGGAAAAGAAGAAAAAATATAATGATTATGTTATTTTTTAAATTTATCTGAGTGAAAATTTAGAGAAAATTTTAAAATTTAAATTATAAATTTAGTAAAAAATGATATTATTTTTTTGTGTAAAATTTTTGAAAAAAAATTAATGATTTTTTTGATATCGAATGAAAAAAAAAACAGAGCCCAGAAAAACAAATGACGTTACATAATTGAAGTTTTGAACTATTTCAAGTATTAAGTGGGCCCCACCCTCATTTCATGTCTTCCATTTCGGATACCCCCAATTGTGAATCCTCTCATCTTCGTCTGGCTTCATGTCGGCACCTTCCTTGTATAAAACACTTATCCTCACCAGCTCATCGCACAACTTCTGGACTTGTTCTTCCACATCTTTCAGAAACACAATTTATCAAGTCCAGAAAAACGAATGACGTTACATAAGTGCGCACGAACAAGAAACTTGGAATTTGGATTCACTCGGAAACCCCAAGACGCTGCGGTAACAGATGAATTATTGATAAGCACTTTCGCTGAATTATAAATGCTGTCTGGAGCAAAATTGGAATTTGTAGCTAGGATTGGAGGTGGGGGTTAAGGAGTGGTAAAGAGATCTTTGACCGGTAAGAGGGTGCGGTGAACCCGGTAAGGGATGTTAACAGCAGCTGCATCTCTGGGGTACATAAATTCATCACCAGGGATCCAACTTCTCAACAGCGTGCCAGCCCCGGTGTTACTATTTCCTTCCACGTTAATCCTATAAATTACTTGTAGAGCATTGGGGACAAAACCTTTGTATTCATTATTACAAGATCCTGCCGTAGTGACATCAGAATCAAGAATGAACTCGTTGGAAGCGAAGATGTTTCAATTGCATTCACAAAAGCAGTGAATGATGACCCCGAAGGAGTGAAGGAAATCATGAACTTCCCGGCAGTGATATTCTAGAAGAACTCTTCAATCAAAGGAAATTTACCAGTACTAGTGCTTTTTGAACATGGAAGTCGGATAAAAGATAAAAAGTTGGAAACAGAGACGTTGAATCTATCACTATAAAGGTCAATTCCTTGAACTTGAGGAGTGAAAGGACAGAAATTGATTTGTCTAATTTTTACCAATATTATGTACTGTCCCTTGTTAAAGGAAGAATTAATTACTTTTAAGACTTCAAGAATCATGTGTTAAAACTTGGAATTATTTTGTTTCCATTTCATTTTCTCATTAATCATTTGTCATTGTAGGAAGCAGATTTGCCGCTTTGGGCTATTGGAAATGTTTTGCATTTTGCCTGTTGTGTGCGCTTTGAGTCTTTTGAACTACTCTCTTGAGGATGTAAACTGAAAATTTAAAACTGTATCAAAGGTACTAAACATACATTTTTATCTTCCTTTCACAGCTTCTTCTGCTATTTGGGGATTTAAAAACATTCCTTCACAGTTCATGTTGTTCCCAACAATCCAAGTGACCTGCAAAACTCAAAAAACATAAACACAAAGAACAAACACGTTAATCGGTAGAATGGCTGAGACGCAGATCTTTCGCTTTCTTTAGGTGATTCAAACCCTCTACAAAGTATCAATTTCGGCGCAGCAGGGCAACACGACTTGTCACCCCCAGACTGCAACAGCCCAACACGTGTTTCTTAATAATCTGCACAAATATTATGAATTAGGAACTCTACTAACACCTATTTCTTCCTTGCCAAAATTATATTTTTAGGGAGAATTGTAAAGAACATAAAAGACCAAAAATTCTCTACCTTTTTCAGCCTACACCACCGTGTATATTTGTAGCAATAGAAAAGGTTTAAGAATTGAATTTCAAAAGGTCAGTTTCAAAGCTAAAACCATGCATGGCTGAAACGGTTTTTCCAAATGAATTATAAATACTATAAATGCCTGCATTTCATTACTCAATGAACGAATGAATTAAGATCAAAACTAATGATGCAGAAATGATGCAGAAATTAGCTGGACAGTTACTAAATCAAATGTGTGATTTAATTTGAATACATAAATAATATGAAATTATGATTGAATAAATGTATTTATCAAAATACTTTTATAACCGCTCAGCATTCATGATTACAAATTGATTTAATAAAATTTGCACCAATTTAGCAACTCATGTTATAATGAAAAAACCGTAGCAACATTCTAGCCAATTCAAATCAATTTAATTTAATAAAAATAAATTTTATTAAAATGTTCCAACAAAACCCCACTCATTTTAATAAAATATAACTTTGTTTTATGGCAAGAAGGTATACAACCATAGTGCTTCATATAGGTAGCAATGCATTGGAACTATATTTAGTGTTAGGACGATTTCTTATACCAGAGCCAGTAGTGAACTGATGTCTTGAACTATGGCTGCTATGAAAATATAAAAGATTGTACCACACACACTATAGTTTAGGTGTATTCCACGAGTTGTTTAAACTGACACCTTACGGCCTTGTGCTTATCCCAATTTTTCATGTGTGTATAAGCGACTAAGTCCCTAGTCACTTCAGGGCGGCCCCACCCTCATACACATATAGGTGAAATCAATCAAGAGTACTCCTATAATTCTGACACCCCACTCATAAGAGATATACATTTCATTGAGGGCATTTTATGCCACAACCCTCAAGTTATCATTATAGGATGTATGCACACATACCACAGGGATGGACAATTAAATATAATTGTGCATACTGTTACAATCACCATGTAATTCACTTTTCCCTTTGAACCTAACTCTTGGGATCTCCAATCATTAGGTTGGGTATCCTTACATCTGATTTTTGCAGTTCTTTTAATTGGACTTCAGACTCATCCCCCTCAAGGTACACATTCATGTCATTGCACCAGATCTGGATTTTTTCGCGAATTCTCATATTGGCAAAAACATGAATATTTTGACATTTAACATTTAAGACAATGTCATGCATTATGAAAGCTCAATCTTTGCATAAGCAATAATATTTCACCAATGATCACTTAAATCACAAGTGGTGAAATTATCTCATAAATTTTAATCATCAGCTCAAGACATATAAAGGCTTATATATCTCTACATATTTAATCCACATACTAATATTAATTAGTATATAAGTAGCCAGTAGCCTTACTACTAAGAATCATCATAAAGATGACCAATAGTCTCTTCTCTACTACTAGGAACTACAATTTTTTCTTGCGTCGCTCAAATTCTCAATTTTGTTCAATGGTCAGTAGCCTTGATATTACTAGGTACCATTTGTTCAATCTCAAAAATTTCATATGCAAGAAAAGTTTCTCAGCACAAATAAGTGCATTTAGCAAATTATTTCAAATAAAATAATCACTATTCAACACTTGAAATTAAGCGAATCAAATATATAATAATTATAAAAATAATTCTCAAATATTGTTTCAAATTATAAATTTGCACTATCCACAATTTTCTCAAATAATTTGATCATGGGAGTTATCCAAAAATTTGCAAAAATTTAATACAAAGATAATACCCCCACTATTGTAATACTCCAGTACTACTCAAATTATCATAGACTTTCATTTCTCATAAAGTGAAACTTTAAATTACATGCAACATGAATAAAGAAAATCCATCACATGATTCACAATCATAATAATTTCATGAAATGTTAAATAATTTCATATATTATAATTCTATGCTTATTATAAAATTATTCACATGAGAAATAGGAAACATTTATATACACTAAATTAGCCCTCACTATTTCTCAACTTTTTAGCATGATATACTTTATGACCCATGTCACTTGTTTATACTAGGAAATCAAATAAATTACTTGATTAACAAAGAGACAAGTAATTATCAAAATAACATATACTCAATTCATTGGAAACATAAAATAATAAAAGACATCACTATCTAAAAGCCAGCCTTATTAAGAAGAACAACGAAACATAAAGTTTTTGAAACAACCACAATCACAAATCTCATATCTCAAAGTATCGGCACACATCTTCATCCCCAAGCATGTCAACTTCAAATCAAGCCACAAAAGGCTCATTGGTAACGTTGTCTTATGCAACACAGGCATGTGGCACAAGCCCACGTTTCTGGTATCTACATGCTTTAGCATAATGTCCTTGCTTTCCACACACGTAGCAAACATTATTCGGGGAAGAATTAGATGATGGCTCATCAGGCTCTGTTTTGTGATGGGAGTTTCCTCTACGATGATTCTTCATATTCTTTTTCTTTGGTTTCAAGTGGGCATTACTTTTTGTATTTTGACCACTATCCTTGTCATCAGAAGTAACAAGGTTTACCTTTGTAGACCTTTGTAGAGACATTTTCATTATCGATTTGGCTGCTGTTTGCATCCTGACTCAATGATCCTTCTTCAATTCTTAGACGAGTGATAAGGCTCTCTAAGGAAAATTCCTTCTGTTTATAACGAAGACTCTTTTGAAATTCCTTCCAAGATGGGGGAAGTTTGTCCACAATAGCCGCAACCTGCAATTGCTCATCAATTTGAATGCCTTCTAATATCATTCCATGTGCTATCATTTGGAGTTTGGGCCATCACTGATTTATCATCTACCATTTGAAATTTGAAATAGCGACTTGCAGCATACTTCTTAGCACCCGCTTCTTCCGTGTCATACTTTCTCTGCAAGGCTTACCAAATTTCTTTAGCAGTATATCATAAGTTCTCACATAGAAATCATAAAACTAATCACAAAGACAATTCGATAAATAGTTTCTGCAGTTAAAGTTCTCCTCTTTCCATATTGTAATTTTCTCTGCACGATCTTTTTGCTCTTCCTCGCTCATCGTACTTGTCGTTGGTATCTTTGTTGGATCCTCCTCATTTAAGACATGAGCAACTTTCATTAGACTAAGATAAAAGAGAATTTTTCCCTTCCATCTTATGAAGTGTTGTTCAAATCACTTGCGTTACTGTTGGAATTAGGATTAGAATCCATAACGAGTTTTTGAATCACCTAAAATTGTTGTTTCCAACAGTGTTATTGCACTAGTGGTCCCTGATTTTTACTATTTAAGCATTTTTGGTAATTGTAATAGTGTAACCAGCTATATAAGGGTTTGTAGGTATTTTTTGTGATTATGCAAATTTTAAAAATAGTGTTGACTAACAAAATTAGTCAACAAAAACCTTATGTAACCGGTCATAGAGACCAAAAGTGCCAAAATAATAAAGAACATGAACCATAAGTACAATGACACTAAAAAGAAGAACCAACCAAAAGTATAATGAGCGCAAAGAACATTGACCAAAAGTGTAATTTTTCCTTTTTTCTAAGCCTACTTCTTTCACTTGAAAAGGCCATTCTAATGGGTAACATCTTCCTCAATGTATTCTTTAATTATTTGATTTTATAATTTAAGTGGACATTCCAAAACGGTATATAAAAACCTCTTCGTTCTTCTTGCATATATTTTAAAAGAAATTGACGGCTTCCTTTGGTTGTGTAGAATATAAACATATTTCTAACACAATGAGATTAACGCACAATGGAATAAATCAAACACAAGAATAAAACAACACCCAATTTTAGTATAGTTCAATATCAAAAGACATACATCCATCCAAATCCACTCAATCAAATCAATTACATCAAATAGCCAAAATAAGTTCCTAATAAAGTAGCCAAAATAAGCTCACAATAAAATAGCCAAAATAGGCTTCCCATAAAATAGCCAAAATAGGCTCCCAATAAAGTAGTCAAAATAGACTCTCTCACACAACTCGGAGGCAAAAAGTCAAAATATTACATCTCTAACCTTTTAAACTCTCAACTAACTGAAAACAATACCCAATGAGTTCTTTATATAGACCTATAAATATCAAATGCGTCCCCAAAATAACATCCCACCTAATAAAACTTTTTAGAGCATATTAATTCATGTTTCGACATTTATAGTTATATTGAATTTGGGAAAGAGGCATTTTCCATCCTTTGTACTTCATTATAAATCTCATTTTTAAAGGTATTTTCTTGTAATACAAAAGAGTAGAAGTCCTAAAAACCTAGAGGTATGTTAGAAAATATGTAAAAGTTCTAAACTCTTTATTAGAGTTAAGCAAAGTGAAAGGGAGGAAACAAGAGAAGAGGGATAAAATTTCTAAATCAAAAGGTTTGAATTATACATTTGGACTTAGATCTAAATTAGGCAATTAGGAGAGTTTCTAATCTAGAGCTAGATTGGACACGAAAGGCTAGGGTGTTGGGCAAAGGGGGAAAGTCATTAGGGTAATTGAATTAGGCGAAGAAAGTTCTATCTCTAAGAGTACTTAAGTTAGGTGTGTGTAAGGGTTTCATGAATTGCACCTTGAATCAATTCTTGATAGTGGATTAGGAAATCTTAAATTGTTGTGGATTAGAATTTCAAGTAAGAATCTGTACTGCTATAATTTCTTAAGTTCTGTCCATTATTAGCTTATTGCTTTGATTTGCATATCATCATTTGGACACACACATTCATTCATTGTAGATTAAGATTATGGTTCATTGTTGTCATATGCATTGCATCTCCATATAACATGATTGCATATTTTAATTTTTGAGATTTCTGTCAAGCATTTGAAAATAAGTTTTCAATTTGTCAAAAAGTTTTTATTTGGCTATCAACCTAGTTCACTTCTCCCCTCCTAAATTGCGTATAGAAAAATTCACTTTTCTCCTTTGAAAACTCAAGACATGTGTGTAATTTTCCTCTAAGACTTTATGCTTGTAGCTCTTCACATGATGTTTATATAATAGGGTTTAGGAAATTGACCAAAAAGTCAAATTTTAAGTGTCTAGCCCCTCAAATTGCAATTTTTTGCATGCTGCAACTTTCTGGTCACAATATTCAAAAATGAGTAAAATGCTAAAAATGTAATCATACTTTTCCAGAATCTCCCGTTTGATAACTAAACTATTTTTTCCCCCATAAATATCACCGTACTTTTAATAATGGGTCAGAAATATCAATTTGTCATTTATTTCCGTTAGCACTTACGGAATAGGAAGCATGTGCATCTCACATGCATTTTTTTAGGGTATTTTTGTCAGCCACTAGTTCAAAGTTAAAAAATACTAGTCATCATCTTCTCCCAAACCAATCCAGTTGTGAACATATATAAAACTAAACCCTAGCCGCCTTCTCTTCTCTACCTTCTCTCTACCACTCCTCTATTTTCCTTTCTCCCCCATCCTCCATTAATGGAGGATGGGGGAGCTCCTTTCTCCCCCTTCTAATAAATCTCTGAGAGTTTTCTTGTCTCTCCTAGTTGAGAGTTTTCTGTTCCTTTTTTTAAGAGAGTTTTGTCCGCTCTATTTTTTGAGTTGTGTTCTTCACTTATTTTTGAAATCTTTAACTTCAGATCTGTGGGATGAAGTTGTTGATAAAGAACATGGCGAAAATAAAGCCGACAGTGGTTGGCGTCGTCAGTTGTTTGTCATGGATCCCTTCTGTCATGGGTCAATTTTGGAACTATATCAAAACTCAACAGCAGTCATGTGCCACCGGTCAGATGATCTACTCAGCTATATGAAATTTTGCTGCTATTTGCTTAGTTATAAGCTAGATTTGTAGTTTGTAGATTTAATTTTCAGATTTACTTTGATTCTAGATTGTAGATCTGATTTTCATATCTACTTAAATTCTAAATTGTATTGTTTGGCTCATGGCCTACTGTCAAATCACTGCTGAATGATATTTTTAGCTCGTTAATTTAAGTATTTCTTTGTTTCAAAACAAAAATCCAGTTGTGAACATGTAAACTTTCTCTCTCTACAGCAAAGAGAGCACTCACTCTGGAATAGACCAGAGCCCTCCATTGAATAGAGCTTTTTATGGGATCTTTTCCTAATGATTTTCTTCAATACCCAGCCAATCCACAATTTGTTAACTACTAATTTATAGGATCATTTAGTCGGGTGATGTCGTTGTTCTGGTTTGTTGAGTTACACCACGATGAATCAAGTTTTGAAAATCTCCTTTATTTACTCTTTAATTGCATTCCTAAGCTTGACCTAGTCATAATTGGAGTTTGTTCCAAGTACTTACATAAGCTTTGTTCTCAATTTGTGAGCTAAGAAATTAGTATAGCTTACTTATAGTAACAATATCTCCTACTGGGTTTATGTACTATAATTGGAATGTGATCAGATATTGGAGGGGAGCTATGTTTTTTCTTTCATCAATGGATTGAGTTCTATATCTTTTTCAATATCATGAATCTAGGGCTTGTTCTTTAGCTCAGGTTTGAAACCATGTTTGGTTGGTTTTGAGCTTAAAACCCAAAACCAAACCAAAACCCACGTTTTGCACTCAGGGTTTGAAACTCATTTTCAAACCTTTTTTCCCCCAAAACCTCATCACTCATCTTCTTCATTCCCAACCACACTGTCGCCCGCAACTAACAATTTTTCCTCTTCTTCAATTCTTCTTCGATTCTTCTTCTTCTTCTTTGAGACGGACAATAGAGGAAGAATCCAAATTGAAGGAAGCCTTAATTAGACAACAAAAAAAAACCCATGTTCTTCGATTCTTCTTCTTCGTCTTCTTCTTCGAGAAGGAGGCGGTGGCAGAGGAAGAATCTAAATCAAAGGAAGTTTGATTAGGCAACAACTCCTTTTGATTGTTTTGAAAAAAATGTCTCTTGTTGTGGTTGTGCAAAAGTCAGAGAATAGGCCAGTCCGGAAATGCGATTGTGATAAAGCCGAGCAGAGCAGAGCATCCCAATTGATGACAACGTTGACTGGTTAGAGCTAGCAATTTTCGTGGGTTATTTAGAGAAGAAGCAGCATTCATTGTTGGATTGGATCGGATAAACAACAGCACACAATGTGTATTGGATGCCCTCGCTGGTGGCACCTAGCTCGCTTCCACCTCCCTTGGTAAGATTGCTTTTCACCCCAATATTAGGGAACTCAACTCATCCTCATCCTCATCCTTCTCATCCTCTCAATATCAACTACAACCAAAGAGAAGGGATTTGGATTTCAAGTTTTGTTAGATTTGGATTTTTAGGGCTTAGGATGGCGGCGGCGGTGGAGCGGGTGGTGGTAAACGAAGGGTTTAAAATTTGTTTTGAAAAGTTTATTTCTTTCTTTTAGTCTCAAACCAATTTGGTTTGAAATTTGGTCTCAAACTTTAGTAAAGAACAAGCCCCTAAGCTTGCAAGATGAAATTCCTTCTATGAGTCTATCTTCTAGGGGTTTCTATTGACTTTTGGGGTTACTAAAAATGCCTTTCTAATATTGGAGATAACCTAGAAGAGAATACAAAATGATCTAACGCACATCAAAATTCCATATATATGACAAATGAGGGGGCCAACAGTGGAGATCAGAGTTATGTAAATTGTTTAATGGCATACTGGATTGATGACCGTTCCTTCAGTATAACTAGACTGATGTAATTTTTTGAGTGTCCTCTTAAAATAAAAAAGCTCAAATTCATCCAGAGCAGCAGTGTCGAATGACACCAAGAACAGAGCAGCAATGGCAACCCAGCGTCAGGCTGAATGCAAGTCGGCAATCACGATTTGAACACTGGGTAATGCGGAAGGGAAGAGAGAGCGGCAGACGATAGTAGTGCAGAGCTAATGAGAGAGGTAGTCTTCTTCAATTTTACTCATGTAGGAAAGGCTATTCAAAAAAAGAAGCATATGATAGAGAGCTGAAGAGGATGGGACGGGGAGAGGAAGCAATAGGGGAGGGGGGGGAGCTATTTTGAAGATAGAAAGGGCTGATATCTCTAATATTTTAAACTTTTTTTTTATTTGATTTAGAGTAAAATGCCCTCAAAAAATGCATGTGAGATGCATATGCTTGGCATTCCGTTAGTGCTAACGGAAATAATGGCAAATGACATTTTTTGCCCCTTTTCAAAAGTATGGTGACATTTTGGGTGAAAAAAATTTAATGACCAAACGAGATATTCTAAAAAAGTATGGATATTTTGGACAGTTCACTCTTCAAAAATTGACACTATTGAGAATTAAGTTTAAGTACCTATATTTTATCAATGGTAGATCCATATCTAATACTAATACACTCTGTATGTTCTATTGAAAGAGTCGTGTTTTTAATACTAAAAACAGTATTAGAAACAATGCTCTTCCAATAAAATAGAGCGAGTAATTTCTATGGAATTGAGGGTAGCAAACTCTATAACATCATCATATTTACATATTAAAATTAAAAATAAAACACTTTAGCTATTAAAAGTGTTGAAAATAATTTTGAAAAGAAAGAAATATTAACTAATAGTTGAAGAAAGTGTTAATAATATGCTATTTGTATGTATTTTAGGGCCCATTCGTTAGAAAGGTTTGAGTGAGATTTTGAAAAATAGGTTTTCAAAAACATGTTTTCAAAGATAAGCTACCGAACAGATTTTAAAAAACTGTTTTCAAAACCCATGTTTAGTAAAAGACTTTTGAGAATCACTTTTTTTTTAAAATATTGTTTGGTAAAGTAGTAGGTAGCAAACAAGATTTTCCCTCAATGTTAAATTTAGAAAGAAAAAAATAATAATTTTTGGTGTTCAAAAAAATTATTTATTTTTAAAATAAGGTTTTACAGAACAAAGTTTTGAACTCGTGCCAAACACGATTTTTGTTTTAAAATAGTTTTGAAACCCATAATCTTGCAAAAACAGCCTGCAAAAGCTCTCAACGAACAAGCCCATAGTTACTTCAACAATAGTATAAGCAAAACAGAAAGAATTTTAACAACCACTCCCTATAAAATAAATAGTTGAAATTACTCACAAAAATAAATGTTTCCTTGAAAGGTAAAAAAGTAAATGTTTAATTAGATAATTGACACAGAAGGGAACAAAAGCAACAACGAAAGAACATAACTAATGTTTTAATAGTTTTTATTGCATTTTTCATTGAGTAAGAATACAAAATAGTATCATTGATTCTATTTAGAGTTTAAAGTCCAAAGTTCAAGGTTTAACAAAATAAAATTTATGATATTGTCTTTTTTTAAAATGAAAAAACAAGAAAAAACTATTAAAGGTTTTTTTTTTTTTTTTTTTTTGGAAGGAACATGCATTCACATTAATAATAATTAGAAATTACATAATTGTGCTCTAGAAGAGAGCAAGTAGCCGTCACATGTGCATCATGCACCAGCAATCTATCTACTTTCTTGATATTGAGGCCCGGATAGGCCTTGCAGTATCATCTGATATCCTCTAGGATAGGCTAAATTCCTTTGTGAGATGAATCCACTTTACACAATTGAGAGACAAGAAGAGACTGTCTGTAAGGACGTGTGCAACTCATCCTTTTACAATATAGAATTATACCGCTCGAAGGCAAGCCAGTGCCTCAATTTGAAGCGGTGATTCTTCCCCCCCCAAACTGTCCATCCTGTTTTGCGAATAACAAATCCCCAGCTGTCTTTCACAACCCAGCCATTAGCTCCCACATATTCCCCAAATCTAAACGCCCCATCAACCTGTTACGTCACTTGTGTGTCTTGGATTGGATTTTCTCTCCCACTATTCGGTATGATTTCAATATGTAATGGTTGCCCATTTAGCATATGTTGTTCCTGATGCTCCCTTGATACTATCCTCACTAGATATACCTCAACCTTTTCAAGGATCTGTCTCCAACTAATATCAGGGGGATGTGTTTCCTTTCCCAAACCATCATGTTTCTTGCTAGCCATATTCCATGTAGTATATAAATTGACAATTAAATTGCCTCTATATTTGGAGCCTCTTGCATCCATCCCTAAAACCAATCTGCCAAACTGATTGGTGTACCTATCTCAAAATTAAACCCTAAAGATGATAGTTTTCAAAGCCTCCTCGCTTACTCACAATTTAGAAAGATGTTCCCCGTGTCTTCAAATTCTGCCCCACATCTAACACAATTTCCTGGTATTTGTATACTCCTCTTCTTGAGATTCATTGTAGACGAACATGCATTCTGAAGAAGTCTCCATATGAAGAACTACATTTTTTCTTGGATCCTTAGCTTCCACAACTGTTGCCATAATAGTACTAGTTGTTGTTGGTTCATCTCTGATGTCGCTGCTTGGCTTCTATCATTATTGATGATTTCTCTCATAGCTGCTCGATACCCCAACCTTGCTGAATATTTGTCTATAATTGCTAATTCATACCATTTTGTGTCCTCTTCATCTGGCCAAAGGGACAAATAAATTGCCTTCATCCTGTATTGAATTTGTAGCGTAAATATTGCTTGCAATAGTGGTTCTCGTCATTTCCTTTTGTGATCAATCAAATGTTTCACTCTCAATGTTGTCCTTTGTAAAGCTTGTGTTTTTTGCACCTCCTCTTGACTTGTTCCCGGTATCCAGTTGCCACAGATCTTTATTTTAACCCCCTCTGATCACTCTCCATTTCAGATATATTTCTACCAGATTCTTTCTCCATAGAATACCCTTCCATCCCTAGGTCCCCTCACTCCGTGTAGTGATTTCCATGAAGTCCTTCCCTTCACAGTATCTCCCTTTCAGATGACGGACTAAAAGGGAATTTTCTTCCTCAATGATTTTCCAAGCAATTTTCCCCTAACATTGCTATGTTGACTACTTTCATACACCTTATCTCCAACCCTCCTTGGCATGTGGGTTTGTACAATAACTTCCTTGATTTATAGGGTATCCATTTCCCTTCCTCAACCCCTTTCCAGATAAACCTATAAATTTCCTTATCAACCTCCTCTATGATCGTCTTTGGTATCCTGAAAGCTCCCAAAGTATATGTGGCCAGAGAAGACAACACTCATTTTGCTAAAGTGACCATGCCATAACAGATAAAGAGAGTTCATCCTCCATGATTTCTTGCTCTGTGAGAAATCCAGGTTGAGAACCAAGTATTTCCCATCCTTAAACGAACTTTTAATCCTTATGGTGTCAGTGATGAGATATGATTGTTCTCTGGTTATATTCGGACTGAACATTATCAAACACTTTTTTAAATTATTCTCTGCCCAAAGGATGCTGCATATTCATTAAGGAGTTTTGCTATATCATACACACTCTGCATGTCATTTTTGAAGAATAGTAATCTATCATCAGCAAACACTAGGTGTGATACAGTTGGAGTCGATCTACGTACCTTGAATCCTGGGCCATGCTGCATATTGTCTCAACGGTTCTGACAGTACTTGTTGGCACATAATAAACAAGAACAGAGATAGTGAGCAGCCCTGTCGCAGGCCTCTGATGGGTTGAAAGGCCTTTGAGGCCCAACCATTGCAGGTGACTTGGAACATAACTGTTGAGGCACACTTCATTGCTATTATATTTTTCTCTATTAATTATCTATCTTTTAGCGTTGTTATTTTGAGAGTTATTTCGATAATTTATTTTCGATATTAAAGGAATAAAGTACATACAAATAGTAGAGTAAGTCTTGCATAAAATGTGTTCATGCATGCGACTGAAATGCACGCGTCAATGAACATGTTCATGCATGTAATTAATTAGTATGAATTTAGGTGTGTGTGACTGTGTGTGTTTTCTTCTTTTTTTAGATCTACTCTCTTCAAGTAGATACTTGAAGAGAGTATTATAGATACTGTCTTCAAGTATCTACTACTTGAATAGAGTAATAGATTTACTCTTTTCAAATATTATGGATACTCTCTTCAATTATCTACTACTTGAAGAGAGTAGTAGATTTACTCTTTTCAAGTAAATACTTGAAATGAGTAATAGATCTACTCTCTTCTTCAAATAGTAAATTTACTCATATTGGTGAAAAGTACCCGTGGGTATTGTTTACGGGTATTAAAATATATATATATATATATATATTCTATTCAAGATATTTGAAAACAATATCCGTAATACTCTCTTCAAGTATTTAATATTGGTGAACAGTACCCCTGTTATTAAAAAAAAGAAAGAAAACATCAACAATTGTGACATGAAAATGGTGTATACATAAACCGGCTATGTGAAAGTTTTTGCGCTAATAGTAATATATAAGGGTTAAGTTGCAGTTTAACCCATGTGGTTTCAACAGAGATTCAATAATTCCTCAAAGTATTTTTGGAATCAATCTAGCCCTTGAGGGCTTATAAGTGATTTAAATTAGCCATCATATTGATGTGGAAAGTACAAACAAAAAATTGACACGTGACAGCAAAAGAATATAAAATTTAAGGGCAAACACCTCATAATCCCCCTGTGGTTTTTAAAAGTTACGCATCACCCCCTGTACAAAAAAGAGCTACTCATCACCCCCCCTCCCCAGGTGCTTTTCCGGACTCTGTAAAGTGACAACATGGGTAAATTGACTAATATACCCCCCTGCATTTGTAAAAATACCAAATTGCTCTCTCGATGGGTAAAAGAGTTTTTACCATCTCAGATTATCCCCAATTCCATAGGTTTATTCCAGCAGAAAAATAGGGCACGAGAATGGAGAAAATCATGTTTCCGTAAATATTATCGACCGACGAAGAGCAAAGGATTTAGGCAGCAACAAATGGTCATCGGCGCTGCGACGGTGTTGTTCGAGAATCATCAGGGAGTGGTCGACGTCGGTGGTTCATTGTCACTGTAACGCCATGGCCGAACATAAGCTTCTCTCAACTGGAATTTCAAAGATTTAGCTTTTTATTATGCCTTTAAATTATTGTTTGAAGGATGGTTGGGACCGTATACATTGTGGGGTGAATGGAAACAAATTCGGGTGAAACCCAATACATGTGTTAGGTTATTTGAAGCATTAGAACATGGGTCTCAATTTGTTGTCTGGTTGCTTCTACAATGTACGTTATCAATGTGCCTTTGTTTGTGGGTTGTTTGAGTTTTTGCCTTTGTTAGTTTGTATTTGTTTATGGTTCAAAAAATGCATCTACAATTGCAGCTACTACTACTGTTTCTAGTGTTCTTCAGAAGATAAGAACCAAAAGGGCAAACATTTCTTCTTCACAGGTAAATTAGTTTTGAGATAATTACATTTAATGTGGCTGCTGTGTGATATTGAATTTCAAATATTTGAGTATAAATTACAATAAAAACTGACCATGTTTTTTGCTTTATTTTCACAGCCATCTCCGAATGCATGTTTTTTGCTTTATTTTCACAGCCATCTCCGATGCATGTTTTTTGCTTTATTTTCACAGCCATCTCCGAATGCCAATCAACCTCATGTTCCACAAAGAAGCCAAGCTAATGAGGCAGTAATTGTAGGGGAAAAAATAGATCCCCCCCACTGTTTATAGTGTCAGTCAAAATTTAAGATCAAGAAGGCCAAATATGTCCTTTTCACAGGTAATTAAGATTCATGAAATCTTCAAGTTTTATGATTTTTATAGGTTTTTTAAGGTTTGCTTGGTTATCACTTTTTGCTTTATTTTCACAGCCAACTCCACACGTTGCGCAAAGCATCCAGGTTCAAGAGGCAGGAAATGCAGGAAAAAAAGACAGCGCCCCCCCCCCCCCCCCCCTCCCCCAAACCCCCCCCAATTGTCTCTAGTGTTCTTCAGAAGTTAAGAGCTCGAAAGAATAAATCTTAGAGTGAATGTAGTAATGTTATTTATTGTTGGTGGTATTTTGGATGGATTGTAATCATGCAAATGTTCTGTTTTGTTTGATTCAGTACTGTTTTGAAAACATGTAGGTTTCTTTGTAGTTTACGGCTGCAGTAGTGCTTAACTACTAGGATTGGTCAGTTTTTTGTGCTATTATATAGCTGTTTTGCTGTATTACTGAACCATATTGGTCAGTTTTTTGGTATTCTATTTCAGTGCATAGCAATGTGTAATACTGAACCATAATGGTTAGTTTTTGGTCAATTGTTTTAGCGCATTTCATCCTATTATACTGAACCATAATGATCAGTTTTTGGTCAGTTGTTTTATGTAATACTGAACAATAATGGTCAATTTTTTTGGTGAAGAAGAGATGGTCAGTTTTTGGTCATATATTTTACCGTAATGGTCAGTTTTTGATCCACTTTCATTTATTACAGTCTTCAGATTGCTACATTTCTTCAGATAATTACCACATTCACCAACTATATCAAACACAAATATTTCAATTCCACTACATTGAAAGAAAGATAGAGTACATATGTCCAACAAACATAATGAAAACTTAGAATTCAACTAATAAAACATTCATTCCTACTGCTGAAAATCATCCTTACAGTCTCATTTTAATAAGATGACAATCATTCCTACACAACTATCAAACAACGAAGCAACCACAGTAAGAGTAATTGTCTTAAGCATTCCTTCTATTTTGCGGGACTCTTCCATATTACGTTTTTTCAGGAGTATTTCATCTGTCGAAACTGGAGCTTCGATGTAGTTGCTGTCAAATCCCCTCGGTGCTGGATTTGGGATCCTACCCGCTAATTTATCACCCGCGTCTCCACCGATCAGATTGCACCATGAAAAGAAATCACATTGCCTAATTTCACAAATAAAATAGAGTCGGCCCTTACTTGACTTATCAAAATTGACTATTTTGACGGCAGCTTTCCTCCCGCAAGCGCAATAGCAGTATTGGTACCTCGGCCCGTGGCTAACACTTTCGCTACCACTGTATGAAGTTGTCGACATTATTGCAACGGCAGGCGGAAGATGTTCTGCACAACCCTATGTAACCGAAAAGGAAGATGATAGCCTGCAACGGAAGGATTTTTGCTTTTTATATAGTAGTTTTTAAAGGGGCCTTTCGATCCTAATAAAAGTATTAGGGGCGTTTTGGTCACATAAAAATCAATTATGTACTTAACTCTATCAAGAGAAGCGCGTGTCATGCACGTGCCGTTAACTTATGGGAGTTCCGTCACTTTACAGAGTCCGGAAAAGCATTTGGGGGGGGGGGGGAGGGTGATTAGTAGCTTTTTTTGTACAGGGGGGTGATGCGTAACTTTCAGAAACCACAGGGAGGTTATGAGGTGTTTCCCCAAAAATTAATTGAAAATATTGTGTGGCTAAAATTAAAGAGGGAAATTGATTGACAAACCCATCTTCTCTCCCCTCCTTCTTATCGCCCCCTTCCTCTCCATTGTCCACTCTTCTCTGCGGCCCTCTCACATTCTCTCTCTATATATTTTCATTTCTCAATTTCCCACTATTCTTTCTCAGGTTCCAACTTTTCAGAGAGATCTCTTTCTTTCCTCTTCATCCGTCAGCCAACCAATCCATCAAAGTTATCGTTAATGGCAACTGTTGTAAAGAACTATTCTTGATTCTTGAGGACTTTCAGGAAATCTCACAGGGTGAAAATGAAATACAGAGCCCTCTTTCAGTTGTATTCCATTTTATCTATTTTTGCATTGGTGAAATCGACATGCAACAAGAGCACCATCGAGTAGGCGCTGCTGCTCTTCAAGGCGTTTTCTTTTGTAAATGGGTTCTAAATGTCGTGGTTCAGAGTTCCGCCCTGTTCGAACCCTTATCCGGTTACTGAAACTAACCTTTCTTCAAGAATTCTCTGTGGCACCGTTTCGTGTGAATTCTTCATAAACTTGTCGCGGTTGAAGAAATAGTGTGAACAAATCGATCAAAACCGGAAGCGTAACTGAAACATTAATTAAATTAAACCGTATCAAATCGATCAAAATTGGAAGCACTACTAAAGATGGCAAATAACAAATCAGAAATGATGGCAGTATAGTAAACAAGGACAAAGATAATGCCACCACATTCATCAAGGGTGGCGAGGGTTCGGGTTGGGTTGAAGCAGTAGCGGAGCTAGGCCCCGAAGGTCTGGTGGGGCAAAATACAAATTTTTAAAAATTTTATACTTAAAAAAAAAAAAAAGAATTTGAGTGCTGGTGGGGCAGTAGCTCTGCCACTGGTTTGAAGCAAGAAAGAGGCGAGAGGAAGAGGGGGAGGAAGAAAACACGGGTTTGCCCGTTACTTTCCCTCTTTTTAGTTTTCATATCATATTTGTAATTAATTTTTCTACACACTTTTTTATTGCTATGTGTCAACTCTTTATTAGTAATTTCTGTGTCAGTGTAGAAGTGCTATTTTAAACCACTTCTAAAACCTCGAGGGTATATTGGCCCCAAAAATATTTCGAGCGCTTATTTACACCCTTGTTAAAACCACGGGCCTTAAATTGCACTTAATCCTTTATTTAATCCAAAATTATGTGTTAAAAAATTTAGTTTAACAAAGTCTCTTTCAATTATACGATTTTGTGAGTGGCACGTTTATTTAAAGAATTTCATTACTCCAAACGCTAAAAGGATCAAAATATTTGCTATGTAAATATTAGGGACTAAAAAGGTTGGTTCAGAAGTTAGAAAAATGTAATTCACAATGTATCTATTTTAATACCCCTCATTCAATCTTGTAGGCATGTGAAAGGAGTTTAAGAACTTAAACATCCCTCCCAACCCCCCCCCCCCCCCCCCCCCCAACCCATTGTTAAGAAGGGCAAACTTTAGAAAATAAACTTTTCTTTGAGGAATATTAAAATTTAAAAAATACTGCTCCTTTTATTCTACTAGAAGAATTCATTTTTATTCATGTACAATTTTTTTTTATAGATATCAAGGTATAATACCTAAGAGAAAATCTAATTTAACATAATTTGTTTCATTTCTATCCTTACTTTTAAGTATATTAGTAAGAGTAAAAAAGGTAAAAAATTTGAAAGTAGACTCATCATTTGAAACGAAAAAAAAATGTTTTTGAAAATAGACTTTTTCAATGAAAATATAATTTTTTGTTGAAAAAATAAACAAAAATTCTTAGCTATTATAATTTTTGGTAAGCAATTACTCAAATACTCCTAAAATTCATAGAATTTATACTAAATAGGTATATCTACCCTATATAATAGAAACTAACATAAGTTTGATATGAGAATGACAGATGGCTTTCACATATATTTAACATTTACTCCCTCTGTTCTCAAAAGAATGTCATTGGAGCTTCAAAAAAATTTTCTTAAAAGAGTGTCATCTCACAATTTCTAATACAAAAAATAAATCAAGTTCCATCTTCACCCTTAATTTAAAATCTCCCAATACTGATAATTAATGAATATAAAGCTAATAACTAATGATAATAAAGATAAACCCATTTTCCTATCTATTCTCCCTCTTTCCTCTTTCATGTACGTAACTATACTCTCCATCTCTTCCTCCTCTTTCTTATCTTTTCCCATCTTCCTCCACTCTCCTCCTCCTCTTTCTTCATCTCTTTCTTTCTTTCTTCTCCTGGCTAAATTATCGCCGCCCCACTGCTCTTTTCCCTCCACTAGCGGCGGTGATGATTGTAGCCTGCAAAGCCTACCGTTTTTTTTAATCTTTTTATTTGAGGAGAAATAGCATGTGAATTCCATAAAATTTTCTTTTGTTGATTAGTGAATTTTTTTATATTTTATTTTCATTAATTGGGACTCAGACGATGTTGAATGAAAATTTTCATTGAACTTTGTTAAGAAAGATTGATTCTTTTTATTGTTAATTTTTGTTTGAAATTTTGAAACTTTCAATTGATTTTGATCTTGAAATTGAGAATATGTTATGTGCATCGGTGATAAAGAAATGGTGGTGAGAAAACAGTAAATTTAAGAGAGTAATTAATGGCATAAGTTAGTTAACATTGAGCTCCATCCGTCTCATTCAAAGAGTCTTTTAAGGGTAATTATGTAAATTCTTTTATTTTTTTAATTTGTGAGCTTTCTCCTCCAGCAACACTCTTTTAAGGACAGAGGGATTTAAGGACAGAGGGAGTAATTATGTTAAGGCTGTCACATAATCACTTTATTACCTCCACATACCACATGGCTGCCTCATTGACATATAATTTAGTTTAACTATTCATATGAATGCCACATAAGATTAATATTTAATAATATTTTATTAAGTACATAAATTTTATTTTATCTCATTTAAAAGATAACATTTTTCCTTGCCCCTTTAACTTCTTAAGTTATTTTTTAAAATTTCTATATTAAATAACCTTCAATTTTAAGAGTATTTCTATTGAACTCTTTGTATTCTACTTATATATGTTATATGCATATACACACATATATATTATATATAAAAGCACAAAAATATCGTGTATACATATATATATATATATATATATATCTATTGACGAAGGAATATAAATATTTATATTCCATATTTATATAACTTATATAGAATTTAAGTTAAGCATATTTGTAAAATATTAAACGGTTTATAATGAAATTATAAGTTTATTTTTGTTATTAATAAATAACTTTTTAGGTAAGACATTCTTATATTTATGTAATGGTGAGTGAAATACAATTATTAGTTAATTTAAATTTATTTTTAATTTTTTGACTTTTCCTCTACTAAATGTTTTAAATATCATTAAAAGATATTTTTTATATTATGATTATATTTACATTGTTCACCTCAACTTCCCTATTAATATACTATTAGTAAATGATTAATTATTTGAAAACTCTTGGTAATTCTCACAAAAGAAAATGAAAAGAAACTTTGTTTATCACTTTAAAATTTATATATATGTTCAATCCAATGAAAACAAAATCACACACAAGTTTCTTCTTGCTTAGAGTCCTTATGTGCATGTTTGATTCGAAGATATTTTTGTTTAGAGAAATTTTAAAATGCATTTTTCTCATGAAATTAATTTTTCAATCTCTTCAAATTTGCAGGTTTATGCATGTTTTACTCTAATTAAAAACAATAGTTCCCTATCAAACGCTACGAAATATGTCTCTAGATTTACCTCATCTGACAATTGAGATTCTCATGCCCATCGACGTCTACACACAACACGCATAGAATTCAGTCAACAACTTGGTTAATCTCCAGAAGAAGAAGAAGACTAAAGAAGTTAAGAGCCGATGTGAAGTGAGGGAAAATGAAGAGAATAGACTGTGCCAATTCCATATTTGGGAAAAAGTTTAAAGTATTTATGTGATATTTAACTTATGTTTCTTGTTTTCAACTCTGTATTTATAATTAATTGATTATTATCTATTCTTTTAATAATTTTTTTATAAATTTTTATATGATCACACAATAATATTATTGGACATTCACCAAAGAGTTAAAATGAAACTTATCAATCTTATCATTTCAGACTTAGATCATATTTAGTCTAAGTTTGTAACACACGTTAACTCTGTATTTAGTGTCAAAGAATTAAACTAAATATTTTCAGATCTAGATTATAACCTAAAACAAAGAGTTAAAAAAAAAAAATTCATTTTACACTTAAATTCAAACAATCACTATAACTTAATCATATTATTGGGCAAATATCATGCACATTATGGCATGCCCCATCTAGTTTATATTAAAATAACAAAATTGTTATTTGCAGTAATATTTTTACTATTTACAGGAATATTTTTACTATTTACAGGAACATTTTTTATGAAAAGTCTAGAATACCCTTTAGGCTTAAAAAAAATTAAAAAACAAAAAACTTTATAAATACTCCTGCAAAGAAAAGGGAAGCAGAAACAATTCCCTAAAAGTTCTCTGCTCTGTGGAGAAAAAAGGAAGCACAAAATCGGCCAAATCGGATAAAAGTCCAGACGAATCGGATCGGCAAAGATGAGTGCCTAAAATTCATATTTGTTTTGTTCATGTTTTGTTCGTTGTTTTGATTAATTTGTTTATAATTTGTCCGAATTTGTTATTTTTTTTGCCTGAATATGCGATTATCCGGTTGTTTTTAGCCGGATCTGTAAAATTTTGGCCGAAGAGACGGGCTCCTCGGCCTGAATTTCAAGGAAACCGACGGGATTTCCGGCCAAATTTCTGCCGGAGACCGGCGGGATTTCATATGGAAGGAAATCCCGCCACGGCGGTATTCAGGGCGGTATTTCCCTCTAGAACACCGCCATTCTCCGGCGGTGTTTTGTCCCAAAATACCACCCGGGGGGAAAAAAACCGCAGAGACAATATTTTTGCCCGCAAATACCGCCGGCAGTTATTTTCCAACGAACGGCGGTATTTTTTCCGATTTTCCGCCCTAAATGGCCTAGATTTGCACAATATTTTAAAATTTTTAAGCTTTAATTGTATTCTTGTTCCTTATATATTATCAATTATTTCCGTATTGATAATTGCGTCATTATACTATTGCAGATGGCAGAAATATTTAAAAAATTGAAATTAAAATTATCTAGAACCAAAAAGGATGGCAATTTGCAAATTGTTGAAGACAATGAGGCAACAAACTGCTCCTCTGAGGAAATAGTTGGCGGAATACCTCCCACTGCATCCGAAAGCCAGGTTCTTCTCGGTTTTCAAATGCGGCAGAGGCAAGTAACATTGATTACGGTGATACTGAATTTGCATCGCAATACATTAGAGATGCGAAGGAGCAGGGTTAGATAGAATGTAATTCGGGGCGATGGAGGATGAAAACGAATGGTCAAATGCACCTAACCAACCAAGGAGGAGTGAGAAAGGCTTAATGGTCTCCTCACGTAAGTCAGTGCCAGGGTCTAGGTCCAGGAGGGATGCCGGGTGGAAGGCATACCAGCCTCTAGATGGTCCGATTGACGGTGGACCTTCAGATCTAGAGTTGTTACGGAGTTTTAAGAGTCATGTTGCCTGCTACATATGTCATCGACATGTATCTTATTATACTTTATTACTTATTGTGAAATACTTTTTATTTATTGTTTAGATTTATGTTTAATAACTTGGTACTTAAAATGTGTTAATTTATTTATTAAATTACTTATGAACATGATATATTGAGGTGCCATAATGGGCACGAACGGCTGCAAAGGTGGGATTTAGCCGAGGGAAAATAAAAAGTATAGTAGAATAGTCCGGGTTGGCACATTTGGTATGGTTCATGCATCCAGAATTAGACTATGCACTACTTAGTGCCTTTGTTGAAAGATGGCATCTAGAGACTAAGTCATTCTACATGCCTTTCGGAGAGATGAGTATCACTCTCTACGATGTGCCATACATATTGGGAATTCTGGTTGTCGGATATCCCATTGGTTGGAAAATTAAGCCGACAGAAATGAAGGAACTGCTTTTAGAAATGCTGATGATAGAGCCAAACCAGTTCGGGGAGCGAGATTTTGTAAGTGTGAAAATGTCTCTCCTTCGAGACCATTGTGTCAGTGGGCAGGTGGACCTTGCCAATTCTGCCATAGGGTATTTGTTATGGTTAGTTGGAAACACCATGTTCGTGGATAAGAAAAAAAAACCTACGTTATTGGGCATTTCTTGCCTTTCCTCCGCGATGTAGATAGCGTAAGCGGACTTGCTTAGGAGGCAGTTTGCTTGGCGAACATTTATCTCAATCTTGGTAGGGCCTCTAGGGTGGACGGTGCCTAGTTAGGCTGGTGTCTGACATTATTGTAGGTTTGTAGGAATCATTTATAAATTATTTCAATACTTCATACTGGTTCATTAAAATCACTAATATTTTTTTTCTTATGCTTAATAGACCTGGATATACGAGTACTTTCCTACGTTTAGTCCTGCAAAGATGAGATCTTGGGATGTCAACTCGCTTGCTGCAACGAAGTGCACATCAGAACCGGAAGGAAGAGTGAGCCTAAACGGGAATTAGTGTCATACCGATGCGCACTAGATGGATTGAAATCTGATAAGGTAATATTTTTATATCATTTAAATGTCCTAAGATTTATTAGTGTAATATCCGAATTGGTCGATAACCACTAACTTTCTTTCAAATGAACTAGGTAAATTGGTTTCTTTTTGGGCCAAATCCTGCAAGCTTGCACCCAATAACATTGTACAAGGGTCTTATTTGTTGCCCTGCGATCATAGAGCCCAATATGCCTGATCAGTTCTTGCGACAATTTGGATACGCACAGTCGATCCCTCATAGAGTTTTAGAGCCAAAGAACTGTTACAGAGGCCCTGAAATTCTGAAGTTTTCGTGCGTGTACGATCCGAATTATATGGCATGGCAAATGTACAAGAGTAAGTTGTTAAAGGGTCTGCAGAGGGCTCAGTGGGCCGATCAGTTGTGCCCTGAGTACCTCGAATACTTCCAGACGATATCACACGTTCGTGTTAGTTCCGACGAAATGGAAGTGGAAGAGACATCGGACCCCAGACAGCTATTAGCGGTTGCAGCAAGTACATGTGATTTATGCTTATTTCTTTCAATTAGTTATATTTTTTATGTCAATGTTTATTTACTATACTTGGATTTTTCTTCCAAATGCAGCGTTTGTAATATATATCAAGTAAAATGTATCTAGTTCATCCCCGAATAAGACATTCCATCCCCAGTGACATGAGGGAGAGGGTCATAGATGAGGTAGCTATCCATTTGGAGGATTTTATGTCAATGTTTATTTACTATACTTGGATTTTTCTTCCAAATGCAGCGTTTGTAATATATATCAAGTAAAATGTATCTAGTTCATCCCCGAATAAGGCATTCCATCCCCAGTGACGTGAGGGAGAGGGTCATAGATGAGGTAGCTATCCATTTGGAGGATTTTATGCCGGCCTTAGAATAACTTGCAGCAAGGTCAACTGGGCTACGCTATTGACTCTTTTTTTGAATAATATTATGAAAAATTACTGAATAATCATTTGTAATTATTGAGATGTAGTATATTCGCTTTTTGATGCAGTGTATAAAGTAATATATCATTCGGGATGCTATCTATGTATTGTATGTGAGTTCAGTAATGTTAAAATTAATTACATATGAACCTTAAAAATAATATACTTATATTGGGAACATAAAATCAAAAGTAAATTGCAGTCAACGTGAAACCAGTAAATAAGAAAAACATCTAATACTAACACTCAACAATAGATTTATTCATGAAAGTATCAAATCGGGGTTGCAAATGAGATTTCTAACTCTGCATTTGTTCTAAAACCCTGTTTATCCACGTCGGATAGACTGGGGGTAACATGACCTCCCATGTCGTTAATAAAGTAATGAAATAATTTTGTCTTATAAGCTCCATATTGATGAAACTGCTCGGATTATTAGAGACGCCGACCCCCCGCCACTGAAGCGGAAGAAAATTATTACTCTACTGGGCATACAATGTAACAATCCTCTGGTATTTCGTGACAACAAGTAATCCAAAAAGATGAGAATCAAACCAAAATTCATCTATGGTCGAAACTACATAACAGTCTACCACCCTGCATGCTAATTCCTAATCGACTAGCCCAAGAACATTGCGCCAAAAAGTAGCTTCATCGCGCAGTTCTTAGTGCAGTTCTCTGCGCACTTGGGACCAATACTCCTCATATGCATTGTGAACGAAATAAGAAATTACTCTAAAACTAAAATGTCCATCAGCCACTACATTAACGTGGTCGGTAATGTAGTCGAACACGAACTGCTTCAGAAATATGGGAAGGTCGAAAGGTCATTTAGAACCGTGGGGCCTCACAACCTTTCTTCTCCTTTGTCTGCCTGTAGATCTCCGACTTGAGATTGTAAATCATATTAAATTTAATATATCGATATGTAATTACAACAATGATCTGTACATGAAAAGTAATATTTGTACCTCGTTGTATTGCATTTCTTTTGGCATGCTCGTACCCTGATAGATTTCATTGGGTCGGATTGTGTCTCAGCCATCCCCTATGTGGCCTACTTACCGGCTCAGCTAGATCAACAGTTTTCGGATAAAGCGTTGCATGCACTGCACCCATCACCCTGTATATTTTAGCGCTTGGACGAGTAATTACGTCAACAAATATTTCATGCAGTCGCCCTTCAGTGCTTTGCCTCGCCTTCTCAGTTTTCAGAATATCATTATTTCCCAAATGCAGCGTTTTTCAAAAGGTGTCCATATCGACAAGATCAATTGGACGGTATGCTCGCACCAACAGTTGCATCTCACATGCACATGGCAGCCCGCAACTAGTTCGGAGTTCGCAACCAAACAACGCACCATGTTTCCCGATAAGACCAATTCTTTTTGCATATTCTTCTTCTACTATTGTAATATTAGCAAAAGACAGTATACCGTTCAACCTACTATACAGTAAGTAGTTACTCTTTCGGTATATTTTGCTACGAGAAGATTCCAGTGTAGTCTAAATTTTATGAAAGTGCTCATCTATCATAATATTAATTCCTTGAAAAATACCTGAAAATGTTTTTTTATCCGTCTCAACTGCCTTCTTCAATTGTGCATGTGCACTCTCAACCCTAAAAGTCAATTAACATTAAAAATCAAACTTTCACATAAAACGTTATATAAAGTATCATGTAATTATACAATATACAAACTATAAATTAAAGTTATGAGTAACTTACATGTTCATTGTGCGCCCTCCGTAATGCTTTATTTTTTTCGTCCAACAAAACACAAACTTGTCCTTGTGGAGATCCAACTATGTTTTTTTTAAATATGGAATCACATTTCTGAATTTAGATCTATTTTCATATTTAGTCTCAATAAAATCCAGAACTTCCGTGAACTGTTCATATGTCAAGGCTTTCACCACTTGCCCCCCCCCCCCCCCCCCCCCCCCCCAAACGATATAGAAACATATCCGTTGTAGTTTTGTCGTTGCCAGCCTCTACTACATGTTTTTTTACCTCCATTTCAATGTGTCTCATACACAATAGTTGGCTAGCATGTGGGAATACTATTTGCACAGCGTTCATTAAAGCAGTCTCTCGATCAGTCATGACAACATGTGAGTATTTGTTGCCAATGAATAAATTTCTCAATTGAGTCATGGCCTAGAAATAATTCAGAAAAGTCTCATCCATCATGAAAACGAAAGCAATATGAATATACTGAGATGTGGGTACATGAGCCACTATCTGGATTAAAGGCATGTTATACCTGTTTATCTTATACGTCGTATCCATAAATAAAACGTACGGAAACAAACCAAGTAGACAAGGCGCCTTCTTGTGTGCAAAGAAGACGTGTCCAACTGCATTACTCTCATATTCTACTGCGTGCGCATATAAGTATTCGTGATCATGCAAAAGTTTGAAAAAATACTATATGTTAGTCAAATTTTTCCTCGCCTCCCTTCTACCTTTTGCTAATTCACTATACACCTGTCTTATGTGGTTGATATTTTGCGGATCATCTGCTCGCAACTGGGCCATTATATGCTTTGGCCAAATGTTAACACTTGACATTTCTACAATTTTCTTCTTCTCTGATTTCGTTAACCGTGAGTACACTGAATGCCAATTTCAAACTTCTTGTAATTCATGATTGTACTTACCGTTTATGACCTATAAATTTCAATTTTCCCTAACAATTTCTCGTCCACAAGGTCAAATGGACATTGTCAACTTGCTGCTTGTATTGTGCCGCTTGCTTTTCCCTTCAGATAGGAGAGACTTATATCTAACTTGTCCTGATATATCGCACCCTATCTCAATTCACCATTTTCTCCCTCTCTTAAGAAAAAGTTCCAATATTTTGGAAGAAAAAGTAATTTTTGTAGTCATATTATTTTTAGCTGCTCTAGCTTTAACCCATACAAGCAAATCTTCCGTACTTCTGAACTCTTCGTCCGTTTAAAGTACATCCTTGTGATAAGCAAATATGTCATCCCTCTCAATCCGAATATCTTATTAATACAAAAAGATGGGTCAGCGTACTAAAACCCTAAACTCTAAACCCTAAAATTTAGCTAGAACCATCAAATTTTGGAATAATCTCGTCCCGGGATGTGAGATTGTGACAAAATTTCGCTATGCATAGGGGGAGGGAGATTTTGAAAATCTCGCCCATTTCGGGCGGGAAATCGGGAAAAAAACCACCGTCCACCGGAAAAAGCCGGCGTCCAGGGGTTTTTTTCCGACAGAATACAGCCGGCGTTCGGCAGTATTCGCCAGAAATACCACCTGTTTCCGGCAGTATTTGCGGGACAAAATACCGCCTAGGCGGTATTTTTTCAACGAAATACCGCCCCTTTCCGGGCGGTATTTTCGGTCAAAACATTGCTGGGGGAGGGCAGTGTTTTGGCTCGGTATTTTCCTCCAGAACATCGCCCTCCCCCGACGGTGTTCTCCCAATCCTGTCACAGGACAGAAATCCTGCCGTCTTGTGGTGGGATTTCATATAGAAATTCCGCCGGTATCAGGCGGGATTACAGCCGAAAATCCCGACGGTCCCTTGGGTCATGTGCCCTCGAAGTGACCTCCTTTCAAAGACCCAGAAGTCTTTGACTACCTTGACTTTAAAGAAGAATCTAATTTCGCCACTCCAAATCATTCTCAACGAGTCCATAAGAAATGATCCCATTTTTTTCATCGGGTTCGGGTAGAGACCAAAGACCTTGAGCAACCGATCCGGCCCATGACGACTAGTAACAAACAAATCAAAATTTTCACTTTGAATTTCGGACCTCAACTATGACAACTAGGATCGCTACGCTCTCTAATAAGGTACGCTTCAATATGTTTTGGGTAACTATCCTAAACTGGTTCATCAATGGGATTTCTAACTCACTCCCAGCTTTATTAGTTAGGCTGTGGTCTGGGACGAATTTTCAACGTGCTTGGAGAGCCTGTTGAAAATTTAGGTCTGGTAGATACCCGTACAACAGCTCCTATTCATATATCCGCGCCCCGCCGACTAGAAGATGTATACCATTAAGGCAATTAAAAGAAAGAAGTAGCATTAGAAGGCCGGCGTGATTTCATTCAAATTCGGTCTCTTAGGCCGAAATTTTACAGATCCGGCCGATTTCAGATCCGGGTCAAAAATCCTGCCCACAATTGGCAGACAGGGATTTTTTTTTTTTTTCTAAAACAAACAAATTTCACGTTAAAAAATGTATTGAGTGTTTACTTACTGTGTAACATGGATGTCCTCGTGTCTACCGCCCATATTTGAATACACGTGTGAGTGAAAAATGAATGACTATAAATAGAAAGAATGTAAATGGAAAAAAAGAAGCAGGCATGCTGAGAAGATGAAAAGAAACTCTCCTGCAACCTTTATAGTGTGAAAATAAAGGTTTTTTTTTTAATTTTTTATTTTACCTAAAAGGTAAATTCGATTATTTACAAAAAAAATATTTCTGTAAATAGTAATAATGTTCCTGCAAATAGTATGCCCTAAAATAAAAGATCCAGTGGGGCAATTGCCCCCATCCGACTTTTATGTGGCTTCACCCCTTACATCACAAGACATTTCGATGAACTCCTTTCCTTTTTTAAATTTTCCTTTGAATTTAACACTATTATCTATCTATTACACTGGAAGCAAAGCTATGAAAAGGGCAAGAACGAGGTTGGAGAGTCTCAAATAAAATCCTATCAATATACACCATAAATAGGTAAAACTGACATGTATAAATCGAGCCCCAAACTCTGAGTAGCTCTCTATTTATCACATCTGTTGGAACATTTACTTCTTATGAATTCCGTTCCTTTACATGCAAGGGTACAAAATATTCTCAACCTAAACATTAGGGACCTAAAAAAATTAATTTGGAAAGTTGAGAGACTTAAAAACATTAATAAACTATTGGAAGAGGACCAAAAGTAGAGTTTGTTTTAAAAATTCATTTCCGAAAACATATTTCCACAGATTAGAGTATGTTGTTTTCATTTTTTGTTTGTGGTATGATTTTATTTTTAGTTTCTACACAAAATTTAATATATTATAATTATTTTTTATAATTTTCAATATAACTTTTTACTATTCACACTATACATTAAAAACCTATTTTTCAATAACACATTTTCAAAACCTCAAACAAACAATTTTCATCAATCTTATTTGTAATTTGTTTTTGATTTCTACAATAAATTAATATATTATAATACTTTTTATCATTTTCAATATAATTTTGGATTAATCACTATTTACCCCTGTATTATTCTCTTTTGACTATTTACCCCCTCATGCTTTTAAAATTAACTCTTTACTCTCCTTTGACAAAGTCATATATAATAATCATTCAAACACAAAAAATTAACCCACTAAATAATAGAGATAATTTTGTCCTTCCTATGATTATTATACATGACTGAATACCATTTGGGGGGTGGGGTGGGGAGGTGTAAATAGTGATTAAGCCTATAATTTTATACTAACATTTTTTATATTTTCAATATACTTCTGACATTCAAAAATTATTTTCTCATGATTCTCAAAACATGTTTCCAAAATCATGTCAAAACGAACAATGTTTAGGCTAATGTTACCATCGGAACAATAATTTGCCAAATAGCCTAAGTAAAAGCAAATTTGCATGTATTTAATATACAAATTTTCTCCGATAATTACATCACCTATCACCCATATAATGCATGACAAAATAAAACTCAAAAGAATCCTGACAAGGGACCATAATAAGAAGGAAGAACTAAAGAACATAACCAAGATATACCACCTTATGCACAAATCCTTGTTATCTCACCCAAAATCAAATCAAAATTCAAAAGTGACGCAGCAGTGATTAAAACATTGAACAGTCTTAAAAATACAATGGTTCAAACCTCATTACCCACCAAAATCAGGCAACTAAATTCCCACTTCCTAGAGAGAGAACACAAACAAGAACCATATCAGCAAAAGAAGCTTCTTGCCCGCCAGCCAAAAGGGCAACCCGGGTATGAATAATTCCAGATTACAATGATCAAAACAATACGCTTCAAAACAGTTTTTTCAGAGTAATAGCAAAACAAAAACAATATCATTCTCAATGGTTTCACAAGTCATACCCGAATGTTAGTATATGTTTCCATATATCTTCTTGATGGCTCCAGAGGAGAAAGTGCTCCTATGGTTGCATGATTTCATGTCTTTTTATGTCTAATCAGATATAATATGCAATAAACTTACCTGGTCATACTTCTCTAATGTCGACATATGGACATATGAAAGATGGTCGCAAGAATATAAATCTACAACATGACTTTGCTCTGCCAGCCAGACCAGGGAAAGAATATAAAGGCATTCAGTGAGAGAACATGGAAGGTGTGAAAACTGAAACCAAAAGAGAAACACTATACATCGCAAGAAAAAGCATTCTCAGGAAATATACATGACATAGAAACCAGGTTTGAACTAAAGCCCCTCTACAACACACTGCCTTAACAATCATGAAATCTCTTTAGTACAACAAGATACTCAACACAAAAAACAAAAGAATGGTTACAGCAAGATCCAACCTTACGTGATTGCAGCCTGCGACATACCAGAACACAAGATATCAGTTTCCGACTGAAAAAAATGACAATTAAAACCAGCGGGCAACAACTAATTGATGCAACACAGACACTGGATTATCAGCTTCCCCCCTGACAAAATGACAACTTCATGCACAAGAGACTTGATTGCTTTGGAATGTAATAACAAAAATGAATAGTTCTTCTATGGAGGACAATTTCATATCTAACATAAATCAGTAAGCTTGCCATTTATTCAATAAAAGCTTAACTCTAATATCAGTACCAGCATATTTGATCTGAAGGATGAGATCATCATGGATAACGATAAAAATGATCTATGACAACATTTGGATCGAGGTAAAAACAACAGAATGAAACGGGCCTTTTCAGGCAAAGAAGTTTGTGATAAAGAGCCATGCTAGCCATATAGCTGTCAGATAATAAATAAAGATAGCAAATAGAATAGCGTCAAACATTGGATTTCTTAAGAAAATTTCCGAATGTAGTTAAGCAGAATAAGTAGCTTGAAAAGCACTTTGAGAAACTAACTTCTGTTGTGGCTTATGGCATCCACCACATGTCAATGAGACCACAGTCTAGATTGAAGCCTTAAAACTATTCAGTTGCGGAAAAAGCAAACTTACCAAGATTGTGTACTGTCTCTGAAGTAGGTAGTGCTGGCAAGGACATCTCTGCAAATTGAAGAAAATACCATAAATAGCTGATATTATCATCCAAACAAGGATTTACCTAAATAGGTTTGTTTAACTACTATATTCATTTGAAGAACCATACAAAAGATTATAAAACAATTTCAGAAAAGTAGGTCACATTTAGAGTAATTACCAGGTGCACAAAGAGATAAGGATGTGACGGAGGATGATGAAGGCCATGGAGCCACAATATTATCACTTAGATCACAAGTAAAGCTGAAACCTGATGAATTGTCATAAATCAGATCTGCAGGCAAGCTTCGGAGCAAACATCCTGCAACTGAAAATGAAAATTGCATAAGAAAATAATTACCCTATTGTAACTAACAGAGGAATGTTCACTATTCTGTATGTCTTTTCAAACAAAATGCCACTTTATCTTGACTATTTGCGGTTTAGTTATTAATGGAACCACTAACATTTCAAGAACTCAAAGATTACATTGAATTAAGGCGTTACTTACAACTCTAATTCACAAGGTAAATAGATAAGTTTGGACATTATAAGCGCAGGCATATCAATGTGAAATTGCAGATATTGCTACCGAATTGTCAGATGTAAACGAACTTCTAAGCTAAGGATCCAATCCCAAGCGTACAAGAAGGCTGGTATAGCAACATCGCAGATAAGGCATTCTAAGTTTGAAACTCACATCAATAAAATTGGCCAAGGTAATGGAAAAATAGAAAAATATCAAGTTGAAGACCCCATTTTGAACTGACTATCATTGTTTAGATGCACAAAAAAGTGCAAGGGGAAATAGACAAGTGATACTGAAATAGGTAGGAATATTTTTCCCTATGCTCCATCTGAGAAGGAGGTAAAAGAGGCAAACAAGAAAAACAGCTAATCAGCTCCACAGAACATACACTTAAGCATCAATTCAATTTCCCCTTTGGAAGTTTCAAGAAAGCCAGAGCTTTTAGCCTTTTACCAGGTCATACAGAAAAACCCAGGTATCTTGAAATAATCTATGTCATCTTACAGTGCAATTAAGATATAAGATTAAACTTGTTGTCAAAACACTACCTTTTCTGCATGCTTACTGCCAACTTAAAAACCAGTATTGGCTAACACCATGTAGAGGAAATCCAAAAAGAAAGTAACGTTAGCTCAGATGAAAGGCTGTGCATGGGTTAAGCAGTTAGTTACCTTCTTGTCCATATGCTGATCCAGCCAATGAGCACAATTGACATTTGGGGAGGAACAAGTCAGATCAGGTAAATGATAAACACAGCACACACGTTAAATATTATTATCCAGAAACAAAGATTACCTTGAAGACTAAAGTCTTTCAAATCAACATCACAAAGCTCATAAACATTAGTCATCACTCCAGCCTTTTGTAGCATGGACCCAAAAACAGTCGAGCACATTATTGCCTGCCGATTTGTGATCAACATTTGCCTTTGAAGGCCCGCAATGTATGTGTTTAAAGAACTACAACATGAAGGACTTGGAGCTGCTAGATTTCTGCATGCCTTAATCACTTCCGATGGTTGCGTAAAATTCAGGGGACAAACTATATTCCAGATAAAATAATTAGAACAATTTAAAGAGCAAAGCAGCTATACATGCAGTTTGTTGCAATTTTATGTCATTCGTGATAAATCATTTTGCTATTTTGCAATAGATCTGTCGTGCATATCTGTCGTGCATATGTTCTATCTTTCTTCCTAGTCAACATAATTACAATCTTTTGCTTCAAATGGCTTCTTCTTCATTTTATCTCTTCAATTTACTTTTATATCACAGTTTTTCCAATGAACCAACAGAAATTCATGAGCTTGAAACTAATATTCTGTAGCTCAATCCCACCAGGGCCTCACCTAGTTAGTTGGAATTCTAAGATATCCATCTCGCCAGTATTTCTAATTCTTTGGACTGACTTTTAGCACATGCAACCGAGACATCCAAACGCCCTTTCTTAATAACTTGTTGTCTACCTTTCATTTGACGAATAAATTTAAGCCCCAGTGTCACAGAATAGAACTAAAGGTTTGCAAATATTGAGATAGGAATTCACCCACTGGCTACTAACTTATAATTTGATATAAAATGCAAAAATACAACTACTTCTAGCTTATTATCATAAATTTCAAGACATTGGTGTGGTCTACAGCAGTATTGATAGGGAAGAAGACTTTGGTCCAAGAGGAAAAAGGTAATGCTAGGTGCAAGCACATAAAGGAGAATGATGAGCAGGAACATCTTAATGACGAGTAAAATGTGCCCACAGTTGCAAACAGAAGGAAAGATGAGTGTAGGAAACTACCTCTATTAACTCTGCAGGCAGATAGTGTCCGAAACACAAAATTAGCAGTATCAAATGGGAGTTTCCTTGAAATCCAGGAATAAACAATGCCCTTGCAATCATTTACAATATCAGCACTTGATTGGGCACCAGCTATATTCTTGTTACCACTCATTGCAGATTGTAGCCCTGAGATCTGAACTGCAGCCTCCATAATTGCGGGCTGACAAACTGGTCTGCAACACTCTTTTAGTTGGTCCACTGTGGTACAAGCTTCCAATAATTTGGTAGTGTTCACTGTTTTCTCAAAAGTAGCTGCATCCTTTACAGGACAAGATCCACCAGTAAGATTTGTTGAGTTTGCTGCACAGATGACAGGTAGCGAGCCATTTGCACCTCTACTGGCTAATATGCTGATGATATCTTTAAAACAATCATCAGCAACAGCATCTTGTAAAACTAAATTACTAGAGTTTGCGCTGTAGAATCCTTGGAATATATGCAATAAGCTACTCAACTGGGGGCAGCATATGACGTTTCCTACTAGTGCAGCTAATGGTTTGGAACAATCAGATGCAGTTGTCTCTGAGATATTTGCAATAGCAGAGAAATTCACAGGACATCTTCCGGTCAAGACTGGGTCATATGTAGTTGGATAATAAGGGTACATGGGTGGGAGTGGATCCCCAGAAATAGGATAGTGAGGAAAAACAGCAGGCGATATTTCTATGGGTTCAAAGAGTCCAGTACTAGGTGGGCTACTATATTCTGATTTGGAAGTAATATACCTAGGGTCAGATTGCGTCTGAAAAGCCAATACATTCTGAAAGCTAGACCACCAAAAGGCAAATAGTAGGACCCGCTGGCAAAAAGGACCTACATTAATTCATAAAACCTGCCTTCAACATTTGTACATGACTTAACCGTTTAGCTAGATATTATTATGTATTTATTACAAATGAACACATTACAAAGCACAATGCCAGAGTAACAAATGCCTAATGGCATAAAGAACACGTGCACACTTAGAAGAAGGTATAGACAGTAAACAACCTGTGGAATTGTTTTGTAGAAAATGTTTCAAGGTACACTTTCTTTGTAGAAGAAAGACTATTATAGCATCACTTTGATAATCAGGTGAAACATTAATAGTAGTTAACCACTGGAAACTATAGCAGAACACAAGCTTCCGACCACAATTGCAAGCAGAATCTCTTTATCTATGCTCACAAGTTAACATTGAAAAAGTAAAGATAAGCATTCAGGATACTTTTCGCTATTTACCACATAGTGCTAAACAACAGCTTACAAGCAGATCACAAGTCTATGGTAGCATAAGATTTAACTAAATCAAGCATGACTAGAACATTGCTAAAATTAATAGGATTCTTCTTGAAGTACAGAAAAGGAAAAACCTCTAATGCCAAGCATTCTCTTGTAAATCCAGGCATCAACTAGCAAAAAATAATGAAACTGTTTCACAACTAAACTGGAATGCGCAACAGCAAAGTAAAATCTCGTACAGCAAGACAGCTTACCCTTAAGACGTGTAACAGTCTTCACACAATCCATCACTCTACTAACCCTCCGGCAACATGGAGACTTGTAACCACACCAACTTAGAAATCAAGTAATTTTCATGCTGTAACCTACACAAATTCATACAGGAAATTGTAATAAGGAAAATCACGGCAAAAAACAAAGTAAGAGACAAATGTACAACAAATCAACATAAACAAGGCTACCCTTCCAACTGAGTTTCAAAATAATTATCAAGCATACAACAAAACCCAGAGTGCAAATTACTTCCTTCTAAAAATCCCAGGCTAACCATCCTATAACAATAGCAAAGCTCAGAACAGAAATCACCTACTTTTTTAGCTTTAAGTAAACAAAAATACCATTTTTACACAGCACAAAACATCAGTGACAAGCTAAAGAAACAGAACCCATAAAGTACAAAAAATAATAAATAACCATTCCTACACATAAAACACGAGGAGAATCAAAGAATCAACAAGAAACCAACCAACCAAGCCTCACTGATGTTGCAGAAAAACACGCAGCCCTCAAAATTTGCCAGCAATATAGACACCAATGCAGCTAAAATCCTTAAAGATCCATACTTTCCAAGACTCTCCAACAAAAACAAAACGGAAATTCGAACACAAAATCATTAAGTACCTGAAATGAAAACCCCAAGTAGGAAAAGATAATTCTCAGATCATTTCTCATCCAAATTTAGAAACCCCTGAGCCCACCACAATAATTAAGAGGAAAAAAAAATTAAAAAAGCAAAAATCCAGACTTTAATTCGGCTCTAAAGATGCTTTCCACAGCAAGTGCGCTGTGCATAAATAGATTAATTAACTCCTTCAGGTGGAAAAAGGGGAGAAAGAAAACCCTAGGTTCAGGAGAGTGAAGAAAAAAGTTGGTGTGTGAGTGTGTGTCTGTCTGGGAAAGAGAGAAGAGGTGAATGATTCGGGGGGATAAAGTTGGGAGACTTCCCTTCCCTCTTTGCAGACCGCTTTTATTTTATTTAATTTTCTTTTCTTTCGTTTTTTTTGGGCGTATCTCTGACATGATAAAAGTACTATCTTAAAGTACTGTATTAAGTATCATGACATCATAAGTAGAATTTTAAAATATTTATTATTATTTAGGAGTAATTATTTCTTGCTTCTTCAGTATTCATTCTTTACTCTGTCACTATTAATCTTTAAAAGGGTACAATATTCTATTAATATATAGCATTGTTGCATTTTGCCTTGTTCCCCTCGCCGGCCGGCCTCTGAAGCACACAATAAGCGAAATTTGAGCCTTGCTCTCAACAAACTAAAATGGCAGAACAAAAATGGCTAGGAAAGCCCTCATTAAGTACACTGCTGATTTTACTTCTTTCTTTCAACTTTCTGGCAGCGGCCGGTGCCGGTTCTGCAATTAAGTTTCTTCCAGGCTTTGAAGGAACGCTCCCTTTTGAACTCGAAACGGGGTGATTGAACGATTGATTTTGATTCTTTCTGTTGATATGTTTTTAGATGAATGATGTTTGATTCTTTGTTATGGAATGAATGGGGAATGATCAGGTATATTGGGGTTGGTGAATCAGAGGAAGTGCAGCTGTTTTATTACTTTGTGAAATCAGAATCAAATCCTGAGGTGGATCCTCTTGTGCTTTGGATGACTGGAGGCCCTGGTTGCACATCACTTACTGCATTAGCCTATGAATTTGGTAATCTCACTTGTTCTTGATGAAATATTATTAGTTATAATTAGAACTTCTCTGAGGATGTGAAAAATGAAAGGTTTTCTACTCATTATCAAGAAAGTTTTAATGGGATTTTCTTAATTTGATATCAAGACTTGATCCAAACTTTGATTTGGATTGTAATTTTAAAATATTAAAATTGTATTGGAAATATAAAAATGTGTATTGAAAATACAAAAAGATATTTTGAAAATGTGAAATTTTTTTATTGAGATTGATCAAAAATTATTATAAAATGAAATGGTTTGGATCTTGATACCAAACAATGTCAAACAAATGATTTTGACACCCCTGTTTCTAAAATTGTGTTTGTCCCAACGGAATAGTTTCATGACGGAACCAGGTCGTTAATATCTGGTGGGCAATATATTCAAAGTTTTCCTATTTGAATATTAATTTAATTTATGGTACATTTGCTCCTATTTTTATTAATTTTTGATAGGACAAAATGAGTTATTTTTATAATTTTTACCCAGTACTATGGGTACTTTCAAACAAACGAGGAGGTCAATTGCCCCCACCGCCCAAATAAGTCACCCCGCCTCTTTATATTTTTAATATTAATAATCTTATTGATATAATTCTTTGTTTTTTACTATTAACTTACACTTTTTCTTTTTTAAGTAAATGAGTTTTAAAAAAATGTGACATTATTTTAGGTGTTGTATCTTTAAATCCACAAAAATTTGTGCATTTTATAAACTAGTCTCTTTCCATTAGTACGGATGGAGTAACTGGTAAGAAAGTGGGAAAACTGCTAATTAAGAACAACATGCTTCAGGACCCATAAAGTTTGAGGATGTGGATGGCACTGGCAGCTTACCCAGATTGGTTTTGAATCCCAATTCATGGACAGAGGTGAGTTTGGTTCTCTGTTTTTGTGGTAAACCCCAACTTGTTCCTTCGAGACATCTGATAAAATTGGAATGATATAGAGAAATGGTAAACCAAGGTTGTATTTTCTTACTGGAATTCTAAACCAAGTTTATTTGGCAATGAATGCCAAGGTGGCAAGCTTTATTTTCCTGGATACACCAGTTGGTACTGGGTTTTCCTATGCCACAAATCCTGAAGGTCTGAAATCTAATACAATGTTGGCATGCAATGAAGTTCATGAGTTTCTTAGGAAGGTAACCTCTGCATTCAAATGTTTGCATAATTAGTACCCAGATTTTTCGATCGCTCACAACAGATTTTGCAGTTTTTGATCGATCACCCCGAGTTCATCTCAAATCCGATCTATGTTGGTGGGGACTCCTTTTCTGGTCTTATTGTTCCAATTGTTGCTGAAATAATTTCCCAGGGTAAAGAACTTTATTAGAAGCATGCTCTAAAGTATCAAATGTTGTTTATCATTGATGTCAATTTGTAGTTAGATTTATGGTTATAATTTGATTTTTCAGTCATGCCATTGTCAGTTTTCATGTTTGATCAACCTAGGTTAGTCTGCTGTAATAATATATGTTCTGTTTCATAATGCAGGGAATGAAGAAGGAATCAAGCCATCAATTGATCTTAAGGTTGAATTCTCTATCTCATATGTTTCAACTCTTTGCCGTCTATTTAGAAGAGTAATGTTTCGAAAAGAACAAAATTTGTCCTAATAGAAAAGTCTTTTTTTTTTTTTTTTTTAACTTTATGTATCCCTACTAAGTGACGGAGGGTGGGGGTGGGGTGGGTACCGGCTCACCTAAATCTCCTTCTCCCTTATATTATATACTCCATCCATCTCAATCAAAAAGTCCACTTTCAAAGAAAAATTCTCATCCCATTAAAAGAGTGTATTTCGAATTTTTTTTACACTAAATACCTTTTTACTAATATAATAATGTGGAGTCCATAATTAACCCTTAGGAATAATACCTGCTAATGGAAAGATCCAAAATATATGCATAAATTAGTTGTGAACAGCAACGAACGTAGAACAAAATATTAGAAGAGGCAACTTTAGTGCTTAGCAGCGTCCTCTTCCTCTGCGGAAGATGCAGATGAGGTACATTTGGTACTGGTACTACCTTCATCTCGGGAAACTAGGAGGGGCGCCGGCACCGGCTCACCCCGGCCTAGTTCCGTCAATGGTTGTGAACAAAAAAAGTTAGTTTATAGATTGGACCCCTGGACAATTTATTCTGTCGTTGTCCTTGCTAATATAATTAGGTTTGGTAAATGATTAGCCCACACTTGAAAAATAACCCACATTTTTTGAAACATGACTCTTTTAGTTGGACAGATTGAGTAACCGTCGCTTGTTCTTATGTAATATCAAGGTTTGTCTTGAGAACTCATAATTTCAGAATGGCTTCAGGGCTACATACTTGGGAATCCAGTTACAATGCCAACTGATTACAATTATCAAATTCCATTTTCTCATGGGATGGGGCTTGTTTCAGAGGAACTCTATGAGGTGTGCCTCATTGTTTCTGTCATAATGTTTTACTTTTACAAGTCTTGATGTTATAGTAATTAAGCTTCTAATTAATGCTTAATTTTCAACAGTCCCTGAAGACGAATTGCAAAGAAAATTATCAAGACATAGATCCCACCAATTTACCATGCTTAGATGATCTCAAGGCTTATCATCAGGCTAGTAATTAACCATTTTTTATGTGCAGTTTAATTGCTAAATTATATATAAGCAGTTTTTACTAATTAAGATTTGAGATACTTGTTCTCTTGTAGTTGCTAAATAACGTTAACATCGTCAACATTTTGGAACCAACGTGCAAAGTTGATGCGTCAAAGCCACAAAGCCTGATCCCTGATAGATCCCTCCGGGAAGAGTTCCCACTGCAGAAGAAATATGGAAAAAAATGGTGTCGAGTAAGATCGGTCTACTCATTCGAGTAAAATTTTACAATATTGATTGATTACCATCTCCGTTGATACTATTTTCAGTATTAGAAAGTGAATTTTCTAATGCCAACAGAGGGAGTACTAGTTTTGTCCATTTTTAATGGTTGATATTTTGCTTCTTACCAGTTCTGAGTTTTGCCAACATATCAGTTATATAAGCTTAATTTTCTGGTAATGTTTTAGGATGAAGGGTACAAGTTTGCTTATTCATGGTCCAATGATAATGCTGTTCGGGAGGCCCTCCAGATCCGCAAGGTACATTTATGTCAGCATGCATCAATTTGCTTTCTTTTGTAGACAATCTAATTTCATTAAACCACATTCAGCTGATCGATTTTTAATTTGGGCTGCTGTCTCGCTAATTCAGTTCACAAATTAAAAAATGTTTATTTTTGTCCTTCAATTTAAAGAAATAGTTCATAAATGGTCTTAAAACTCAAATTAGAAAACATTCGAGCTACTTCTAACTAACTGAGGAAAAATAGTATTTTTAGTCCTTACATTTGAGCTTGTGGCTATTTTAGTCTATTTTATTTGTTTGTGGTGGTTTCAGTCCCTTACATTTGACATTGTGTCAGTTTTATCTATAATTGAATGTTGAACATGTCACTAGAGCCTTTTTGCAAAATTTATAAATTAAGGGTTAAGACATGAACTATCAAATAAAAAAACTGCACTTTTAATAACCATGTTAAAGCTTTAATCTTTTTTCTTTTGACATTGAAAATTTTGCCTTATGAGTTTGCAGTTTAAATTAACACACTTGAGAGTTTGAATTTTCAGTGAAATGATATAAAGTTTTATAAACTGCAAATTCATAAGGCAAAATTCTCAATTTCAAAAGAAAATGGGTCAAATTAGGATATCAAAATTGAAGTTTTTTAGTTTTACCGTTCATGTCTTAATCCATGATTTATAAATTTTGTAAAAAGATCCCAAGTAACAGGTTCAACATGCAATTACAAGTAAAATGGACTAAAATTGTCACAAGCTCAAACGTAAGGGACTAAAATCACCACAGACAAACAATAGGGACTAAACCTGTCACAGACTCAAACGTAAGAGACTAAAAATGTCATTTTTCCTTCTAACTAACACGTACTTAATTAAGTTCTTTTAAGCCAAGTTAATGTGTGAATAAAGTGAGCTCTTTTTTATTTGTTGTCTCTTTTGATGTGTGTGAATCTCACATGCTAATTGAAAATATCTCAGATATTGTCAAAAATTAAATTTAGAACAATTTAGAAACTATTTTTTAAGTTGATGGACAAAAATAAAACTTTTTCAAGTCAATTGACCAAAGGTAAGAAACAGCCTAAATTAAAGTAGCAATGAAATAATTTAACCTTGGAAAATGAAAATTTATTTTATCATGTCAATAAACTTGTTGGTTCTTTTTTGTGTTTATCATTATAGGGAAGCATTGGCATCTGGCAACGCTGCAACTATTTTGTGCGTCTCACCACAACAGTTCGAAATTGTGTACCATACCATGCAAACCTAAGCAGCAAAGGTTACAGATCTCTGATTTACAGGTTGCGACTTGAGAGTAAACATGATCGTTTTTTCACAATTATCTTAAAAATTTAACTCCATGATTAGATTTGGTTTTCCATGTGAAGTTACTACTTATGTTTGCTGAACACTTACCAGCTTCGCTCCACGTTCGGATCCTTTGTCTATTTCCCAATGTCTTATTCTATCTACTAAGGGCAAACGTTACATTGCCGTTAATAGACGGAATAAGACATGGAAAAATAGATAGAGAAATCTGAATTCGCTCTGATCTACAGCGGTGACCGTGACTTAGTTATTCCTTACCTCGGAACTGAAGCTTGGATTAAGTCTCTAAACTATCCCATTCTTGATGACTGGCGACAATGGCGGGTTGAAGGTCAGGTTGCAGGGTACGTAACTTCAAAAGATTGTATTAATTAGTTAATTAAATCCTAAATTGAGTTTGTTTTCCACATGAATTAACTAGGATATAGAAGATGTTTGTTAATGTTGTGCAGCTATACTAGGACGTATGCCAATGCGATGACATTTGCCACAGTCAAGGCAAGACTACGTTACCTAATTGTTACAAATATTTTGCTTGTTTTTCGGTATTTAAATTTGTTAAGAGCACTTTTTTCCTATACTTCTTTTTTCCTTTTTTAAAGAAAATTACCCTTGCAACACACAATATATACTTAAACTCATTACCTAAAAAAATGTGACAGTTGAGACACATAAAATTGAAGGGTAAATTACATTTACCTCCCTCGAGGTTTCTGAAAACTATCAATACCCCTTGAGGTTTTATGAAACTACCAACACCTCCCTGAACTGAGTAATAATATAACAATTATCCCCTTCTGGCTTCGTAAAATTACATTTTCCCCTTTGTGAGTCAAAAAATGAACTCAAAACTCAAGGTTTTTTTTTTTTTTTTTTTTGTAATTAGGCAAAACAGTCTCCTTTCAGACCGTATCACAGTTCGACATGTGATATTTTCTCCCTTAAAATTAGATGCGCAATATTTCTTAAAGGGAAAGTGGTGTGTATCAAACTATTTGACATGTTTAATACAAGTTTTTGCCAAAATTTGAACGTCTAAATGGATGTTGATAGTTTCATGAAATCTCTGGAGAATGTTGGTAGTTTCATGAAATCTCAGGAGAACATTAAAGGAAAGTAAATATAATATATTTACCCAAAAATGAATAGACAAAGTATCGTTTTACTATTTTACTGATGCTTGCAGGGTGGTGGCCATACCGCTCCTGAGTACAGGCCAGTAGAATGCAAAGCCATGTTCAGAAGGTGGATATCTCAAGACCCTTTGTAAGAATTGGTAATGGTATGCATACTTAAGAAAGCAGGCCTCACAATAATACTGATATACTCTTTCTGTCTCATTCAAAAATTTTATTTTGTATTACTAAAACAGTAATACAAAATGTACTATTTAATTGGGACGAAGAGAGTATCATAACTCGAATCATGATGATGGCAATAAAGATCTACAAATAGCTTCCTGAGATACTTTGTCGAGAATAATTTGAAATTCCTAGACAATGGCTCTTAAAATTCATGATTGTAAAAATATTATCTTTTGTTCGACAAAGTGGAGATTAAAAATTGCATACTATTAATCTATCCGGTTACCCTAAAATAAAAATAAGATGAGGCATTCTCTTGTCAAACCGTTTGATAATTCGACATATAATATTTTAATTTTTAAAATTGATACGCACTTTCTTTTTAAACACTAGATATTGTACATCAAATGCAATAAGTAATAAGTGTACATCAGAGGCTATACGTGAAATGCAATACTGTAATCCTCAAAAGTGATATTAATTTCATTTCGGGAGGCTTTAAATGGACCGACGAAGTCATGGACAGAGAGGCACAACGCCAGTGAGTGGAAATCCACGTCAGCGGTCGGTCGAAAAAACAGAAATGCCCTTTTCATTTATTATATTCTCTCTCTTCTTTTTTTTCCTGCACTTCTTCCTTTCTCCTCCAGACATTTATTATATTCTCTCTATTCCTCTTTTCTAGTACTTTCTTCCTTTCTCCTCCACACATTTATTATATTCTCTCTCTTTCTCTTTTCCAGTATTTTTTTCTTTTCTTTTCATTTTTCATGACTATCAATTCCTTCTCCCTTCCTCTCTAATTTATTTTTATTCTCCTCTTTTATCATTCATTTCAGTAGCTGATTTTTATTTTTATTTTTTTGTTTAGCATTTTGAAAACCCATGAAACAAAAACAGTACATAGTGTCAAACGTTACATTCTATATTGTAAAAGAGTACATTCTATATTGTAAAACAATACATAGTAGCCATTTTGTAAATTATTGTTCCAAAAATTATTGTTCCAATGGGTCACTCTCTAATCCCACCATTTTTTTTCTCTTTTCTTTGAACTTTTCCTTCTAAGTTTTAGATTTTATATTTTTGTTGGTGATTTTTATTTTTAATTTTTTTTATAATTTTTTATTATTAAATTACTTTTGACAAAATGTCCATTAATAATTTAGTAGCAGCTTTCTTCTATTTTTCTTGATTGAATTTTCTAAAAATTATAATGAAGAAAATTGTTAGAAAAATATTAACACGTGTAACTTTAGTGGAGTGATGTTTTCAATTATTAAATTGTATTATAAATAAAATTCAAAAAAATTAATTAGAGGCACTTATCAACTGTGATTATTATAAAAGGAATTTTGTGAAGTGTATGAAAATTTCTAATTTATCAATTTGATAATTTAATAATAACAAACATAAAATGATACATTTAAAACATACATTGATACATTTAAAGCAAATATTTGATATAACGTATGAATTAAAATGATACATTTAAAGCAGACATTTGATGGAACGTATGTATTAAAATAATACATTAAAATAAATATTTTATACAATATGCATATTGAAATGATACATTTAAAATAAACATTTGATACAATGTGTGTTTTAAAATAATACATTTCTTGCAAGCATTTGATAAAGTGTACTTTTTAAAATGAATCATTTTAATATGCACTTTGTAGTGATCATTTTAATACGTATGTTGTGGCCATTTAAACTTATTAGGATCCGTCAAATAAGATAAGATTGTTGGAAATAAAGATTATATTTGTGGAAGAACGATTAATAATGTTTTTGTTATATACAAACTTTCACACTATATATGTGTTCATACTCTTGATTGCATAAATAATATGTATTCTAATTTTATCTTTCTAAACACACTCTATTTTATATATCTCATGCATATTTTAATGTAGGTGTTGTAACTATTATATTTTTATTTCATCCTATAAAGTAAATCCATATTATACTTTAAAATATAAACTTTTCATTTTTAAAGGATAAATGTAATACAACACATGTATTAAATTTTTATTTATTTAGAATGATTAATTTTCTCCCACTTATGAATAATACAAGTTGTACTTTTTAAGAGTACTACATTTGAAGTAAAATGATACATTCAAAACCAAGCATAAAATGATACATTTAAAACATACATTGATACATTTAAAGCAAATATTTGATACAACATCTATATTAAAATGATACATTTAAAGCATACATTTGATACAATGTTTGTATTAAAATAATACATTTAAAATAAACATTTTATACAACATGCATATTAAAATGACACATTTAAAATAAACATTTGATACAATGTGCATTTTAAAACAATACATTTCAAGCAAGCATTTGATACAGTGTACTTTTTAAAATGATACATTTTAAAATGAATCATTTTAATACGCACTTTGTAGTGATCATTTTAATACGCATGTTGTGGCCATTTAAACTTATTAGGATCGGCCAAATAAGACAAGATTGTTGGAAATAAAGATTATATTTGTGGTAGAATGATTAATAATGTTTTTGTTATATACAAAATTTTCACACTATATATGTGTTTATACTCTTCATTGCATAAATAATATGTATTCTTATCTTTCTAAACACACTCTATCTATCTATCTCATACATATTTTAATGTAGGTGTTGTAACTATTATATTTTTATTTTATCCTATAAAGTAAATCCATATTAATACTTTACACTATAAACTTTTCATTTTTAAATGTAATACAACACATGATTAAATTTTTATTTATTTAGAATGATTAATTTTCTCCCACTTATACTCATGAATAATACAAGTTTTACTATTTAAGAGTACTACATTTAAACAAACATAAAATGATACATTTAAACTATACATTGGCACATTTTTGAAGTAAATATTTGATACAACGGCTGTATTAAAATAATACATTTAAAGCAGACATTTGATACAACGTTTGTATTAAAATAAACACTTTATACAACATGCATATTAAAATGATACATTTAAAATAAACATTTGATACAATGTGCGTTTTAAAATAATACATTTCAAGCAAGCATTTGATACAGTGTACTTTTTAAAATGAATCATTTAATACGCATTTTGTAGTGGTCATTTTAATATGCATGTTGTGGCCATTTAAACTTACTTTCTAAAAATACAATAAGTGGAAAAAGGGAAATTAAATGTTCTAAAAATAAATAAGTCATCATAGAGTACTATGTCGACGAGAAACAGGCTCAAGATCCTCTGTTATACTTTCATATTACACTCCTTGTTACACATCTTAATAACTCATCGTAAATATTATTTTTTAAATTAATTTTTTTACCAATGCTATTCATTGGCATTCTACATAATTTTAATAAATTTTTTTGTTTACATTATTCTTGTATTTTAATATAATTTTATAGCATTTTTTTAAATTTTTAATCTCATTAAATTAAAATAAATATACCCTACACCAAAATGGGTGAACCCTTAGTCCAAAAATATATTATAATGCTAATTAATATCATTGGTGAAAAAATTAAAATAAAAAATAATATTTACGTTGAGTTATTAAGATGTGTAACAGGGAGGGTAACAAGAAAGTTTAAACTAGCTCTTACCTCTTATGTTTTCGGTGGAGAAAAATCATATCAATTAATGTCACCCTTGAAACACAGCATAACACCGATGAATGAGTATTAGAATATGTAAAATAGCCCAAACTTCAGTTGGGAAAAATAGTATAAATACGAAACAATACATTCTAAGTTACGGAACATCACAGTATAAGGAAGTAACCATATGAATGTAATAGGCATCTATGGAGGAGTTATATATGGAGTCTTCAATATAAGCATATTTATATTGTATCACATAAAAAATTTCCATTCGGATGTATGCACTCATTGGAATGAATAGGTCATTACATATATATTAGTTAACTTGGTGATGAATCGTTTCTTGGCATTGTTATGTAGCAGAAAAATAAAATCGTTACATTCTAACTTTTGTAGCAGCACAACCTAATATACAAATTATTAAATGCAAATATTATTTAACAGTCATGACCCAAAAAATTCTACATTTCAGCTGGTTAACACATTGAATATGTCAGTACACTGTTACAAGTTCATGATTGGTAACAGAACATAACCAACTATTATACCGTGAAACATTATGCAGATCTCACTATGAGCCACAGAAATAAAAGGAAAGTCAACAAAATAACTAATAACTAGGTTCAATATATATTCAAGGTAAGAAACTAACAAACAGTCATTTTATCTAGGGGTAACAATATCTAAATGTACGTTAGTTAGTGGGATAATGAATCGTTGGTTGGCATTGTTATGACGCAGAATGGGAAAAGTGTTACAATGTAAGCATTCCAACAGCACAACCTAATATACAATGCAATAAACATGAATATTACTTTTCAGTCCTAGCCCAAGCAGTTATAAATGTCACCTTGTTAACACATTCAACAAGTCATCGCAAAGCACCCAACTCATGAGGGTTAACGGAACATAACCAACTAGTACAATGGGAAAAGTTATGCATATATCACTATGGAACACATAAATAAAATGAAAGTCAACAAAACAAATGATAACCAAGTTTACTCTATATTCAACGTATGAAACTAACAGAGAGTCATGTTATCTAGCGGTAACCTTATATGAATATATGTTAGTTCAGTGGAGAAAATATGGCAAGAAAGCCCTCACCTCTTATGTTTTCAGTGGAGAGAGGTTTAAACAGAAGCAGTCCTCCATTGAAATTCATTTAATAAATTTATTTAAAATTTTTGTATTTTTTTAAAAATGTTATATTGTAAAACAAACTTATAATATGCACATTGTTTCAAATGTACCATTTAATACACTCATTGTATCAAACGTTTACTTTAAGTATATCATTTTAATACACACGTTGTATCAAATATTTACTTTAAGCGTATCATTTTAATACACACGTTTTATCAAATATTTACTTTAAGCGTATCATTTTAATACACACGTTGTATAAAATATTTACTTTAAGTGTGTCATTTTAATACACACTTGTATCAAATGTTTTCTTTATATATCTATATATATATATATATATATATCACTAGGTAATGAGGGAACTAATTGTATTTAATTAAAAGTTTAATAGATCATTTAAAAAAAATTAGAAATTTAATAGATGATGAACTCTTAAGCGGTAATCAAAATATATGTAATTTATAAAAACTAACGTGCAATTCAAAAAGAAAATATGACAAATAGATATGACATATAAATTATATTGCAATTCAAACAAGTACAATAATCATGTAAATATTAAATATTGGATAAATGATAGAATTTGACAAGTTGATAAAGTTAGCTTTAATTCTAACTCTTAACTTAATTTGAGGTGTTGATTAAAAGTATAAAATTAAAAGTGTAGTAAATCTGAACCTTTTAAAATTTAAAAGTATATTAGGGAGAAGTGCCATTTATAATAGCAGAAACAAATTCAAATAGCGATTTAATGGACTGTAATTAGGAAACTAAGAATTATAAATTTATATTAGGCATTTTAGATGTTAATTTATACAAGCTTATAATATGCACATTGCATCAAATATTTGTTTCAAATGTACCATTTTAATACATACATTGTATCAAACGTTTACTTTAAGGGTACCATTTTAATAGTAGTAAGGGACTGCTTCTGCCTCTCTTTCTTCTCTCTTTAAAACTCAGCACACCAAGCTGAGAAATCCTTCTGATATTTCCTCAACTCTCTGAAATTATTTTAGAATTACCACCAGCACCATTGGTGAAACCTAGAAAAAAAAATCTAAAGTTCACATGATGAGGATGAGCAATTTTCTTTTGCATCCATTACTACAAATACCCACCATTTCTGCCACTACCGTCGTGCACCACCGCCATCTCCCATGCCGACACCATGCACCACCACTGGCTATCAATTTATTTCACCTAGCAAATCATGGGTAGCTTCAAAAACAAATCTAAACCAAGAGAAAACCAGATCTAATTAAATCTAAAGTACATATTTAAACAACAGTCAGTTATGCAAACTCTAACCCAACAAAATCATCTTTGTTCTTCTCATGGCTTTCATTTATACTTTCCCCTAAATATTTAATCCAGAAACAGAAAACAAATAAAAATTTATTCGATCCACCCCCAACGAAAAAAAATCCAATATCACAGTCGCCAGGGAGAAGAAAGATGATGAGGAGGAGGGAGAGAGGGCAGCAAGGGAAAAAAAAAAGAAAAAAAAAGAGGCAAAGCATCGAACCAGAGAAAGACAAGAGAGAGAGGAGCAAGTGAGACAGAAGAAAGGAAGAAGAGGATGAGAGATAAAACGCATGATCACATGCTTTACTTAGGTGGATCTGATACTGTAAAGGGTAAAAACGGAATCCAAATTGTTGTGACCCGCGTCGAGATCGTCGGTCCACGCATGAGTCGGTCCATTTACATTTACTCTTAAGAAAAAGTGTTGGTTACACATATCATTATTGGGCAAAGGTGCAGATTTGCCCCTAATCACTACAAGAAAAATGGCCTTTAGTGACCAGACACCTGGTGACCAAAATTTATTTTGGTCACCAAACGTACCATTTGGTGACCAAAAAAAAGTTTGGTCAACAAAGCTTGGTCACAGCTTGAAAATAGTGACCAAATAAGAAAGTGGTCACGAGTTGGTCACTAAAGGTTATGGCGGGAACTTTTCCCGCCAGATTGAGGCTTATTAGTGACCGAAATTGGTGACCAGAACGTTAATGGTCACCAATAATTGGTCAGAAGTCTTTTGGTGACCAAACATTTTGGTCACCAGTTAGGAAACTTTTGGTGACCAGATTTGTGGTCACCAAAAATGGCGGGAAATTTCCCTCCAATTTTACAAGTGGTCAACCGTGCATCAAATTTTGCCCAAAAAATGGTGGGAAAGTTCCCTCCAAATGTATTCCTTGTAATGGCTACTTTTGGTGATGAAAAAATAGGTGGTCACCAAATAGTTTTTTTGATTGTCTTAAGTGGTGAAAAAAAATGGTCTCCAAATCATAAATTTTGGTTATAAGAAATTCTAGTCATTAAATAAACATTAATTTCTTGTTAAATTAATGACAACTAATCTATACTCACTAAATGGGGACATATCAGTGAAAAAGAAGTTTCAATGACAACTTTTTTAGCTCACTTATATGGTCAGTATTTTGATTCATGACCATTTCGAAACAATTTTTCAAATTAAGGGATGAACATGAAATGGTTTTAAAGTTAATGAACTAAAAGGAGACAATGTCACAAGTTAATGGAGCAATGAAGTGATGTAATATATACATATATATATATATATAGTGTACAATAAGTATCTTGCCCAAGTTTACCAAAGTTAGTATGTTTATAATATTAGTTTATATTTATAATAATTACACTATAACACCATATATGGCAAATTCATGATGGACCATATATTAGTTCCGTGATACTTGTCAAGGTGAGAGTATTACTTTTATATATAACCGTGGTAATTATTAATTATTAAATCTCTCCAATGGTCCCTGAAGTTGAGATATTGTATCTATTTAGTCCATTAACTTGAAATTGATTTATTTTGGTCCCTTAACTTGAAATTTTATTTTAAAATGGTTCCCAAATTCAAATTATGACAATATTTAAACTAATTTTGACTAATATACACGATTCACAAACATTAATACGTACAAAACATTAAAAAATAAATATTAAATCATTTTGTCCACCCTTTAATTCGAAACAACTCATGTATTTGTTGAAAATAACTGAAATACTATCAGAATTTGGATTTTGGGATAATTTTGAAACAATTTCTAACTTAAGGGACTATAATGAAACAACTTCAAATTAAAAGACCAAATGAAATACAACATACTAACTTAAGGGATCAATGAGTAATGTAACTTACATTTAAATATATCATTGATATATATCAAGCTGAGAGTGCAACTTTCAAAGTTGGAAAATGTGAAAATTGTACAATATACTTTATTGTACAAATTAACAGTTACACTTTTGAACTCGAAAGTAATAATTAAGAATAAACTTGACTTTTAAAATGAGGAGTATATTGTTCAAAGTCACAGATATACTTTTGAGGTTATACTCTTTGATAATTAAGTCTATATTCTTGGATTGAAGATCAATTTATCGTAAAAAGTTACATTATACTTGTATATTACTTTCAAATATGAGACTATTCCAATATTAGTGTTACTTTTAATATAAGACAATGATTGATAATGTGAGTGTTACATAATATAACACTGATACCTATCAATGTAAGAGTGTTCTTTTAAATGTAACAATGATACTTGTAAAGTTAAAAGTGATATTTTTAAATATAATAGTGACACTTGTCAATATAAAAGTTTTACTTTTAAATAAAAATAAAATACTTGTCAATTTGAAAATGTTACTTTTGAATTGAAAAGTGATACATATAAATTGAACAAAATACTTGTTAATGCAACAAATTATGTTAAATTAGTTATTTTATGTGTTGTATCTTGACATCAATAAAATGTTGTACAGTTGTGAAAATGGACTTTTCAAATACAATGGAGGGAGTAGTATATATTAAGAGATCCTACTACTTGTGAATGGTCTCACTCCCATATATTTATTTCAAGCACATCATTATTTTTTAAATTGAAAAGAACATAATCATTTTCAATAAAATGATTTTAATTTCAGACTAAAAAAATTTAAGCAATAATTTAAATGAATATTTTTGAATACCAAAAATGATTTTAAAGGAAAGAGTACCATATGCTATAAAGTAAAATTTTAAAATGAACAGTTACAAAAGGAAAATAGTAAATTTAGTAGATAATTACTTTCAAATAGTTATTAATTAAAAAGAGAGAGATGAAAAAAATAAATGAGAGGGAATTGAATTTTTAAACAAATGGGTTCCAGCACTTTGAAATTTTCGCTTAAAAAATAAGGCACTAAGTCAAAATTTCTTAAAAAGAATTTGCCCAACACAGACTCAAAATATCTCTCCATTTCGATAGTCACCTACAACTCTCAACCCTAACTTGCCCCCAATTTTGCACCACAGCCGCTACCTTCACCAAACGCACATCTTTCTTCTTCCTTCCTGTAGCTCTCAGAACAGTAGCCCATCGTACTACTTCTCCTTTTGTCGGTTCACGCAAGGCCACCACTGAGATTCCAACGGCGCTCAGCCATCTGAGAGTCTCATTGTCGGCATCGCCAAGGATTATAGGTAAAAAGATGCGGAGTCAGTCACCAACTCAAACCGATGCATTGAGATCTGAAACTTCCTGGGCGAGAAGAAGGTATCTATGTACAAACGCATTTGTGGCTAATGATACTTTATTTTTCTATTTTTGTTTCTATTTGAGAAATAAAAGTTTTACCTTTCCTCTTTTAGGTAATCGGGGCTCTGTTTTCCGAGGTTGGAGCTTTGAAGAAGTTTTAATGAGGTGGGATGTTTGTATTATTGGGTTTATTTTTTAAGGGTTATTATGCTTTGTTCTTTGCTCAATTCTTGCTCTATATTGACGGATTGATTTGCTAACTTAAGCACAAATTTGGTAATATTTGAATACTTGGTGCAGCCCCAGGGCACTATGTGCATCCTCACTGGCCAAAAATGGAATTTCAGTCACCATTTTTTATACTGATGAGGGCCCAAGTGGTTGGATCTCCCAAAGAAGGTATCTTTATCAAGAAAATATGATTATAGATGAATTAAGTTTGTAAATTTGTTTCCTTTTGTATTTCTAACGCTAATGGCTGAAGATGGAAGGGAAGGGTCAGCATTCCTGAGGTACTGAGTTACGGTAAAATCCTCTATCCCTTGCTTGATTTCTTTTCTGTTGTCTGTGTTCTTGTGTTTCTCCTCGATCTCATGGTTCTACAGAGTTCTTTCTGTTTCAATTTTTTTTCAGCAGCATAAGCAGCCGCTCTGCGTGTCTTTTTCTTTTTATTTTGCAGCTGAATGTTTCAATTCAATGCGCTAGTTTATGTTTCTGTTTGCTTTTGTTCTGCATTTGTTTTGCCTCTCCAGACTCTACAGATTTCTTTTTGTTTATATTTTTTTTCTGCAGCAGAAGCAGCCATTGTGCGTGTCTTTTTCTTTCTCTTTTGCAGCTGAATAACTTTCTGTCTCCTTTTCTTTACTTTTGCTTTTGGTTCCTTTTTTCTTTCTCTTGCTGCTCAATGTTATGCTTGTCATTTTCATTCTTTCTTTAATTTTTAATTTGTCTGCTTAATTTCTGTTTCAACCAATGTTCCTCTGTTTCTTTCCGATTTTTTTTCTTCCGCGTTATATTTTGTTCTGCAGCTGAATGTCTATCTGTTTCCTACGGTAGTTTATGTTTATGTTTCCTTCTGTTCTGCGTTACTTTTGCCTTTTGGGACTCTACAAATTTCTTTCTTTTTTTTTTCTGCAGAAGCAGCTGCTGTGCATGTCTTTTTCTTTCTGCAGCTGAATACCTTTCTGTTTCTTTGTAATTTTTTGGATTCTTTTTGGAGAGCTACTGCAAACTACTCCTTTTGGTTTATATATAAATACTGTGAAACTGGAAGTGTTCTGCAGTAATTTCTCTGTTTTTGCAAAAATAAAGGAGAAGTTTGAATTATTTCATTAAAGAAATGTAGGGGTAAAAGCAGTAAAAAAAAAAAAAAATGCAGTGCTATATCTTATGTCCTGGTTCCTTTGCAGTGCACCAGGATGTGTTTTTCATCTTTTTGTTGGGTAAGGACTAAAACCAAATCTTATTTTTTTAGCTTACAAGAATTTTATTATTGTTATTCTTACTGTCTAGTTTGCATTCTCATAACCCTTTTTGTAATAAGGTGTGCATTTCAGCATATATAAGCTTACCATTATGCCAGCGTTCTGTTACTGAGACCTCATATTACTACTTATTTGTTAGTTTATTCGTCTATCAATCATCACTGCTATCACGTTTTAACCATGAGTCCAGCAATGACAGAGCAACTAATGGTCTGAGCAGGGGTGGAAGTGGAGGTGGTCTGCTTAAAGCAACAGCAGGATCTGGATTGGCTTCAGCCTGTGATATGCTTGCTTCCGCGGAATCAGCATTCACAATACAGACGTGCACCCCCTCTTGTTCGGGTGGAGAAAATGTTTGAAGAGATTCAGTCAAAACTTCCTGGAGCACCTAAGTTCCTTCTCTGTCTCCTCCCAGAGAGGAAAAACTGTGATCTTTATGGTTGGTCTTACCTTACTGCTTTGGTGAAGTTATCCCATGTACATATTTATGGATGGATTTTATTACCCTTGTGTGGTTTTTTGCGTTCGGTTTATACATGTCCCAATGTATCTTTCAGGTCCCTGGAAAAAGAAGAATCTGGCTGACTATGATATCGTTACTCAATGCATTGCTCCCACTAGGGTTAATGACCAATATCTGACCAATGTTCTCCTCAAGGTCAATGCAAAGGTTAGGAATTCTTTAGCTTTCTAGGATGCTCATCTTTTTATTTTTGGAAGTACATGTGGCTTCAATAATTGCTATACATTGACTCATCCACCCGTCATCTGGACAGCTTGGTGGTTTGAATTCTATGCTGGCTGTTGAATATTCACCTTCTATTCCGGTTGTGTTCAAGGTTCCGACCTTAATTCTTGGGATGGATGTGTCACATGGGTCTCCTGGACAGTCTGATATCCCATCAATTGCTGCGGTAAAAAGCTCTATATTTTCAGATATTATTTGAAGTCTTGCAAGGTATATATAGTCTTATTTTCCTTGATAGATAAATTTCTCTAATATGCTCTATTTCTATGGTGAGTACATTTATGGTCATGTTGAAACAATATTCTATTTGAGAACTCTTTAGATGGTTTGGCAATCTGCTGTGGTAGTTTGGTATATTAAGATTTAAATTTTATAGGAAAGCTATCTCGTGATGGTTTCTTTCTTCTAGGCTTGAATTGCAGCACTTAAGGGAAATTGACTCTTGCAGATAAATTTCTATAATCTGCTCTGTTTCTTCTATGGTTGCTTTCTACTAATTATGAGTCATGCATATAGATGGATGTCATTTTAACTTGTGAGTTTTTCAGTTACATCTTTTATCAGTTTGCAGTTGGATGCTCAATATCGTGCAATTTCAGGGATTTTGAGCAACTTTCCAATTCTTGAAGAGATGTTGTATCATGAAGAATGTAAGAATGTTTTTGTTTTCAAACTCTTAACTGAACAGATAATTCTTCCTTGTGTGGGTTTAAGATTCTTCTTCCTTCAATGAAGGGATCATGATAGAAAAGCAATGTGTTGTTTTTAGTGATGTAGGGATGTTGATAATCTTTTTACATCTTTTGGTTGCTATTGTATTGAATTCGAGAATTGAGCTTGTATAAAGTTTAATGTAAATTTATAAGCTACATTGTATTATTTTATGATTTGAAATGAAATAGTTTTTAATTGAGCTAGAAGGATATAAGCTCTTTTTGTATTTTTTTTTTTTTGAGAATTTATTGCTTTGTTGACCACTGTTTTGGTCACCAAATGTCAATATTGTTTATTGTTATGTATTGAATTGGTGATGGAATTCTGGTTACCAAAACTACATTTTGACCACAAATTCGGTCACCAAAATTGTCACTAATAATGTGAATTTAATTATTAATTTAAATTATTGGTGACTAGAAAAGTAGTCACCAAAGTTTGTCTTAAAAAAAAAAAAAAAAAAAGTGGTCACTAAAGGCAAACAAACGGCGTTAACAGGTCATTTTTGGAGACCAAAATACTGACCACATTTTCTCTGGTCACCAAAGGGCTAGGCTTTGGTGACCAGATTATGTCCCTTTGGTGACCAAATTAGTGACCAATAGTTTTGGTCAGTAATTGGTGACCACTACGTTTTGGTCACCAAACCAACCCTTTGGTGACCAACTCTTTTAAGTTGGTCACCCGACCCTTTGGTGACCGAGCTTCAGTGACCACCCACTGACCAAGGTTTTTCTGGTCACCAAAGCCTTTAGTGACCAGATTTTAGCTTTTGGTGACCAAATTGGTGTCGTCACCAAAGGCATTTTTTTTTGTAGTGAATGTTTGCACAAGGTGCAAATCTGCCATCGATCTTTATTTTGGCCTAAAATACCCTCAACATTATTAAATAATTCAATATTACCCTTCTATCAAATAAATGTGCCACATATGATAACTAAATATGACGTGGCATTGCCATATCAACTTCTCCTGCATCAACAATCTTTCACTTCAAAAATCTACGAGTTGCATACTTTGTCTTTACCCAATATCCATTCTCATCTCCATCATCTGCCCATCTAATTAAGATATACTAGTTAGATTACACCGTGCAAACGGTGCTCAATAATGCTCTAAAAGTAATTGAGAAATGCAAGACAAAACAAATATTGTTAATTCATTTTAATGGAAATGAATCCCTATAGAAATCGAATTTGAGAATACGTACTTTCAGTTCTATATATGTACAAAGCACGGTGCCCTTTGAAACTAATTGAGAAATGCAAGACAAAACAAATATTATTAATTCATTTGAATGGAAATGAATCCCTATAAAAATTGAATTTGTGAATAGTAGTTCCAATTCTATTTATGTACATACTATGATAATGAGAGAAAATTGTAGTTAATGCAAAGGTATTAAATTTAATCAGTATATCTTATAGGCTAATGTTATTGTCAGAGCAGTTTCTAGCATACAGAGCAAAAAGAAAAAAAAAAGTTTTTATCTAAATTAGCCTTACTAAGAAATAAGTCTAATCTCTTTTTTTTCATTTTTTTTTTCTTCTCTCGAAAAGTTCCGGATTCTTCTCTTTATTTTCCTTATCTTTATCTCCACATCTCTCCTATGTAATATTAACCGATATCTATGCAATTAATCTCTTGATGCAATGGTTTTTTTTCACTGGAGAAGGATCTTTCAATTCCTAAAACTTGAGAGTAAATATCTGATTTAAAATTTAAATACATTTGTGGAGTAAATATGTGATTTAAAATTTAAATACATTTGTGGATGTGAACTGGAATTTAGAGCATTATATGTCGACGAGGCCCTAAATTGACCATAGAAGTCAGGCGGCAAGTGTTGTCTCAAGAAATTTCCTGAAACATCAACTGATGATTGATCAACGGTGAAATTCTTGGGTCCTAGAGGCGAATGACAAGGGATGTTCCAGATGAGAAGGTAATGCATGACATGGAATTGATTGTTCCAGTGAAAGTTTCACAAAGCCATGGAAACCGAAGTTTCCAAAGGACTGGTGGCTGTGGTGGAAGAAGATTGCGGTTGGGGAGACAATAATGAAGTAGGGGATTGAATCTTGGGGGTAGAGGAGTTGAACCAGGGGCGGAACCAGGAATTTTTTTATGGGGGTGCTAGACTAACTTATAATTTTCTTTGCATCATAAAATACATATATTTAAAAATTACAAATTAACACATCAACATTCATAATTATAAAAGTCATAATTAAACACCTATAAATAGGATAAATACATACTATTTATCTTCATCGTCACTTGAAGAAGCACTTGTGCTCATGTGATGAAGTCGTGACAATTGCGATCTACGTTTTCTCATCTTTTGAAAACGATCTAAAATTTCTCATTTTTAATCGTTGGAAAATACTCTTCTCGATGTATACAACTAAACAGTCATTCGTCCACTCGTCTCCCATTCGGTTACGCAAATCGGTCTTGACAATCTTCATAGCAGAAAATACTCTCTCAACAGAAGCAGTCGCAATTGATAAAACCAGTGCCAACTCAATCAGACGATAATGGAAAAACAGTATTCTTACCCGTTTTAACCATAAAAATTATATCAGTCAATCACAAATCACAATTCATATGAAATTGACATCAATTAAATAAATGGAACATAAAATTTTAAAGTCTCTAATATAAGTTCACATTAAATTCTTATTCAACCCACATTAATTCAAAACCCCTAATTTTTCAATTGTAATAATAGTTTATGAAATCCCTATATCAAACCCTAAGTCCAAACCATAATTTAGGCTCAATTACATTTACATGTCAACCCAAATACATAAATACTCAAACTTGATTTTATATTTATAGTATATAAATTTAAACATGCTATTATCTAATTTAACTAATAAAACTAAACTAACCTCAAAATTCAATGGATATTAATCAAAGAGAATAATAAAGTTCTCCCGGTCTCCACCGAAATCTGCAAACAAAATCAAAAGAAAATTAGTAAGTTTAAGTTTAATAGTGAGCTCTTGAATAAAAAAATGAATGAGGAGAAAGCAAAACCTCTTGCTGCTTGCTGCTTACTGCTTAATGGGTGGCCGGTGGGACTGGGAGACATGGAGGAGCCGCCCGCCGCCGACTCGCCAAGGGAGACATCAGCTGAAACAAAAAAAAATGAAGGAGTGAAAGGGTTTTTTTTTTTGAATGAAGAGAATATTTTAGTGGAAGGTGGGCCAATCACCCCACTTCCTTTAATAATGATGTTTAGGCCACTTACGAATTTTTTTTCTCCTCCTTGTGGCGTGTGGCCTCTTGCAGCACACATCACATTATTTTAGTGGATTGTGGAAGGTGGGCCAATCAGCCCACAACTTTTGTCTGCTCCTTCTTCTCCAAGAGGCAAGAGACCAAAACGCTCCCGCCGGCCGAGCTGCACTGGTTTTTCCGGCACTTGACAGGTGCTGGAAAAATTAAATTTGCCTACTACTATGGTAGATTTTGGAGTTTGGGAGGTGCTTCAGCACCCGCCAGCTCCCCCCTAGTTCCGCCCCTGAGTTGAAGAGTGGGGTAGCTTTGGTGGCTGCCGCCGTTGACGACGGCGGAAGTAGAATGTAAGTGGTGGAGCATCGGTTGATCAGCTTCTTGTTGGAAGAAGTTTGGAGCTTGATTACTCATTTCTTTAGTCTGAAACCACTTCTCCAAGATGACTGTCATCGTCTATTCTTCTGGGACTCTTGATGTGGCGGCCCTATGCAGGAAGAAATCTTTTTATTGCTTCCTCAAAGTTATCCTTCATGTTTAGATGCAGCATATTCATGGCCAGTATAAAATTCGGTCATCTTTTTGCAAAGTTTAGGTTTTAGTAGACATGGAAATTTGGGAATCCATGTTTTTTGAACAGATGGCGTAGACAAAAATAAATGAGGAAGATTGTTTCCTAAATTAAATTGGAAAAAATGATATGTCAATAAAATTAGTTTAATAAGTTTGAATCATTAAGGGTAGTTTAGGCAAGAAAGCAAATTATTGCCCTGTATGCTAAAAGGTGCTCTGGCATTAACAACATCCTATCTTATAACTTTATTCAGTATGATTCTTCACTATTGTTTTGAATGTATGTATTGAATTTGCAAAATTATCTATTGTTAAGTAAAATTATTTTTTACAACAATGATTGTATTTATTCTTAAATGAAAACCAAATATACTGGAAAAGAAGTATAATATGAAACACATGGGGAAGTAACTCTCTTGTAACTGTAGTGAACCATTGTTTTCTTCATTACTTAGACTAAAGGATGCAACTGTTTGTTTCTGCTCAGACAATTTAGAGTAGAAGAGCTTCTAGCCGTCGGATAAAAAAGGACTACCACCAAATGAATCTAAACCCTTCAATTTCTTCACATCCCCTATTTATGTCATCATATAGATAAAAGAACCAGGCTGCAATTTTGTTAAATCAGTTAGCACCAAGTCTCCAAATTTTGAAAACAACAGCTAAAGGGAATAAAAGGGAAGTTTTTGCAAGCAGGTTGTAAGCACTTAACTTGGAAAAAAAAATGGTTGAATATTCACATGATATTAAGCCCCAAGTTCTATAGTCTGTCAAATAACCATCGTTTCTAACAGCACCCAATCGCATTAGTAAACTTCAACCGATACTTTATCAAAGGAATATATTATACAATCCATAGGAAGTCTAATTTTAATTAGTTCACCAATATATTTGTTTGGACAAAGAGATTAAATTTGTAATAAATTTACCTTTTAAGAAAACACTGAACGGATTGCAGTTAAAGTCCCAAGCTCTACTTCTCCTCCCTCTATTTCCTCATTCGTTACGATTTCGTTGAGTTTTGGCAAGTGTTTTGTTGCTGTGGGTGATGAAGGTGGAGATTTTAAGCTTCATGAGTGGGAAGAGGTTGAAGATGAGGGAGTTCTAAGTTGATGGTGACAATGGGCAAAACAAGGGATGAAGAAGAGAAGAGTATGACGGTTAAAAAATGTACGTACAGAATGTTGTGCAAAGAGAAGGAGCATCAATCAATAATATTTTTTTCTTCTAGTAATTAAGTTTTTGTAGAGATAGAAATTGTAGATGAGGGAGGTGAGGATGTGGCAATCCCATGTCATATTTAGTTATCATAGGTGGCACTTTTGTTTGGCAGAAGGGTAATGTTGAAACTATTTAATAAAGTCCGGGGTAGTTTTGATCCAAATAAACATCCAAGGCAAATTTGCACCTTCTGCAAAACGTTAGGGGCATATATGCACATTTGTCCTATCATTATTTGTGTTTTAGTGTATGTGTTTCTTTTTTTTTTTTCATTTATGTCACGTGTCTTTCTATGTAAAAGAAAAATTACTTGTATTAAAAATATAAAAATAAAAATATAAAATATAAAATTTAGTCCATTTTGTTTGGGCTTGTTGCACTTTTAGTTCTTTGTTGGTGCAAAAATAGTCCCTTAGCTTTGCATGTTGTTACATCTTTGGTCCTTGTGATTGGTTATGGCTAATTAATTTCGAGCAGTTAAAAAGAAGATCAATGGTTTATAAGAGCTTTTTGAGCTATAAAAAGAAACGTGGAAAAATTATAATTTTTAAAATTATGTACCAGCAGTCAAGTTGGGTTTAACATATTAATTTTGCTTGAACTGTCAAAATTATTTTTTTTTTCTTTGAAATTTTGTTTCTACTTGCTTATCGAACCCTTTATTTGGGAGACGAGCAAAAATTATTGTACGACCACTAAACAATATGAAAATCATGAGCAATTTCAATTTCTTTTATTTCAAAAGGCACTAAGAAATTGTTAACCTCCCCCTTGACTGCTTAAAAGTGGCCATAACTAGTCATATGGACCAAAATTGCCACAACATATAAACATAAGGGACTATCTTTACTCCAATAAAACATAATGAACCAAAAGTGCAACAAGTTCATACAAAAGGGACCAATACTGCAATTGTTCCATAGGGAAAACCCAAAACTCCCAAATTTAGGTAAACTACAAAAGGGAAAATCACACTTTTGGTCCCTTTTCTTTACCCTCGTTACACTTTTGGTCCCTCTTCTATGTAAACGCGCACTTTTGGTCCATCTTCTTTCACATTTTGGCATTTTTGGTCCCTCTTACCAGTTGACCTATGAAGTCAACGGTAATTTGGACTATTTTGAAACGGTTATAATTTTTTTAGGCCAAATAATAATCACTCAAACCTTTAAAGGCTTTAGTTTTTCACAATTTAAAAAGAATTGTCCAAATTTTTCCAAGAAGAGTCGATGTTGCCGTATGAAATACAAGTGTGTGTGACTATTTTCAAATTTCTAAAGGGTTTAGTTTTTTGATTTATTAAAGAAGGGTCGCAATTTTTAAAAAATTTCATTATGACCCAAAATGAGTATTCAACTGATTGGTCAACTGGTAAGAGGGACCAAAAATGCCAAAATATGAAAGAAGAAAGGACCAAAAGTGCAAATTTACATAGAAGTGGGACCAAAAGTGTAATGGGGATAAAGAAAAGGGACCAAAAGTGCGATTTTCCCAACGACAAAAACTCATGTCAGTTATCAAAATGCCAAAGACTCTTTCCGGATTTTCGTAAATACTAACATTGCCCTTTTAATTTCTAAAAATATAAAAGAACTTGATGACATTTAGGGCTTTTTTCCTTTTCATTCAAATTTAACATGCTTAATATTTTTGAGAAATCTAGGAGAATTTTTGTACATTAGCCAAACTTTGAGCGTTCTTTCAAAATTTGCTCTTTATAATCTGATAATAATAATAATTTTAGATGTGAAAACTTATGACATGATACATATATTTGACACAAATTTAACACATTTTTAGATGGTATAGGTACAACCCATGAAAGGTCTAGGTCAAAATCAAGTATGACACAAATGATACGAAAATAAACAAATCAAGTTTAGGTCAACCCCTCTGACCCATCTAACTCATATAGAAAATATGTAAGTAATTTTTAAAAAATAAATTAAAGTGTGGCATTTTGATATATTTATAGACAACTTTATGTATTAATTTAATTTTTATCTTTCTAATTATTTTCTAAGTTTTTATGTGGGTTAATCAAGCGTTTTGGTTGAATAAACATTTCTGGTCATGTTGAGTTTTCGGGTTAGTTAGTGATTTTTAAAATTAAGATGTACTTTATGGGTCATATTTTTGTTGATAGGTTTGGATAAGAAAACTTATAAATCCAAACATGCCAATACAAATGAATATTCAGGTGAGATGATTTTGAAATGCGAAACCACAAATTTGAATTTGCAAAGTACCAACCTAATTTACAATTCAATTGGTCGCCCTAATTATATATATATATATATATATTTATAATTATAATTGTCTCATTACTCCCATATATATATATATTTATAATTATAATTGTCTCATTACTCCCATTAGTATTTATATAATATGAGTACAAAATGTCCATTTGACAATAATTTACATAATTACAAAGGTTAATTAGCATCTAAGAATTATCTTATATATACACCCAAGGGAATGGCCAAATGGTACATTCAAAGGATTTAAAGTCCTTAACTTTGGGAGACCAGAGTTCAATCTCTGACACATCTTTCCTTCAAAAGGCATCTAAGAATTATCAAGACTTCCATCGTCATCATCAACGCCAAAAGAATGTTTGACTTGCAAGTCTCTTCATTTGCCACCAAAATAATAAAAGAAATTAGTTTAACCAAATTAAAATATATATAATAATCACAAAAAGCTTTAAATTATAGACACAATTCCTCATACATATATTATACACCCCATCCAAACAGGTAAAAAGTTGTGCTTTCAAAATGTATAATTTTAAAAAATAGTTTTACGGTATAATATGTGAAATGTGTAATTCTTTATCTTTTTTTTTATTTTTATTTATGAGTTCAATTATTTTTACGAATAAATTAATTACAAATCATATAGATAATCGTATAGTAAGAATATAAAAGTAAAAAATAAAAATAAAAATACAACTCTTATATTATAATATATATATATATATATATGAATTTATATGTAAACTCAACTATTCGATTAGAATAGAACGAGTACTTAAAGAGTAGTAAGTTTGGTATTATTAATTTTATAAAATTCATTTTCAGAATTATCATCTATTTTTTTCAAACAAGATCCTTTTGTGCTACAAGCACAATCAGAATCTGACTCATATGATGACAAATCATTTTCTGAAAAATTAATTTTATTTTCTTCATCTGAAGACTCATAAGATTCTGATTCAGAACTTGTTTCTAATAATATTTTAGAAATCTTATCTTTTAATTCTTCATCTATTTCTAAAGATTTTATCTTTTGTTTCTTTTTCTCTTTGCATTTATTTGCAAAGTGGCCTATTTTTCCACATTTATAAACAAGAATACATAATTAATAATAGTTATAGTAGTAAATGTATTTATGAATGGAATTTAGATGGTTATACAGAAAAACAAATTTATAATTTGGTTCATAGAATGTTAATGTATAATACCATTTGTAAAAGCAATGGTAATACTGACAGTAATATTGCAAAAATGATAGTTGCAGGATTTACTGGCCAACTAAAAGATTGGTGGGATAATTATTTACCTCAAACAGGTAAAGAAGAAGTTTATAGAACTGTTAAACAGGAAGGTGACCAAATGGTTGAAAATTCTGTTTACACTTTAATTGTTACAATTTTAGAACATTTTACGGGTAGAATTTCTGATAATGGTGAAAATATCCGTACTTTATTACAGAATCTTAGGTGTAAAACACTTTCTGAATTTAGATGGTATAAAGATGCATTCCTTAATAGAGTCATGGAATTGCCTGAATCTAATAGTAGTCATTGGAAGTCTAAATTTATAGATGGTCTTCCCAGCTTATTTGGTGAAAGAGTCAGAAAAGCTCTTAGGAAGGATAGAATCACTATCCCATATAATGAATATACTTATGGTAGATTGATCACAACTTGCGTCCAGGAAAGTCTATCATTATGCAATGAAATAAAATTGAGTCAACAAATAAAACACCAAAGATTAACATAAAGAAGTCAATTAGGACATTTCTGTAGTCAATTTGGAATGGATATTCCCTTTCCAAATAAAAAACCTTATAGGAAAGAAAAATCTGATAGAATTTTTAAAAAGAAAAGATATTCTAAAAAGAATTTCCAGAAAAAATTAAATAAAAGAAAAGAAAGAAAAGAAGCTAGATTAGCTAAAAAGAAAAATCCGGTGGATGTTAAATGTTATAAATGTGGAAAAATAGGCCACTTTGCAAATAAATGCAAAGAGAAAAAGAAACAAAAGATAAAATCTTTAGAAATAGATGAAGAATTAAAAGATAAGATTTCTAAAATATTATTAGAAACAAGTTCTGAATCAGAATCTTATGAGTCTTCAGATGAAGAAAATAAAATTAATTTTTCAGAAAATAATTGTCATCATATGAGTCAGATTCTGATTGTGCTTGTAGCACAAAAGGATCTTGTTTGAAAAAAAATAGATGATAATTCTGAAAATGAATTTTATAAAATTATGTCTCAATTTCAAGACATAAATGTTTTAACAGATAATACTTTGTTAGATTTTTAAAACAAATAAAAAATTCTGATTTAAGATAAAAAATAATTGATGATATTCAGAATTTTCCTTCTACTAGTAGGAAAAATGATTTTGAAAATAATAATGATTTTCAAATTTATAATGAACCATATTCCATGATTGAAGTTCAAAGACTGATGAAAGAAAGAAGTAATAGCTCCACTTCTAATACTTCAATAAATGATTTGAATAAGTTAAAAATCTTCAAAAAGAAATTCAATTTCTTAAACTAAGAAATATTAATTTTGAAGAAAGAATTTCTAATTTAGAAAAAGGGAAAGAAATAATTACTTTTCCAAGTTTTTCAGAGGAAAAACCACCAAATGGTGAAGAACAACTTTTATCTTCATTAGATATTATTACTACTCAAAAGTGGTATACCAAAGTCAATTTATTAATTGATAATAGTTTTCAAATTGAATTAACTGCATTAATTGATAGTGGTGCAGATATTAGTGTCATACAAGAAGGGTTAATACCCACAAAATATTTTCAAAAAACAACTCATAGTTTAAGGCATGCTGGAGGAGAAAGATTAGATATTCAATTTAAACTCCCCAAAGCTTATATTTGTAAAAATAAAGTCTGTATTCCAGAAAGTTTTTTATTGGTTAAAAATATTACTAATCAAGTGATACTTGGTACTCCTTTTTTGAAAAAATTATATCCTATTTATCATATTGATTCAAAAGGGTTAAAAGGAACTTATGAAAATAATCAAATAAATTTCCAATTTATAATGGAACCTTTTTCAAAAGTTTTGAATACTATTAAAGAAAATATTCTTAGAAAAAAGAATCAAATGAATTTTTTGAAATATGAAATTAATATTTTGACAATTGAAGAAAAACTTCAAAATCCTAAATTACAGGATAAAATCAAAATGATTATTAATAATTTTTCAATAGAAATTTGCAATGATCATCCAAATGCTTTTTGGGATAGGAAAAAGCATATTGTAAGTCTTCCATATGAAGATGATTTTGATGAAAAGAAAATTCTGACAAAGGCTAGGCCTTGTCAAATGAATTCTGAATACTTAGAATTATGTAAAAAAGAAATACAATCTCTTTTACAAAATGAATTAATACAACCTTCAAATTCTCCGTGGTCATGTACTGCATTTTATGTTAATAAACATAGTGAGATTGAAAGAGGTATACCCAGAATGGTAATAAATTATAAACCTCTTAATAAAGTTTAAAATGGATTAGGCATCCAATCCCTAATAAAAATGATTTACTGGATAGATTATATGATTCAATAATATTTTCCAAATTTGATTTAAAATCAGGATATTGACAAATTCAAATTGATAAAAAAGATCAGTATAAAACTGCTTTTACTGTTACAATAGGACACTATGAATGGAAGGTTATGCCTTTTGGTCTGAAGAATGCTTCTTCAGAATTTCAACAAATAATGAATGATATTTTTATTCCATATAGTGAATTTATCATTGTTTATATTGATGATATCTTAGTATTCTCTAAAGATATTGAAACTCATTTTAAACACTTGAATATTTTCAAGAATTTGATTATTCAAAATGGTTTAGTTATATCTAAGTCCAAAATGAGTTTGTTTCAAACAAGAATTAAATTTTTGGGTCATAATATTGAAAAAGGAAATATTATTCCTATTAACAGAAGTATTGATTTTGCTTCAAAATTTTCAGATGAAATTCTGGATAAAACCCAATTGCAGAGATTTTTAGGAAGTCTAAATTATATTTCTTCTTATTATAAAAATCTTAATGAAGATACTGCGATTCTTTATGATAGATTAAAAAAGAATCCTAAGCCTTGGACAAATGAGCATACTGAGGCAGTTAGACGAATTAAGTCTAAAGTGAAATCACTTCCTTGTTTAATGATTGCAAATCCTAATCTGGAGAAAATTATAGAAACAGATGCTTCAGATATTAGTTATGGTGGAATATTAAAACAAAAATCTAAAATTGATAGACAAGAATTTCTTGTTAGATACTATTCAGGCAAATGGTCTGAAAGTCAGAAAAATTATGCTATGGTGGCAAAAGAAATCTTAGCCATTGTTAAATGTGTGTTAAAATTTCAAGATGATTTATATAATCAGAAGTTCATTATAAGAACTGATTGCAAATCTGCAAAGTTTATGTTTAATAAAGATTCGGAATTGATATTTGCAGCGACGGTTTCGATATTTGCAGCGACATTTTTGCGTGAAAAGACCGAAATACCCTTGGGGTTAAAAAAATTTTAAAAACATTTTTAATTATTCCAATGTGGTGGAGGAAAAAAAAAAAAAGATATATCCCATTACAATCGCCAGTCGCCGGCGATGGTAATGGGCATAACCGTCGCCGGGCGACGGCGATGGATCAAAACCATCACCGTCGCCCGGCGATGGTTATGCCCATTACCATCGCCGGCGACCGGCGATGGTAAACCCCCCCCCCCCCCCCCCCCCCCCCCTTAAGATTTTTGATATTTGCAGTGATCACCGGGCGGATCTTTCCCATTCCGATAAAAAATTTCGCAATTTCGACAAAAATACTAACAAATTCCAATATAATAGAACCAAAAAAAAAAAATTAGACTCACCCGGCTGCTGCAAAATTTGAAAAAAAAAATTGAAAATTGTAAAGCTGCATGCCTAGGTTCTGTAGGCTGAAGGAGAAAAAAAAAAAAAAGAAATTAAAAATGGTAAAGCTGCATGCCTAGGTTCTGCAGGCTGCAGGAGAAGAAAAAAAAAGAAAAAAAAAGGGAAAAAGGTGAAAATTTGGTCTATAAATGCGGGTTACGAAGGAGTTGAATTACAGAAGGGAAATTGTAATCCATAATTGTTGCTGAGCTGATCGGAGTGGAATTACAGAATCAGATAAAAATCGAGACGATTGGGATCGAAAAAAGGTTAGTGGCTAAAGTTTAAATATTTTTATGTATTGTTTTAGGTAGTTGTATTAATTATTTTAGATGTATTATGTCCGAATTTATTAGTAGTTATGTCAAAATTGTGTAATTTTTATTGTTTTACGTAGTTGTATTATATCCGAATTTATTAGTAGTTTTGTCAAAATTGTATAATTTTAATCCGGAATGTGGAAGATATGCCCGGAAAGGGCGATAGTTGTCCAGAATATCGCGGGATTCCAGCCGAAAATGTCGCTGGAATCCTGACGACATTTGTTTTGGGAAATACCGCATGCGGTATTTCCCGGAAACAGCACCGCCTGTGACCGGCGGTGCTGTACGTGTAAAATAGCGCCGGATTCCGGCGTTATTTTACGTGGAAAGTAACGCCGGAATCCGACGCTTTTCTATTTGGAAACTGTCGCCGAAAACCGGTGACAGTTTCCGGCCCGAAAAGCGCCGGATTCCGGCGTTGCTTTCCACGTAAAATAACGCCGGAACCCGGCGCTATTTTACGTTGAAAGAATCCGGCGACATTCCAGATTCCGGCGCCGGAATCCGGCCATGGGGGGAGGGGAGGTGGTCCGGCAGGGGCGGGCCATTTTCGGTCAAAAATTGTTTTTAATTTAGTTGAGTTATTTTGTTGTGTTATATGTTTTGAAATATATTTCGAATTAATAAATGCGGGTTCATATTGGTTCATAGTAGGCTGAACGAAATTATTGTGAGAAGGAGCGGCATAGAAGAGGCGGCTATTCATTTGGGAGAGTTGATCTGATTCTGGAATATGGCTGATATACCCGAGGTCGATCCATATTACACTGTAAGTAAAACTGTTTCCAAATTTTTTTTTTCGTAATTATATTAGAAGAAAATACATTGCCAGGAAAGAAACCCAGTTTGGGGGGGGGGGGGGGGGGGTTTGTTTCCCGGATCTGTGGTTATACGGCAAATGTTTGCCTCATCTGTAACGGCAATTGGGTCCCTATAAATTTTTCCGTTTAAGTATGATTGAACATTTTTCCCGAAATTATGAACAGGATTTTCGTGTTGAAAGTGATGCCTCTTATGCTGACCACACAGAAGTATTTCAGACCGAAGAAGAGTTCATAAGTAGGGAAGATATGATGGCATAGGTACACGCCAGAGCAGCCGAAAACAATATGACTGCAATAATTACTTCATCTGCGAAGATTTTGGGTCTGTTCGTTACAAGAGGCAGAAAAGCTAGAGTTGAGATAGGGTGCGAAAGATCGGGAAAAGGTAGAGATAAGCCAACCCTACCTGAAGGGAAAAGCAGGCGGCCTAATACAAGCAGCAAGAAGACGGGTTGCCCTTTTCACCTTACGGGCCGACAAAGTCCTGGGGATATCTGGAAGCTACATGTCATACAAGGCAAGCACATTCATGAATTACAAGAAGTCCGAAATTGGCATTCAGCCAATACAAGGTTAACAGAAATTGAGAAGAAAAAGATTGCCGACATGTCTAGTATTAACATTAGGCCGATGCATATCTTAGCCAAGTTGCGAGCGGATGATCCGGAAAATGTCAGTCACATACAAGAGGTGTACAATGAAGCCGCAAAAAGTAAAAGGGAGGCTAGGGGAGGTCTGACTAACATGCAGTATTTCTTTAAACTTCTGCATGATAACGAATACTTCTATGCGCACGAACATGATGTCGACAGTAATGCAGTCGGGCACATCTTCTTTGCGCACAAGAAGGCGACTGAGATGCTTGTTTTGTTTCCGTACGTGTTGTTCATGGATACGACGTACAAGACGAACAGGTACGACATGCCCCTGCTACAAATAGTGGCCCTACTACCGACGGACCAGTATGTCCATATCGCATTCGTTTTTATGAGGGACGAGACCACACCAAGTTATTATTGGGGGTTGTCGCACTTAAGAAGTCTATTCGAGGGAAACAGATTCCCGCATGTGGTCGTCACTGACCGGGAGCTTGTCTTAATGAAGGCAGTGGAAATGATATTCCCATGTGCTACTCAACTACTGTGCCGTCGCCACATTGAAATGGATGTGAAGAAACACGTCCTGTCTGCTGGTAACGACAAAGAAACAACGGACGGGTTTCTATATCGCTAGGGCCGCGTTGTTAAAGCTCTGACCTATGAGCAGTTCACAGAAGCTGTGGATTTTATTGACCGAAAGTATGGAAATAAATCTAGATTTAGAAATGTTATTCCATACTTGAAGAACACGTGGTTGGAACCCCACAGGGACAAGTTCGTGTCGGTTTGGACTAAAAGTATAAAGCATTACGGCTCGCACACCACGAACATGTAAGTAATTTATAACTTTGATTTATGTTCTGTTTGTTGTATAAGTACCTGCTCTTCTATGTACTTATACTTGCGACATGTTGAAATATAATGTTACTTTTCTTTTCAGGGTGGAGAGTGCACATGCACAGTTGAAGAGTGCAATTGATACGGATCGAAAGGCATTTCCAACTATCTTCAACGACATTAACAGGATGATTGTTATGCACTTTGCTAAAATCTGCACTGCAATGGAATCGTCTCGCAGCAGAACTTACCGGAAGAGCGACTACTTACTGTATAGTAGGCTCAACGGTAGATTGTCTTTCGCTGCCATTACACTTCTGCAGCAAGAATATACAGCCAGAGTCGGACTCATCGGGGAAGATGGTGCGGAGTGTGGTTGCGAACTCCGAACTAGCTGCGGGCTCCCCTGTGCATGTCAGATGGCGTAGTTGGTGCGGTCGTTCCAGCCGATTGATCCTATCGACGTAGACGCCTTCTGGAAGACGTTGCATTTGGGAGATGATGATATTCCGGAAACCGTTGAGCAGAGACAAACCGCTGAAGGCCGACTGCATGAAGTGTTTGACGATGTAGCGTCGCGGCCAAGCGCAGAGATATACAGGGTTTTGGGAGTGGTGCATTCGGCGCTTTATCCCGAAACCGTTGACCTATTTGAGCCTGTAAGTAGGCCGCACAGGGGACGACCGAAAAACAATTCCACCAAACGAGATCTATCAGGTTACGAGCATGCCGAACGGAATGCGATACAAAGGGGTGCGAATATATGTCATTTGGTGTACATGTTTTTTTTGGGTACTTACATAAACTAATGCCTAATTTAATTTAATTTAAACTTGCAGGTCGGCGATCCACAGGCGGACAGAGAAGACGAAGGGTTATGCGTCCCCATAATTCTGCCTGGCCCTACGACCTCCCCGTATTTCTGAAGCAATTTGTGTTCGAATACATCACAGGGCACTGTGATGTAGAGCCCGATGGACATTGTGGGTTCAGAGTAATTTCGTACTTCGTACACAAACGAGATGAGTCGCAGTGGTCCCAGGTCCGTCGCGCTTTGCACCAAGAACTCTTGTATCAATATGCTTTGTGGAACCACGTCCTTGGCCCGGACGATTACGCCTCAGCACTGAAATTGGTCGATTTTTATGAGGAATCGGCACCCTAGGCACACTGGTTTGAAACCCACCTGATGGGAATACTTGTTGCAACAACATACCAGATGGTTGTTACGGTATATGCTCAGCAGAGCTGGACTTTCCTCCCACTTCAATGGCGGGGTGCCGGCGTCTCGACTGATCCGGCCAGTTTCATAAATATGGGTTTAATACGACAAAACCATTTCATTGCTTTGTTAACGTCCGGGGAGGTATTGCTACCGCCAATATATCCGACGTGAAGACATAGGGTCTCAAATGAAATGCAGCTTTGGCAAACCCATTTGCAAAGGAAATTGGACGCATACAGGACGAACTCCACTGCGGAGTGTTAGTTTCAAATTGGACGCATACATTTCATTCAAATGTAATTTATACAAGTCATAATACCGCGAACATATTACATTTCATCCTTTTATAATTTATACCGCGAATGTATTACATGTCATTCTTTCATAATTTATACCGCGAATGTATTACATTTCATTCATTTATAAATCCAGTCCCGACATCAAATCCTCCAAAAAGATAGCCGCCTCCTCTATGGCGCTCCTTCTGACAGAGCTGGGAAAGTTGTTCCGATTTTGGGGATGAGAATAATATAGTTTACTTGCTATATATTGCAACCGCTGCAATGGTTAGAATAAGGGAAATAAAATCAAAATTATTGGCCGCTATCAATATGTAAATGACAAAAGTTTCAACGAAATCTGCATTACTTACCACAGCATCGGACATAGACCTGGGGTCCAGTTTGTCGTCGGCTTCCACTGGATCTGGATTAACACGCGCGTGCGTTCGCGGTATGTAGTATTCGAGATACTCAGAGCAAGTCTGGTCGGACCACTGAGCCCGCTGCGCCACCCGCAACAAATTTCTCTTGTACGTGTGGGGGACATTTAGATTCGTATCGTGCACGCAAGAGTACTTTTTTATTTCAGGCCCCCTGTAGCAACTCTTTGGCATTATAGCTGCTTGAGGGATCGACTGTACGAATCCAAATTGTCACAGGAATCGATCAGGCATGTATGGCTCGACGACACCCGGGCAATGAATGAGACCCCTGTACAAGGTTGTTGGGTGGAGTCTCGACGGATTTGTCCCAAAAAGAAGCCAATTGACCTAGGGGCCGGTGAACCAAGTAAGTGGATTTTCGCAGTTCCAGCATTTTGTTTGATCTAATAAAAATTACAAAGTTTCCATGACTTCCAGAAGGGAATATTACCTCTCCAGATTTCATCCCGTCTAGTGTGAGCCTGTATGTCAGCATATCTGCCTCAGGATCCCGCTTTCTTCCAGTTCCGATCTTCCACTTCAGTGCAGCCGGGTACCTGTCATCCCATGAACTGATCTGGGGTGGACTAAACGCGGGAAAGTACTCGTATATCCAGCTCTGTTAACAAAAACACCAAATAAATTTTTAAATGGTTATGTAACCGTATAAAGTATTGAAATTGTTTATGAACGCGTCTTTCGGACCTGCAATAAGGTCAGACAACCGCCTAACTGGGCTGCGTCCGCCCTTGAGGCCCTTCCAAGATTGCGGTACAGGTTGGCCAGACATGCTGCACCCCACGGAAGTCCTGCTGCGCATTCTGCATCGCGGATGTAAGGCAGGAAGTGCCCAGCAACGTGGGTTTTTTTTCTTGTCCACGAACAGGGTGTTTCCTACCAACCACAGCAAATACCCTGCGGCAACATTTGCGACGTCTAACTTTCCGCTCCCACAGTGCTCCATAATGAGGGACATTTTTACGCTTGAAAAATCTTTATCCCCGAGCTCGGCTTGCTCAATCCCCAACACTTCTAAGAGCATATCTTTCAAATCGGCCGGTTTGATCTTCCACCCGATTGCCTGTCCACCAATCGGGACACGCAGTATGTGGTATACGTCGTGGAGAGTGATACTCATCTCTCCGAATGGCAAGTGGAATGAATTTGTTTCCGGATGCCATCTCTCAACGAAGGCGCTAAGTAGAGCAGAGTCTAACTCCAGATGCATGCTCCATGCCAAATGGGACAACCCGAACTGTTCAACTATGACTCCTACTTTCTCAACGGGTAACTCCCACCTTTGCAGTCGCTCGTAACCATTATGGCACAGTAGTACACCACGTTCCTGCGCCGATTAGTGTATTAATTCATTCTTCTTCGACACAAACGTAACAAGAATATATCCAAACTAAATAACAATTATAATACGAAATGTATAATACGGCCGAACACGATACCTGGCCGTGCCATACGTAGTATGCAGTATGGCCCTTAAAACTCCGTAACAGCTCGGGCTCTGCAGGTCCACCGTCAATCGGACCATCTAGGGGCTGGTATTCCATCCACCCGGCATCCGTCCGGCAACTTGAACCGGACCCAGCACCTGACGCTGTGCTACGCGAGGACACCATTATTTCTTTCCCTTTGTCGGTCCTTCGCTGGGACCCGACATTTTCCCTATCGTTGTCATCCCCCCTCCACCCCGAATACCCTTCCACGTACCCATGCGACTGAGACTGAGACATATCCCGCTCCAATCTTTCCGCATTTTCCCTAGCTTCGTCCTCCTCCGGATTTCCAATGTACGGTGGGGCAAAAGGTGTATCGCTGTGTTCCACGTTACGTTCCCCCGCCGCAAAAGAAAACCGCGCAGACCCATGCGCTCTTCCGGCGACCCTTCTCATCCGCTCGGATGCGGTCGGCGGAATTCGGCCACCTCCTTCCCCCGCTGATGAATGTCTCGCCTCAGTGGCTCTCTGCACTGAAGGCACCTTATCATCTTTCTTGCTTTTGCCCTTGCTGAATTTCAGTGCGAATTTCTTAATTGTTTCTGCCATCTGCATTAATATGACCACGAATTTATCAATACGAAATTTATTTGCTAACATGTAAAAATTATTTGGATAGCCGACAAAAACATTAAAAAGTGCACAATTTTGACAACAATACTAATAAATTCGGACAGCATGCAACTAAAATAATTAATACAACTCCCTTAAACAATAAAAATTACACAATTTTGACAAAACTACTAATAAAGTCGGACATAATACAACTACAATAATTAATACAACTACCTAAAGCAAAAATAATTACACAATTTCAACAAAACTACTAATAAATTCGGACATAATACGACTAACATAATTAATACAACTACTAATAAAGTCGGACATAATAGGCCTAAAATAATTAGTACCACTACCTAAAACAATAAAATTTACCCAATGTTCACAAAACTACTAATAAATTCGCACATAAGACAACTACAATAATTAATACAACTACCTAAATAAAAATAATTACACAATTTTGACAAAACTACTAATAAAGTCGGACATAATACAACTACAATAATTAATACAACTACCTAAAGCAACAATACTTACACAATTTTAACAAAACTACTAATAAATTCGGACATAATACAACTAACATAATTAATACAACTACTAATAAAGTCGGACATAATACAACTAAAATAATTAGTACAACTACCTAAAAGAATAAAATTTACCCGATGTTCACAAAACTAATAATAAATTCGCACTTAATACAACTACAATAATTAATACAACTAACTAAATAAAAAAAATTTACACAATTTTGACAAAACTACTAATAAATTAGGCCATAATAAAACTACAATAATTAATACAACTACCTAAAGCAAAAACAATTACACAATTTTAACAAAACTACTAATAAATTCGGACATAATACAACTAACATAATTAATACAACTACTAATAAAGTCGAACATAATACAACTAAAATAATTAGTACAACTACCTAAAACAATAAAATTTACCCGATGTTCAAAAAACTACTATTAAAACGATTTTTGCCCGACATTCCCCCGCCCTTACGCCCCCCCCTGGCCGGATTGCGGACAATTTTGATTAACATCGCCGGATTCCGGCGATGTTAAACATGTCAAACATCGCTGGATTCCAGCGACCGTTTCCGGCCATAAGGTCGCCGGAATCCGGAGCTGTTTGACGTGCTTAACATCGCCGGATTCCGGCGCTGTTTGACGTGCTTAACATCGCCGGAATCCGGCGATGTTAAACACGTTAAACAGCGCCGGATTCCGGCGATCTTTTCAGGCCATAAGGTCGCTGGAATCCGGCGCTATTTGCTATGACAAATATCGCCGGATTCCGGCGACCTTATGCCCGGAAAATCTCGCCAGAATCCTTCGACATTCCCCTTAAATGTCGCCGGCGACTGGCGACAGTTTGGACACCCCCCTTTCTTATTTACGGTAAACACCGGGCATATTTTCCCCATTCCGATACAAAATTTCACAATTTCGACGAAACTTCTAATAAATTCGGACATAATGGAACTAAAATAATTAATAAAACTACCTAAAACAATACGTCAAAACATTTAAATTTTAGCCACTAACTTTTTTTCCGAAGCCAATCGCCGCGAGTTTTATCTGATTTTGTGCTTACATCCGACTCTAATTTGCACATATTATGCAAATGAGTTTTGTGAGAATTGCAAAACTTCCATCGCCGGGTTTTATAGGCAAAAATTTAGTTTTTTTTAAAAAAAAAAAAAAAAAAGTGGGGGCAGCCCGTGAATCACGGGCTGCACACCCATCTCCACTCACCTTTTCCATTCCCCATTTCAAAAGGGACAAGCTGCACACTCCATTTCAAAAAATGACAAGGCTGCAGCCTTTGTCTAAAGTTTTATTTGTTTTTTTTTTCTTTCTTTTCTCCTGCAGCCTACAACCCGTAGGCCTGCAGGTGGAATTATGAACAAATTTCATTTTTTTTTTCAAATTTTGCAGCAGCCGGCTGCGTCTACATTTTTTTTTTGGTTCTATTATATCGGAATTTGTTAGTATTTTTGTCGAAATTACGAAATTTTTTATCGAAATGGGAAAGATCCGCCCGGTGGTCGCTGCAAATATCAAAAATTTCGAGCTTCAAGGGGGGGGGGACCATCGCCGGTCTTCGGCGATGGTTTTCAGTCAATCCATCGCCGGTCGGCGATGGTTTTGTGCAAAACCATCTCCGAGTGATGGTTTTGCCGGCGATGGATTTCCGGAACCATCGCCGGAGGCCGGCGATAGTAACACCATCGCCGGGCGACGGCGATGGTTTTCCCAACAACCATCGCCGGCCTCCGGCAATGGTCCGGGTTGAAAATTTTTTTTTTTTACATTTTCAAACACATTGGAATTTCTTAAAATTTTTTTACACAAAGGGTATTTCGGTCTTTTCACAAAAAAATGTCGCTACAAATATCGATTCCGTTGCTGCAAATATCATGCCCCTAAAGATTTTAAACATGATGTGTCTAAGCAAATGTTTGCTAGATGGCAGGCTCTAACCCCATTTGATTTTGATATTCAGTATAAGAAAGGAGAAGACAATAGTCTTCCAGATTTTTTGACTCGTGAATTTTTGAATAATGGCTGATCATAATTTTTATGATTGCAGGTTGATGCACCCCAGAGGAAGGGCCTCTGGCTCTTACCGAGGTTGAGGAGGACGGGGAAATATCCTCGCCTAGCATGGGGGCAGGAAGCTGGTAGCAGAAAATATTTCTGCTAGAAGGAGTATGTCTCCTGAAGATCCCTTATATGAGGAATTTATGGAGTTCATAAACAAAAAGCAAGGTGATACTTCTGCTTCATCATCCTCATCATATTCAAAAATTATTGGAGAAGAGGATAAAGAAGAGCATCTCACTTCTTATTATCAGAATAATAATAAAGAGGTAATAATACTCTTAGAAGGCAAAGATTTGCAGTGGGTCAATGATCCATGGATGTTGATGAACAGATATCTGGATAATTCTGGATATGCAGAAATGGCTTATAAGCCAAGATCATATTTTGAAAATCTTCTGAATATTTCAGGAAACTGTGAAATAACACATTTTACAGGTGCTGGTAGTGCCCAAAATATTTATAATTTCAGCAAGATAATTATCAAGCAGATTATATCAGCTAAAGAATAGGGTTTATCAACTCTCAAGGATAGAGAATATCTCCATTCCGAACAAAATGTATTAATAAAATACAAGTATTGGGATTATGTTGAATCTCTTACCAGAGTACTACTCTATGAAAATCCAAGGAGAAAGCATTCTTGGTTTATAAAAATCTGTTATGAGGTATATAATAAACCTCTACCAAATTGGTTTATCAAATGGTGGATTAATTTTGGTCCATCAATCAAGGTTCTACCTGAGCCATTTAAAGCATTATATGCAGATTGGGTGAAAATTTCTCCCAAGATTATGAATCTGGATAATAATCATCCCTGGAACGATGATATCGCTCCAATGTATTTCTTTATAGAATTCTCAATCCCATGGATTTGGAAATGGGCTCCAGAAGTGGGTTATACCCCTGAAAAATTCCCATGCCTGAAGAGGGCAAGTTATACTAAAATTTGGGAAAAATTGATTAAGGCTGATGCCACTAGTCTAATTTAAGGCCAAGAACTTACTGATCAAATCAAAGCTAAGTTGCAGGAATACCAGCAGCAGCAGCAGAAATCTCCAAGGGAGGAAATCAGTCCTTTCCAGCAGATTCATAGGATGCTTCAGAGGCAGAAGGGAATTGTTACCCGAGAAGAAATTATAACTTCTTATATGGATCTTTTGAAAAAAGATCTATCTCAAAATCTTGAAACCAAATCTGATGCTTCAATGTCAAGCCAAGGATATTGCCTACCAGGAGAATCTCAGGAAGAAGATGAAGATGTCGACCTCGACATAGATGAAATGTTGCTGGCAATTAAGAGCTTAGTGACCGGCTCTACCGGTAAAAGTCCAAGAAATGATTAACATAGGTGGCTGTGGACTTCACCAACATTAATACTGTTGCGGACTTCAAATTGATAGTTTGGAATCCGAAAATACTGTAGCGGAATTGAAATTAAAAATTTCATATCCGTAAATAGTGAAAGGCAGACTCTGCCTATAAATATGTTATAAATTTCCATTCAGAGGCAGGACTTGGAATCAAAAGCCTTCCTCTCTCATCCCTCTCCCCCTTGTACATCGTCCAACTCTCTCCTCCTTCCTTTGTAAATTTCCCTCACATATATAAAATTTTCTTATTTCAAGACTTGAAGACAACTTCATAAGTAAGTCTTTTTAATTTTCTGTCTTTAAATTTTTATTTTCAGTTTATATTTAGCCTAATGGAAGGCTAAATACTTAGTGTTAAACCATGAAGCTTAGTTATCAGATTTTCCTGTAATGTTGATGATTCTGTATGAGTGAATCGTCTGGTTGTTTATGGATTAATTAAAGAATGTGTGGGTCTTTGAATTCAAACAGGCATCTTTTTACCGTTTAAAGAATGATGAGGGTTTAGCTCGTTGTTAGGCTGGGATGGCCGTTGTTAGGGCGTTTGACACCCATTTTTATCTCTTTTAAACAGTTCAACAGATTGACAGTTTTTGAGTTCAGTGTAATATGTTCCCTTATGCTTCTTTAGTTAATCCATTGAACCGTTGGATTGGTTCCCCCCCTTATGTTAATCCATTCTTTATCTTTTTTTTTATTTTTATTTATGAGTTCAATTATTTTTACGAATAAATTAAGTACAAATCATATAGATAATCGTATAGTAAGAATATAAAAGTAAAAAATAAAAATAAAAATACAACTCTTATATTATAATATATATATATATATATATATATATGAATTTATATGTAAACTCAACTATTCGATTAGAATAGAACGAGTACTTAAAGAGTAGTAAGTTTGGTATTGTTGTGTGTCTTGGTTTGATAAAAAAATTCTCTATTGTTTTTTGGGGTATTCTAACATTTACTATGTATATGCCTTATACAATGTTGATATAGACTATAGAGAGACTATCTCGTATACTTATACAAATGTTGATATAGACTATAGAGAGACTATCCCGTATAAGTACATAAATATCATTTGTGAGCATCATGTGATCACAAATGAAAATTTACAACATATTTATAAGCAAAGTCTGCCTTTCACTATTCCGGATTTGAAATTTTAAATTTCAATTCCGCTACAGTATTTTCGGATTTCAAATTATCAGTTTTGAAGTCCGCAACAGTATTAATGTCGGTGAAGTCCACAGCCGCCTATGTTAATAATTTCAGCTGATTGCTGCCTCTGCTGGTGTTCCTGCAACTTAGACTTGATTTGATCAATAAGTTCTTGGCCTTTAATTAGACCAGTGGCATCATTAAAATATTAATTTCATATTTTAAAAAATTTATTTGATTCTATAATAAAATATTATTAGTAGTAAATAAATATTTTATTTATAGTCAATGACTAGTTTTAGTATGATAAACTAATCATGCAATTAAGTGATAATTTGTGTATTTCTTATACAATCAAGTGATAATTTAAATATCATGAAAGAAAAATAGAGAGTATTTTTGCCTTAAAATTAATTATTAATATAACATCACTAATTAGAGTAGTACTATAAAATATTTAAAAATAAAAATTTTCTCAAAATAGCTAACCAGCTATAAGGGACAGAAAATACTTTTAATAGGTCTAATTTTGCCGAGATAATTAATCAAGCCAATACATAACACACTTAGGATTTGTATTAAAATTCAAATTCAAAAACATGCATCTGACGACGCATGTATCAAGTTTAGTCTATAATGTATCGCGTATTGAGCTTTGCCTATAATGTATTGAGTGTAATCGATGATGTATCATGATTATGAGAAGTATTGCATATTGAGGTAGCCTATAATATATCGCGTATTGAGTTTGGCCTTTAGTGTATCACAATTATAAGTTTAGTTGTTGAGTTTTGTGTATGGAGTTTAGCATATGATGTATTGTTATTGAGTTTAGCCGCTGATGTATCGTAGTTAAATTAAGACACAAAAATTGAGAAAATGCATGTATCAAGTTAGTTGATGAAATAGCGCGTTAGACTTAGGAATGTTCAAATGTGAAAACCGATCAAACTAGATTGAAAATTGATGTTTTGGATTTGGGTGAAATGCACCAAATACCCCACAACTATCGGGTTTTGCAAAAAAATACCATTTTTCTTTAAAAACTCCAAAAAACACCACTTTACTTTCAAAACGTGCAAAAACTACCACTTTCTCCATAACGGTCGTTAAGTGGCTGACAGAAGGAAAAACGCAGGGGCAAATCCGTCTTTTCATGTCTTTTCAGTGTTCATCTTCCCCAAATTTTTTTTAAATAAAAAAACTTTCATATTTTTTTTTCTTCCTGGATTTTTAAGAAAACAATTTTCCAAAAATGGTTTTCTTCAGAAACAAGAAAACGTCGGGTTGGTTGTGAACGACGGTGGAGACAGACCCATTTCAGAAACATGCTCAATTCACCAAAATATGCTCAGACGAGTACTCGGAGGGCATCGAAAGAAGAGGAAGAGGAAGAAGAAGAAGAAGAAGAAGAAGAATCGAAAGAAGAAGAATACCCAATTTCTAGTCCTCGGGGGCATCGGAAGAAGAAGAAGACTCGATTTCCAGTCCTCGATGGGTATCGGAAGAAGAAGAAGAAGCTCGATTTCCACCCTTCTTCTTCTCTGCAAATCCATTTTTCACTTTTTCTGGTTTCTGAAGGAAATCGTTTTCTTCATTTTTTTTTTCTTTTGGTTTCTGAAGAAAACGGTTAATATATATTTTTTTCTTCTGGTTTATGAAGAAATTAGTTTTTTTATTTAAAAAAATATTTGGGCAAGATGAACAGTGAAAATACATGAAAAAACAGATTTGCCCTTGTGTTTTTCCTTCCGTCAGCCACTTAACATCCGTTATGGAGAAAGTGGTAGTTTTTGCATGTTTTGAAAGTAAAGTGGTATTTTTTGGAGTTTTTAAAGAATAGTGGTATTTTTTACAAAACTCGATAATTGTGTGGTATTTGGTGTATTTCATTCTTTGGATTTTAATATGATATTGTAGTTTGGGATGAGGTTTTTATTCGAAATTGTAGTTTTGGATAGGATTCGTGTGACACCCCAGATCCGCCACCCCGTATACAAGGGGTTGATTTCACCGAATGCTTGCCTGATTCGCACCAGGACTCAGAACTAGTAGAACATGATAATAATTTTTTCCATTTATTATGATAAAGTAAAACTTACACAACCCTATAGTACATGAGTTATCAGAGTCCTATCTAAACACTCCCGCCTTCTAGCCGTATCCAAACTTTCCAAACTCCGAGTGATCCTAGTGAGCATAATCATCTTCGTACCAAAGATCTGTAATAAAATTTTGAAAACAGAAAACAGGAAAATGGAATGAGCCATTGCCCAGTGAGAGTCCGCCATTTTCGCAATCATTTACCGAGTTGTAAAATTTACCCATGCATATAATTAAAACATATCTTAACAAATAGCATTCATGACTCATACAAGATTCATAGAACATATAAGAAGAATGAAGGGTAGTCGTTTAAAGTTCTATATGAACAGTAAACGAACTAGCCAGTTCATCTGGAGAATAAGGGGTGATCGCTAGTGTGTATATGTACGCTCAACGATTGCCAACTCATCTCAGCATACTTAAAGAGGATGAGGGGCGTTCGCCAACGTATACATATACAATGAACGAAAGGCCAGCTCACCTCGGCATAATCATAAATGTGCATATAGGTACTATATTCTCCAAACCGCCACACTTGAATTAGAAATGATAATCTCAAGGTTATGAACACAAATGATCAAACCAAGCCCTATGCTGATTTATGGAATCAAATCGTATCAACATAATACGATAATAAATTCAGTGCACAAAGAAAGTACAACTGAAGCATAACAAGTACATATGTGTTCCAGCCAGTAGGTAAACACAACTGGCAATTTAAATCAAAAAGCATTTCAAACATTTTTTGAAAACGTTTAAAACATGTCACACAATACAGGTCAATGCACATTCAATTATTAATTGCATTAAAACGATATCCATTTTTAATGATAAACTCACCTCAGTCCGAAATTCTAAGCTCACATACTAGCTATCTATCATATCTACATATATTTCAGGTTCTGGCAATTTAGTACTATTTCTAATTAATAGAATTCTAATTTCTAACTTATTTTTTCTAAATAAGGGCATAACATTAATTTATCTATTTTCCATTTAAAACATATATATATCTAGAAAATAAATATTCCAAAATGATCTAATTTGAAAATAACTATAAAAACATAATAACTATAATTTTACAGAAAATATAAGTACTTTGCCAAAAAACTGAAATTAAAGGATCTTTAAACATTATTTCTACTTTATTTCGTAAATAATTCAAAAATAGACATATCTCATGAAAATTAATACTTAAGAGAATATAGGTATAAAATACGTAAAATACTCGTTAAATAATTTTAACAAATATTCATAGAAGGATTTATAACTAAATAACTAAAAGAGATCAAAATTGCGGAGAAATCATTTTACCCTATTTTGGATCAGTTTTACCAGAGGGTAAATCGGTCAAAACTTAAACCGATCCAAATTTTCCAAAAAACACTGGATCGGTTTTTCCTGATTTATAATCGGCTAAAACCGGTCCATTATTTGCAAAACAGTCCTTACTAATTTCAAAATTTCAAAAATTAGCAAAATCATTTTCAATCAGTTTTACCCGTTTTACAAATGGGCAAAACCGATTTATTCCGGACTTACCCGATTTCTAATCGGCTAAAACTGATTTGTGCCCAAAAAAATGTTCTTCAACCAAGCTTCGGGATTTCCAAAAAAAGTGTATCTAAACTCATTTTTCTTCGATTCTTTTTGCCAAAAACCATTTCTACAATACTCCTAGAACATGTTTATCATCTCAAAACATTTTTCTAATGTTCAAGACTTCAAGAACAAATTAAATTCTAAGGAAACCTCAAAAACTCTAAAATCCCAACTTTTGCATTATGATTGCGTTTCTTACATAAGAGTCTTACCTCTTTCGATTCCCTATGCTTCTTAACTGTGTTTCCTCATATTGGAATGGAGTTTCCACGTCAAGAGCTTGCTCCTTCTTGTTCTTCCTAGCTTTTCTTCCTACTTTCTCAGTTGGAGAGATTTCTTCATAGTTTGGTATGGTTTGGCACAAATGGAGGTATAGGAAGTAAGGAAGGGGGTATTTATAGGGGTGGAAGCCGGATAGGACAAAGGACAAGGGGTGCAAACCCCTAAGCTCTTAACTTAATGAGCAAGTTTCTGTCACGAATCTGTTTTACCCGATTGGTGAATCGGTACAACCGATTGAAATCGATTTTACCCGCCAAATAATCGGTTAAAACCGATCCAAAAGGCGGTAAACTATTTTTTAATTAATTTTCCAATCGGTTTTACATATTGGTTAAAAAGGTTAAAATCAAATTACCAAATTCAATCCGATATGAATCGGTTTTAGCCGATTAAGAATCGGTTAAAACTGATTTGATCAAATTTTTTCCATTCCAATCGGTTTTACCCAATTTCAAATCGGTCAAAACCGATTGGAGATTATTCTTATCTCTTTCAATCGGTTTTACCCAATTGGGAAATGGGTAAAACCGATTCACCCACCTTTTTTTATTATTTATATATTTTTTATTTATTTTCTAATTTTCTTATCTTCTAGTTCCTATTTTCAAAAATTTCGTAAATTCCTAAATCATAATATTCCTAAACAAATAACATGAAATTATGAATCAAAGTTCTCAAATTAATTTGCATAGGTAAAAATTTGAAATCGAAATAAGGAAATTCTTTTGAAATAAAATATTTTATAAAGTTGATTAAAGAAAATAGTTTTAGACTAAAATTCTTTTAAAATAGATTAATATATTCTAATAAATGTTCATAAAGATATTTTTAAATATCTCGATATATTTTTGAGGTGAATTCAGGTGCTAAAATTTTACAGGGTCTCACAATTCGAGTCAAAATTTTTTGATTTTATTTATTTATTAATAGATGACATAAATTTTTTTCTTTTTAATCTAATGGTTCATATTTCTTTGGGGATGATCCTTTTTTCCTTATCTAACAGTTGTAAATTTCCCTCATATAAATGGTCAGTTTGGAGATTGTCTCTTTCATCCTAAGGTCGTGTTTTTTTCCTATCACTGTAAACGTACATGTCGTTTTTTCCTATGACGATTCCTAGCGATAAAGTTTATTTCTCTGCATCAATATTAGTTAATAGGAAATTTCTCTAAACAAAATTTCCCCTGTAGCACCCTCTTCAGACTCTGCAACACCCATGCGACGACATAGCTTTAGCAGAAAGGGCATAACTTCTGATGTTCTCGGTTCTCTGTCCCAGTTAATGGTTTAATCACTATCATAATCTTCTATGGATTTCATCGTTAACTTAGTTATTGAAAAAATATGTTAAAAGAGTTCCAGTGCCAACCTCAGAAGGCTTTGGTCTATGCTCTAGCCTTCAATCGCCACCCACGGCCTCCTGCTATACCCTAACGGCAAGGCTTCCATTTGGTCCAGCCTCCTCACTTTCTGGGCCTCTAATTACAGGCATACGGCTAACTGTATGATCTTCACGGAAGTTCAATTCAATTTGAGGAGAAGCGTGAGCAGATTAATTTTAAAATCATGGCTTCAGAAAGTTTGTGTGATAATTTCCTGGGAATATTGTATGATGTTGATGCCTATGTTTGGTCATTAAGAGAACCTAAAGAAAGTTGTTGGCCCTGTGTGTGAGAAATTCTAGGTTGGTCTGATTGATCTCTTAAAATTTGTTGACCAAAAAGTATAATATTTTTCTACTCTCTTTTTTTCGCTTATAATTATAAATGTTTCTTGAATCAAGATTTTGTATTTTATTTATATATCATGACATAAATAGAGAAAGGGTAGTTATATTCATTCACAAAAATATTGTGGCTTCTATCTTCAACACAGGCGATGATTGGGGACATAGGAAAATTTTCACATTCAAAGATAATTTGAGGAATCCCCCTCTTCCATTCCTTCGAGCAAGACGATTGGGGGAAAATTTGCATATTTTTCCTTTAAGATGATTTGGCTGGTCTTTTGTCCATATCTTTCAGGTTTCCAATTGTTGTTCATCAAATACATAAGGATTTTGCACTACCGCCCTCATCAAGTTAATTGGTAGTCATCTACTATGTTATTCTCTTAAATCTTCTTTTCATCTTCATTTTTTTGGTTTGGCATGTTCCTTAAATTTTGAATCTTTCCCTATAGTAGGAGATCAAATCCTTGCTTGGATTTTGTTCTTTCTTTTTTTTTTCCTTTTCCCCATACTACTGATCTTTCATAGATATCAATTCCATTTAATGGATGATATTTAACACTAGCTTTATCATCTTGAACCAATCAGTGGAATATAATTTATTTTCCTTACAAATTTATTTAATTAGTTTTATAAGTGTAGAATTTGATTTATTCTATTGATGATGAGCATGTTTGCATTAGATTTATGGTCTAACCGTTTCATTCTTGGTGTTAATAATTAATTAGTAGTTATGGTTTCATTCTTGGTGTTAATAATTAATTTGTAGTTTGTTGGATGCATGCAAAATTTTATGGCGTTTTGGTAGTTGCTCGATTTGGTTAGCACGAAAGGCATTTGATATTTTGTCTATGAGAACAAATATTCCTCAATTAGAATCTAAAACTTTTAAGATTTCTTCTTTTTTTTTTTTTTACTACATAGGATAATTTTTGCATCCAAAGATAATTTTAGGAACGTCTATGTATTGGTTTTGTATGAAAGTTTTTAGTTTATACTATTGTGTTAGGATTTTTGAAGTGTTTAATTCATATGTTTAGTTTGGAAACCATGGTTGGCTGAAGCATCTTGGATTTTCCAGGAACAAAATATGAATCATGGTTTAAATTTTGTCTTAAGAGTGGCTCTGGACTTGAAGGGGAGTCTCACTATGCTATGACAAGTGAGAAATATCAACTGTTCTTATTTGGCTGTCATATACCTACACTACTATAGAAAGGGCTATTGGAGGCGCCTATTTATAGGCGGGTTTAAAAAAAGCCACCTCCAAAACATATCATGGTGCATTCGAGGCGGGTTTTTCCAAAGCATAACAGAATTTTTCAAAAACCCGCCTCCAAAACAAAAAAAAACAAAAAATTTTCGGAACAGACATACACCGGCCTCCAATTATGGTTATTGGAGGTGGGTGCAACTCCAATAAATGGTTATTGGAGATGGGTGCTTGTTGCACTTATTGGAGGCGCCCACACTGGAAGCGGGTGCCGGGTTGCTAAACCCAACTCCATTGGGGCTTTTTGGGGTAGTGCTATTTATGTGATATGAGGTAATGTTAGATGCACATTGAACTTCCCTCCACAACTTCTTTGTCAAAGTTTGTGACTTCATACTTTCAAGCAATTCTGAATTGAAGTTATTCAAATTTGAGATTTTTGTTCAATCAAGATATCAATTTTAGAAGTAAAACTGAGCAAATCAACTACTAAATTGTGGCTAATTTAAACCTAAAGTTGCAATAACTATCTTCTCCATAGTTTAAATTATTATGTTTTATTCTTATAAGGGTTCTACTCTATTCCAGTTGATTCAATGATTTATTGAAATTTAACTGAGAAATTATTGTAATCATAGTGAGGTGAGGGTGGAGGGCTTGGAAAATCGTGACTATTTTGACAACTTAGCACATTAATGAATATGAAGGTTGTGCCAAAAATACGCTAAATATGTTGGAGACATAAAACTATATCTGCAAATGTTGGATGTAAACTTCTGAAGTTTTATCAATCTAATGATTTGAAAGGTTGTATTATACATTGCTTGGTATAGGTAGAAAGATCTACAATGTGCTCTTCAGCCAAATGCGATGCTCCCTATCGTGCAGAAAATTTGTCGGTTGCGAATTTCTGTTGCCGCCACTGGTTTTAGCATCCTAAGCCGTTTGCATAATGGCCAGTTCATTCCCAAAGGCTAGATAATGAAGGACACATTTCTTACAGCCACTGGTCTATCATTGCTGAGTTTATCTGAACCTTTCCTATTTATGTGTTGTGAAAACACTAATATTCAGGATAACTTCAATGATATTAAAAGCTCTTTCTGTTTCTGTTCCTATTTTCAATGATTTAGTTTCCAGTAATTAATCTTGCATCTTGTGGATCGAATGAGTTTGGAAGATTGTTTATGTTTTTCTTTCCAATTATGTTCCGGGTAATTTTTTGTGGCTACATGTATGATGCATTATGTGCCCATAATACAAATTGAATTATATTTAGTTTCTAATTTCTGATTCAAGTTCTATATTGTAGTTTGTGAGTCGCGGTTGGTTAACATTAGAAAATTAAGGCAAATCACTACTACAAAATAGAGTTTTAACGGCTGCGGATTAACGGCGGAAAATAGAAAACCGCCGTTATAAAGGAAATACGAACTTTATACGGCGGTCTAAAAATAAACCGCCGTAGAACGGGACTTTCTACGGCGGTTTTAAAATAAACCCTTTCTACGGCGGTTTTAAAATAAACCGCCGTAGAAAGGGACTTTCTACGGCGGTTGGGACAAACCGCCGTAGAAAGTGGGCTTTCTACGGCGGTTGGGACAAACCGCCGTAGAAAGTGGGCTTTCTACGGCGGTTTAACAATTAACCGCTGTAGAAGGTCCTTTCTACGGCGGTTTAATTATAACCGTTGTTGTATTGACGTATTTAACCCTAAATAACAACGTGTATCTCCTTAACCCTAAATAACAACGTGTATCTCCATATCGCGGCCGAAAGTGTTCTTCTCCAAATTTCTACTACGGTTTTGCACGTTTGATGTAAAGAATCGTCGTTTGGAGCTAAAATTTACCACCTTAAGGTTAGAAACTTCTAAAATTTCTCAGTTATTGCTTATGCTTGTACTTTAGATATGTCATCCTATAGAATTTATTTTTATTTATGGTAGAGGGCTGAAAATTAAAGTTGCATTCCATGTATATAGTGAATCTTAGTATTGTGGAACCCTATTTAGTTATACTATGTAGTTTCTTGGTGATGTGATTTGATTTTTAATGGAGGATGTTCATATAATTAGCACTACTTAGAGTGTGTATTATTTTTTTATGCATTTCATATGTTTGACGAAATGCATAAATGAAGAACTTATGGGTTCTTCTTCATTTGATAATGTCTATTGCGCATGTGTTGGTTATGTATTATTTTTTTCATTGAGGTATTATATTAGTTTTGATTATATGAGTAACATTAGTATGACATGTGCTAAGACAAGTATGCAACTTGATACTTTGTACATTGTTTGTTGAATTAGTATTTGGTTTTTTTAATTATTTCAATGTGTTAGTTACGCATGGATCGAAATATCTTGTTGTATGGTGATCGGACCTCCGATTTTTATGCGAAAGAAGTTGAGAATTTCATTGAATTCACTTATAAGAATACAAAGTACGTCCATTGTCCGTGTAAAGCTTGTAAAAATGGTGCGCGGTTTGATAACTCAGATACAATAAGATTCCATTTATATCGGAACGGATTTGATCCTTCTTATAAACTGTGGATTTGGCATGGTGAAAGTATTGATGGTTTACCTGAGCAACGAAAATCTCATGCAAAAGGAGATGATAGGATTACTAGAGATCGATTAGATGACATGATTGAGGATGTCGCCGAGGATTTTGCTGATAAACTGAAAGTTCTTACTTCCATTTTGGGTGACAATGAGAAGCCTCTATACAACGGTTGCACTAAATATACACGCTTTTCTAGTGTTTTGAAGTTGTTTAATTTGAAAGCGGCAAATGGGTGGTCAGATACTAGTTTTACAGCCTTATTGAGGGTATTGAAAGATATGCTCCCAAAAGATAATGAATTTCCAGATCGAATTTACGAGGCGAAAAAAATATTGTGTCCAATGGGTATGGAGTATAAGAAAATCCACGCTTGCCCAAACGATTGCGTTCTCTACAGGAATGAGTATAAGGATTTATTGCTTTGTCCTCAGTGTAAAACTTCACGATACAAAAACAAGCAGCTGTGTGATGAGGTTGAAGACAGTTCTGATGCGCAAAAGAAGGGGTCGCCGGCTAAGGTTCTGTGGTATCTTCCTATAATACCGAGATTTAAACGGTTGTTCGCTAATGCAAAAGATGCAAAACTAATGACATGGCATTCAGATCGGTGTATTCCCAGTGATGATGACAAGGTGATAATGCATACATCAGACTCAGATCAGTGGAAAAAAATTGATTCAATGTATCCTTCTTTTGGGGGAGAAGCCAGAAATTTGAGGCTTGGTTTGTGTACTGATGGAATGAACCCGTTTGGTAGTCTGAGTAGCACACATAGCTCATGGCCGGTGATGTTGGTTATTTACAATTTGCCGCCTTACTTGTGTATGAAGCGCAAGTACATACTTATATCTCTAATGATTTCAGGCCCACGGCAACCAGAAAATGACATCGATGTGTATCTTGCTCCTCTTCTTGAAGACTTGAAAAAGTTATGGGATGAAGGCGCACCTGTGTTTGATGCATACCGTGAAGAAATGTTCACATTACGTGCCATGTTGTTCTGTACCATTAATGATTTTTCTGCTTATGGAAACTTGTCTGGGTACTCTGTTAAAGGGCATAAAGCATATCCAATATGTGAGCAGAGTACATATTTGTATTAAATTTCAACTTTTAGCAGCAGGTTTTGCTTTAAACCAGATTAATTTTCTCTTTTTATCACGGTTTGGGTATGAAAAAGTGGCAACTTTCTACGGCGGTTCAGAACCAAACAGCCGTAGAAAGTGGTCACTTTCTACGGCGATTCTAACCGCCGTAGAAAGTCCGCTAACTTACTACGGCTGCCAGATAGATGGCGGTTCAAAAAGGCCAATAATCGCCGTTAAACGCCCTTAAAAACCGCCATTAAAAGCCCTTTTTGTAGTAGTGAATGGTTAATACTGATTTTTTATCCTCATTCCTAAATTGGATGACATTGGTATTGTGCCGTAATGTGATTTTTTAGGAAAATATTGCCACATTTATTGATGTGTTCTTACACTAAGGACTGATTGTATACATTACTTCGGTGATTCTATGCATAAATTGTATAAATCTTGGTTAAATTTTAGGGGTTTGACATGAGCTAGACTGTATGGTTCTCATTAACAACATTTTCAAAACATCATGCTTGTTAAGGTTTTCCTGTGAATCAAAATTGTAGTTGATGTTACAAGACCTAACTAAAGAATTAAAATTTTCATTTGTTTGTTTTTCATGTGTTCTATAAAAGTGTACAGTTGTGCATCACAATTTTATAAAAGTTTGGAGCTAATTAATTTTATCATATAAGCTACTTAGTGAAGACTTGAATTTTAATTATCATCAAATGTTGTCATCATAAATGAAATTGATTTTTTATATCTAGGCATTCGTTCTATTATTACATTTAATGAATTCAACATGAATTTGTCATTGTAATAGCCTTATAAATTACTCTCTGCATCTCAAAATGTTTCCCCCCTTTTTGTTTTTGCATTTAAGAAAAAATAACATACTAATGTGAGTAGATCATCACATTTTTATTGTCGCTGCTGTTGTTACCTATAAAGGGAATGCACAGTTTCACCTCTTCATCTCTAATTAAACTTTTACCGTTAGTGTGAGTAGATCACTAAGTGGGAAGGTAACATTATCATTAATTTTTTACAAAATGATTTTATTATTTTGCAGGTTCCTTTTTCATGAATTACAAGGCACTGCGAGTAGAGCGCTAAAATCCTACTAGTTTATTGTGAATGATATAATTTATAAGTATACTTATCATGAGTTTTATATTATTTTTTTATTTAAGCATCTCTAATTGTATTTATATATAATTTTTTTTCTTTACTTGCTACACATTCTTTTTATTGAATTTCTAGAACATTTTTTAATAATAATATATTTGTTTTCAAGCACAAAAAATAAAATTGCCAATAGAATTGACATGAAAAATTAATTGATTTTTTAAATTCATTTATAATATTTTTACTTAAGGTAAGCTATGACATAACATACTTTTACGGTCTATTATTGCAATATCAACACATAATTTGAATTTTGACAATGTACCCAACACTGACCCTAATTCTTACAAGAGTGAACTGCATTTTTTTATCACAAACCTTATAACTTGTTGCAAAAATTGACACAACCTTTGAGAAATTACTTTTCTCATCTTAAACCTTGTAAAAATGTTACAAAACTTGACATTCTGTCAAGCAGCTCCGTCAAGCCATTAACGGCAACCTTTCTTTTGAGTGCATAATTGTCCATTTTGCTATTTCTTTGAAATACTTTTGTCTATTTTACTTTTTCTTACAAAAAAAAAAAAACCCTAATCTTCATTTACTTTACATTTTCGTCCAATACTATTTTACTTTTTTACAAAATAAACCCCAATCTTTCACTTTTTTCATATTTGTTTCATATTACTTTATGTTGTTACAAAATAAACCCCAATCTTTCACTTTCTTTATTTTCATCCAATACTATTTCACTTTTTTTTTTAAAAAAATTTCCAATGTTTCACTGTATTTTTATTTAATTTTTACATATTCACCCCAATTTTTCATTATTTTCACATATTATTCCTATCCAATAAATTTATTTTTATTTTATTTATTATTACTTTGTTTATTTTTATTTCTCTTTCCTTTTTTAAAAATTGCAAAATTTAATTTATTTGATATATTATTATTAGTTTCTATATATATATATTTTTTATTTATGAAAGCTATTTTCCAGAATTTCTTGATTTCCAGATTTTCTTCTTAATTATTGACAATTGCATTTTTCTATTTTTAATAATTACTATCTTTATACATTATTATTATTGCCATGTACAAATATGTAAAAAAAAAAAAAAAGAATAACTGAGGCTTCATAATAAAAGTGAAATAAGGGATATATAAGACAAATAAATAAATAATTAGACAATTTTGCCCTCAACAATTTCCTAGCGTTAGTGAGTTAACAGATATACTTGACAGAATGTCAAGTTTTGTAACGTTTTTACAAGGTTTGTGATGAGAAAAGCTATTTTCCAAAGGTTGTGTCAATTTTTGCAACAAGTTACAAGGTTTGTGATAAAAAATGCAGTTCACTCTTCTTACAATGTGCTAATTGTGTTCTTTTAAACCATCATTTACAATCAAACTCAAAATGTGTGCAGCACATCCTATAGGTTGATACTTACCCAAAAACAACTTCATTATAATTTTTATATTTTAGTATAAACTAAACAAATTTATTCAAACTTAAGCTCGAGATTATATCGAAATTTGATCTCAAAGCTTTACTTTAGTCCAAGCGAGCTCGAGCTCGAGTTTAATCATAATTTGATCTCAAAGCTTTACTCTAGTCCGAGCAAGCTCAAGCTCGAGTTCGAACCTATTATAAATTTGTCGAGTCAAAATCGAGCCCAAATATTTAAGCTTGATCAAGTTTGAACCGAGGTTGACACGACTATTCATTTTTGAGCCGAGCTTAAGCCAGTTAAGCTCAAATCAACTAGTTTATAACTCTATTTTAACTAGAGTTTTTTTTACACATATCTTGATCAAAAGTAAGTGTTGATGGTTTTGTCATCATTTTTCTACCTTGTGATTGTGAAACACAATCTTAACTTTTATTTTTTCATCTCCTATTAAAGGGATATATATATATATATATATATATAGGTGATTGTTTAGACAACTAGTATCATTTTTACTTGGATAATATATCACTCTATGATAATAAACACAAGAAAAATGTGGATCCTCTTTAAGAAATTTCTCTAGATGATTACCATCTTTCTACTACACCATGGTTTGAAATAAAGCAAATAGAATTTTTGTTCGTTGGAATTACAATTAGGTGTATTCAACTGGTGGCCAGTGTTGTCATACGTCATGAGGACAAACTTACTAGCACTCCTCATTTCTAACTCAATGTATCAACCGTGCTTAATGTCCAAATCCTTGAAAACTTTGTTTAGACATCTACCAATCATTCAAGTTGTTTGATAATGCTGAAAATCAATCGGCAAGTAGTGGTGTCCCTCTCATAATTTATTTCAACATATTTTGGACTCGGAGTAATTCCATCCGGATAAAAACTATTATGTAAGGGCTGCAACAGTAAAATAAAAGATAGATTCTAATACTAACTATAACAATACAAGAGTAATTGAAATGTACGCAATTTTGAAGAGTGTTATGTATGAATAGCGTTGAGGGATTTCTTACGAACCCATATTTTTGAGGATAATGGACAGATAATTATTTATGGTATGAAATGTACTCTCTTTGACGTAATTTTGAAGTATATATAGCCATTTGGAAGCAATTTTATGTTTTTTTTTTGTTTATTTGACGCGCCTTTTCATTAACCTGCCATTCAATATGGTGAGTGGGAAAGAATGAATATTTAAGATAATATAGTATGTTCACGAAGTATATTGATTAACTTCATCATATAAGCGTATTTATTAATGACAAAATAATATATTTAACACATACAAATATCACCACCTCCCTTTCAATTAACTATGATATGCATAAAATCTTCATCCACAATGTGGACTAATCAGGGGCGCTAAGCACCAACCGTCTTTTGAGTTCATGAATAATCTCGAGAACCCCTCGCGAGACTCATTAATAGGCCTTATTTTAGTTGTTTAACCACGGCTGTTTAAATCCAACCATCAATTGTAATGACAAGTTTTGCATTAATTATGCATCAGAATACAAGGAGTATTTAATAATATTTATAAAGTTGAAAACAATTTAAGAATATAACACCATTTATGTAGCCATTAAGATAAACAACCCTTTATGTTTGAATCATATTACAAGAATTTCAATTAAAATGGATGTATAGAAATAAATTGTTTACTATTTGGGTATGCAAATGCCATTCCTATAAATAATTTGGATTTCAAATTGCTCTAGCACTAAACAAACACTCATGTAAGAATTGAAATTCAGAACGATAAAACAAATTAATAAAAAGTTATTATTTTTGCACTAGAGGAGTAATATTTTTATTACTAAATGGTGCTTGTTTCATGGACCCAAAATACTAAAAAGAAAACTATGAAGACCTGGTATGTGATGTATCTTTACTCCATCGTTATTACAATGGGTAATTTGAAAATAAAGAAAATATTTGGTTACCAATCATATCCAATTTCGATGGGTGCGCTGTATTGATTCTGATTTGAATTTGTTTGACATGCTGAGAAGTTGCTCCGTTCAACCATAAAGGGCCTGTTCTTTAGGGAGTTCTGAGAACAGGTCTCAGAACCTGTTCTTAGTCCAACTGGGTCTGAGCCCATTTTTAAGAAAAAGGTTCTGAGAACTGGGTTGTAACCCAGTTCTCAGCCCAAGATAAAGAACATGGGGTTCAACATAATATTTTTTTCATTACTTTTTTTCAAAATTTTTATTTTGATTAGCAGATAAAACACCAATATTTCATTTTTTACATATTCAACCAAAAACTAATTTTTACATTATAATAATATTTCAGCCCATAGTAATTGTTCTTAATGTTAATGATATATTTAAGTTTACACAATATTTTTAGTTTAAGATAAGTTAATATTTAATTTTTCCTATTTAATTTTTTTTAAAAAATAGTTGGGGCTGTTATTTAAGAAACAAAAAATAGGAGGGGCCTATTAATAAAAACGAAGATGAACAGTGTCGGTGACACTGTTCATCTTCTTCCCCAACTTTTTTTTTTTTTCCTTTTTGTTTTTTTGCTTCCCTTTTTTTTTCTCTCTTCTTTCTTCTTCCTCCCTTCTTCCCCGATTCCGGCGGATCTGCAAATTGCAGAACCAAATTTCAGCAATTTGCAGAACCTTGGTTCAGCAATTGTTGCTGAACCCAAAAAAAAAAAAAAAGAAAAGCTGCGAAAGGAAAAAAAAGGGCAACTATTCGGCGCGAATCGAAGGGAGGAGGTCGAAGGACTTCGCCAAGGAAGAAGATGACGGACGCGGGGGAGATGACAACCGGGAAGGAAGATGACCGGGGTCGAAGAAGGAAGAAGAAAGAAGAGGGGAAAGAAACGAGTTTAGTTTTTTTGGTCTCAACCCAAAAACTGAGACCCGGGTTTGAGTCTTCTTGTGCGAAACATGGGGTTCAGCACATTTTGGGCAATTTTTTGGTCTCAACCCCAAAAATTGGCCAGAACCGGTTCTCAGACCGGCGTAAAGAACAGGCAAGTAATATCTTTTGTTTCCCTATAATTTTATAAAGTTTTCATTTGTGTATACCAAATTTCCCCAGGTTATTCCTTGTCATATCAATGGATGTTGATGGTTTTCAGATAACAAGATCCTTAGTATCGTCACAACATTTTGTGAATTTGAAGTTAAGGCAAAACAACTTGGATATTTGGGATGTTTAATTCAAGACTTTGATTGCAATATTTTTGTTGGTGTCAACAAATTAACCGATAGAAGGAAATTGTTGTTTACAATAACATCCTATCCTACTTTCCAAATACTTATTTATGGACAAGATTGGTTAGAGATAACGAAGGAAGAAACCCACATCCTCCTTCCTGTGAATCAAGTGATGAAGGTTAATGTTATATTTTTCTAATATTCTTTTAGACAATTTGTCTCATATCAAAAATTAATATTGTTAAATTTTTACTTTTTCAGATGATCCAAATGATGCAGGTATTGCATTCTTAGTCTACAAGATATTAATTGATTCAGTCATAGAAGAACACATCAACTAGATATGTAAAAATGTACTTTTTACTAATACTTGTTTATATTAAATGTGATACATTGTAATATTGCAATTTCTTTATGTTTGGATAGATTGATAATTATGAAAATGAAATTGTATTCCAATCAAATTCAAAGTGTTGTGTTGATATTTATCGGTGTTGACTGTACTACTTTAATCTTGTTGAATGACCGAATTTCACTAATGATTGTTCACAAATTGAAGATTTACATATTTTCAATGTCAGCCATTCATTTTAATAGTATACCTCGAAGTATGTGCACACTCCAAGCTATGGTTGAATGTGGCTATAAACAAGTATGAGTTGCACATGTTAAAAACATGGTTGTGTTTATGAGAACAAATGTAAATGTTTGTTTTAATTTATATGTGAGAAAATTCTAACTCTTCCTGTTAAAAAAATTCATGTCCGAAGATAATAATTTTTTCCCAAATTTAAAAATTAAAATTTGAAATTAAAGAAACCTATGCTGGATATTAAATTAATTAAACCAATTTTAATTAATTAGGTAACTATGTTTGTAATATGATTTGTTATTTTAGTTAGCTTCCTATTTGGTTTAGTATTTAGTTTAGGAACCAGTTGTTTTAGGAATTAATCAGATTTATAATAGAATTTAGAAATAGTATAGCCTGTAAATATGGATATTGGGTGGTCATTGTAATCACAGAGAAAGACAGAGATTTACAGAGAAAAATACTATAAGTAACACAAAGAAATATACAAAGATTAGAAATAAAACAGAAAATCCTTGCGGCTGTTATATTAATTCTTAGGCATTGAGTTTTATTCCGCTTGAATAGATTTAGGGCCTTTTTGATAACCCAACTTAATGCTTAAAATTATTTGATTAAGAGAAAATGACTTTTAGTGTGTTTGCTATGGAATTTCAAACCTTTTAATCGTTTAAGCACTGCTTATTTCCTTTACAAAAATTTAAGCAAAAAAGTCAGCTTATGCTTATCTCTTAATATTCCATGTAATAATTTTTTAAAAGACGTGATATAAATTAAAAATGTCTGAGTTAGAATTTTGAGACAAATTGCTTCGCAGCAGCCGTGTCCCTCTGTTTTCCATATATATATATATATATATATAATTTGATTGTTTCCATTGATAAAACATGTGTCTTGTCACTGGTTGGGGGCATAAAAATTTCAGAAAAGGAAGGCAACGAGCAGTTGACCACAGCACAAAACTAAACCCATGACCAAAACTTCGGTCATCATCCCCAGTTTATCCCAAATTCTTTTTAGCACAAACCAGAAACCTGATTCCGACAAATACAGAAAAAGTATTCTCCTTCTTCGTTAACAGCTACCGCCACCACTCCAAAGCTCAGTTTTGAATTTCTCATCGCTATCTTCATCGTCGTTACCACCATTCCCGCCTCAACAACCACCAAAATTATACAAATGAAACACAGTCCTAAGCTAAAAATAGCTCCAGTTCTGGCAGCCAGCTGCAGCTGAAGAATCTGTTGGAACTGGAGGAACAATTGCAGCGCTGGGTGCAAAATTCCAGAAAAAACTCCTGCAATCTAGAAAACAAAGTGAGAAAAAAAAAACTAAAACTAAAACAGACGGGGGGAAAGAAGGAAAAAAATCACGGTTGAGCGGTGGCGGATCTAAAATCGCGATTGGTCGCCGTAGCGACTGGTTTGGATTTCAAATTTGGATTGTTGGTTGTGTGAAAAACTGTAACAACGAAGAACGACAAACTCAAAACAAAGAAAAACTGATCAGAATCATAAACAAAAAAAGTATGAAAAAAAAAGAACAAAAAAAGAGAAAAAAGGAGGAGAAGAAGAAGAAGAGCATAGGCGGTCTCAATCTATGAGTGAAGGCGGGTGGCAGAGGTGGCGGTGAGAGAATGGAAGGGGAAGTTTTGGAGTAACACTAACTGTAAGAGAGAGAGGAGCATAGCCGCTTTTACCCCTCAGCTTTTTTTTTAACCGTCAGTAACTTAATGGAACTGACTGGCGGAGTGGCATGTTTTGCCAGAAATGAAAATCTAGTGTCCAAAATTTTTTTAAAAAAAGTTTCAATTTTTTCAAAAGTCATAGTTAAGTGATCAACTGTACATTTTATCCTTTTAATAATATTAGCTATAAAATTATATATATATTTTTTACTAATCATAAGTTTTTCATATTTTGAATACTGTTGCTTTTCTTTTTTTTAAAATTTTCCTCAATTTTACAATATGAATATTTTTTGACAAATAATACTTTTTCTATATTTTAACTATCCTGTTTTTCCTTCATTTCCACAATTGTAATATTTTCTTTTGTCCTAAAAATTTAGCGATATTTTTAAAATTTCAAAGCAGTAGGCTGTCTTTGAACAACACTACCACCATAGTTGCCAGTTGCCACAACCTCCACCCACCTTCTATCACCGCCACAACCTCCACCCACCTTCCACCAATACCATCTCCACCACAACCATCATTAGATATTCATATACTCCAATCATGAAACTCATTTTCAATTCATCCATGGTGGCAGAGAAAGAATAATCAAACAGATTTTTAATTATCCTAATTTCATAATAAGATCATTTTTACCAAAAATCTTACTCAAAGATTTGCAAGTGTTATTGACTGATCAATTACAGCAAAAGCTACTATCTTGAATAATTTTCAATCCGATTTTCAAAAGAATAACAAAAATACTGTAAGTTGCAAGAAAACAAATGGAAAAGTCAAAAAAATTAAAAAATAGAAATTGAATCCCATAGAAAACAAGAAAACAAATGAAATGTAGATCTAATTGTAATCACGGGTAACAAGAAAATAAGTTTCAAATCCCATAGAAATTGGATCTGATTGTAGCCATGGGAAAAGTCACCCAAAAAATGGAAAAGATGAAAGAGACAACGATCTGATATCAAGATTCTTTCAATTGAGCAACAAATGAAAGGTGGAAGAGTCATCACCCAGATCGCCGAAAACCATACCTATTGCCCTTCGTCCGACTTCGATCTCGATGCAGGCGGTGGTGATGAGTTATTCGTGCTATTGTAGTAGTGAGAGAGATATGGAAGCGACGATGAAAAAGATGCGGAGATAGAAGAGGGCGAGAGAGATACGGCGATAGAAGAGGGGGGGGAGAGAGAGAGAGAGAAGCGATAGAGGCGGAGAGGGGGGTTTAGGGTTAACAGTTGAAATTTAGGTGAACATTAAAAGAAGTTTAAAAAATAATTAGTAAATGACAAAAATAACCCTCTGACTGTTAAGTATGGCAGAAATTTCAAATGTTACAGATTTCAAAAAAGTACGAGAAGGTCATTAGAAGTTTTTTTTAACATTGGGGGGGGGGGTCATCTATAACTTTCGATAAGCAAAAGGGCGTTTGGATACTTTACCCTTTACAATTTAATATTAAAATCTTTCGCATTACTTATAATTAAGTTATTATTGTTCTGACTGCACTATTGAGTCCTGGTGCAAACTAGGCAAGCTTTCGGTCGAATACGTATATTGAATAGGGAGTCGGGTTGAGGCGTTATAGAAGTGGTATTAAAGTCTAAGTTTGGGCGATCGAACTTGGGATACACAAAGAGATTCAATTATTGGAATTAAGTAATTAATTCCAAATTAAAAACTCGTGATGTAAGACGATTCTTACCTACCCAGTAAGTTAGAATGAGCCTTGAACTTTATGAAGACAAATTTAGAATACTACTATCACGAGCATATAGGTACGTGATCGGCGTAAATAAGTGACAGGAGAAACAAATTCCCCCTAATGAACTTATAATTTAATTTTTAAAACTTGTTATTAGGAATTGTAGATGATTCGCTTAGGAATGTACAACCCATTATTGAATTGTTGAAAATTTCCTTATACAAGTTTTCAAAAGTAAATTGTTTTTAGAAAAGAATGACATGTGAACCCTTTACGACAATATTACCATAGATATATTCAATATTAGATAGATAAATGGTAGAGAGACACTCTATATAAGGTAAATGCTAGATTTTGTCGTAGGATAGTGAATGTAGAAGATAAAAATATACTATTCGGACTTTTCTGGCATTTGATTGACTTAGAAGAGATTCAGTAAGAATGTATAAATATACACATGAGATATAATTTTGGAGTCTCATGTAATTTCGGAGTTTAGACTATTTGCTTGATTCTTTAAATATAAAGGGCAAATCGCCCATCCCAATTCATCCAAATATATATATATATATGAGATATTCGTAAAAAACTATAATAATATAGCAACAACAATAACAATAGTTAAAAAACACTAGAGTAGTATATCATTAATTAACATGAACCCGGACACGTAAGAAATGTAATTACGAAATGAGGGACATAATGTTGTTTACGCTATGACAACGGTACATACACAAGAAACTATTAAAAAAAATAAATGATAATATTAATACTAATAATAATGAATGATTATGAAACCTTAATTGAGTTAAAGTTAGAGAAAAACTTCATTAATATGAATCAAATAGTTTCTCGTACCAAATTTTCATAATTGAATACGAAATCTTAATGGGTGAATTGAAATTTTAGTTACCTTACTTTGCAAATATTCACGTTTTTGTCACCATACTTCATAAATTATTTTCTTAGTCATCGTACTTTTATTTTTGCATTTTTGTGGTCACTCTGTCAAATACCTCCGTTAAATCACTAACAGACCAATTTAAATAAGGGCATTTTCGTCTTCACACTATTTTTTTTTTACTCTTGATGTCTAAAATACAGAAGGAAAAAAACACTCACGTCACTCTCTCCTCCCTTTTCAGTCGGCCCTCTCCTCTCTCTCTCTCTATTTTCGCACCCTCCTTCTTCAAAGCTTTCCAGATCCACCGCCCTTCCTCTCTCCCATTCTCTCCATTCTCACCACCCTCCTTCTTCAAAGCTTCCTTTAATTTCCATAATTATTTAATGCATTTTTAATTTTACTTGAATAAATTCTATTAATACATGTGAATGTGAGTACCGGTTCTTCTTCGCCGTTCGCAAATCCAGCTTCCTCCGGTGCAATATTCCCACTTGTGAAAATTTGCAATCGATTTTATTCTCAATTTGAATCAAAATTCAAATCCCACTTCAGATCTCTCTCTACTTTGTAATTTTTTTTGATATCACAAATGGCGCCTAAGGCAAAGAAGAAGCCCACCTAGAAGAAGCCGGCAGAAGAGAAAAGGTCGCGGTTGCCGAGAAAGCTCCGGCGGAAAAGAAGCTTCCCAAGGATGGTAGTGCAGTTGGTGGAGACAAGAAGAAAAAGAAGACGAAGAAGAATATCGAGACATACAAAATATACACCTTCAAAGTGCTCTAGTAGGTCCAGATGATTTGTTTTGATAATGGAAATTCTTTTTTTTGATGTAAGACTCTGATGATTTAGTGATTAGATTAGAATCAGTTGGGTTTTTAGTTTTTGGTTGATATGGGTTGTATATGTGAGAATCTTTTTGATTATTGTCTTCTGGAACTTCTTGATTCAATACAAACCCAGATGTTGTGTTAAAGAACAACAAATAAAGCTTCCCTTAATGGTTGTGGAGGGAACAGAAAGAGAGAAGGAATATAAGCAGAGTAGAAGAGATGGTTGTGGAGAGAGAGAGAGAGAATGTGAGTGGCTAGGGAGGGACCGACTGAAGAAAAAAGAAGTGATTGCATTATGAAATTGGAAAAGTAATATCAGTGATTGAGAGGCGTTGTTTGGAAAAGGTAAAAGAAGGAAAGAAAATAGGTAATGTCAGTGAGCTAATAGTGATTTGGACAAAAATACCCTAAATAAATGTATGTCGTTAGTGACTTAACGGAGGTATTTGATAGAGTGACTACAAACATGCAAACATGAAAGTATAGTGACTGCAAAAATAATTAAAAAAATATAGTGACTAAAACGTGAATATTTACAAAGTAAGATGACCAAAATTTCAATTCACCCAATCTTAGTTAGATATACAGTATATAGGAATAGGAAACTATTATAAGTTAAGTATATCTATCTTAGAAGTAAGTGTTATAACTATTAAACTTCCTATCAACCAAATCGAAATTAATTTATGGGAAAATACACAATTACCTCCATGTGGTTTCGAAAACTTATGCATCACACCCTTATGGTTTAAAGAACTACCATGCACCCCTCTTAACTTTCATGGAGTATGTAAAGTGGATGTAACTTACTAACACTAACGATTCGTGGGCGAAACGCGTAAATAAACGCAAGTAGAGTTTGACAACCAGAATTATATGACTAAAAAGCCCTTGTGGCATAGTATAAAGACCAAGCCTTACCAATTCCTTACACTTATTTCATCTTCTTCAACCCGCCGCCGATAGAGTGGGAAAAAGGGGCAAAAAATTTTCCCCCGAAACTCACCAATTCCCTGCAATCATGTCTTCCAGTTCTTACAGTGGTAGCAACGCGCGGGAGTTGTGGTCTGAGGTACGCACTCCGATATTGCGATTGCGGGCGGCGAGCGGTTGTAAGAATTACAGCGTCAGACAGGGCAACAAAGGGATTTCTTTATTATTTGAAAAGAAACATTGTGGTTTCTGAGCTTGGTGTAATCTGGTGGGAGGCGACTGCGGTCTGCAATTTTCTGGCAGAAACAACGATATAGGGTCGGTGGCTTTCAAGGGAATTGCGGTCGATTATGAAGAAATACAGAGGCATCGAGTTAAGAATTACGAGTCCTGCAAAATTAAAGGAATGATGAAGACAATCACCACCGTTGCTGTTGTGTCCATGATTATCTCCTTCTTTTCAATGATTATTGTATTGCTCAACTGAAATTCTGGTAGTTGCTGAAATTAATTGTGGTATTTTACCCAATTGTGTTTAGGTTGATTCTGGATGTTGTAGGCTAATTTGACAGCAATAATGTACCTATGTTGTTATGTTTTATGCTATTTCGACAATATGCTCCATGGTTATGGTGTAAAGGGTAGTTTCTGCCATGATGAAAATGCTTGAAAACTGTAGTAAAACTGAATGTATACTGCATTTTGATGGCCATTTGGGGTGTATATAATAGCATGAAATTGATTCAAAACTGAAGGAAAACCGAAGGAGTACTGCCTTTTTTGGTAAGAGTTGGCTTGTTTAGGCTTGTTTTTACTAAAAGTTGTCAAACCGTGTATTTTTGGCTAGTTGGCTTATTTATAGTATCATGAAAAAAGATTCTGAAACTGTAGGAAAATTGAATCAATAGTGTGGTCAAAATTGCATATTTAAGCACAATACAACAATTCCCTGTCCAAAAAATAGCAGAACACCATTAAATTACCCTAAACACTGTCAAAAGCTAAGGAAAAGCTGACCAGACACAGGTTCAGCAATACAAAAGCCACAGAAATGTATCATAAAGCTTACCAAACACAGGTTCAGCAATGCAAAAGCTATGAAAATGTATCATAATGCTGCCCAAACACAGGTGCAGCAATGCAAAAACTACGAAAATGTATCATAATGCTGACAAAATACAGGTTCAGCAATGCAAAAACTACCAAAATGTATCATAATGCTGACCACACACAGGTGCAGCAATGCAAAAATTACGGAAATGTATCATAATGCTGACCACACACAGGTTCAGCAATGCAAAAGATAGGTTTTAAAACCAATATTTAGAGAAACCATTCAAACCACTAACAATTAATATTAAAACAACCATAAGATCCTAGTCTTTCTTCCTTCTAGACCTTAATTTCTTCAACATAGAAGCTGAGGATGGTTCAGTGGAATTTATCTAACTGGGTTCAGAATTGAAGTGGCTGCCTTGTAAGCTTGCACTCCTAGTTCGAACTAAATAAGGTGGAGTTGTTTCGGGTGCTGTCTGCGAATTTTCATTCCAAATAAGAACAATTTATACTCATTTAAAAAGGAAGAAATACACTCTATCAGCTTCAGAAGATACTAATTTAATTGCAGTAGCTAAGTAACAACAAAACCTGTACCTGTGAGATGTTGATTTCTTCCTGCAAAATCATTTCAGGCCCTGCCTCATTCTGGATTGTCTGTGCTTCCTGCGATATTACATTATAAAATAAAATATTTTTGACTCATTTAAACCACTCAAATACACTCTATCGGCTTAACAACATCTTAAACTCATTTTTAAACTAGTCAAACATCATTTCAAACTCACTTTTAAACCAATTAATTACAATCTAACAACCACCGAAATTACAAAGTAACACCTGAAGTTGCTTAACAACAATAAAAACTATACCTGTGATTACATTTTAGTAGCTTCATGATTTTGGCTTCCCTGGGCTTCCTGCAAAACAACATTCCGATAATATTAACACTTAATAGCATCACAATATGTTGATATAATTGAATGAGTTTATCAACACTGAAAATTATACATGTGAGATGTTCAAATGTTGATGTGCTTGCTGTTCAACAGCTGCCTTCTTCTGTCTTTTCTACGCTTTTCGAATGGCTCTATAATTTTTCCTTTTCGGGCCAGCCGAGGTTGAGGGAATGTCAGTTTGACCTCTTGAACTTCCACTTGCTCCTCTTCTCTCGGCTGTGCATGTAGTGGCATTTCTACCACCTACATTTTCTCCATTTGCAGCAACTTCGGGTGCCTATCAAATTTAAATCCTGAATATCAAGTATTTCATAACAACTAATGCAAAATTAAACACAACTTTGAGGACTTAAATACACATATCACCTTAAAGAATCTAAACTTGGGGTGTATCTGATTAGTGCATGTCCTTGAATTATGCCCTTAGATAAAACACCGCTTACAAGTAACACACAACCCCTTCCGGGTAGATGTTACTTAGATACCTTCATCTGCATCCCTTCTCCTAGCTTTCTTATGCCTTCCTGTCTGATTTCTAATAATTGGGGGATTAATCTTGTCACACCCAGCATCATTCCAAAAATCCCTTGAAGGCATAGCCGCGATTGTGTACCCATAAGTTGCCAAATACATGTTCTTGTTGTACATGGGATCCACAAAACCTTCAGTGACCAACTTTGCTTTTCTAATGGTTGCAATGGCATGGGGACAAGGAATGCCTGTCAACTGAAATTGTCCACAACTACATGTCCTTGGCTCTAAATTCACCATGAAACTGCTTTGATGCCAATCAACTACATATACCCCTGGGCATTAATACAAAGCTGAACAATGCCTACTCATGTTCTTATTTCTCTCCAAGGTTTCTTGAATATTAGGGCACAAATCAATAGGATGCTTCTCCATCCTTTCCTTTTTCAAAGGGAATCTTCTAATTAACTTTCTTTGAATAATCTCAAACATAATGATGATCGGCTTGCCCCTAGCATCCATAATGTACGCATTGAAGCACTCACTCATGTTGTTCACTAGCACATCAGACTTACCAGTGTGGTCAAAATGAGCCCTTGACCATGTTGATGGTGGAATCCTCATTAACCATTCTGCGGTTGTCATTTTATCTCTAACTTTTGGGTCAGCTTTCTCCAATTCCTTCAATGCCTTCTTAAACTCCATAATATTTGGAGCTGAAGCAACTACCCAAAAGAACCTTTGCAACTCATTGCCTCTAAATTTTTTCTTAAAATTGGCATAAATATGCCTTAAGCTGAACCTATGAGGTGAATTGGGGAAGAGGGTATCAACCGCAAAGATTAAACGCTTTTACCTATCTGATATGAATGTCCAAAACAAACCCTTTGAACTTTCACCAATGTGAGCCTTTAACTCTTCTAGAAACCAACTCTAGCTGCTTGTGTTTTCAGCTTCAACCACAACAAGGGCAATAGGAAACGAGTTGTCATTGCCATCTCTTCCAATGACTGCCAGAAGTTGCCCCCGAATGGACTCTTTAGAAAATAGCCATCCAATCCGATGATAGGCTTACATTCTGCAAGAAACCCATTCCTCATAGTACCAAGAGACCAAAAAATCCTCTTGAATATTGCCGCACCTGTGATTTGGTCCCTATCAACCTGCAATGTGACTCGACTATCTGGATTTTTCAGTAATAATTCATTAGCATAATCCCTTATTTTCTCATACTGTTCCATTTGAATCCCTTCAATGGCCTCAGTTGCCTTTCTCTTGACCCAATAAACAACCCTAAAACTAATGTCAATCTGTAACTGAACCTGCACCAAGTCCACAATTTGCCCTACCTGTATGTTGGGATTAAGCTTGATGTATGCATGAATTTCTTGCTCAAGTAAGTTGAAGTAGCATATGGCTATGAGCTTTGCCTCCCACATGTGTGCTTCCCATTTATTGTCTTTATCTGAAACGTTGGATAACCTTGAATGGGGCTCGCATGCAAACTGAAATGACATTTCTCGTTCTCACAGCAAATATCTATTCTTGCTGTCTCATTATGCTCGTACATGTAATGCCACCCTTCTCTCATATGATATTCAACTAAAGCCTCCCTATAAGCCTTGAAATCTGTAAAAGTGTGTCCAACTTTAAACTCGAATGAAGCTTTCTAGAATTCGACATCGGGATTGAACTCATTTGCATTTCTTCCCATGACAATGCCATCTTCATCCAATTCTTCAGCAAACAAAGCTACATCTGATCTGACTGCTTCATTCTAATTCTCTTCGGCCTCATTTTCTTGCTGGATTCCAGAACTTCCCTGTTCAGGTTGGGCATTTGTAGTGGAATTTCCTCCTTTAGTTGCTGTAAACATTCCAGCATAACCCTGCGATTCAAACCTATCCAAATCCTTAAACCAAAAGGCATCAAACTCCTCATTAAACACATGATCATATTCGTCATCCATTCTTCCTTCACTTAGTTTATGTTTCCCTTTTTCAGCTTCAGTAGATTTCTTATTCCTTTTCTCCTGCAATCTCTGTACAGCTTTCTGATTTCGTTTCGTCATATGTGCCACTTTTCCTTGCACTGACCCCTTATTATCTGCACCTTCCTACTGCTGCCCACATTTCCTGGACCTTCCTGCTGCTGCCCACTGTTTGTATCCTCATTTTCTGCACCTTCCTGTTGCTGCCTACTGTTTGTACCCACATTTTCGGCACTTCCTGCTGTTGCCCAATGTATGTACCCTCAATACCACATGTTCATCATAATAAATGGAGCCCACACTTGAGATTTGGAATAATAAACAATTCATAAATATAAACTACAAACAAAATCCAATCACTTTTAAACAATAACAAATGGAGACCATTACCACACAATTACAAAAAGATAAACATCAACAGTGAAGAAATCAACTAAATGAGGCACACATAGACAAACATTGAACCCACACCCAACATATGATGACAATATTTAAAAGTTCAACACTATGGAACCCATCGGTCGGCCACTATGTATTTTTATCTATTTATATATCAAACAGTTCTATGGTTATCCATATTTAATAAATTCAAGACATATAAAAGCCACACATGACAAAGACCAAACATATAATACAACATTACTATATGCATATTTATCAAATACTTCTACGGGACCTACCTCCTTCAACAATTTTAGCATGAAACAAAAGTATGCTTTACCCGATATGTCCGACATAAGGTATATAAGAAATAATGTGCCTTTCTTAAAATCTAAATCCCTCACAACAGCAACCTATAAATATGCATTCTAAACCATTTGAATTCAATGAAGAAGCAAAAATGAGGTACAAAGTGGCTTACGTTCACCCATGTCGGAATTAGGGTTTTTTTTTTTTTTAAACGGTGGCCTGTCCTTTACGATTCCAGTCTGATAATCACTTCCGCTGCTGCAGTTTTAACACTCCCGTTCAACCCACTGCAATCCGGTCGCTGAGACTTCAAGTTCCACTTAACCCACTGCCATCAGACTACCCCGACTCAATTTCCCGTTGATTATTCTTCGCCTTCATTGAATCCAGATGGATTCCCGTCAATTTTCAGATGAAAAACTAATAAACTCGCTATATCTCAGTCGATTTGCACTAAAAATTAGTCCTTCCGACTCTTCGGTAGAAAAACCCTAACTCTACAGAGCTTTTCGATAAAGTGTAAGAAATCGCGACTGAGAATGGAAATGGACTAAATGTTTACTTCTTTTACTAACTATATTTGACGGTCCAGTAATTACAATTTAGACACAGGGCTATTTTGGTCATTTCACTCACGCACCGTTAGTGTTAGTAAGTTCCGTCCACTTTTCATAGTTTACGAAAGTTAACGGGAGTGCATGGTAGCTTTTTAAACAATAAAGGAGTGATGCATAATTTTTCAAAACCACGGAAAGTAATTGTGTATCTACACTTAAAATTTTGAGAGTGTCTAGGATTAAAAATATATAAGCAATACTTATGGAAATAGTAATAGTGAGATAGAATAATAATAATAATACGAATGAAGAAAGAAAATACATAAACATCCATAAAATAAAATAATAAAATATAATAGAAAAATAGAATAACAAAATAAAATGAATAATAGAAATAAAAATAATAATGATAGTAATATGAGTATTAAAGAGGGAAAGAAATTAAAAGAAACATCATAGGCGAACAGTCATCCTATAACATTCAAAATATCTGAAATTCTTAAAACATATTATAACATATACGTGGTTTCACCGCAATAAAAGTCTACATGGGGATCCCAGTCAAAGCCCAACAAGTATTATGCAGTCTACGGTTAACTCCCCGTTGATTTACCACGAGGATAGCATCTCCCCTGAGAGGGACAACCATTCCCGGAGTTGTGTGGTGCTTCGGGCAAGAGGATTTTCTTTGATGCTACCAATCATCCGGGCACCTAACGTGTGATGGTAGGTGTTTATGCCTGCAATGAATAGGGGAGATGGATGTATGGTCTGGCGAGGTTGAGGTTGAGGTTGAGGTTGAAGCAGCCCTTACGACTATGGACCTTATTTCGGCACAGGGATGGGGCCCTTGCCCTCTGATTAGGGATGCCACAAATGCGACCTTACTTATACAAGGCGAGGGAATGGCTAACCAAGCTCTACAATTCAGTTACAGATTGAGCAAATTTCTGCTAGGCTTGCTTCTCAGCACCACAACGGTATTTTTTGGGTAGATATGGCAAATAATGTTGTGGCCCACTTGTTAGCACAATTTGGCTCAACAGGTCAACATGAGGAATACGGTTGGGCCTTGGCCCTTGATTTTTAATCTTAATCGTTGTTGGATGATTTTCATCGCCATTAATTAAATCATTCGCTTTTTGCCTAAAATAAATGAGTTAATCAATTAAGTACGCTTGATGACTAAAATCTGAATATTTTAATTAATTAAGTGGGTTTAAAAAAATAACTATATATACTGCCTACAACTAAACTAAATTGTATTAATATTTCGTTTTTTCTCAGTTTTTTGCATCATTATTTAATTTAAGTATATGTTTTAAATATTTTACAATTTTTATCAATTCAAATATTTGATAATATAATTTTTTTTATAACTATGAAAAAATAAAATATACATTATTATCTAATTTCATTAACTTCATCATAGAGATATAAATAAATTTGATTCTAAAAATAAAATAAGTTATTTTTATTTTCAATAAAGAAAAAAGATTCAGATTTCAAAGTTCAGATTTTAGTCATGATTTGTGATCTTAGATTTTAGGTTTTATCAAACAAAGTAATTTAGTGAATTAAGATTTCAAACTTTAGATTTAAAATTTTAACACTTTAGTTTTCGGATTTCAAGTTTATCAAATGAAGCCTCTATTTACTTTGTTACCGTTTCAGGAAAAATATCATTTTTTTCTTAAAAATAAATCTCAATCTAAACACCTTCCTTTTTCCTTAAATTCAAATTTTAAAATTTAAAAAATTTACTCTAAAATATCAGTCACATAATTTCAAAAAATAACCCTATCATTACATTTTTTTTTTTCCTTGAGCAAACAACCTTTGTGGTTGGGGCACTAGGCCCTTATTAGTAAGTAACCAAAACCCTTAAGGGGGTATAAACTTGACCTTTGAATACAAAAAATGAGAACTAGCCTCACACATAGGAAAAGGAAAAATTGCACTTTTGGTCCCTCTTTTTACACTCATTACACTTTTGGTCCATTTTTTAATGTAAATTTGTACTTTTGGTCCCTCTTCTTTCACATGTTGGCATTTTGTCCCTCTAACCGGCAACTAACCAGTTGACCAGTCAATTGGGGTCAGAATGAAAATTTTAAAAAAATTATGAAAAATTAAACCCTTTAGAAGATGGACCAAACGTGTAACGAAGGTAAAGAAGAGGGACAAAGAAATTGCGATTTTTCCATAGGAAAACCCCCTGGCATCTAATGCAACCAGAGGGAGAGTAGAGGCCACGAAAAAGGACGTTTGTGTCGTCGCACTTGCCGTATGTGCCGGTGCACTTCCCCCCCTCCCCCCCTATCATTACACTCTTTTCTCTCTTTCCCACACATATTTCCGAAAGAAATTTCCTCCAAACAAATATTTCTTTACCAAAGTAAAACTTTTCTAATTTGGTCAAAAAGTAAACATACCCTTATTTTATTGCTTTTCTAACCCTAGTAACCTCATTTTGAAAAACATGTTTTAAAGAAGGTTTAATAACTTATGTGGTTCCTCAACTTGATGCATTGGTTTTAATTGATCCCTCATGTTGAAAAAGTTTATATTTAGTCCCTAAAGTTGATATAAAGGTTTTAAATGATCTTTTTTTTAGGAAACTGTTATTTGCAGGGACAAGATTACTAAATGCATAGATCATTTTAAAATTTTAAGTACTCAAAAGACTAAAATGCCCCCATGCTACCATTGGAGAAATCTTAAACTTTCTCCTTCTCCTTCGTGCGACTACCGGAACTGAAAATGGACGAAAACAAACTGAAAACGGATGAAAACGCACTAATTGAAAACGAATTGAAAACTTTGAGCGATCGAAAATTGCAGAACCTCAGTACTGAATTTCCGATTGGTTATGCAATATCAGAAATTGCATAACCTTCAGTTTCTGCAATTTTCAGCGAAGAAGGAAACCTCCGTAATAGTAAAATAAAAAAGAAAAAGAGGACACTCAAGTCCATTTTCGTCCGTTTTAAGTTCGTTTTCGTCCATTTTCAGTTCTGATGGTCGCACAAAGGGGAAGATTTAAGATTTTTCCAATGGTAGCATGAGCATTTTAGTAGTCTTGCACATGCAAATAACAATTTCCTAAAAAATGTATCATTTAAAACCTTTATATCAACTTTAGGGACCAAATAAATACGTTTTCAACATGAGGAACCAATTAAAATCAGTGCATCAAGTTGAGGGACCACAGAAGTTGTTAAACCTTTAAAGAATGTATTTCTGGAAATGAGTTTTTAATCGTATTTTAATTAAAAACGGTAAAAATATATATTACAAAATAGAAATTGAATTGTGAATGAAAAAAAAATTAACAACTCTAAGTTAGAAAATGATAAATACATTATTAAGTTTAATTATTTATTTTTGTTGAGTTATTGATTTTCATTATTTCATAGGAATTGCCATTTACCAACTCTTTTAGGGTGGATTATTCGTTGGTATCTTCATTTCTTTTCTCCAAAAAATAGAGCTAATTATCAGTTATCAACCCCGTTACCATGGCATGACCAAGGTCGTTTATTTTGGATTAGTATGACATTAACCACAATCAGAAGCCATGAGGAATAGCAGCAGCTTCAAGGAAGAAGATCTGAAGAAGCCGACCACTCCTTCTTCAGCTTCCTCTGCTGTTGATTCAAGATTCAATCAAACTTTGCGAAGTGTTCATGGGTACGTTTAATCGATTCAATATATTGTACTCAGATCCATCCCACGGTTTTCTGAATGCTTTCCCTTTCAAAAACCCAGAATTTTAAGTGATCAGAGAACATAAAGATGCCAACTTTTTTCTACTGTCAAATGCTGTTCTCTGATCATATCTGAGTACCCAATTCGATGTTAGCTGCGAAAATGTGATTGGCCGTTTTGAATTGTACTGATGAGTCAGTCGTATGTGTCCTAAAGCTGGAAGATTGATGTAGTCTAATGCTGGTTTTGATCATATTTAAGTGCCAGAATTGGAAATTGCCTAATACATTCCGAAGGGTTCAATTTTTGTTCGGGCTTAATATTGTGTGATCAGTTAGGGAAGTGGGGTTTTTTATTCTGGATCTTTTGGTCCAAAATTTGACTCCTTTTGTGTTTCTGGGCATTTGAAGAGCTAGATATTTGTTGATTTGTCTAATTGACAACAGTTTCTCTATTTGAGTTATTTTAGAGTACTCTAATTAATTACTTAACGATTGTTATAAGCTCATTCTTTTATATTGATGTTTTAATATGGAAGACATATTCACTAATTTGCTTGTACTATTTCTTTTAGTTTGGTGTTGATGGTTAGAGGTTTAGTTTTTGCTGATATAGTATCAAAAGTCGCTAGATGATGTGGATGAATAACTTATGTTTTTGCTTCAGTGAGAAATATAATGGCAGTAATAATGGTTAAACATGTTATTGTGTATAGATTGTATCGTATATATAGAAAGTTGGGCTTACTTTTCTGTCGGCTTGAATATTCTGGAAGAAACTATTTTGAACTGATTTTGAACAATTGTTTCCAGAGAAGTGTTGACAACTTCTGTATGTTTGTGAAGATTAGGAAATGTTAGAAGATATATCTCATGCATTTTTTCTCCCTTGTGAACCGGTTGTTAAGTAATTTCTTTATTCCTTTTCGGTTGTACTCTACCCATAGTTATTTTTAGTACTCTTGTCTGAAAAGTGGTTACATTTTCTTGTTCATGTATTATGTAATGTAGAAACGTTGTACTGTTATTCTAGTTGATTTTGCACTTCATGTGTATTCCACAATTAGCTCTCTCTTTTGTCACTTGTAGCTCTTGAACTGCTATGTCTTTTCCTACAAGAAGAATAAATCTAGCATTCAGCATATTCGATTGTGTCTGAATTAATCATTGCTTCTTTCTTTGCTGTCTGTTCCACTTAATATCTTTTAAACATAAGCTCTCAAATTATCTTCACTCTCTGGTTCTGATTGTTCAGCGCATGCTTTGTATTGATAATTCTGAGTTGCAAAAGGTGGTGGAATTATATGCTTGTTCTGAGAGATTAGTGGAGGTGATTGGAATTTTATCCTATTCAATGGTTCAACATTAATAACTACTAAATGCTGGAGAATAGGAACTCTTCTTTCAATTTACATTTGATAACAAATGGCAATACCACTGGTTGTTATTAACCGCATGTTTTATTTTATTTTATTTTTTAAATGTGAAGGCTTCGCTAAATGTAAAGAAACTGATCTTCAAATTACTAAAGCTGATTTTCAAGATAGGGAAATTTTAAGGAAGTGAAGTTTGTGTATGGTATTTTCTTTCTTTCTTTTTAAAGATGTAATTTGAAATATGAATTCCTTCTAGTTTAAAAATTACAAAATAACCCTTTGAGGGACAGGGATGTTATGATTTTCATAGTTGGAGGACCAAGATGTTATGATTTTCATGGTTTGAGGACCGGGATGTAATTTGACACAAACGTTAAGGACTGCTATGTAATTGTCCATTTCATTTTTAGCATTTCACTGTTCCCAGTTAATGATGACTTTCTTCTATACATGTTTGATGCCTTCATAATTGTTATTTCTGTTTGACCAAAGTTTCTTGTAACTTTAAGAAGTGAATCGGGCCCTAGCTTCTGCTTTTATTATTATTATTATTGTTGTTGTTGTTTTATTTTTTTATAATTTTCTGGTTTTGGAAAATCTTCGTGCTTGTGACTTCGATCGATTTACTCATCTTAGTGAATTTATTAGCGCACAGTATTTGTATCAACATGGTTGCTGTCCGTCATTCAAGTAATCCTTTGTTAATGGTCTTCGAACTCTAAAAAATTGTTGACTGCCTTTCTCGATTTCTTTTCCCCTTTGGTTATTCAAATTCCTGACATTTCACACGGAATGACTGATAGTTGGAATCTTCTGGTAGTTCTATTTTTGTTGATGATAAGTTTGGAGGAAATCTGATATTGTTCTTCATATGTTACCAGATTGCTCAAAGGTCGTAGTTTTCCTGGTAAGGTACTCATAACAAGGAGGACAGAGCCTCCCGATGGTTCCATCTTACCGTCTCCAGATAGTAGTAGGAGTTTCTCTGGTAAAGACTCTGGACCGAGTGAACAGGTTGAAGGAGCTGTTCAGGTAATTTCTTAGAGTTTATGTTAGTATAATGCTAATCAGATTCATATGTTCTAATCAAGATGATGTTCTACCTCAAATTTTAGGATGAACACCAAACTAGAAGCGATTCAAGTATTAGTTCACCATTTGGCAAGATGAAAATATCAACTTCAAGTACAGAAAACTCATCAAAAGAGGTTCTGAAAACCCCAATTGGTGCTAGAGCCACTGACTCCGCAAGGCTAATGAAGTTTACAAAAGAGTTGTCTGGGACAACTGTTATTTTAGGTACCCTTACTCCTTTTTCCAGAATGTTTCGTTAACCTCTCTAATGAGGTGGCACTATCTGAGAGTTTTGGTGATTGAGACGTGATAATATAAGCCGGATCTTGATATTTAACATTCTTCCACATTCGTGAATCTGGTTATAATTTTAATTTTTCTTCCAAATGAAGTAATCATACTTCTTTTGTGACTTAAAGTATTCATTTTGTCTCTGTTGCTTTAATTTCAATTAGCCAGCAGGGATTCAGGTTATAGATTGTCCCTTGGAATTCAATCAGAACTTATATACGTCTAGTTTCTCTGCAGTATTGAAGCATTGCCAGCCCTAGAAGTGAAATAACTTGGTATTAGTGGAGTAACCATAGATAGAAATGGAAGGATTTTTCAGTTAATGGTCCACAATAGAAGCATGCAGATTCAATGCTATGATCCTTGTAAGGTACTGCTTTTACAAACAGCAGCAACCAGGGCATATCAGTTTCTCTAATTGAGTTTTGGCTGGCCAAAACTGAACTAGTACAATTCCAAAAGTAAGTGACTTTTGACTAATTAGAGGGTCAATGAGCTCCAAAAAAAAAAAAGAAAAAAGAAAAAAAAAAAACCAAAAGAAAAAAAGGAAAAAGAAAAGAGGGTTCCATATTTGCAATTCAGTCTAGGTAGAATATAGGTGTTTTAGAAGTTAAATGTAAGGTATAGGAGGGAGAAGACACCTGTGTTTGCTAATGATGCAACTTTTCACGTTTTATTAACCTATATGAAGTATCTGAAAAGGGTGTGGGGTCTGTTGTTGGCTGATTCTGTGTTGGAAGGATTGGTTCTTGCACTGCATGAGGTTATGGTTTGATTTGAAGAACCAGTGGCCAATAACTGAACCTTCTTAATAACTCTGATATTGTGGTTACACTAGGAAATTAAATGTATGTCTGAGGCTTTATCTTTGTATGTTTTGCAAATTTTCTTGGTCAAATTTGCAAGTCTCAAATGGATTTTTTGTTCCACTTTGAATCCAGTTTGGACAATTAAATTTGGAGAAGCATATTCTAAAAACTTTTTGTGCTAAGGATTGTTGCTTAAGAAGACTTATATAGATGCACAGCTTTAATCTAATATTTTACAGGAGTATGTGAAAATAGCTGCTCTGTAAGTTTGTCTGTAGGTAACCGTTGACCTGTTCAATATTTTGTGGTGGACCATATTTATTACAAGGCTTAAAATTTGTGAAAAGAAAGATCAAGTGGGTGACATAAAGCAAAATGGGTGAAAGAATGAGCATAAGGAGATGATTTGAAAGATGTCATTAATGTTTGTATTACTGCAGTAATTTTTTAAGTTTCTTCATGCTCAATGTCTTTTTCAATGAGATATTAGTGTGGGCCTTTTGAAGGGTAACTTTCTCGCTTTCCTTTTTTCTGATTCGACTTGCTGATCATAGTGACATAATCTTTGAGATTGGATTGTTAATTTGTTTACTTTTCTATCATCAACCAAGAATATCCATGACACCTCCCTGATAACATGGTGAGTGAACGATAATTTCCACTTACACCGCAGAAGATGTGTATTCTGGTTACTGGTGCAGGTATTAAGTGAAATAGGTGCATTGAACTTGGCTAGGAATATCTGTACTGTAATTAACTATTTGATTTCAGTTCTTTATTTTAAGGACAATTATTCAGAAAAATTGATCTTCTGGCATTTTCATGTTGCAGATAACCTCCGTGAGTTGGCCTGGAGTGGGGTTCCACCGTATTTGCGACCAACTGTGTGGAGGCTTCTTCTGGTATGCCTTTTATAATCTTGTACTGACTACTTCCTCACATTTGTTATTTTGGGACTGTATTAAGCTCAACTATGATTGATTCCTATTTTCCAACATTTGAATAGTCTTGCTTTACCTTATAATGTTGAGTGAGCTCTGATTTGATGTCTTATGAAAAGAGCATGTCATAGTTTTTCACCTTTGGATATGCTCTAAATTGAATTGGGTTCTCAGTTCAATTGTCCTTGTTCCTTAAATCAGTTGACTGTTACCTGACTTTCAGAAGTTGTAGTCTGTTACTTGAGAAAGTAGTTTATAACAGCTGGGAGCATTTTAAGAGTGCCTGCCTGTTGCTCTATTTGTTAGATTTGATAGGAGAGTAGTAATATGTGGTTGAAGTAACTTGTTTTTTCAGTACAATTTCAATCAAGATATAAATGTGGTGTGTTTCCTAGAATCTGCTGCTTACCCAAATGTGTAAGTTTGTAACCAGTGCCCCTGGCCTGCATCATCTAAAACATTGACAAAAAAATTTTATCTCCTTTGTGGGATGACCAAAAGAGGCTTCTAATTTCCATTCCTGATAATTCTCCCAAGCTTATGTATGCATCTTCCAGTCTATATTTAGACTTTTAAATGCTCTATTCTCTTTCCCACATCACAGGCAAGAAAGGAGGATGATAACAAATAACAAAAGCCTTATTGGATAAAAGTACCAACCTGAGTAACTTTCAAATTTTGAAGTGCATGACAAGTAGTGTTCTTTTTAAAGTTAGTTTAGCTCTTTCCAAGTTTGGAAGATTAGTCTTCAAAGTTCAATTTGTTACATCATTAGATTCACATATTTGAGAAATGTCTTCCTTCCATTCCTTTGGTTTTTCGAAATTTAAAAACTAACTGACAACAGGGATATGCACCCCCTAATTCAGATAGAAGGGAGGTAGTTCTGAGGAGAAAGCGCCTGGAGTATCTTGATTGTGTTGCTCAGTATTATGATATTCCAGACACTGAGCGTACAGATGAAGAGATTAACATGCTCCGCCAGGTATTATGGAGGCTGAGTTTTCCTCTTGGGTGTTGCTTATCTCTACTGTATGTGCAATGCTGTAGAAGATACATTCTCACTTCGGTCGTCTTTCAGATTGCTGTTGATTGTCCTAGAACTGTACCTGACGTCTCTTTCTTCCAACAAGCTCAAGTTCAGAAATCTTTGGAGCGCATTCTCTACATATGGTTGGTTACTTCAATTTATTTTCCCCTGAAATTCAATCAAATATTTGTTCTTACACTAAGAAAGCTAGGAATCAGAGTCTTAAGTGAATTAACTGACGTCATCTCTGTAATCAAAATGTTGCAAAATTGTGTGCTGATACTGCACTGTTATGTTGTGGGACAATCTGACCAATTTATTTGCTGAAAAAAATTACTTTATAGGAACATATGAGAACGAGGTATGATTGAGTGGCAGTGAGCTATAGTTGAAATTGAATTTCTGTGATGAAGTTTATCATTTTTGTTCCCTTCACAGGGCTATCCGGCATCCTGCAAGTGGATATGTTCAGGGAATTAATGATCTCGCCACCCCTTTCCTAGTGGTGTTCTTATCTGAGCATCTAGAAGGCAATGTTGAAAGCTGGTCCTTGGCTGATCTGCCTCCAGAGAAAATATCTGATGTAGAGGCTGACTGTTATTGGTGTCTGTCAAAGTTACTTGATGGTATGCAGGACCATTATACATTTGCTCAGCCAGGAATCCAAAGGCTGGTGTTTAAGCTGAAGGAATTGGTTACACGAATAGATGGTATGCTTTCACAATGCTGTTTTATTTTTGCCTTTGATAATAGTTAATTTGCAAAAGACATACTGACTACTGTATGTTAGTTAGTCCATTTCCTTTAACTTATTTGCTAGCGTCTTGGTATCATCAGCTTCATATAGACTTGGTTTGTTTACCAAAACCTTTGGCATTTGTGGGAGTAGCATCTGTAGAATGTAGAGGCTGTGTTTTCATGGCCAAAAAAGTATTGCGCATTTACTTAACTGTGTTTGTGAAATTTGGCATTTGTGGGAGTGGCTTTTGTAGGATGAAGAGGCTATGCATATTTATGACTACAAAAGTGTTACCCATTTAGTTGACCAAGTTTGTGAAATTGGCCTGTTTATACTTTGGATTGGTGTAGGTTCTTGAATTGTGTAATTTGTGGATATTCATCTACAATTGGTTGGTCTTGATTGTGAAGATTCCAATATAACTTTATACATGAACCTGATTAGCCAATGGTGGGAATATTGAATAAACTATAGAAGCCTTCTTTCACCCTTTTGTAACAGCCAAGTTAGTTAGAGTAGAGTAGAGTAGTGAGTGAATGCGTTTAATTTATGGCCATAATAATATTTCTTGTGTTGGCATTTAGTGTTTTTGCTCCTTTCCCCCTTCTTGCACCACATGCACATCCCAGGTTTCAACACCCTTCGTGGGGTTTTGGGAGGACTCTCTTGCCAAGTTGCTCTACAATGGTTGATTATATTGGCATTTGATGCTTATTTAACAGTATTGTGGCTCTAAAAGCTCTATCATCTGCTTGCTAATTCTTGTATTGTGAGTTTAATTGTACTATGAGAAGCAGCTTTTGCAATGTCTGAACTTTTTGGTGACCGAGAAAATCTTGATACATATGGTAGACATATTCTTACAATATTAGTTTTATGTCTGTAATTAAATCAGCAACCTTTCCATTTATTGTCGTTTCACATTATTTTCTGTATTTGAACTAACCAGAACCTGTATCAAGACACATGATGGATCAAGGGCTTGAATATCTTCAATTTGCTTTCCGCTGGGTCAATTGTCTCCTAATACGTGAGGTTGGTGTTTCTGCTTGTTAAAGAATAATCTGCTACCTCATTCTTGGATAAGCAGTAGTCATTATAGAGCTGTTTAATGTGTATGTGGGTCCAACCATAATGGAATTCTAATGATGCCTTGATTTCTACAGATCCCTTTCAATCTGGTTACACGCTTGTGGGACACATATCTTGCAGAAGGAGATGCATTGCCCGATTTCCTTGTGTATATATTTGCCAGTTTTCTCATAACGGTAAGATACATTGTTTCTCATATGTGCTATGCAAGTTAATAAAACCTGAGTCAATTAAAGATTCCCACCATCCAATCCCGATAAAATAAATTGTCTTCATTCTGCACTGTACACTTTCATTAATATAGCATTAACTTTGATTTTGTACTTGTAAGCAATCAATTTGAAATAGTTTGTGGTGAAAAATTAAGGCAGTTGAATTATGCATAATATTAATTATCACTTCCTATAAATATTTTCAATGCCACATGATAGCACCATTAGGATAAGGTATTACATAAAATCTTATATCTTTTCTCCAGAATTGAATTTGTGGGCTTAAATCACAATCATCTTGACCGGACAAATTTGGTTGCTAATATGAATTCAGATAACACATCCCATTCCCCTTCAAAGGTGAAAATTTGAGCATGTAGTGCATCATATGCGATCACTTCACTCTCTTAATGCTAAGCAGAAACGGCAGTGTTACAGTTTCCTCTGAACTATTCTCGTTATCCTGTCAAGTGGGAGTAAAAAAATTCCCCTCTATCCTTGTAGTTCCTGGTCACCATATGCATTAAGATGCAGTATATATAGGGTATTGGATGGAAAATTGTCAGTAGAGTCCATTTGATGGGTTTTATGCCATATGTTACGCTTCTGAATTCGAAATTCCGTGCAGTTCTTACTACTTCTTTTCCTTGATTTTGTTATATGATTTATGCACAGAATTTAACAGGAACAATTAAAAGTGCATTCTGGGATCTTTTTGCGTAAAATCTGTTTGTATTACTGGTGTCCTGATGTCGGTCTGCCATTCTGTTTGCAGTGGTCGGATAAGCTGCAGCAGCTTGAGTTCCAAGACATGGTCATGTTTCTTCAACACCTTCCGACCCATAAATGGAGTCACTTGGAGCTGGAGATGGTTCTTTCCCAAGCTTATATGTGGCACTCTATGTTTAAAAGTTCTCCCAGCCACTTGGCTGGCTAAGGATCGGTTTCCTTTAGTATTTTTGTGTTTGCCTCTTTGCACTCTTCCCAATCTGCTCATCTAATTGTCGCCATTTTTCTCTTTGAACCACTTAGATGAATTTTGTGAGCGGGCGTATTCTTTTCCTCCGTCATAATTAAGCCGTGTTCTGTATTTGTAGTTTATATGTAACTGATTCATGTGTACACTTCTAAGGGAAGTATATAGGGAGAACTTATAGTTTTGGAATGCTTTGTTTCTGATTGGAGATACTCCTTTGTAAACTGGTATTTGTGATCTGATCCTATAGCAAAATTACCTACTGAATGAATGAATTACTCTGTTTGAATTGGCATTTGTTGTTAGCAGATTTTCAAAGATACCTTTGCTTATCTTGTCCTTGAGAGTGAGACAGCTAGCTTAGTAGAAATTGTTGCTCAGACTGGCATGACTCAAACCAAATTGGTATTTTGTGCATTTGTGTGTGAGGTTAAAGAGGGTGAATAGTTGCATATATAGCCAAATCAACGCCCACAAATGGGATCTCCAAGCTGATTGGATTTGCAGATGACTACTTTAATCTTAGTCAGACTCTTTTGATTGATTCCTTCTATCTAGCCAAGAGGGGTGTTATTTCTGTCTAACTGGAAGATTTGTAATGTATATTTCGTACGTTCCAAATGAGTGTCTCATTTCAGAAAATTGTTTTTCTCAAATAAATATCTTGTTCCACGTTTCAATGAAAAAAATTTAAATTCTAATTTTGCCTTGGTTTTAGTTAATATTATTAAGTATTATAATGTCATAATACACATGCATGGGACAAATTTCATTTACTATGTAGTTAAACTAAAAGTCATAAATAAGGGTAAGAGACAAAATTTACTTACTTCCTTAATTTGTGTGTTCATTCTAAAAGGGACACATTTAAGAATGGAAGGAGTAACTATTTAGGGAAATACTTTTTGGATCGACAGGTCAAGTCCCGAGGGTTCTCGAAAAGGGCCCAGTTTTTATTTTTTACATTTTTGCCCCCTCTTTTAGTTTCTCTTTCTTCTTTCTCATCTCCTTTCCTCTTTATTCTCATAGCTTTCTTTTCTCTCTTTCTTCTTTCACAGTCTCCAATTCCTTATCTCTTCCTCTCCATTCCTTTCAGTAGATTTTTGGAAAACAGTAAAAATATCGATTTTAAATATATGCGAAGTAAATTTTATTTTTTTCTTTTTATTTTTCATCCAATTTTTTGAGATAATTAATTTACAATATGACTATTATGTACCGTTTTTCATTAAGGACTGTATTGTTTTTTTATATTACACTATATTGTTTTATAAATATGACTACTCTATACTGTTTTACAATAAAAGAATATTGTTTCTATTATTTTTTGTTTTACAACAAAGACTTATATATATTTTTTTCTACTATGTACTGTTTTATAATAAAGACTGTAATGACTTTAAAACTACTATGAATTTTTTTACAATAAAGACTGTATTATTTGAAAAGAAATCAAAACAGTTAAAAAAAAAAAAACTCAATTATCTTCATCAATCGATGAGGGGCATTTTTGTTTTTTGGACCGAGGCGCTGACGTGGAATTCCCCTCATGCGCCTCGGTCCTGGACCGACTCGGGACAAATAATGGCTCTCAACTATTTATGAATCACAAGATGTAACTTTAGACATGACTATCTATTTGGACGCTATTTGTTACACTTCACGTGCTTCGCGGATCCAGTAGTGTAGTTCAAATTCTGAACTGGGTGAGAAGGGAAGTTTCTTTTGCTTCTCCTTGGTCGTTGTTAAAAATTAATATTGTTAGTAGGTAGATGTTAGCAGTTGATGTTTTAAATGTATATGTGCCTATATAACTGTGTTAGTTCATATTGAATACAATAAGCAATTTTTTAACTTAAAAACTAGTCTCAACATTGTAAACCTGAGGCCTTGGTGAGTAATCCAGTGTTGTCATAAGATTCTAGCGCCGGATGTTGGGTTTGCTACTATGAGCATTTCATATTTCATGCTCAGTTTTGAATCCCTTATTTTCGGTGAAGAGTCTTCCTCTCCAGTGGATATTCTTTAATGTTTTTCATTTCTCACATGGTGTTTTGATGGGAAAAGTAAGTGCACTTCCATGCTCCTTGTACTTAGGCGCCTTCTCAACTATTCTCAGGTCGAAAATTCCACCGCTACACCCGCTGCCACGCGCGACTAACACCAATTGAATTTTAGTATCTCCCACGAACTTCGAACGTAGATCTAGGCCGATTGGGCTGGTTCACTAGAGGGGCAAGGATCTATCTCTGACTACTGTGTATTTTTGAGAGGCAATCTTATTTCTTGGAAGAGCAAGAAGCAAATTGTTGTTGCTCAAATTAGTGCTGAAGTTGAATTTCAGGCTAAGCACTTGTTACTTGTGATTTGATCTCAGGGCTGTTCTTTTCATGGTTTTGAAGCCAAGTTTGAGAATAAGTTTTAAACAAAACTTCAAACCTAATTTATAGAAGAAAAAAATTTTTCTTCAAAAACCCTTCACTCTCATCTTCACTGCCGCCGCTGCCGCTACCTCCCGCCTCCCACCACCATTTTGAGTTCTTAAATTGTTGACGATGCTGGTTGCAGATGAGATTTCATCTTGCTTCGGCTCCAGAAAATCCTTCTTGCCGGGGTTTCGACTCCAGAAAATCCTTCTTTGTTAGAAGGGTCGGATCTGGGCAGTAGTAGCAGCGCTGGACTTGGTCTTCTTCCTCCTGTAATAGATGATGGCGGCAGAACTGGAGCAAAGCACTGCACGGGTCCAAATCTGAAGTAGAAGAGTAGATATGGAGCTCGATCCGGCAGCAAGAGCATCGACGATGAGAGTGAGATAGTCACAGCTGGAGCGAAGCGGCAATGGCAGCAAGCGTAAAACGAAGGAGGAGAAGATCTGGAGAACGATCGGAGTACTAGCCGGGGGAGAGAATCAAGTAGCATGATGCGGGATTGCTCCCAGATCTACTCACCGTGACAAAGAAAACAAACAGCATCGGAAGAGATCGGGAAAACCAAAGTAATAGAGAGAGATAGAAAACTACGGTGACTACAGCGAAGCGGCAGAGAAGCTTCTCAGATCTGAAGGCGGAGTCGCAGCGGTAGCGGTGGAGGCGATGGAGCAGGTGGTGGTAGAAGGAGTAAAAGAGGAAAAAAGAGGATATGTATGTTTTTTGAAAATAAAAATAATTTCAAATATTTGTTTTAAAACTTGTTTTGAAAACTTTGTTTCTTTGTTTTGGTCTCAAACTAATTTTGTTTGAAACTTATTCTCAAAACCAATTTCAAAACCTCAAAAAGAACAGGCCCCTAGTTAAAACAGTCAATTGTGGAAATTGGTGAGTAAGTATCCACTCCCATGAAACTAGCATGTGAAAAATAATCTACCTTATGTATAACTTCAAACTCAGTTTCTTATGAACAAACCAAACATATTGAAAAAATTGTCACTTCATTCGAGAAAAAATTTTGGTTAAGAAGTTTATCACTACTTTTGTTGGCTCAAATGATCAATTAGCTGGTGTTTCACAAAGCTAGTATGTGGTCCCCGAGTTAATTATATTTGTAACAAGTTTGACATGTGATATATATGCTACAACTTGATGGAGAGTGTTAAAAATATGGGAGGCATTAAATGGACTGAAGGTGAAAGTCCTTAGGGTCCTGAAAGGGGCCCAATTGTTAGTTTTACATTTTTTTTTTTTGAATCAAACTATTCTTATCTTCTTTTTAATCTCTCTTCTCTTCTCTTTTTATTTCAGTTTCTTTATTCTCTTTTATCTTTCACGATTCCCAATTTCTTATCTCTTCCTCTCCATTTTTTTTTTCATTTCTATTCTCCTTTATCATTATTTCAGTAAATGATTTTATTATTTATTTATTTTTTCATCTAGATTTTTGGAAACCTATAAAGGAAAATAGTATAGAGTATTAAAAACAGTACAATCTTTATTGTAAAACAGTACAAAGTATTAAACAAATCAATACAGTCTTTATTGTTTTGTAAAACAATATAGAGTAATGAAAAAAGGGCAAAGGTCCAAATAAGCCCTTGATGTTTAGACAAGGTCTAGATAAGCCCGTAACGTTACTTTTGGATCAAAAAGGCTCTCGACGTCACAAAAAAGGACCAAATAAGCCCCTCCTCCGTTAACCATATGCAACATCAGCAAATTTTGCTGACCTGGACTATTTCTACCTCCATGTAGGCAAAAAAAATAACCTTAAATTGAAAAGGCACCATCAATGAAAGTACAAAAATGTCCCAAATTTTTTTTTTTTTTTCCTGAAGAAAAATGCAGCTTTTTTTTTTTCTTTTTCTTTTCATTCCCTTCTCTCTATCATTCATCGTCCGTAGTCAGGCTCTACCGCCGGAGAAACATCCGCTTTGACCGACGATGCCGCCGGAGAAGAAGAGGAAGGGGAAGGTAAAGTGAACAAGGAATCCATCACGGCCTTCGAGTTTGAGTCTTTGAAAAGGTCGTGGTAGCCCTCGGAGCAATAATTCTGCGTCGCCGGGCTTCCGAAGAACCCGCAATTATTTGCACAGAGACGGTGACCTTCGGGAGCCTGCGGCTGAAACCCGTGCTCTTCCGCCATGTTCTTTAAAACAAAACATCAAGCAATTCAAGGACGATGAAGATTATAATAGGCCAAAAAAAGGTCGAAACGGAGGAGGATTGAATAATTTTTTTGTTGAATTTTTCTGGGCTTCTCCTTGGGTTTCTGCAATTTCTAGCTTTTCCAAGAAGGTTCTGGCCTTTTCTGGGTCAATTTAATTTGGGTGTCGTCTCTTTCATGTTTCCTTCCTTATTCTTTCTTATTTTTTTCGGTAGATTCCTTTTCAACCTCCCTCCCCCCATTATATTAATCTCCAAAGAATCCACTGCCGGAAATTGCAGAACCCAAAGACGTGCCGTGCCATCATCTTCAGACGGAATTTTCGTCATCGTCTTCGTCCTCCGTTTGGGTTTGTCGCAGCCGCCGCCCGGAGAGCCCTTGGGTTCGTGGATTGTTTCGGGATCTTGGGGATGGAGGAAGAAGAAAGAAGAAGAAAATTTGATAAGTTGAAGAATAGGAAAGAAAAACAAAGAAGATGGAGAATTGGGGCAAAAAAAAAAAAAGAAAGGTAAAATGGGATGTTAACAAAAATGTTTTGGGCATTTTTGTATTTTCACTTAGTTTTTAAGTTTGACTGAGAGTAGGTGGAGTTGACAGTTGGCTTTGTTCTTTGTGGCTTTGGTAGAGAATCATCACTTTTTTTTTTTCCAAAACTTTACACAAAGAAACAACTTTACTTTTTCAACAATTTAAAATTAAAATTTTAAAATTCATTCTAAATACCTACTCACATAAATTAAAAAAAAAACACAATCATTACATTTTTTTATCTCTCACCTATACAATTTCCCAAAAAAAAACTTCCCTAAAAAAAAAAAACTTCCCTCTAATAAAATTTATTCTACCAAAGTCACAAGAGAACAAAGCCTTTCATTGTCTCTCTGTGTGTGTGTAGAGGGGGGAGGCAAGGGGCAAGTAGTGATTAAGCATTTTTTAAATTTTAAGCCTATTTTTTTCGCCTACGTGGAGGTAGAAACAGTCTAGGTCAGCAAAATTTGCTGATGTAGCATATGGTTAACAGAGGGATGGCTTATTTGGCTTTCTTTTGTAATGTCAGAGGCCTATTTGATCCAAAAGTAACGTTAGTGGCTTATCTGGACATTGGCTTAAACATCAGGAGCTTATTTTGGACCTTTGCCCATAAAAAAAGTCATTAGAGTCTTTATTGTACATAAAATCAATACAATATTTATTATAAAACAGTACAGAGCAATCTTTATTGTAAAATAGTACATAGTAGTCATATTGTAAATTAATTGTCCCAAAAATCTAGGTGAAAAATAAAATAAAACTTAATTACCATAAATTTGAAAGCCATATCTTTTACTACATTGTTTTTCAAAAATCTGAATGAAAAATAAAAAGAACAAAAATAAAATCATCTACTCACTGTGAAAGAAGAAAGAGAAAAGAAAGTAACTGAGAAAAAAGAGGAGAAAAAAGAGAAGAAAAAGAAAATAAGAAAGAAGTGGGCAAAAAGGTAAAAAAGGCATGTAGGATCCTTTTTGGGAATTTCGATCCTTCACCAAATCGATCCATTTAGTGTTTCTTTAAAAATAAATATAATTAGTTGGTAGATGTTAATAATTGATAGTAATTAAATATTTTAGATAGATGTATGCCGATATAAATATGTCAGTTTATACACAGAATACAATAAGCATTTTTCTCATTCAAAACTAGTCTCAACAGTCTTGATTACTGCCATGAACATTTGATACACATTGGAAGTGTCCACATTGGCTTAAATGGCATGATCATTCTCAAGGTTAACAGATATAATAAAATGTGTTTTCAATTTGGAAACAAGAAATTGTAAGTTGCAACATCGGCATAGGATTGCTTTGGCTTACAAGCTCAAGTGTCGCCAAACTTTGCCGCCAACTTTTGATCAAAAAGTTTACCATTCTTGTCCACAAAACTTGAGAACTGAAAATTACAATTGAAAAAATTGGAACGAAACAAAAAATTACCTTGAAAAAATATAGAGCAGTACTTGGAGATGGCACAGTAGAGGTTGTTGATAGTTTGTCACATTATCCTAGTGATGAATATTACAAACCTGATGGTAATGTGTTTTTCCTATTCACAGATGGGAGTTGTAAAATGTCACAATTGCGTGAGAACTACAGGGTAAAATGGGAGAAGGGTTGGGGTGGTGAATAATGGGACGGCCTTGTAAAGGTCAAGGGTTCGAAACTGAGAGATGTAAGGAAAAAAAAAAAAAAAAAGGGAAAAAAGACCTACAGGGTAAAATCCACTTTGCACCATCCGCCAAGACTGTTTTTACATTGTGGCTAACTAACCCGGAAAAATTAACTCTAGCATAACTCTATCAGAAGGGAAGCTTTGACAGTGTGGTAAAAACTGCTGCCATGTGATCTGAGGTTACTGGTTCAAACCGCAGAAACAATCTCTTATAGAAATATAAGGTGCGACTGCATGTGCGGGAACTTCTATGCACTGAGCTGCCTTTTTTTATAAATCTATTAGAAAGTAGTTCCATACAGTTGTCCAACAGCAGTGAACATATAACTAAGTTGGACCTCTCAAAGTAATACATTCCTTCTAGGAATTGCCTGTCAAAATACATCTTGCTCTCAACGAATACAACAATAATTGTCAATACTGGCGGCCAAGGTGAAAAAGTTACCAGTTTATACGCCACTTCTAGTCGAGGCTCATCACCGTCATCTGGAAGTATGCTGTTTAATTTAGTGGCTAATAATGTACAGCTTGGACGGTGTGGAGATCATGGCCAGCACAATGAACAAAAGTCTGGAATTGGCTGAAGAAAAGCAAGGCTTCTTGTAAGAAAACTGATACCAATATATGAACATAACAAAAAAAACGTAACTCATCAAACATCATCAAGAGCTGTAATATTGCCGAGTCATCCTAATTCCATTTACCCCTTAAGGGTAAAGAAAGTGAAAAAGTTTCATGTCAATATACTATCAGTACTAGTTTATCCCTTTTCTATAAGGGCAAGAGGCACAAGCATTACTAACCTTATCACTGGATGTAAGTTAAACAGGTTCAGTTTACAGAGTCATCTGATACTGAACTATTTTTCATGCCAGTAAAGTTCTCACATTAACAGATGGGTTCGGTGGAACCAAAGAGGTTTGCAAACCATGATGCTCATTTGATTTAAGTACTTTGGAGATGATAAGACAAGTGATAATCAAGTCCAAATTCATTTCAGGATTCATGCAGCAACATTCCCATAAAAAGACAAGGCCCAGTGCATAGAAGCTCCTGGGTATAATCGCGTAATCAAGTTCCTATTTTTGGATAAATTCTTCATCTGTTTCTGTCCCTAGTTTGTACAGGAGTTCAATTATGCAAACTGACATGCTAATGCACAACTATCCCATGTGAAATAGAATGAAGATTAGGCATCCTAAACAAGTAATGCACAAACCAACAATATCCATCGGGTATCAAGTTTCAAGTCCACTGTATATATAGCCTGGACATGATGGATAAAAAAACATCAAAAGATAAAAAAGTATATTATGACTTTGGATTTGGGTGCAGGAATAATCATAAAAAAAAGATCCAACCTAAGAAAGACAGAAAGGACAAGGTGATCCTTAGCCTGAGATCAGATCTACATTCACATGCCCCCTTTTCTTTTTCCCAAATAAAAGATATCAAGAGAGGGAGAGGTGCTGTGGGGAAGGTGCGAGGAGGGGGCAGTGCAGGGAGGAAGCCAGGTGAACAAGGGTGTTTAGTAAAGAGTAAAGGTTCAGGAAGAAATATGCTGTTGAGAGAAAAGCAGGCATACAGTAATTACAAAGACTTACAAAAAGCTTACTCATTTAAAAAGTAGAAGCCTTTTCACTCGAACTTTACTCACATGTCCTTCCAACTTCACATAGATGGATAAAAGCTTAGTTTTTGTTGTATCTCCTTCCAACCTCTTGAAGAAATTTCTCAGCGAACTCAATGTAGTTAACACAATCTTTCTTTACTGTCGCTACATGCTCTTTTTCTCCAGTCTTTTCCAGGTTCCTAAGGAGAATAGTAAATGTTAACTTATCAGGGACACAGCCTGATGCCTTCATTGATTCATACATTTCCATTGCCTTATTCACCATATTGACAGATAAATATGCACCAATCATCTCTGTATATGTTCTCGTGTCAGGTCTAAGGCCTTCCTTCTCTAGTTCTAAGAAAAGCTTTTCAGCCATTTCAACCATACTGTTCTTTCCCAACATCATGATCATGTCACTGAAAAGGGAGAGATCCGGCTCATACCACACTTCTTTCCTTGCAAAATCAAACACCTGGGTGCTGAATGCTTTTCAGATAATATGCATATTTCAAAAAAGAATAAAAAAAATAAAAAATAAATACAAACAAATCAAAATAAAATAACAAGACAGGAAACTGTGAACCTTGAATTTGTTAAATCTAGGTGTTTTATTAGAAATACATAGCATTGTAACTAAGGATACAAAGTACATTCCTTGGGTAACTTCCGAGCTTAAAGCAATTTATTAAATTTTATGTAACTTATTAAACAACTACACATCAATATCACCTAAATGAAAAAACGCGTTTTGATAGAAGAAGATAGCGAGAAATGATCCATATAGCCAACCAACATAGTGAGCTAAAGGCTTAGTCCATTATTAATGAATTTCAGTATATGTCCTTCTTAATTTAACACATTCTATGAGCATTTCCTAACTCTCAAGAAAATTATAAGCACTTGGAAACATGGTTATCATTTTCCACATTTCTCAACACATCAATTCAGAAGCCATTACTGTCATCTCCTAATTATTCACAGAACTTCAAGAACCTCTGTGTCACTATGGTTGCTTCCAACTATTTCTATCAGTGTTCATGTTATAAGCAAAACATTAGTCATTCTACAGGCAAAAATAAGCCAAAAAATAAGTTGTGGAACATTATTTCTGATTCATCAACCATAAAGTGTTGCAGTAAAAAGAGAAGAGTCAAAACAACAAGAGGCCTGTTCCCTTGACTCGTCACCTGCATATTACTAGTTTTTAGACAAAACAATATAATAAACATTCAAGTGGTTGTCTAACAACTTGGAAAGTCAAGAGGTTGTCTAACTGTTCCTACATCATAGCAGTTTGGTTTCCCAAATGCAAATACCACATAAACTCTTGCAAATATCAATGACTATCTGTTCTGCACAAAGATATATATTATAAAAAAAAGACTACTCCAACAGCAATACAAGAAGTCTCCAGACCTACCAGTTCCAAATAATTCATTTATGTCCACCCAATAAAGCAGCCATAATAACTCGTAGTGAGTTTTAAAAGTCATGATTGTCCCTTCAGGGATATCTGATAAAGTGGAACGATAAAAGTCATGACTGGTTGTCCTCTAATAGGATGACATAGTCTAAAACGCACCATCAAAATTATAATTCTAAACCTGTTCTCACAGCACACCTCAGGAATAAGCCAGGAATAAGTCAGGCACAGTTTCAGTAACTACTTTTTTTCTCAAACAAATCGTTTCAGAAATCAAGGTGCATAAGGTGAAAACCAGTAAATTTCACGACCTGCCAATTAGCACTGTCCACATTATACAATAGATAGAAAATGTAATACAGCCATACAATAACAAATAGGAATCAACTTAATCTCTTCATGTAAGACCTAAACAAAAATGCGATGAGAGCATTGGAAGCACCAATGAACAGGAACCAGAACAATGTGCTGAAGCTAACAAGTTATACTGAATGGTTTACACTATCCAAGGACGTCTCAATTTTTCATATTCCAAGCCAAAATACCCAGTAAAGAACAATCTTTCCCTGTAACACAAAAAGTTCAAAATCATCACTGCCAACAAAATTTTTTTTCTTGAACCCATCTCTTGCAGCACAAGATTGCACATTTGGCATGAAAAATCGACCTAACCGCATAATCAAAACAAAAATTTCGAAAACCATGAAAGAATTCAATACCTGAAAGGCTAATTCTAGTTCATTCTGCCTCTGCAACTCTGACAAAGTATCCAGCAAGTCAGCCTTCAAGAGCCTGCTGACTTTGCTCCGGAACACCTCTGCCACCTTATCTGGAGAATTAGCTAACTTTAAGGATTGGACAGCTCGAATGGCTTCCGAAGACAAGACTCTTGATTTCCACAAGGGTTTTCTCGGTCCAATCTTCCTCAACCCACAAGTGATTTTGAGAGTAGATGGTAAAGGGGATTTGGCATGACAGAATTTGAATTTTTGGGGCAAAACCCTGTGACTCACTGTCAGTGAATCCATTGATGGAGTGGACTGAAAGGGAAAAACGGGAACACTTCTTTGTTCTCGAAATTTCTGTTTTTATTTATTTATTTTATTCCTATTATTTTCCATCAAAAGAGTCCAAAATATTATTCTCTCCGTTTTATTAAAACTGTTAAATTTGAAAATGTACAATTTTTGAATGGTAAAGTACTACATCTAAAATAAAATAATTTATCACTATTTATTTCACTAATGACCTTACTTTATAATAATAAATTAATCCTAAATCAACCATAATTTTATATGAGAAGTAAATAAATTAAACTTGACTTGGAATCAAAGAGTATATATTTTTCTCACAGATGCCAAATTGATTAAAAAAAGTGAAACAAACATACAAACATAGAGGCCTGTTCTTTACTGGGTTTGAGAACTGGGTTTGAGTTTTTAGGTAGAGACCAAATGGGTTGAGACCCAGAACAAAGAAACGTCGTTCTCAGACCCGGGTCCACAACACAAATTCCACCACCACCCGAGTCCGCCCCGCCGCCGAGTCACTGCCGCCGCCGCCGTGTCGCCGCCACTGCCGGCGGCCCAAAATCAAATTCTTGTTCTTCTTCTTCTTTTCTCTGTTTCAATCAAATGGGTTTATCAATTAAAGTTTTAATTTGACTCAATTTGGGATTTGGGGATTGGAATTTGAAATAAAGCATCACAATTGGGTTTGTTAAATCTTTTGGGGGAGGAAGAGGAAGAAGTGCGAAGAAGAAGAAGAGGAAGAAGAGGAGGAGGAAGAAGAAGGAGAAGAAGAGGAGGAGGAAGGGCCGGCGCGCGGTGCGAAGAAGAAGGAGACCGCCGGCGGGGAGAAGAGGAAGAAGAATAAGAAGAAGAAGAAGAAGAAGAGGAGGAGGAGGAAGGGAAGAAGTGCGAAGAAGAAGGAGAGGGCAGCGGGAAGAAGAAGAAGAAGAAGAAGAAGAAGAAGGAGGAGGAGGAGAAGAAGAAGAAGAAGAAGGAGGAGGAGAAGAAGAAGAAGTTGAAGAAGAAGAAGAAGACGCGAGAAGGAGAAGAAGAAGAAGAAGGAGGAGGAGGAGAAGACCAAGAAGAAGAAGAGGAGGCCAGATTTCGGCGGCGGCGGGAGGAGGAGCGCGGCGGCAGGAGGGCGGCGGCGGCAGTGGGAATTGGGTTTGTGAACTGGGTTTGAGAATTGGGTAAAAAACATGGGGTTGGGTTAGATTTTTGGGTTGAGACCCAAAAAAAGACCAGAACCGGGTCTGAGAACAACAAGAAGAACAGGCCCTTAGCTGGGAACAGACCTGGGTTTTGGGTAAATTTTGGGTCTGAGCCTAGAAATGACCCAAAATAGGTACAGACCAATGTTTCTCTTGGACAAACTCAAACCCAAGTCTTCAACTTGGGTCTGAGACATGTGAATTCAAACCCACCCCTTTCCCATTCTATCTTGCTGATCCCAAATCTTGCTCCCTTCTTTGAGCTCCTCACGAATGGCGGCCCTAGGTTTCGCAGCGTTTCCCCTCCGATCCAACCCATTCTTGCCGGCGTCCAAACTGTCGGGTTGAAGAGCTTCCGCGGCTGAACCATTTATTGTGACGGCCGCTGTACTCCCTCCGGCCTCTGCTCTTGGTTCGTCATCTGCATCAACACATCCTCATTTCGTTCGTGATTCCTCCGATTTTCCACTTAGGGATTTTGGGAAAATTGGGGCCTCAACCGATTCGGTTAAATTGACGAGGCCAGCAAGCGATTCTGGGAAGTGAAGTACGGCATAGAGAAGCGCTTCGGGAAGGGGTGAGCACCGGCATATCGAACCCGATTTTACCACCAATCCCAGTTTGCTTGGAACTGGTTGGTTTTATTGTTTGTTGAGCTGCTAGAATCTCCTTTGAAGCTTGGAGCTGTGTGGAATTTTCCATTTCGGTTTTTGATGCTTCATTCGGATTTTGGTGTTCTATTTTTGCTGTAGTACAAGTTGAAGATTGGTGCTGTTTGGAATTCGGTTTTGGTGCATCAATTGGATTTTGGTGTCCTGTTTTGGTTCGGTTTTTGCTGCTTTAAACTGAATTGGTGTTCGATTTTGCTGTTCAGTTGCTGATGCTTCAATCTGATTGGAATTTTCAATTACTAGCCTTCTTGTTCTGTTTTTGAAAAAAAAAAAAAAATTTGTTTGAAGTGTTGAGCTGTTTGGAATTTTTTCTGTCAATTAGTACCAATCCTTTTCGTTTTTGGAAGGCTGTTTGGATTTTATATCTTTGAATTGCTAATTTTCCTTTTCACAAGCATTTCCTTCCCATATATTTTGCTGCCTTTTTAAAATAAATAAATTAAATTTTAGTGGAAAATGAATAGAAGGTTAAAAAATAGGAAAAAGAATTTTTCGGACTAAATTTGGGCTAAGACCCATGTTCTTTATCTTGGGTTGATAACTGGGTTACAACCCAGTTCTCAGAACCCTGTTTTTTAAAAATGGGCTCATACCCAGGTTGGCTGAGAACATGTTCTGAGACCTGTTCTCAGAACTACATAAAGAACATGCCCTTAATTGACACAAAAAAGTGAAAGTTAACGAATATGTGTCCAAAATCCAAACTCATAAAAAATACAAATGTCATTAGATTAATTTTTCATGCAACAAATGAATTAATTACTCCCTCCCTCGATCTGTTCCTCTTGTAATATTGTTTCTCTTCTAAAGGAATCGAAAAAGTATATATATATATTCAATTTTATTTTCATATAGTAACATTAACTTGTACACGAAGATATTATTATTGGTCATAATTCATAAAATTTTTAGACATGGATTACTTAACTATTTACAATGATTTAAAATTTTTTTTTTCTTATCATTTGATGAATTTCAACCATTAAATACATGGTTAAATTATTACCGTTTGATTCCATAAATTTAATGATTAAAATTATTTAAGGGTCGGAAGAGGCAATTTTAAATAGTCAAGTGATAAAATATTAGAAAAATGTAAAACAACTATATAAAAAAACAGTTTTACCCAATAATTTTAAAGAATAATGATATAACTCAACTAATTTTCACAACTTTCACATAGCAAATTAGTTGAGTTGTGTATCATTACTCAATTTAAAATAGTTGAATATAATTTAGTGACAGCTAAAACAATGTACCCAAAAATATGGACTTATCTTGAAATTATATAATATAATAAAGGAAAAAAACTATTATTAAAACATCCTCAAAACCTAATCAACCCAAAAACTCAGCCAAAAGTCCAACTAGGCTGCATTTACAAAACTAAACCAAAACGAGAAACAAAGAATAATTTTAAAAAACCCAAACTTATTGCTATTGTACATAATAGTTCTAGAAAACCTTCCTCATTTTATTCTCTCCTTCCTCTATTCTACTTCGATGCCCTCTAAAGGTTGAACATGACCTTGATGGCGTTGCCGCCACGGGCACTGACTTTGAACGCTTCCTCCACCTCCTTTTGGGAGAAGCCGTATCGGTGGGTGATCAACGGCTTCACGTCGATCTTCCCGCTGCTGATGAACTCAATGCACTGCGGCCATGTGTTCTTGTAGCGGAAGATCCCGAGAATGTCCACCTCCCTGGCGGCGGCGGGGGTCAGAGGGATGGTCATGTCACATTGGCCCATCCCGACGAGGCAAACTTTGCCGCCATTTCGGGTGGCGGATAGCGCGGTTGTCATGGTTTTGCTGAAGCCTGCGCAATCTAGAGTTGCATCTATGCTTGGTCCTCCCATGGCTTTCTGGATCATCTCCACCTCTTTATCCACATCCTATAACATATGACACGATAAAAACACTATAAATTAAAGATGAATGGTAAAAAGTTGACTGTAAATGATGAAAAGTATTATAATTAGTGGTGAAACTAGGCTCCGAAGGCAAAATTATTTGTTATAAATATTTACTGCTCTTAAGGTGGCTCTGCCCTTGATTATAGTAGATCAAATTTACTGTATAAATTAAATGCAAAACAAAAAGGATCAAAACGAATTTTGGGTGCAAAAATACGCACTAATTTAAGGTTTAATAGATGCACAAAGCAATTAAGATCGATACTTCATTAATTCAAAAGTAACAAAATTACTTTGAACTATTTAATTAGTATCCAACAACCAAAGAATCTTTATATTTAGGGAAATTTTTGTAAAATAACAAAAGTATTTTGAAAAAGATAACGTTGGAAAAAAAAAATGATCAGCCAACTCATGGGTATTTTTGAATTTAACCACTCTTTTATTGAGTAAGAAAATGAAAAGAGACCTGAATGTTGGTTGAGACTTTCACGGTGGCGAATGCTCCGAGTTTCTTTGCGACTGAAAGGCGATACGCATCAACATCGGCAACCACAACCCTGGGAGCACCAAAGGCGCGAGCGGCCAAAAGCGCAACAAGTCCGATCGGACCTGCGCCCATGACCAGAACGTTGGTTTCGGGGCCGATTTGTGCCCGGCGACAGGCGTAAACGCCGACGCTCAGAGGCTCACACATGGCGCCTTCCTCCAAGCTCACATTCTCAGGTAGTTTGAAACATAAATCTGCTGGATGCACAATCTGTATATATATCCAAATAAGGAACAAAACATCAGTGGCAATTGTAGAGATTGAATAGAAAATGGATTTAAATTAGTAGCTTTACCTGATCGGCAAGAGACCCGTGGTCGGGAGGGGTGGCGAAAAACTTCATGTCCGGGCAAAGGTTGTAGCGGCCTTCTTTGCATCGGTTGCACCGCCAGCAGCCGGTGCCGGGCTCCAGAGCCACACGATCACCCTTAGCTACATGGGTCACTTCTGTTCCTACGTCCTCCATGATCCCGGCCGATTCATGGCCGATCACCATCGGTTCCCTCACCACATAGTGTCCACAGCTACCCGTCTACACCCATATCAAATGATTAATAATTTAATCTATAGAAATATATATATATATATATATATTATTATAAACTTTATTATAACATTACCTTGAGATAATGAACATCACTCCCACAAATACCCACAGATTTCATCCTCACCCTCACATCACGAGGACCTGCAAGAGATTAAGCACAGTTAAAATGACGTCATTTTATACTCACATTATTTTGACAAAGGGTATACGAGTATTATTTTTGGGCTGGAGAATCTATCCCGTAGAATTAATTAAGCATACCTAGAGCAGGAAGCTTGTAAGGCAGAATTCTTAGGTCGTTAACGCCATAGAGCCAAGCTGCCTTGTTTTCTTCTGAGATGCCTCCCTTTCCCATTGCTTTTAATTTGTAGTGAAAATTGAGGTGCGAATGAGAATGAGGTAGATTGATATGTGTTGTGTGGACAACTTTGTTTATTTATAATGGATAATAAATATGGATACAGTAAAAATAGCTAATGCGTTGTTTGTTAGGATTTTTGCCTTAATCCCAGATAATACCTTCTTGTATATCCAGTATATTAGTTACCGTTAGTCATTATCTGTTTTGTCTAAATTTAAGGATACTATACAGGGATTGAAGATAAGAAAAAATCAACTTTAAATCCTGAAATTATTAACTTGGTTTTGTTGTTCCTATCCATTTGGGATTTCTTTTACACCGAATATTACTTCATCTTGTTATTATCATTTTTTATTTCCTTTTACCATTTATTTACCATTTATCCGAGAAATTATTTAGTGCATCCGTTGCACATTTGGGTGGGGGTGAACAAAAATCCGCTGTTTGTGGTTAACCGGGAATCAGATTCGAAACCGATCCAAAATCTGATCGGTTTGTGTAATGACGAATTCTGATCGGTTTCGGATAACCAAAATCTGATCGGTTTGTGTAATGACGAATTCTGATCGGTTTCGGATAATTATCCGAAACCGATCTTACTCTCATCCCACGAATATCCGTACCCGATCTTATTCCTATTTCACGGTTATTCGAACCAATTCTTACACTCGAACAGTTCCTTTGGAAAATTAGCAGCTCACCGAAACAACCAAAATATGACGGAGCTGGTGAAGCTCTTGGATTTCGATGGGTAATTCGTTAGCATTAGTTTCACCCACGATTGTCACTACCAATTTTCTTAATATTGTACCCTTTCTCCACTGTCAGGCTTCTCTTTTTTATACTTTTGAATCAGAACCTTTGTGAGACTGCAAATCGATTTATGAAATTGCAGTAAAAGTTTATCAAACACAGAACAACTTTTTTGAGACTAGAAATCTTGACCCATCTGTTATCCATTTGAGAAATTGCAGGTGAAGATATTTGGGGAGCTTCAGAAGAGGGGGGGGGGGGGGGGGGGGGGAGGAACCAACAAAAATAAAAACTGCAGTTTTGGATTTTATCCAAAGCCGATCCGATCCGAAATATTAAAATCCGAAACCGATCTGAAACCGTGGTTTGAGATCTGATCGGGTCAGTTTCGGATCGTATATTAAGTTTGATCAGCCCTACAATTGGGGGATAATTGCTATTTTCTTGGGAGGGTGATAAACATATAGGGGGGCCAGAAATTAAATTAACTTTAGTTTCTATTTTACGATTAGCTGGTTGTACTATTTTTAAGAATGCAACGGAAGGATCCAATACTTACCTATTTTATTATTTTATAAAAAGTTTATCTACTTACCATTTTTGGAGTAAGATATATGGGTTCAAAGTCCACTACTACAAAACGGAGCTTTAATAGCGGTTATAAAGGGCTTTTAACGGCGGGGTTTAGCATTTTTGAACCGCCATCTATCTGGCAGCCGTTGTAAGTTATCGGACTTTCTACTGCGGGTGTGACCCGCCGTGGAAAGTGTGAGGTTTCCACGGCGGTTCAAGGTTTAACCGCCGTGGAAAGTGTAACCTTTCCACGGCGGTTCAACCTTGACCCGCCGTGGAAACCTCACACTTTCCACGGCGTGTCAAGGTTGAACCGCCGTGGAATCTTACACTTTTCCACGGCGGTTCAACCTTGACCGCCGTGGAAAGTGAGTTTCCACGGCGGTTCAACCTTGAACCGCCGTGGAAAATTGTAAGATTCCACGGCGGTTCAACTTGAACCGCCGTGGAAAGTGTGAGGTTTCCACGGTGGGTCAAGGTTGAACCGCCGTGGAAAGGTTACACTTTCCACGGCGGTTAAACCTTGAACCGCCGTGGAAACCTCACACTTTCCACGGCGGTTCAAGGTTGACACGCCGTGGAAAATTGTAAGATTTCCACGGTGTTTCAACCTTGAACCGCCGTGGAAAGTGGCTACTTTTTATTACAAATATCAGGAATATACAAATTTACAAATATCACCAATATACAAATTTATTACAAATATCACCAATATACAAATTGAATTCGCTTTTATAACACACAGCATATCCAAAAAATATTTGTACAACTCTAATATGAACAAGTTTAATTAGTATCCTTCTACTACTACGGATGCTCCAAAATATATCTAGCGCATATTTTTCGCACTGCATCTATATCCACATTGCTTAATGGAGTGCGGTCGATCTTGAAGTGCTGCAACAGAGTTTTTTGAAATTTAAAACTACCCGAGTAAGCAAAATGAAATACAGTCAATTAAGTAAGTAATGAGAATATATATTTACCTTTTCAAGTGCAAATGTGGATGATTTCATTGCTATTTGGTACATGTAGTGCATTACATAGTACCCACACTCCCAATTATCCGTTTGCTTTTTATGCTAATGAATTAATATATACGAGTTAGAAGATCATACAATAAATTGTATATATACAAACACAACTGTGAGTAAAAAATTTCTACGAATATTCATAACTAAACTCGTATTAATCTAATTAATTAAATAATTATGACTCACTAATTTCTACTGATCGAAAAGGCAATTTGCATGCTTTATTAACTAACCTACAGTACTGGACTCACAGATTATTGCATGAATAATTAATCAAATACCTCAATAAATAACTTGACTAACTAATAAATTAATTGACTATCACTATACTACTTAATTAGGCTACTAGACTCACGGATTTAATTGAAACAACTAACACTACTAATTGCTTACGCTACTAGAGCCACGGATGTAATTAAAAAAATTATAAGAACCAATTTCATTTACCTTAACTACTATCCACGAAGGTGGCATATGCACATTTTTGGGCAATCCCAAGAAAGCTTGATAGTTAAACATCACCCTATAAAAATGAAATCGGCACGAAAATAATTAGCATTATATGGATATATATGCATTCTAACAGTTGTTAATATAGATAACTCACTCGTCCATAAGCTCCATCGCCTCATCCTTCTGTGGATTTTGTAAAGAATCAAACCAGTATACAACCTTATCTACTGGTCTAATGGCCATTAGCATCCAATGTTCACTGCCAACAAAAAATTTAATGGCGTACGTCAGATCTTTATATCAGTGTTTCTTAAATATTAGATAACCGCTTACAGCTGTGTCACTTACCCCTGAAGATAAGGCACCATATACATTTCTTTATTCCTATCCTTCAAGATTCGCGCAATGTAGTTCACCCTATCTTCAAGCGTATTTTGTCTGGGTGTGACATGATCAGCCGAAAGGAAACCTATCCCCTTTCTCCCATTCCTTTCAGCTAACTCATGTAAAGCTCTAAAGAATTTACAAGAAGGCTTCATTGGTTAGCCTATGCACATAGAATGCATAATATATAACATAAATAATCAGAAATAGGTTATTTAAGTAAGTGGAAAACTCACTGGGTGAACAACTGCATCAAACTGTTTGAGACCTGGCTTTCTCTGATCAATAACTCTTTGACATCCCCTCGATCCATGAAATTAGGCTGCTCCAAACCTATGACTTCTTTTGTCATTTGAAAGTAGAAGCCATCGAAGCCCGACTCATTATCCCATCGGAGCTGTAACTCTTGCAATGGATCAGATGTCGATGAGGTTGACTCCTCAGTCGGAACCGTCGCCGAAGGAGATGTCTTGTCATCCATAGCACTCATCCGGCCTTTTTTTCTTTTGGGCACTTTTATCAACCTAAATCATTTGAAATAACATTAAATATACAAAGGTATTAAGTAATACACAAATTAAAAATGAAAGAATATACCTTTGTTACCGGAGTCGGCTGAATAATTTCAATCAACTCTTTAGGCCATCCACGAAAAAGGACTTGGCCATTCCCACTGTCGCAGCCTCTTCCTCAGGAAATGGTAGCGGGGCACAGTCATCATAGGAAATTTTAATTGTGACCCTCGCGCAACCTTTCCTAACGGCGCGCCCGTGGTGCTTGCTTTTGCTTATAAATATTTCCCTTCCACAAGCTTACGCCGCGTTTGCGAATCCTCAAGGATGAAAAGATGGCATTCACACCCGTCCTAAGATAATAGGCAATCGAATGAACATTAGTCAACTATTAAGTCTAACTTAACAAAGCACTGTAATAATGAAAAAAAAATTGAGGTATTAAAAGAAGCCGTCTAATTTTATTTACCTTGTATTCGCCTAAAGCACTGCCGTCAGAGGCTGTGATCGGGTCCACAGGTGCAACATTTATCATCTCCAAATCGGGCAACCTTGTAGGTACCAGGGAGAAACAGGCTCACAGGGGATACAGGGACCGCTCCGGAGGTCCCTGGGTGCAAGCTCTCATCCGGGGCATTATTGAGGACGGTGGCTTTTACTGTATCATAATCGGTTCCCATCTTACCACATAAAAAACCCATCATCATCTTCAAATGTGTCTGACATTCATCTAGTTGGGCAGTGGTTTTCTGAAGCTGTCGCTTAGTTAAATCAAGTTCCTCTTTCAGCGACGGCTTTGTTTTCTGTGGGAAACCTCTGTGGATACGTGCCCGCGTAGAATGGCCGCGATAACGACCGGGGTGATCGCGCTTGCCCGTTGCAATGACAAGAATGTCATTCCTACCCTCTCAACGGTCTCCCCTTGGGACTCGCGGGAACATAGATTTTCCTACACAGTTTGCCAAATATAGTAAATGTAAATAGATCAATTAAATATAAATAAATACACATATACAGAGATTATTCATTTATGTATATAAATATTAAATATAAAATTGATAACCATAATTATAAAATATAAATACATACACATATATACAAATTAGTCATTATATCTACTTACAGTGACAACTAGATAATAATAATTTCATATAAACATTTAATGACAACCAATTATTAATTAGCATTCATCATAGATATCTAGTAATAAATAATCAGTTATAATAAAAATTCTATACACATAGACTTTAAATATTAAAATAATTGAAACATAAGAAAATGTATGGTGCAAAACTTACAATTTCCTTCGCTACACGCTCAGCCTCTGGCGTGAAGTATTCCCCTTTTTTGTTCGTATGGGCATGTATCCAAAGGTCATGACGGCCTGGCCCTGAATAAGAATCCTCGCCTTCTTCTTCGGACTGACCCTCCTCTGAAGGCTTCTTTCCAATGCACTGACCTCCTCGTCATGCAACTGCTGCTTCAGCAGTCGTAGCCACCCCCGCGAATAAGTTATTGTAGAAAGCATTTAAAAATTGCATTCTTTTGCGCTTTTCTCGAATGGCCTAGAAAGAAATATAATGAACAAATTATTATCCCTAAACTGAGCATTTCAAATATCCAAAAAGAAGACGGAAATCAATTTTAAAAAATATA